>CM062807.1:116649801-117849801 GCA_031772625.1 Pinus tabuliformis | reverse complement strand
AGATTGACATGAGAACATAGAGGACCTCCTCATATCCATGGAACACTTAGACATACACATGAAAAACCTAAAACAGGGACTAGAGCTGATCGAGAAGCACCTTGGAACCCCCCATACTACTCATTGTTCATCAGGCAGCAACAACTAGCCGATCTAGGTTGTAGCAACAGATTTGGACCCCTCTTCCTTTTTTCCTCCCTGTTATTATTTTTCAGTTTTTCAATTTCCTATTTATTTGTCTTCCTTTCATGGCTTTAGAGGCCCACATATTAGCATATGTATGGTGTATTTTGAATCTCTAAGCAACGCCTTGTCTTTTTCCTCTCTTAAATGAATACATTCTTTGATGTGGTCCGATTTCCCAAGTGACTAGCTAATCTAAGGCCTTCAACTCTTTCACGTGATCTCTTGTTCAGAAAGAACTACAAGTATTTACTCACAAGGAAAAGAAAACATTATATATAATATATTAAATACATATTATAATATAGTGATCAAGTATCATTTGTATAATACACCAACCTAGATCCATCTTAACTCATGATCCACCAAGTGTCGAGAGGGATCAAATCTCTTAATGCACAAAATTATTTAGAGCGAAAAGAATTTGATTTCTCTTGGTGCTTGGTAGACCCGGAGTTAATATGGATCTAGGTTGGTTTAATTATTGATAATATTAATAATTATAATTGTATTGTTTTTATTATGTTGAGAACTTTTTTCTAGAATACTGTCTAGACTCATTAAGGTGTCTGATGTTTTGAGGAACACCTTACCCATCTTTAGGGACAAAACGATGGTGAAGTGTGCTAGACCAAGAATATATAAAGGAGAATGAGAACGTTTATTAATAATTATTAATTTAATGATATGAATTAAAGGGATTTCAGAAAAATAGGTAAAGTGGAATAAGAAATTAAATAATAATAATAATAGATTTTGGTCAAACTAATATTAGTATTAATGAGATAGGGGTTAATTATATATATTAAAAATAATAAGTTAGAGGATGGTCAAATTGATACTAAAGATATGAGGATTGATAATTTATATTAAAGAACTAAATTAATGTTACTCAATTAAATTATTAGGTTAAAGAAGTATAGAAATAGAGTAAATTAGAATTAAATATTAAAAAAAAGTAAAAACAATATAAAAATAGATTAAGAAAGTGTAAAATTAATTAATTAAATTAATTAAAAGAATTTAGGTAAGGGTTAATGGCAAGGAATGATTAAATTAAATTAAATAATGAAAATGAAATAATAGATTCGGTCAAATTCATATATATATATATATATATATATATATATATATATATATATATATATATATATATATATATATATATATATAGATATATAGATATATATAAAAGAAGTAAGAGGTAATTTTTAATATTAAAGAAGTAGGAGGTAATCTTTTATATTAAAGCATTCTTATAAAGTTTTATCAAGTCAAAATGTTTCAGTTAATAATTATAGTTATTAACTTTTTAATTTAATGCAATGTAATTTAATTTATCTTTTCTTATGTAATCTGACTAGGTCAAAATATTTAGATATCATAATTTAGCCAAAGAAGAAATTACAACATCTCTTCCATGAAGTGGCTCTCGGTGCAATAATAATACATATAAATTAAAATATTTTATAGATATTATGACATAACAGAAAAGCATCTCAATCAGATTTATAATATAATTGTATAAATTAGCTATGCTCACTTTATATTTTAAAGGTTACTTATAAATTAACTATGGTAACTTTATATTTTGAAGTATGTTTATCATTAAGAGTGTGGTTAAACCATAAGACTTCGGCTACAACAAAACAATATAACAAATCCAATCACATTGAGTTAGTGACAAAATGTGGCTGAACAACGCTAAGAATGAATCACTACATAAAATTTGTGTATGTTTGAGAAAATAGTGGAAAAATAATTTAAATAGATAATAAGATCACGGCACCAAGAAGTAGTTCAATCCTACATTTATTATCAATCCAAAATAATAATAATGCGTAAGGCATTCCTCTTTGAAAATAAGGCTACTGTGTCAATTTGTAGACCATAGATCCTATATGCTAGACGATTAGAAGACTTTATATCATTGGATCATTATAGGTGGTGGAGAATGTTGCAGTGGAAGGTTGTTATAGATCACCACACCTATAACTAATCTCAAAAGGGATCACATTTGTCTAATGGGTTTAGCATGCGATCAAAGCAACTGCCAAATTCACTTTGTCCGTCATCTTAGTCTACAGACCAGCCTAAGGGCATCGACTTCTGGAGTGCAAACTCAAACTAGCCTGCCAGAAAAAATGATAGGGTCACACTCTCTAATAAGGCACAAACCAAAACATACATGTCAGAGAAAAGGCCAAGGCCATGTGGCTAGTGTCATGAGTACTGGTAAGGCTGAAAGTTTGGTCATAGAATGACACCTTTGCATCCCTCTTACCCACTATGGAAAATTCATCTTGAAAATTTGAAAGTGGTGGCGCACCGAAGTCATTACCTTGGCACCTTACCGCTTATTCCAACCGAGACTCCCAGCACATCCGGACTCTACAACCAATAGAACCAAAACCCTCTTCGGAAACACTCCGTCGTCGGCTTACCTCTGTCAAGTACCACTATTCTTACATTGGTTCACTTTACTTCGTCATTCAGTTCCCTACAATGACAACCCCTTTGACATTATTCACATGTTTACTTTGTTTTCAGTCTGGCTGTCCTCTTCACTCTAGCTGTGAAAAACCTATATTCTTGCAGAACTCGGCCATAGCAAGGTAAGAACCCTCATTTCAGTATTCACTATTTTTTATTTAGAGTTCCGTTCTATTCTGGCAATAACCCTGCACCGAATGACAAGGGATAAGATGGCAAAGGGTGGTCACAATTTCTTAGGTAAAATTGATAATTTTTTTGTACCCTACCTTTTCTCTAGCGCTTATCCATGACACTAAAATTGGCTTTCGATTTGGTTGTAGGTACAACGTTCACCAACTCCCCTCACATATGTAGACATAACTCTCATCTGAGATTTTGCAGGTTCCCTCTCTCAAAGGTGGTTTGATTGTGATTTTGGTTGTCGATTTTCTTACAGGCCCAAAATCCTCCCGATGTTGTGAATGTTTTTAATGCCACCACTGGCATGTTGTCTTTTCTCTCCATGAACTAGGAGTTTAGTTACTTTTCCAAAAGGGCTATAGAGTTTTGTAACTTTGGCCTCGATCCTTGTCCCAAATTTTAATTTCTTCTCTCTTGTACATGTCCATGGCATGTAGCCTTGGAATTATTGATATTAATTGTAATGTTGGAAACTATAAATTTTATTCCTGCTAAAAGATTGTGTCTGTTGTAGTAGGTCGCCCTTGGTTTTTGAAAAGAGAGAGTGTCATGATTTGGGTATTTCATTTTGATTGAATTCAACTAAAAGGCTGACTCTCTGGGTGAAATTGTATATAGATATGTTGTGGAAACCATCATGCAAGATGGTGAATAAACAAGGACAATGACAAATTGACAATAGAGCTTACTTATAGATGGAACAGGAAAACATACGAACCAGTGAGGTAGTTTTTCAATGAATCTTTGTATAAAGGTAAAAACATTGTGACAGCCAGCATTCATTTGCTAATTATAAATATTTATAGTTTCTAATTATTTAACCAGAAATGAGAAATGTTAGTAGATCCGTTCAGGTGTCTGGTGCTGAAATATCTCCAAAAGTATAAAGACATAAATTAAAATTTAGGCATTGTTATCATGCCTCGTAAAGATGTAGAGGGAATGTCTCTTGCTGTTGAACAAAGTAATGCAAGAAGTATATATCATGTTAGTGGGTCTTCCTCTCATACTGAAACATGAGATAGGTTTCACGATGAAACATGAAATGGGATTGGTGTTACATAGGGTTTTTCCCCAAACAAAACAAAAAACTCAGAAATTACCTGTTTGAATGTGTCCCCAACCCCATCCTCGTCAATTTCTCTCTCTGTAGCCTACAAACCAAAAATTTTATTGCCATCCTCTTCCTTTGTTTGTTGGGCTCTTACTACTTGAAGCTTGCAAGGCAGAAAGTATCATAACAAGAAAATATAATAAATAAAATAGAAATGACTTAAAACTTGTTGCAATTCAAAGCTTGTATCTTCATACTCAATCTCCAAATTCCATTTACCTTCAACCATAGCCTCTACTTCAACATGCATATGAGAAAATTCTACAGCTTTTGGCTCTGCTTGAAACCTTGATTTCTTTGATGGAAATTAATCAATGTAAAAAACAACACCATGCCACAAGATGAATCAAAGCCTATAAACTAAAATATTTTAAATTTCAAACTTCTCTTAGAGGCCTTTCTAATTCCTCTCGTTCATGTTACAACTTCTTTCGTTCTCTCTTGTGACCCTTATACACACAAGGCATAAATGCCAACTCAAAAGAATTCATATTAGACAAAGAGAAACTAATTTCCCCAGGATGACTCAACCTGTATAATTGCAAAACCATGGAAAATAAGTGGACCAAAAAGATAAAAATTAAAAAGATCAAATCACCATATTACAAATGTAAGGTCACACAAAGACATGAAATGTTAAAACCCACCATGCGATACCATTTTGTGAACATATGTTGAATTGTACTTTCTTTACACTAATCTACAACATTAGCGGGGGTAGGCTTTGAATTATCAATCTCTTTATCTAATTCACTCACAACCCCTAACTCAATAAAAACAAAATAAAAATGCAGTTGAGAAATCTCTTCTCTATCATGAGAAGAGCAAAACACATAAGTATGGTTATCATGATAAGATTAAGGCACAAAATTATGGTAAGAACCTAATGATGCGAACACACTTTTTGTACTATTTTTTTCCAGACTTGTGTTGATTCTCTAATGGTAGACAAAAACTAACCACATTCAACACATTTGTTGCTGTGGTATTGTTAGAAAACAATGTAGAGAAACATTTTTAGCCTTTTAGAAAAAAAAATATAGTAATCCATAAAATCTTCATTAACAAGATAGACTCAATTTTTTAGGAATGATGCTCAAACAAAATAACTCTTTAGATGTTACAAGATAGGCTTCTCAAGTATTCATTGACAAGAAAGACTCGATTTTTTTGGAATGCATAGAGGAACATTTCTTCCAAAGCAAGCCTATCTGAGTTGAAGTCATGGCGAAAAATTTGGACTCAAGACATTAAGCATATCATATTCATGGCTGCAAATCCAAGTGGTTTGTCAGTACGACTTCAAGAGTATGCCTTGATTAGAATAGAGTGTTACCAAAGGGCCAAAGTCAAAAAGTTTATGTAAGTTTATGGAGTAAGTCCTATCCATTCTCTACACTTCTACAGAAACCCCACTCTCTCTTGGCTCTAGGCTCTTCGTGAAGCTCATTCGCATTAGATATATCCTTTTCTAAAACTCTCAACCACTCTAGCCCACTTTTGATTACTTACCTCTATTATGGGAGCATATCTTTCTTTCCTTTAATCAAACTTTATTTACTCCTATCCATTTTCATCTCTTCTCCAAAACCCATTCTTTGGCCTTACTCTCCTCCATGTGTAGCTACTTCACCATGCTAGAGAGCACATGTCTGCGAAGGTGTAGTGTACTATCAAGAGTGTGAAAATCGAGGGAGTGCATAAGCACAACTCAAAGTGGAGGAAGTAGTAGCTCACTTTCGAGAACTCACCCCACCCACTATCTAGGAAGAACTCTCTCATGCTGAAAGGGAAGGAAATAACACGATGTGCCATCTTTCAAACACAAAGGTAATAAGTGATTTGGTTGACTAGGTGCTTGATATAGGGAAAACACGTGCATATTTTAATCAATATATGCACATAGTGGACCTATACTAGAGCATGAAATTCCTATTTGGAGAGGTTTTACTAGACTGACAAGAGAAGGAATAGGACCTCCTCCTCTCTATGGAACACCTGCATAGAAACATGATGGACCTAGAACAGGAGATAGAGTGGATCAAGAAGCACCTTGGCATCCCCCCTAGTACTCGTTGTTCACGAGGTAGAAACAAGGAGTCGATCCAAGTTATAGGAATCGATTTGGACCCCTCTTCCTATTTTGCTAATTCTTATTATGTCTTTATTTTTTCAGTTTCCTGTTTATTTTTCTTTCTCTCATGGGCTTCGAGGCCTACATATTAGTATATGTATGGGGCATTTTGAATCTCCAAGCAACTTTTTGTCTTTTGCCTCTCCTAAATGGGTACATTTCTTGATATCGTCATATTTCCCTAGTGACTGACCAATCTAAAACCTTCAACTCTTTGATGTAATCTCTTGTTTAGAATGTAATACAGATATTTACTCACATGAAAAAGAAAACATTTTATATAATATATAATAATACATATTATAACATAGTCATAAAGTATCGTTTGTATAATACACCAGCCTAGATCCATATTAACTCTAAATCTAATACACCATCCTAGAGGTCAGTGAGCCACAACTTCATTGAATATAATATTATTTCGGGTAAGCCAAATAGTCCAGCACAGGAGAAGGGGTAAGCATAGTTTTTTAGTGCCATGGTGCGCATCAAACCAAGAGTTCCAAACTTGTGAGATAGTGGGTCCCTGCCAACTTTCCCGTACGGAAAGAGACTGTGCAATCGATTGCCACAACTGAGCAATAGTAGGACAATGTAGGAACAAATGCTCATTTGTTTTAGAGTCCTGTTTACACATAACACACCAATGCGGCCTGTAGATAGATCTGCGAATGAGGAAATCTCCCGTGATTGTTTTATTACTGAGCACACTAAACATAAACGAATGGACCCGACAAGGTGGTTTCCATTTCCATAGGTGGCGCCACCATTCCTGTATTGCCACTAGTTTGCGATCTGAGAGGAGAGAGAGGTAGCCAATTTTCGAGGTGTATTTGCCATGTTCAGCTGGAGTTCAAACAAGTTTATCTCGTCCTTCTTTAATACGAACATGCACCTCAAACGGAGCAGTTAAGTATCCTTCCCAAGATTGATGCCACTATACAGGGATGCCAATATTGTAGGCTTCCAACCATGCTTGCTCGAATAAAGTGCAACGTTCCCTATATGCTAGATGTGCAATCACATTGATGTCCGTTTGATGTAGGTGGTGTATCAGGTCAGGAGGGAGCTGATATTTGTTGCCTCCCCAAATCCATGGATCCATACCAATGCACAGTTGATTGCCATCATTTATTCTCCAAGCCAGGCTAGCTCTGATAAAAGGCATAGTTTGAAGAATTACCTTCCAAACAATAGAAATGCCAGTACGCAGCCAAACTGGCAATCAGACCCAATCCATGAGTTGTTGTGGCTAGACATATTTGTGGTGTGTGGCAATGGTCGAGAGATTCTATGCTGTGAGGCGATTCCAAACCATCTTTGCTGCTAAATCTTGTGCAAAGATAGCTAGATCCTTGAATCCCCATCCGCCCCATTTTTTTGGTAAAACAATTTTTTTCCAACCCATCCAAGCAAATATTTTTCCTTATTTTTGTCCATGATCAGGAGCTCAGGACCAAGTGTCGTAAAATGGTCAAAAATGGAAGTTCTTAGAAATTGTTTGAACCTCAATGACCCGATAGAGCTCGTCTTCCTGATTCTGGTGCCACAAACGGTTCAAAAAACGATCTCAGTATGCAAAAGTTATGCCAAAAACAAAATCGCCCAATGACTCTTAAATTTTGAATTTTTTCAAAAAAATTAAAAAAAGAATATTTTGTAGAATATTCTTTGGAATATTCCATCTGGGCAGCCAATCAAAGGTTGCGACGTGGCAGGCCTGGAGGCCACCATGTGGCCCAGGGATGATGTCAGCAAATATATGTGCATATGTTAAAACATTTTGGAGGTCCGGTGGTTTGAGCCCGCGACCTGCCCTGAGTTAACCCAATGTCTTACCGCCACGCTGTGAAGGCAGATCTTGTAAGAGATGGCGGAGAAAGCTTTCATAAATTTTAAAGGGAATTTTGGTGGACCTAATGGGGGCCAGACCCTAAGGGCCAGCCCCCATACACGTGACCAACAAGCCCAAAATCGTGGGCCTAAACCCTTAACCACCGGCGTAAAATCCCATGCAAACCACCAGCCCGAGATTTGCGGTCACATGCGCGCTAAAATTGGAGTTAAATGACAGTCAAGTTGGCGGGAATATTGGTGGAGGGCCAAATTTGGGCGGTCCCGCCATAATTGGCGGACCTATCTGGACCTTGACTACAGTTAGCTGGAGTGATTTTAGGCCAAATTGGAGGAAATCTTCAATGAGCCATAACTTTGGCTAGGAAAGTCCTTTTTGGACGAATTTTTTTATGATTTTGGGTCTCTTCGACCTTTTGAAGCCATAGGAATAGGTTTAATATCCATCTAAGGTCATTTTTAGGTGTTTAAGCTTTGTGGAAGTTCCAGGAGCCACTAGGGCCAAATCAGTTTGGGAGCTGCATTCGGAATTGTGCAACCATTGAATGTTGAACAAAGGTCATTCCTGAAGGTTTTCAGCATTCTGAATCCATAGCTCATTTTTCTTGTTGAGGCATTCTTCTCACTGTTTAGCTTCAGGGAAGCTTTAAGGGCCATCAGGGCCATTTCAGTGCTTGAGCTGTTTGGGGGCTATGTTCATCCATTTTTGGTGATTCAAAAGCCTATGTCTGCTATTTTCAACCTTCTAAGTCTAATGACAGAGGTTTCAGAACCAATTGAGGTCATCTTCACCTCAAAATTCTCCATGCAAGTCTAAAGGGCCATGAGGGCCAATTGGGGAAAGTACTGTATAAGGTACAATTTCACTGTTTAGTGATTGGGAAAGAGCATGTTTAGCTAATTCCTATCTTCTGATTCTGTATTTACAGTCAGATCTATCTTTCAAGGCACTCATATTCTTGTATTAACCTTTGTAGCATTTTTAATACAAGAGGAGAAGCCTAGTTTGAGAGGTTTGGTCCAACAGATGTAGCCCAGAGTGGGTGAACTGCTTTATCATTTTGATGTCTTTATTTGCTGAAGATGATATGCTAAACAAAACTGATTTAAAGTGTTAAATAGAAAATATACATAACTTGCATACACACATAATCACCTATTTAGCTGCAGAAACTTATTTGTCTTATTCCGCAAGACATCAAACTTGAAGTATGTGTATGTCAAAACTTCTAAAGTGTTTACTTCGGTATTTCTTTAGGCGAAGCCTGTAGAGGGCCAGGTAGCCTCTAGAACTCATCCTCTCTTCAGAGGTGACATGTCCAGTGAATGCCCCCACATTCTATCTCTGTGTAAGAAATAAGAAGTTTTCACATTTTCAGAGGTCACTTGGAGTGTATAGCTCACATTTGCAATTATGGGAAATGGATACCTTGCACCCTTAAACAAGTACATTCCATTTTCAGATCATATGGTATCAGAGCACTAGGTTCGCTTGACTGACATCACTAGCTTGATTGTGTAGCTTGAAAGGTGTCTTAAGCAGTGTTGAAGATTGACTGCTTTATTATTCTACAACTTACTTGTTGTTTGAGTTTACTGAAGCTCTTTTGTTCATTTTTACAATGACAACTTCCATAAGTGAGTTCTCAAAATCGTCCTCCTTCACAAGATTTTTTAATGAAGGCTTGACTCAAGAATTTTTCATCATGATGAATATGGTGAGAGAAATGTATGAGGATGAAAGAAAGAGCTTTAGACTTCAAGAGAAATTGGATTCCATGAGGGAAGAGAAGCAGTTTCTTTCTGACCAATTGCAGGAAATGGAAGGCCAACTTCATATTGCAAACATGAATTTGGAAAGGATGCATGAGTTGGAGACACAACTCCTTGTTGCCAAAGAAGCCTTAGCCAAGTATCGGCTTGAAGAAGAGGTAAACAATTCTAGTTTGTCTTCAAATTCTTATAAGAATGTTGATGTTGGTTCTTTTGAGAAACATACCAGAGGCATAGGGTCCACGTTGATGTCCAAAATGGGATATGAAGGAAAAGGATTGGGCAAACATGCACAGGGTATAGTTGAGCCAATAATGGTTGAGGTAAGGCCTAAGTATTTGGGTCTTGGCTATGGACAATCTTATGGAGAAAGTTCCAAAGCATCCATGAAGGCAATTGAAACAATTCCTAGAAGGAATTTCATGTCAAGTTCCCTACCTCAAGTTTGTAAAGATTGTATTCTTGGGGAATGCAATAGTTTGAAACATACCTTGCAAGAAGAAGGTGTGCATAAGCATGCACTTGAACAAGAGAATTGTGAAAGCTCTAAAACCATTGATGGGATTGATGGTGTTCCAAAGGGAGCTTCTTCTTCATTTGATTCACCTCCTCATGAAGGTATTGAAGGTGAAAGAGAAAGGTATAAACCTGATTTCAATCATATTTCCTATGATCATGCAAAGCATGGAAAAATTCCACATAAGCATTGGAAAAGAATTGCATGTTCTTTTTGTGGTTTGGTTAGCCATAATGTTTCTAGATGTTGGAAAAGAATGGCAACATATAGGAAACTTTTGAAGGAAAGGAGGCAAGAAGCCAAAGTTCCATTGAACAATGCAAATCATGCTATCAAGAAGATGAACATGTGTTGCACTTATTGCCATAAGCATGGACATACTGCTGAAAGGTGTTGAACTCTGGATCCAACAATGCTTCCACGAAAGTTGAAGAAATTGGAGAAAGATTATGGCAAGAATGGGAAGGAAGTTTCCATCATTGACACGTGTCAGGATGATACACATGTTGATATCGATGTGCAGTTAAAAGAAGCGCCTTTGAAATGGCTCGGTAAGAAATGGTTAGAATTCTTATCCAATTAAAGTTTCATGTGTTTTGATTGACTGCATTTCTTTGTTAAGGGAATGCAAGTTGCAGGATGGCAAAAGATGAGTATGATACTCTCTAGTTTTTGTAGGAAGTATCCCAAGAGTTTGGGATGAGCATCTGCAGTACAGTCAGCATGCTACAGCCGGTAAAAGCCTTCTCATTTGGGAGTGAACTCTTCTTCTGGAGCGGAGGTGCCATGGATGGGCATCATGACAGTTGGCAAGCCCACATGTTCAGAGGAATATTTCAGCTCATATATCTGCAAGTTTTATTGCTGGTTCCTGCAAAAAATGTTGTTTGGCGAAAGAACTTGGTCGAGATTCGACAAGTACTTGGCTTATGCAGTAAAAAGTCGCCATGACAACAGTTGGCAAGGCAGGAAATTTTGGCATCAATACGATCTTTTGGCTGAATGGAAGAGGACATTTCTATTCCTCAAGTTTTGTACAGTTCAGTTCAGAGATTCAGTAAGGTTTTGGGGACCAAAAGCCTTCTCATTTGGGAGGTGTGATTAGGAGCTCAAGACCAAGTGTCGTAAAATGGTCAAAAGTGAAAGTGCTCAGGACTAGCTTAAACCTAAATGACTGGATAGAGCTCATCTTCCTAATTCTGGCACCATAAACAGTTCGAAAAACGGTCTCCGTATGCAGATGTTATGCAAAAAACAAAATCACCCAATGATTCTTAAATTTTGATTTTTTTCAAAAAATTAAAAAAAGAATATTCCACAGAATATTCTTTGGAATATTCCATCTAGGGATCCAATCACAAGTTTCCACATGGCAGGCCCGGAGGCCACCATATGGCCCAGGGATGACATCAGCAAATATATGTGCGTATGTGAAAACATTTTGGAGGTCCGGCAGTTTGAACCCGCGACCTACCCCAAGTTAACCCAACATCTTACTGCCACACTACGAAGGCAGATCTTGTAAGGGATGGCGGAGAAAGCTTTCATAAAGTTTAAAGGGAATTTTGGTGGGCCCGAAGGGGGCAAGCCCCTAAGGGCCAGCCCCCATACACGTGACCAACAAGCACAAAACTGTGGGCCTAAACCCTTAACCGCTGGCGCGAAATCCCATGCAAACCACCAGCCCGAGATTTACGATCACATGCGCGATAAAACTTGAGTTAATTGATAGTCAAGTTGGTGGGAATATTGGCGGAGCGCCAAATTTGGGTGGTCTCGCCATAATTGGCGGACCTATCTGGACCTCCACTACAGTTAGCTGGAGTGATTTTAGGCCAAATTGGAGGAAATCATCAATGAGCCATAACTTTGGCTAGGAAAGTCCTTTTTGGACGAATATTTTTTATTTTATTTTGGGTCTCTTCGACCTTCTAGAGCCATTGGCATAGGCTTCACAGCCATCTGAGGTCATTTGTAGGTGTTTTAGCTTCGTGGAAGTTCCAAGAGCCATTAGGGCCAAATCAGTTTGGGAGATGCACTGGGAATTGTGCAGCCTTTGAATGTGGAACGAAGGTCATTCCTGAAGGTTTTCAACATTCTAAATCCATTTCTACAGCTCATTTTTCCTGTTGAGGCATTCTTCTCACTGTTTAGCTTCAGGGAAGCTTTAAGGGCCATCAGGGCCATTTCAGTGCTTGAGCTGTTTGGGGGCTATGTTCATCCATTTTTGGTGATTCAAAAGCCTATGTCTGCTATTTTCAACCTTCTGAGTCTAATGACAGAGGTTTCAGAACCAATTGAGGTCATCTTCACCTCAAAATTCTCCATGCAAGTCTAAAGGGCCATGAGGGCCAATTGGGGAAAGTACTGTATAAGGTACAATTTCACTGTTTAGTGATTGGGAAAGAGCATGTTTAGCTAATTCCTATCTTCTGATTCTGTATTTACAGTCAGATCTATCTTTCAAGGCACTCATATTCTTGTATTAACCTTTGTAGCATTTTTAATACAAGAGGAGAAGCCTAGTTTGAGAGGTTTGGTCCAACAGATGTAGCCCAGAGTGGGTGAACTGCTTTATCATTTTGATGTCTTTATTTGTTGAAGATGATATGCTAAACAAAACTGATTTAAAGTGTTAAATAGAAAATATACATAACTTGCATACACACATAATCACCTATTTAGCTGCAGAAACTTATTTGTCTTATTCCGCAAGACATCAAACTTGAAGTATGTGTATGTCAAAGACTTCTAAAGTGTTTACTTCGTTATTTCTTTAGGCGAAGCCTGTAGAGGGCCAGGTAGCCTCTAGAACTCATCCTCTCTTCAGAGGTGACATGTCCAGTGAATGCCCCCACATTCTATCTCTGTGTAAGAAATAAGAAGTTTTCACATTTTCAGAGGTCACTTGGAGTGTATAGCTCACATTTGCAATTATGGGAAATGGATACCTTGCACCCTTAAACAAGTACATTCCATTTTCAGGTCAGTCCATTTTAGAGGTATTTGCAACATATACTCTGGACACGGGTAAGAATTCACTGATGGATCCAGGCCAGCGACATCTAGTACATAGGTGTGGCTTCCAGAACAGATTTTATGAGCACAAGGTGCCCGGCTCTAGAAAGGAATCTATGGTTCCAATTTTTCAGTCTCTTCTCTATTTTGATCACCAACCAGATCCAATCTGCAATCTGATAGCTATGTGGTTTTATCCAAAACACCAAATATTTTAGGTCATTTTCTAGAGGGTGAAGTTGATAAGGGAAGAAATGATGCGAAGCTCTTTCTTCCTAAGTGGAGGTATGTGACAGAGTGATAGTGGACTTGGCTTGATTAGTAACCATGCTAGTGGCATGTGCAAAGAGTGTTAAGATTTCATGGAAAGTGGTGGAGTCTCGGATGCTTCCATCAAGAAAGATAAGGACATCATTGACAAAAAGGAGGTGAGTGAGTCCTTTTAGCCTACCTTCCCTTTTTGCTGTAGCAAAGAGCCTACTGAGGCCCTCCATCACAATCAGGAAGAGAAGGGGAGGCAGAGGGAATCCTTGTCGAAGTCCCCATTCTGCATGAAAGAAATGTGAGGCTAATCCATTTATGTGAACACTAAAGGATGCCGAGGAGATGCAGCACATGATCCAATCCATGAATGTTGATGGGAAACCCAGGTGGATAAGTATCATCTTTATATAGAGCCAACTGGCTCAGTAAAATGCCTTTGCAAGATCGATCTTTAGGATAATACCTTTCAAATTTTTGACATTGATAGAGTGTAAAGCCTACTGAGACGTTCCAATGGCCTCATGCATTTGTCGGTCCCGTAGGAAGGCAAATTGCTCAGGGGAAATATGGTGGGAGAAAATGGGGCAGAGCCTATTTTTGATGATCATGGCAATGGTTTTATACAGGAAATTGCAGAGAGAGATTGGGAGGAATTCATTGAATGATGATGGGGAGTCAGATTTAGGAATCAAGGCAATTAAAGTAGAGTTTATGGTGTCATACATTTTGCGTATGATCTTGCATTCTTTGACTATTTTGAGGAGATCTTGTCCTATAAGCTTATAAAAATAGAGATATAATTCAATAGACCATCCGTCTGATCTAGGGCTTTTATCTTTTTTGAACCATTTCAGTGTCCCTTCAAGTTTTGTAGAGGAGACTAGGGCGGTTAACTCTTTTGTTGTGTCCATATCAACAAAACTAGGGAAATGTCCTACCAAACGAATAATTTCTGCAAAATTTGTAGCCGGTGGTGCTTTGTAGAGTTGTTGAAAGTGAGAGTTCCCCAAATGTATTAGCAATACCTCCGTCATTAGCAATACCTCCGTCATGCATGGGCATATTCCAGATAGTGTTTGTGAATTTTCTCCCCTTCAGATAATTATGAAAGAAATTTGTATTCTCGTATCCAGCTTTTAGCCAGGTCACTCTACTCTTGAGGCGCTATGAGTCCTCCCTTTCCTTTAGGATTTTGGATCGTTCATTTTCCAATTCAATAAGGTGGGTTGTTGCTTCTGTAGTTATGAGGCGCCTATTCTGGTCGTCGAGTAGGATAGCCAATGATGACTCGACTGTGGCGAGGATGTTGTCATCCTTTAGGGTTTTTCCCTTTTCCCATTTGATAGATAATCTCTTGAGCTGAGAGAGGTTGTAGCAGAACCCTTCAGCCACGGTGCATCCCATTGTGGGAGGGTTTGCCAGCTAATAATCAATGATTAATTTGGTATAGGTCGTGTCCAGCAGCGAGGTTGAGTTGAATTTGTATGGTGCTTTGGGCTTTTTTGGAGGACTTGTGATTTCCAAGAAGATAGGGGAGTGGTCAGAGATACCTCTAGATCTGACCCATTTTCTATAGAGGGATAACTTTTGTAACATTGAGATCTTGATTAAGAATCTATCCAATCTTCTGGCTAAAGCTTCCTTCCCAACTCTCATGTTTCTCCATGTGGGCAACGTTTTATTCATGGGGATATTAGTCAAACAAGTGAGTTCCGAAAGTGCTTCCATGGTATCAAAGTGAGAGAGTGAGTCAACCTATACTAAAGAGCCCCAAGGCTCACCAAAACCTATGGAAAAATTTAGATCTCCTCCAATGATAAGGTTTTCTACCGAGGTGATGGGGAGGTTTAAGAGCCAATCCCAAAAATCCTCTCTCCCTTGGCAGGGCCCATAAACATTGATGACTCGAAAGTCCATACCAAGTTCAGCAGAGAATATGTCTATCTAAATGAAACCCACTCCTCCCCAGGTTATATCCCAGAGCCAAACCACTAGATCTCTTGGCTGCATCAAGGCAGAGGAAAGTCCAGCCAAGCTTCAGAGATCCCAGGATACGGGTAATGTGGTTCACCTCACCTAGGGTTTCTTGTAGAAATATGATGTTAACAAGTTTGGATTCGAAGAGTCTATGGAGGGCTAGATTTTTGGGCAAGCTAGCCATGCCCCTACAATTGAAATATAGCCGCTTCATGGAGGTAACTGGTCACGGGTGATCAAAGCTCTAAGAACCCGATCTAAGGAAGTTTTTATACCAAAGACCATCTTGGCCCTTGCCTATGGGATGGATTTCGAGAGGAAGGATTTGCAGCGGCGAGGGGGTTTGAGGGTTAGCGAAGGGGTGGATAGGCCCAATCTAGAGACGAGTGGGGAGGATTCAAATGATAGGGAGAGGGGTCGTAGATTCTATGAGTGGGGAAGGGTCAAATGATGCAAAGGATGGGGGGGAGGACCAGAGGGGGCTTCCAAAGGGAAAGATGGTGAGGTTGTAGAGAAAATAGGTTGATGGGGAATCAGAGGGCAGGGGATGGGAGGGAGGATGGCATTTTGATCTAATACTGATGCATTTTACAAATGGAGTGTAGAACATGCAATAGTAGAAGAAAAAAGAAGGTGAGGTAGAAGTGTATTACCTGAGCTGCGTGCAGCCTCTACTATTGCCCTAGATCGACTCATCGATAGAGATGGTGGATGAGGGGAGTTCATAGGATCTTGATGAGATTTTTGAGCTGTGGTATCCTTTTTGAATGAAGGAAATGATGGTAGGGTACTGATATCTATATTACATTCTAAACAACTATACCTAACAATATTGGCAGTGCAGGCAACCCAAAGGGCACTATGTTCTGGAGGGCAAACTCAAACTAGCATGTGAGAAAAAAGGATAGGGTTGCACACTAGTAAGGCACAAACTGAAATAGAGCTGTTAGAGAAAAGGTCAGGGTCATGTGGCAAGGGTCATGCGCACAGGTAAGGCTAAAAATTTGGTCACAACATGACACCTTTAAATCCCTCTAGCTCACTGCGGAAAATTCATCTTCGAAACTAGAAAGTGGTGGCACAACAGAAACGATACCTTGCCACCTTACCACTCATTCCAACCTAGCCTCCCAGAATGTCCAGTCTCTACAACCAATAGAACAAAAACCCTCTTCGAAAACACTATTCTTACATTGGTTCACTGTACTTCATCCTTATGTTCCCTACAATGACGACCCCTTTGACACTATTCACATGTTTACTCTGTTTTCAGTCTATTTTTCTTCCTCACTCTAGTTGTGCAAGACCTATATTCTTGCAGAACTCGACCATAGTATGGTAAGATCCCTCATTTCGTAATTCACTGTTTTTTTCTTTAGAGTTCGGCTCAATTATGGTAATAACTGTACATTGAATGACAAGGGATAAGATGGTAGAGTGAGGTAATAATTTATTAGGGAAAATTTATAATTTATTCATACCCTAAATTTTCTTTACCGCTTATCCATGACACTAAAATTGGGTTTCGATGTGGTTACAGTTACAAGGTTCACAAACTCCCCCTCCCAACTTTAGAGTTAACTCTCAGCTAAGATTTTCCAGGTTCCCTCTCTCGAAGGTTGTTTGATTGTGTTTTTGGTTGTCGGTTTTCTTACTTACTTACAGATGGCACAGGAAAACATACGAACCGATAGGTCCATTTTTCAATGATAATTTGTATAAAGGAAAAAAGGTCGTGACACCCAGCATTCATTCGCTGAGATTGACTAGACAAAAAATTGGCCTTGAATAATAAGTTTAGCCATTTTACACATTCATGAACATGATAAATATTTCTAGTTTCTAATTATTTAACCAAAAACGAGAAGTGTTTAACAAAAAACTCAAAAATTATTTTATCTAATTAAATGGTTAGTAGATCCCTTTAGGTGTCTGGTGGCCAAATATCTCCAAAAGCATAAAGACGTAAATTAAAATTTAGGCATTGTTAACACGCCTCGTAAATATGTAGAGGGAATGTCTCTTACTGCTAAACAAAGTAATGCAAGAAGTATATATCATGTTAGTGGGCCTTCCTATCATGCTAAAACATGAGACACATTTAACGATGAAACATGAAATGGGATTGGTGTTACATAGGGTTTTTCCCCCCAAAAAAACAAAAAACTAAGAAATAACCTGACTCAATGTATCCCCAACCCCATCCTTTTCAATTTCTCTCTCTGTAGCCAACAAACAAGAAATTTTATTGTAATCCTCTTCCTTTGTGTAATCCATTCCTAAGAAAAAAGTGGAATTGACATTATATCGTTGTACACTTTTTCTACTGTTATGTATAGTCCATCCAACATCTCATATATTCTTGTTTCTTCGATCAAAATTCTTGAGACTCCCGTTCAATTTAAGGGCATATGCCTTCAAACAAAGGGCATTTACTCCTTCCCCTTAATAAAATAGTGTTTAGGCCTCATACTTGAACTTTATATCACACTCTTTGTACCTAATTCCAACCCTTTCATAATACGTTTAAGTGTCAGAAGAAGAAGGGACTTTAGGTCCAAATCACTTCAGGTTGAGAATGACCAAATACCTCCCTAGTTAAGAGGGAATGTTGAAAAGTGTAACTAGGTTCGGTCTTCATAATGACATTTAATTGTGATTTTATGTAAAATATGTAAAGAAGAGAAAAATAAAATTATTGTACTGCTTGCCTCATGGGTTTCATGAGCAAGAGATTTTATTTTTAGTTAAGGCTCCCATTGTTAGCCCTTATGGATTTTTTCATCTAGTCATAAAAGACTAAAGAGTCATTGTCATGTATTGAAGGCATGATGCATATTGTAAAAGTCAATTTTGTTTTTGTAATTCACCCTCAAAGATCTTGTCAGTAGTCCTCACTCAAGTCGGCCTATAACGAAAGGGATAATACTAGAAATATGATGTCGGCATATTTTAGGGATCATGTCAGCCTAATAATCAGGGACAAACCATTGTATATAGCAATGCCTGGCCTCATTTCGAAGATAATAGTTCGATCAAGAAAGTCTGAGATTACCAAGTTTGAAAATAATCTGAGGATGAGACTTAACATCAGCGAAGGAAGAGGAAGGGATAATGAAGAAAGTGACATCATTGTGGTATTGTTTCTGTGCTAGGCTACCATCAAACATGTGAAGATGGCATATCTGAAGTTTGCAAAGAGAGGCCAAAGATTACAGACATATAAGGTAGATCTAGATTGGGTGAAGACTTCGTTGAAGGGAAGCCAAGTAGAAGTGAAAAGAGCCTCCCTCTAAAATAAGACTATTCAAGGATCAAAATTTGATCTAAGGTTTCTGTTGTGAAGCAAAAAGTCATAGACCTAAAAGAAGAGACCGAAATTTTGAAGCAATCCAAGAAGAGGAAGACGAAGAGTACCGTTGACCTAAGGGTGAAGAGGAGGCTTATGACCTGGTCTTGGAAGGGCTCTAGTGTCAAGGTTATTTGTCATGGTCTTGGCATTTGTCAATTAATGTTTCTATAAAAAGAATTTGTTTGGGTTTGCCTCTTAAAGAGTGAGAGGTTTTGGCCCTGGTTGACAACCTATATACTGTGTCTCTTATCTCTTTATTGTCCATGCATTAGTAATTGTCTTCATGAAAAGAATAAAATAATAGCATAATAAATAGAAGATCATAATCAAGAAGTAAAAAGGAACTCACAAGAAACTATCAAAGTATAGAAATCACCTATCTATTGATGCCCTAGATTTTTCAACATGGTATCATAGCTAAGGTGAGAACGTCAAGAAGGGGTATTTAATCAAAGAGACACACACGGATGAAGTTTCAAGAAAAGGATCAAAGAAATTGAAGCATACCAAAGTGAAAGTTCAAAGATCTACATCATACCAAAACCCTAGATCAAAGAAAGCTACTTCATAAAAATTCTTGGGATCATCATCGAGGAAGTTGAAAGAAAGACAAAAAACCCTCGAAGCATTTCCAAGATCATTATTCAACCATAATTTAATTAGTAGTATATTTTTTAAAGACTGAAGAGGGATAAATTCAAGAACATTGTCATGATCCTCAAAAGGGTTTGTCAGACAGGCTCTCTCTCACTAAACCAAAGCTTTAGCCTTTGAAGAACTCCATCAAATTGATATATCTCCCAAAGGGACCAACGATTACTCTTGAAGAAGAAATATGTCAAGAAATAGTCTTTGACTACACATATCACTGTCAAATTAAAGTAGGATGCAAGTGGAGAAAACATAATCTACTCAAGTAAGTATATATATGACTTCAACTTAATCTACCAAAATGTCTTTTTGCCAGGAGAGAAACAAATTGGTTGGGGATTCAAATTTTCTTACATGGAAGAAAAGAACAGATCTAAACCTTATTGAGAATGAAGTCACAGAACACATCAAGTGCTCAATCACCAATACTATTGAAAAAGATGCTCAAGCACTTGTTAGGTACATGAAGGGGGAAGGGAGGGCTCAGAGGATTCTCAGATAATCCATCAAGGACACCCTCATCCCATATGTATCAAAATTAAGCACTTCAAAAGATATATAAAAAAAATGGTAGAGTTTCTTTTCGTGAGTACTTTAGGAGAATTTATCTCTCAAAGGAAAGAGCTCTAAAAATTGAATATTTCAAAGGAAGAAGGAATAACCTCATACTTCTTGAGGATTTCTCAAATAAGACATCAACTTCATGATCTAGGTGAAAAAATGTCTGATAGAGAAATGACCACTGTAGTATTAAATGCATCACCATAGGAATGAGGAAACTTCACCTCATGTATTTATGGGAAGAAAGAACCCACTTCTTTACATGATCTATGGTCTCTCTGCAAAATTGAAGAAGCCAGGTTAAAGGAAAATTTTGATGTCAGATCAAATGAACAGAACCAAGCATATGCTGCTATGACAAAGAGAAAGGGAAAATCTAGAAAGTTTGGTTGCCAAAACAAATAGAAGAAACATGGCAAAGGTTAAGTATTATGAATGTCAAGAATATGGGCACTATAGAAGAGATTTTCCTAAACTTAAGAATGACAATAACAAGAGAAATAAGGAAGAATACCACATTACTGAAGAAGTGGAAGAACTTGAAGCTTAAGAAGGAGGAAGTGAGAGATATCTAATCTCAATGAAATAATCTCCTCCACTAAGTACTCTTCACTTGTGTAAATAATATTTATCTAGATAGGAAGCATTGTAAATATGATAATATGCATCATTTTAGAAGATGACATCATGGTAGAAGCATTATAAGTGAGAGCTAGTGACATCACCATAGGAAACATGAATCCTATCTGACATAAAATATATGGCAGTCAACTATGAAGGATATAGCACTTGGGAACCTCATTGAAAGATCAAGTGAAACTTATGGGAAAAAGGAAGAAGTCATCTAGGACAATGCTTATGATATATCAGTAAAAAGGTAACATCTTTTGAATAGCGATATGCAAGATCCTCAAGGTTCTATGACGAAATCTTCATTGGAAGACTCACCAATCTAGAACGGAAACAAGCGTTTCATTAGGAACTCCAACTTGTAGAATTAATGGAATGATGATATGATGACATAAGAGATGAATAAGATCAAGGATTGAAGCTCTTTTCAGCGAAGGAAGCTATTGAAAGAAGCCTAGATGACCTAAAGGAAAAATGAGGTATGTATGCATGTATTCAATATTATAAAGTCATATTGAATGGTTGCAGGTAACACGGATCACTGCTCTATCTTGAGAAGCATGATCAAATGGAAAGGATCTTCTTCTATATGATGATGCAGCAAGGCATGGGTCACACTAGGTGAAATCAACATAATATGTCCTCATATGGAATATGAGGTGATTAACAGTAGCTAGAGGAGCTATAATTGGAAGCTCCCAAGAATGAAGCATGGAAAGGAAGGAATATAGCGTAGACTATGCAACCATGGAAGAAGGAAATCAAAATCTTGAAACTGAAATATTTAACTCTGACATATCCTCGAAAGATATGAAGACTCTGATGGAAGTCTAAAAAAGATAGAGACCCTTGACAATATACATCTTTGGGAAATGTGTCAAATTATATGTAGGATGTTGATGCCATCAAGAAGATGTCATGATGAAGGACCATCACAAAGCTAATTTTGATTTAAGTGTTCATTTCTTATTTTCGAACCAATATCTATATGAGCTTATTCAATACTGACAAGGGAAGAACAGTGAATGTCCTCCAACAGAACCATGTAGAATGATGTAAGATCCTTTTGAAGAACAGAAAATAAAGAAGGTTGAATGGCATGAAGAAGGGCCATATGTAGACTAATGGATCGCTTTCTGATGAAAGGAATGATGAAATGACTAACTCGGGGATGAAAGTGATGGATGGTCTTTGCCCTATGAAAAATTCCCAAAAGATGAAGACTCCATAATAAAGAAGAAATTCATGACATTGAAGGAAGGAGCTCTTCAAGAAGTTGGTTGTCCCATCATCTCCACATGAGGAGATGTTGCATGTCCCTAGCTAAGAGGGAGCCTAGAAACAAGTTTTATTGCTTGATAGAAACTTCAAAGCAATATATTCTCCCTAATTGAGAGGGAGAGATAGATGTTGGAAACAAATGATAATACTGAGAGGGGGGCAAATCAGTATTAAGGCTAATTTTAACCTTTTTATGCCGATTTAATTTTCTGATTCAAACTTGGAAACCATCCATATAATGAGCATTAATATGAAATCAACAATCAAGCACACACCATGAGCATCATATAAATGAGATACAAGGTTTTACATGGAAGCCCTTTCGCGAAAAAACCACCAAAGCTTGTTATTTTTATTAATGTAAATTAGAGAACTTACTCTACTACATCAATATGTTTTGTGAACACCCACTCACATGAAGCACCAACTCCCTTTGATTGTTTTCTAGAACCAACTAGCAGGAAGAACATACTCCCTATTTTTGTAGACACCTATCGAGCTTACCAGAAGCACCATGTGAGGCACCGACCTCATGGATTTTTTGCAAGCACCAACTTGCAACTCCTTCAATTTTTGCAAGCCAAATATCAGGAGGCACCAACCCCCAAGCTTTCTCAAGAACCCATTAGACATGGAAGCACCAACCCACACTCAAATAGGAATTGAATGTTCTATGTAATCTGGTATCCACTCTACCTGATAACAACTTCATCATCTAGTCACTCTGATCGCTCTACAGCAGCCCACTAATATTCTCAACATCATCCACTCATCCTCTCCATGAAGCTTTGTATTTTCTCTTCATCAACATGCACTTAGCTCTTGACCTCTTGCTCTCAATAGAACACACACAACTCTCAGCCTTATTTTACTGGATAGGAACCTTCAGCCTTTTTCATATAGCACAAGAAACTATGACGTTGTTCACACTACACAAGAAACTTTGGCCTTGCTCACACATCGCACCGGAAACTTCCACCTTACACACAATGCAAATGCAACTTCTGCCTAACACACCACATAGGCAACTTCTGCCTTTCTCACAACAACGCAACTCTTGGGGCCTCTTACCCGTGCATACACACTCTTGGCCTCTCTCTGCAGAACAGGCTTTCACTCACCCTTACACAATAGTGGACACACAAAGATATTTTATGCTTATCTCTCTAACAAATATGTTTCTTCCCCCCCTTTGCACATATGAGCTCCTGGGTTTTGTTCCTCTGCTTCCCCCTGATTGATTTTGCCACTCTTTCCTATATTCACATTGTGTGAGTGTACCATGGCATGGCCCTACCATTATGTTGTCACGTATGACTTGTCCTCTGCCTCTGCATTAACCATGAGAGAGGGAACTTGACAGTTTATCCATACCGAAAATGACTTCTCAGTTCACCTGCACACTCCACCAGGCACAATCCTCTCTGTGAATAGATCTCCTATCACTAAGGCTCTCCATGCTTTTTCATGGTTTCACATGGATTTGGTTTCCTTTGGCATGGCTTCTCAACTATACTTAGGCATGGCCTTCCTTGTCATTGTTGCGTCTCTTGTCTGTTTCTTATCACAAGTGTAGAAACAGTGAGTTACCTTGCAGTCCTTCATCACTTGAGTGCATAGAGCTCTATACTGAGAAATAAATTATCAGATGACCTCAATTTAGACCCAACACTCCTTCCCAACGATCATGGTCCTTGATTCCTTGACCGAGTGATCTCTGATAGTCACCCTTACTCGTCAGACCAACTCCTCTATTTTACATTCAACTCGTAGTTTCTGACCCATACGCCTTTACTCTCTATACTGTGTTATCACAGAAATTCCACATCACAACTTCACAGTAGTGAAACGTTCCTATTGGGCGCTAATCTTCCTTTGATACCACTCTATGCGCTTGGCTCTATGGATTTACATGAATAAGAGCCTACCTAATATCGGAAGCTCCGTCTATTAGAAAATTTTCAATAACCAACTGTTCTGAAGTTCTAATATCATAATCCTTTGATTTATTGTCTCATTCTGCTTAGCCCTCAGAATGCACTTCTCACCATAGGACTGCTTCCTATGACCTTTTGGTTAGCATTAAGATGCTAAACCTTTAGACTCCATCGAGTGGCCATTCTCCCTTTGTCAAATTATCTACACCCTTGCTTCTTTGAACTCTCGTGACCATGTGACCATGTGTCATGTCACACTACCATGTCATGATGACGTCGACTTCCACTTGTCCCTTATTGGAGCCATCAGATCCTACGGTTTGTCCTTATCAGACCCAATCAAATGATTCCTTGTGTCCTTATCGGAGCCAATCACATCCTTCCATGTTTCGTGCTAGAGGAGACAGATGAGGACCCGCCAACCTTGCTTTTACACCGAAATCCTTTGTTAATTTTTCTTTTAACATTCCTCGGCTTTTAAAGGCTTATCAACACGTACCAATATAACAAAAATTTATAGGTTCCTGACTTGACATAGTTCTGATATTGCAATCTCTGACATGTCGATGTTTGGATAAGTTGACCTCTAGGATTTCTATATCCTCCAACCTATGATACAGTCTACTCCAGTGACCTCCGACATTCCAATTTCACTGATCTACTGACCTATAACATTCCAATGTGTCATGTCAATAGACCAATCTCCGGGGTTCCGATCTCTTGATCCACCGATACGTTGACCTTCGATCGTAGATACACCTATATGGTGGTCTCTGATCGCCGATGCGTTGATATGTTGGCCTCTAATCACTGATGCATTGGTATACTTCCCTCCAATCACTGATATGCTTTAATCGCATATGCTACCTCTAAGATGGCTCCAAAATCTTTGCCATTGTTCTACTCCTTGACTCTCCAGATAACTGAAATCACAACCACCAAGGTGATCCTCTACATGAATCCTGCAGCTACCATGGACTTCCTCCTCGTCGATCACTATAATCACTATTTTATGGATTCTATAATAAGGCTCGTACTATGATTATTCTCTTCATGAAGTGTACAACTACCATGAGATTACTCCTAGGCCACCACCACCCAACATATGTTGCACCAAGCATTTGAGCTTGTCTGGTTGACATCAATGCCAACACTCCTGCCAACAATTAGATAATGCTAACTTCTGAACACATCTCCCCACCATGAATTTTGACATTAATTCCAACACACTTGCAGGTGCGTTCACTAGGCCACTGGCTATCTAGACAATGCCAACTGTCCAATAATAAACACATATCAAAATTCTATCAGAGGATGAGATAGGGAATCCAATATAAGATTAGTCGTAGAGGACCGATAATATTTGAGGACTAGGAATCCAAGAAAACTAAAGTCCTAGTGGAACACACCTTGAGAACCCTGGGGGGGTATGTTCCAGGAGAGACAATGGTGAGAGTATCTATGAATCATTTTTCTTTCCAACATTGAGCTCAGATCTTGTGGATAGATAGAGTTTTTATTCAATTCATTTCTATGTGAAAATGTTGGTTGATATGATGTTATACAGATGGGTTACCAATCTGATCCTTCTTATGAGAAATTCTTCAGGTTAAGAATGACCAAGTACCATTATGAATAACTCCCTAGTTAAGAGGCAGTGTTGAAAACTCAGATAGTGAACAAATGTTTGGAAGGATGTATTCGTTGCTTTGTATCTGATAAACACACAAAATGGGTCAAACAGTTTCCTTTGGTTGAATGGTGTTATAACACTTCCTTCCATACTACAACAAAAATGACCCCATTTATGGCACTTTATGGATATCATCCACCATCCATCAGATCATATTTAAGAGAAAATTCTAAGGTTCAAGCAGTGGAAGATCACATCAACAAAAAGTTCTCCAACTCTTAAAGGATAACATGACTTTGGCGTTGAATAGAATGAAACAACAGGCATATCAACATTGCATCGAAAGAAGCTTTGATGTAGGTGACTGGGAATTTCTTCAGCTACATCGATACAAAAAAACGTCCCTCAAGCAAGCTAAGAAGGATAATAAATTATCACAAAAGTATTGTGGTCTGTACTATGGAATACAAATTGGAGCTTCTTGTAGCTTCCCGTGTGCACCCCGTTTTCCATGTTTCATGCTTAAAGACGGTTATAGGTGTCAAGCTCCGAATTCAAACAAAATTTCCAAAACTTGACTACGAAGGAAAAATCATTGTTGGTCAGGTAAATCCCCTCTGCGGACAGAGGCGATCCCACAAGCCTATAACATAACTAGCCACAATCAAACCACGCTGCTACGCAAGTTCCTAGTTATGCATCAAAGGTGAATCAAGAAGATTAACCTGGAGTCAAACGCTATGATTGAAGCAGAGTTGATATCCCCGCTCCCTTGCTCCAATAGATCACAAACGAACACCTGCACATGCAAAGGAAGAGACAGATACCAACATAAAAACTACCAAGGCACAGCTATATTTCAGTCAGAAAGGAAATAAATCAACACATCACCATGATAGATAATGAGATTGGAACTATAATAGCAGTCGCTCATCAATTAATAAACAGAAAAAGTTACAACCATTGTTCTAACGTCGACCCTTCTCCTGGCTGGGCGAGTAACTATATGTGTCTTGCAATGCATCTCCTCTCCGGCAGCATAACCTCTCTAGCACTCACTAGCATTCCTCCAAGAACTCAAGAACTCAACATCTAACACTCCATGACCAATAATCATCACTACTATCACTCAATCACTAAATCACTAGCACTAACACTAGCACTAGCACTAGCACTAGCTTGTCCAATGCATAATGACAAGCTTATATAGATGAAGAAGGGAGGAGGATACGATGAACTGGGACACCTTTTGCGGATTAGCATTATCCTCAAAAGCCATAAAGATGGATAAAGCTCGACAAAAGACTGATTTTTTATCCTCAGAAAAGCTCCATGTAATGAAGGAAACAACAGTCGGACGTGCATTAAGGCAAAAAGCACGACTAAATTTGGTTGGCGCGACTGTTGCTCTAAGACAGAGCGCCAATGGTCACGCCCTCTTTTGAGGATCTCCACCATTGGCGCGGGTAGGATACTGTGGACCTGCGCCAATGGAAAAAGATCACTTTTCAGGGATAATCTGCAGAAGCTGTCTTCAGGGAACATGGAGTACATACTCAGGGGAACATAATGCAAGTGTTTTTAGACTTTGTCACTTCTTATAACTCCCGAGATAGGTCCTCCAAGGTATGACAAGAGGAGTAACAGGGATGGTGACAAATTTCTGTGTAACAGATGCCCCCTAAAGCATGAAGTCCGAGAGGTGGAGAGGGGTGAAATGCTTTACAATAACACACATAAGAACACATAAGAGCACATATAGTTACTGCCGCCGAGGAGCTGTATTAAGAGACATGACTGATAGTTCAATTACATGATGTACGTGGTATGGTCGCAGCCATCCATAAGAGAGTACATAAATAATCTGGATCCATAGTATGGACGCAGCCATCTGGTTAGGATCAATGAATTGACTCAGGTATGGTCGCAGCCATCGAGTGAATGAGTCAAGTATCAAGAATCATGCCTGGATTACAACAGACACAATCCAGGGTCTTGCGCTCCATCTCGACCTGAACAAGAGTACAAGTCCAAGCATGTGAATATATGAGCTGAAGTCGAACATGCATGAACATCGTCTGATTACCAGTCAATAATGGAAACTGTTAACAGACGCGAGAGGTACCACCAATAATGACAATGGCCCTCAAGGTACTATAGGTACAATCTACGGCGTGTGAATCAATGGTCTGAAGTCGAACACCCATAGAATCATTCGATCAGAGGCCAATGATGAAAACCTCACGTCGAACACGAAGAACCTGCCATTGAGGCATGCAGGCTCCAAGGCACCGGAAAGGAGTCTCTAGATCAATTCCCTGAATAATGAGTTGAAGTCAACAGGGAGTGACCTTGATCGAAGGTGAGCCATAATGTTTCCCACATCATCGACACGAGACAGAGAGATGAAGTTGTGAATCAAGATTGTGCGAACTATCAGAGGGAGGTTGTTTTTTCAGAGGTCAACTTCTCTTGAACATATCGGCGGCACATTAACGGAATTGGCAGTATTTGACATCAATGTATCAAAGGTCATGATGACGAGGCAATGAGTGAATGAGAGGTCAAATAGGGTACCCAAGTCCATGGAAGTAAGTGAAACATATGAGATGAAATATCCCCACCCCGGACACGAAAACAAAAAGTGCCATGTTCAAGAGCGACATACTGCCGTTACGGTAATAATTATGGTTCAAAAATTTTCTTTTCCCCCGCCATTTCTGGCGAGTACCCCAGTTATTTTTAACAAGCTTGATGGGGATAGCATATGCTTGTGTTGTGACAAAATCCGATGTCATTAAGTTTTAACGAGTCTGACAAAGGAAGAACTCGGCGTCTTTTCATGTTTAGAGAGTTTGAAAAAACAGCAGAAAAGGAAACTCCAGGGATGTCCTTTTTCGTAAAGTTGTGTCTCTCGGGCCCGAAAAAGTATAAAATAATACCCGAAAGAACCGCCCGATCATTACGATCGAGGAGTACTTTTCATGATTAGTGACTTCGACCTGAAAAAGTGAAAAAGCGGTGAAAACCACGTCATTTCGTAACCACTAACGAGTTTGAAACGACGAAAACCCGGTAATATTTTTATGTTTTAACGGTCGACAAAAAGAACTTAAAACGACCGCCCATTATCACCATTTAACGAGTCAAGAGGAGCGACTCGGCAATCTTTTCCTCTTTAAATGGTCATAAAAGAGCTGAAAGCGGACCTCCATTTTTATTTTCTTTAACGAGTCAAAAAGGGAAAAATACTCGGAAATCTTTTCATATTTTACGAGTCAGAAAAGAGCGTAAAGGCGACTCGTCCTGAAGGAATGAGTGGTATAAGGGATAGTAACTGGTTCCGGTAATGGTGGAACTCACTTGAAACACGTAAAGGTTAAGAGGCTGGCTAATAAAACCACTCATCACTGCGGTTCCTCAGGAAAGGAGAAACAACCAAGTGAAAGCATATGATCGGCCAAAAAGATGGTGGCGATGGAATGAAACAACCAAGGTTCATCTAGCAGGATTTAGCGGATAAAAGGCAATCACGGGATGTAAATGGGTTCATTTTTACACAAGCTTGAACCATGGAGAACTTTGCTTGTTAAAATTTTTTTTGTTGCATGCCCCCAGCATGATGCCCCCAGCATGATCATACAAATCGAGGTACATGCCCCCCAAGCTTCATGGCATTCACGGAGTGGATGGAATGAAGGTTTACTTGGAAAGACTCGATTTTGAAGGAGGATGCATGCCCCCCGGGCTTCAGTCACGCGACCGAGTGAGCTGCCGTCATCAGAATGACGGGGTGGGTGCTGAGGCATTTCCTGTGGAAATAAGACCATTTAGGAATGGTAGATGACTATATGTGAAGTGTGAACCGGGGAATGAAAGTTGGTCTACGACATTGATCGTTCTTCCTTCATGCGGAAAACACATCACTCTGAAGAGTGAGGACACAATAGCACGTATGCGATAAATATAGTCTCGTCCAAGGAGTAAATTGTAATCTAACGGACCTTGGACTACCATGAGACCCATTTGGATAGTCTTCCCTTCTAACGTAATAGGTACATTGGGAAGAATTCCTAAAGGTCGAGTGATTTCTCGATGGAAACCTATAAGGTTTCTCATCTCAGGCAGAAGCAGTGGGGAACCAAGTGCTTCCCAAGCTGTTGAAGAAAGGATACCCACAGGAGATCCCTCATCAATAATTGTACCAGCCATAACCATGTGGTAGACTTGGACTATAATTTGAAATGGTATGGAGGCTGGTAACCGAGGATTAACTAGTTGATCCCAATTGAAGGAAACAACTAGGTTGCTGGGAGGTGGGACTGGATAGACAGCCGGATATGATTCTAATGGACTTTCTTCCTGGTGTGAAGGAATGAGAGGGATGCTCACTTGATCATTAACGTCTATGTCAATGAATAGAATTTGGACGGTGGGTTCTTCATTCCTGGCAGTGATAACATCATCTGAGGAGGTAATTTCTGAAGGCGAAACCGGGTCACTTGTAATCGGGACCGTTTGACTGTTGTCTGGTTTGGATTCAGATGTAGGATCATCTAGGGTTGGAAATTCTGAAAGCAAAACCGGGTCACTTGTAAGCCGGACCTTTTGACTTTTGTCTGGTTTGGATTCAGGTGTAAGAGCATCTAAGGATGGAACTTCTGTAGGCAAAACCGGGTCACTTGTAAGCTGGACCTTTTGAAAGACCGGGTCACTTGTAAGCTGGAACTGTGGACTTTCGTTTGGTTTGGACTCAGGTGGTTCATCTTTGATGATCAAGTGGTGCGTAGATGATGAACATAAATCACTCGTTCCGACCAGGGACTGGTCTGGAGCAGGCGGAGCACAGGTAGGTTCAGGAAGAGAAAGTTGGACCAAAGAGGAATCATGTTTGATCACTTGGTTAGTGGAGAGATGCTCTGCAGTTGTAAAAAGACGCTGATATCCGGCCGGTAGTTGGGGTAAGGGATCTGACAGACTTGCCAAAAGACGGGAAGCTTCATCCATAAGTGGACAAAGGCGAAGGAGATGATTACCTTCACAAAGTCGACAAGGGAAACGGACCTTCCCTTTTCTGTTACCAACTAGTAAGGTATCGTCGATTTGCGACAGTAAGGGGCGAGTCGAGTCTCGGGACCATATATCTGGGATCCTGGAAATGCCAGGACAATCAGAAAGAAAATGGTCCCCTTTGCATAATCGACAAAAATCTAATTGGGTAATATTATCGTGGCCAATAAATTTTAAGACACTGAACTTAACCTTTTCATTTTTTAAGAGTCGAGAAAAGGATAAAAGATGACTCTAGTCTCCTTCGAATATTTAATGAGCACGAAGTGACAAGACGCTCACAGGCACCTTTTCGTTTAGGGAGTCCGAAAAGGATCAAAAGTGACTGCTCTGGAATTCTAGGTAGTGGGTGTGCCAAACTTTTCGCAAAACCACAGAATACTTTTTAGGGTACGAGTGGTCGATATTCGTGAATGCTGTGTCCACTGCATTGTGAATCGTAGGGCGGCTGACACAGATTCCTATGGATAAAGGCTTTATTCCTATAGGGGTCTCCCAATATATACTCGACGGTATGTGGGAGCACAGTCCGTATTGGAACCTATCGTTTCATCGTGGAGGAATCACCCAACCACTCGACGATAAACTACCAGGTTTAAAGACGCTGGAACACGTCTCTAACCTAGACCTCTAGAGTGTTTGCGTTATGTTCCAATGCGTTTTTATGTTCATTGAGTTCATTTTAAAGTTTATCTTTGATTATGTTTCAGTTTTTTGGTCCTACCGTATGTGATATCTCAAAAACTTATTACATGCAAACTATATGCCAAAATTAAATCATTTGATTCGATGAACTCTATCTACAGGAGGGTTGAGATCTTTTTCACAAACGAAATGATCACTTCAACAAACAACAAAGACCCTAATGCAGCTAATAACAAGAAACGAAATTTTATCTGTTTCTTTTTAATAGCAACAAATAACAATAAATGCTAACTACTATGATGCAAGAGATTTTTTATTTTTCTTTCCTTTAAGATGGCATGATGCATGTAAACAAATTCTAAGAGATATGCACAATCCAAGTTCAGTTAATGAAATAGAACCAATTCTGAAACACTAAAATGAACCATGCAAGCAAGGAAAAACACAAAGACTAGTGAACTTCAAAGAGGCTAGAAGTGAAGTATTCAGAGTATAGAAGATCAAGCTTTAACAAAGCACTGGATAGGTGCAGAACACAACCAACAAGCTTACTGGATAATCAAGAGATCGAAACTTCCCACAGAAGGCTAGACATGCAAAGTCACTAGATATCCTAGGGCTGAGACGAAAATCAATAGAAATGAGCAAACAGCTGAGGGATACAGGCTAAGTCCAGTCAAGCAGAGGTTCAACACAGTTCCAGAGGCTGAGAGAGATATATAAAGAGACTGAAAGAGCTTTCCACCCACACACAGGCAAAATTTACAAAGCTGGCGCGACTGTCAGCCTACAACTTGCGCTACCACAGGATTGGCGCGAGTTGCTTTCGAGCAACATGCGCCAACTGGCGCGACTATCAGAGAAATAACCGCGCCAATTAAGCTTGCCAACTAGAAAAATAAACGATACGACCTTAGGTTGGGTTGACAGTGCTCAGATGGGTCAAACAGTAAAGAATAAACTCAAAACTGACTCAGGAAGCTCATTCACTCAAGCAAGCAAAAGAAAATTAACATGCAAGACAAAAATCAAATGGTTCGTTCCCCAGCGGAGTCGCCAATTTGTTGGTCAGGTAAATCCCCTCTGCGGACAGAGGCGATCCCACTAGCCTATAACAGAACTAGCCACAATCAAACCACGCTGCTACGCAAGTTCCTAGTTATGCATCAAAGGTGAATCAAGAAGACTAACCTGGAGTCCAACGCTATGATTGAAGCAGAGTTAATATCCCCACTCCCTTGCTCCAATAGATCACAAACGAACACCTGCACATGCAAAGGAAGAGACAGATACCAACATAAAAACTACCAAGGCACAACTATATTTCAGTCAGAAAGGAAATAAATCAACACATCACCATGATAGATAATGAGATTGGAACTATAATAGCAGTCGCTCATCAATTAATAAACAGGAAAAGTTACAACCATTGTTCTAACGTCGACCCTTCTCCTGGCTGGGCGAGTAACTATATGTGTCTTGCAATGCATCTCCTCTCCGGCAGCATAACCTCTCTAGCACTCACTAGCATTCCTCCAAGATCTCAAGAACTCAACATCTAACACTCCATGACCAATAATCATCACTACTATCACTCAATCACTAAATCACTAGCACTAACACTAGCACTAGCACTAGCACTAGCTTGCCCAATGCATAATGACAAGCTTATATAGATGAAGAAGGGAGGAGGATACGATGAACCGGGACACCTTTTGCGGATTAGCATTATCCTCAAAAGCCATAAAGATGGATAAAGCTCGACAAAAGAATGATTTTTTATCCTCAGAAAAGCTCCATGTAATGAAGGAAACAACAGTCGGACGTGCATTAAGGCAAAAAGCACGACTAAATTTGGTTGGCGCCACTGTTGCTCTAAGACAGAGCGCCAATGGTCGCGCCCTCTTTTGAGGATCTCCACCATTGGCGCGGGTAGGATACTGTGGACCTGCGCCAATGGAAAAATATCACTTTTCAGGGATAATCTGCAGAAGCTATCTTCAGGGAACATGGAGTACATACTCAGGGGAACATAATGCAAGTGTTTTTAGACTTTGTCACTTCTTATAACTCCCGGGATAGGTCCTCCAAGGTACGACAAGAGGAGTAACAGGGATGGTGACAAATTATTGTGTAACAATCATATTGGAACCTAAAGTATTCATAGAAATAAGAAATCAAAAACTATGAAATCGATTAATTTTAGAGTATCTCATCAAGTGGAAGACCTTACCCACTGAGGATTCCCCGTGGGAGGATGAGAATTTTATATAGAAGCATCCAGAACTACTCAAGCATTGAGAACGACACTTTTCTTAAGGAGAGAGGCATGTTAGGTCCCTATAATACTAGTTTATTCCCTTATTATTATTGCCATTGTATCCCCTTATTGTTATTGCTGTGCCCATGTTGTCCCCATATTGTTATTATTGTGCCCTATAGAAGCCCACTATTGTTATTGTTGTGCCCTTAAATTATTATTATTATGTCAGCTCTGATTATATTGTGACCCCTTAAACTCCTGTATATAGGAAGGAGGTCTTGTCATTTGTATCATCAAAGAATTGTTCATTTGTATAATGTAAAGGAGGTTTCCCCCTCGAAGAGGCTGATTTTGAAGTCGTTGATATATCATTTCTTCTATTTTGTGAGTTGGTTGCATAACATTGGATTATTCACATGTCATATGTATTCAAGGCATCATATGTCCACGCAAATACATCACAGTATTATCTGAAGAGGCGGACAGAGGCTTGTGGTGGCTCTGTTTTGCAACCCATACCGAGATTTACGAGCTTCAGATCTCTTTTTGTTCCCAAGTTTATTTGTTTGTGAATCAATGTGTAACTGTGGGTTTTCATGTTCCTGGGTTGTTTGAAGCGATTCTATAAATCATAGAGATTCTCAAGTGAAACCACACCCTTGGGCATGGGGTTTCTTTATCTTTCAAGTCCTTCACTGGTTCATCATCGATAATGACTGAGTGGTTAGGATTACTTCGTCAACAGATGAGACTACCACTCCTGTGGGTGTAGTCTTTATCTTCCTCTACGAAGAGGGAAGATTGTGTACTCCTGGGATAAGTCCAATACCTTTTGAAAACTAACAGGTGATGGAACAGACTGAGAGAAGATGATGATATGAAATTTCTTGTTTGGGTATGGGAGGTGAGGAGTAACCAACTTGAGAGTTGCGTGTGGGAGAGAGGGAGTTCGTGTTACTGCCTTGACTAATTTATGGATACGTGGGGTTGAGAGGACTTTCAGCCATAAACAACTCACGACCCTCGTTCTATCACCAAAAATTTTTACGATATTGGAGCTGCCAACATTCAGGGGATCTCCCCGGTATGAAGTTCCAACTAGATCTCACACCATTTTGGTGTAGGAATCCCATCTAGTATGATCTCCTGATTGCCATTATCTTAGAGATTTTCCTTATCTTTTGTTGTGCAACACATGAGAGTGTTATGCTTATAACATCAAGAAAGTGAGGTGAGTGTGCCTAGTGAGTGCATAACATAACTCTATGTCTAGGTTCTCTTACTTTCAAAAGGGGGGAGTAAAGTGAGCCGCTTGATGAGAGGGAATAGTCCCAACCCAGGAAGAAACAGACACAAACAATAACAAGGGTCTCTCCAGAATCCAGTGGAATAGTCCCCAAATGATGCGATAGTCGTGAAAACCAAATTTACAGGGAAAACATGTAAATCATCAAGCAGAATAGTCTACATGGGGGTGACAGTTGTTAAAGCCAAGAAAATAAAAAGATTGTATGTCTAATGTCTGGTATAGTAGTCCACATAGACGAGACAACAATGATAAACAATGCAACACATCTTCAACAATATGAGTACTAAAATAACATAAATAGTTCAACTATCTTAGTTCAAGTTAAGAAAACATGCATTACAAACGTTTAAAGAATAGTCTTACAAACGGATATAAAACATGTTTGAAAATGTGATCTCCTGATCCAAGACATATATGTACACCATATATCACTAGTCCTAGTAGTGGGATGTTGGAGGCACTCCTCACTCCTCAAAGAATAGACTACAGACTCTCGAGGCTATGCGGGAGGAGCCAAGCTGAAATGTAATAAAAGAAAATGTCCCTCAAGCAAGCTAAGAAGGATAATAAATTATCACCAAATTATTATGGTTCATACTATGGGAGGAAGAGAATTTTATATAGAAGCATCCAGAACTACTCAAGCGTTGAGAACAACAGTTTTCTTAAGGAGGGAGGCATGCTAGGTCCCTATAATACTAGTTTATTCCCTTATTATTATTTTCATTGTAGCCCCTTATTGTTATTGCTGTGCCCATGTTGTCCCCATATTGTTATGATTGTGCCCTATAGAAGCCCACTATTGTTATTATTGCGTGCTTACATAATTATTGTTATGTCGGCTCTGATTATATTGTGACCCCTTAGACTCCTATATATAGAAATGAGGTCATGTCATTTGTATCATCCAAGAGTTGTTCATTTCTGTAATGTAAAGGAGGTTTCCCCTTCAAAGAAGATGATTTTGAAGTCGTTGATCTATCATTTCTTCTATTTTGCGAGCTGGTTACATAACATTGGATTATTCATGTGTCATATGTCTTCCAGGAATCATATGTCCACGCGAATACATCACAGTATTGCCTGAAGAGGTGAAAAAAGGCTTTCTGCTCCTCAGTTGTGCCACACATACCGAGATTTACGAGCTTCAAATCTCTTTCTATTCCCAAGTTGATTTGCTTGTGAATCAGTGTTGAACTGTGGGTTTTGGTGTTCCTAGGTCCTTTGAAGTGATTCTATAAGTCATAGAGTTTCTCAAGTGAAACCACACCCTTGTGGATGGGGTTTCCTTTACTATCATCAGGTGTGCATTTCCATCTTTAAATTCCTTCATAGGTTGAAGAAGTAATCCTTCATAGGATTACTTCTTCAACAGATGAGACTATCAGTCCTGTGGGTGCAATCTTTCTCTTCCTTTACGAAGAGGGAATATTGTGTACTCCGGGGATTAGTCTAGTAGCTTTTGAAAACTGACAAGTGATGGAGCGGACTGAGAGAAGATGATTCTACGAAATTTCTTGTTCGGGTATGGGAGGGAGGTGTGAAAACTTGACAAGATCTCATGTTATGACCCCGTGCATTTTCGAACATCAAGTGAAAAAACCAAGGGAGGCTCTGAAATTCGGATATAGGCCAAAATTTTGGAGGGTGTTTTAGCTGCTACAACACACCTCAACCCTCAACCACAATTATTTATCCTATGTTGTCTAGAAATCACTAACAACAACTAGATCAATCTCTACGTAGGCTATCCAAGGCTCTATCAATTAGTAACTTAAACCACAACCTCCAACATCCCCTATTCTTATAGGGCTCCAGAGATCTCCCATATCAACCCATAAACGCCAGGGCACTTAAGTTGTTCCAGGGCTCCAGAGAATTTGTTCCAACCCATAGCCATAGGGAACCTAAGAAAGAATCAGAAAACAAAGAGGGAACCTGCAATATCGTGCTTATCTAAGAAATGAGAGGGCAAGGCTAAAACCACTGTCAATCCAAGAAAATGCCATGCCAATGACAAAAAATCAACAATGAATCACATGCATATATCATGCATCCAAAAACTAGCAAGGAGATCACACATGGAACATGTTACCTGCAAAGTAATCATGTTGTAGTCGTCGATCCAATTGTCTCTAGAGTGCTCCAAGGATACTCTAAGTGTGCAAGACTGTGAGAGAGCCAAATGCAACTGTAAAAAAAAAAGATAGAACTAGCTAAAATTTGTAATGACCAAAAGCTGTGAACTAATTCTTTAATGCCTTTTTGTCATTGATGTCTCATTTTTCTTCATTTTCCTGTAATTTTCCTTGCATGCATATTTGTGTCTATTCACTTTAATTTTCTCCTATTTTCCTTTATTTCCATAATTCAATGTCAATTATTGCCTCTTCTCTTTGCCAATGCCTTAACAAATTTCCATTCGTTAATAAAGCACAAGCGATGGCCACTATAATGTTTGCCCATCATTCATCTTTGAATACATGTCTCATGACCTTGGTATTATTATATTTACATGTAAAATGAATGAAGGGTTCTTACTATCTTGATTATAGTGGTCTCAATGGCTACAATATATTATAGTTGTCATTCCTTTTTCTATCAAGTGACTTCTCATGTGAACAATGGTGATAAAAAAATTGATTATCATTGTCATTAGTAGGGTGGTTTCTTTTCAAGTTTTCATTCCATCTCCACTCCATAACTTGTGTGTTGTAATGTTTTACAAGAGATGATTTTCAAATAAGAACATTTGGCCTTGAAATATTGTTTCTATGATCCACAATGAATTTTTTTATCATTAATAATATTTTTAAATGTCACATACTCATTTTATATTAAGAATAAAATGAATTACACATCTTGTTCTTATTAATGATATATATATATATATATATATATATATATATATATATATATATAAGAAATAAATTTATCTTGAAACAAATTAATTAGCATACATATTCAAATATTGTGATTAAATGTTGCCTTGAAAGTGAAAACATAAGGTTTTTTCACTTTTAGTTACTTTATCTTTCTAAAGTTAATATAAAAGTTATGTTACTTCACACGCACATCCAAATGTTTTACTACAAATATATTAATTTTAATTTTTTTACATATGTAATTCATATTAATTTTAATTTTTTTACATATGTAACTCATATTAACTATTTTTTATTAAAAAATAACTGAATTGTAATTTCAGTTAAGTTTTTTTAACTGAATTTTTTAATTATAGTCGAACATTGAAACAATTTTGTTTCTCACATACTTTCCTTTTATTTCTATACACATATATAGTAGCAACAAACCATGAAAATATAAAAATACAAACTCAATACGGCAGGGCTCAACTCTCATCAAACGTCAAACGACTGCATCAGGTACATATGAAATAAATTTGTTAATTAGCATACATATTCAAATATTGTGTTTAAATGTTGCCTTGAAAGATTTTTATGAATTATAAGAATTATAGTTGCTCATATTTGAAAGTGAAAACATAAGGCTTTTTCACTTTTAGTTACTTTTATCTTTCTAAAGTTAATATAAAAATTATGTTACTTCACATGCACATTTTTTAGTTACTTTATCTTTCTAAAGTTAATATAAAAATTATGTTACTTCATATGCACATCCAAATGTTTTATTTATGGCCGAAAAAAAATGAAATATTTTTACCACAAATATATTCATTTTTTTACATATCTAACTCATATTAACTATTTTTTATTAAGAAATAACAGATTGAATTAAGTTTTTTTATTAAAGTCAACATTGAAACAATTTTGTTTCTCAAATACTTTTATTTTTTTCTATATACATAGTTGCAACAAACCATGAAAATATAAAAATACAAACTCAACACCGCAGGGCTCAACTCTCATCAAACGTCAAACGACTGCATCAGGCACAACGCTCAACTCTCTTGCCTTCGCATCTTTAATATCAACTGCATCTTCCTCCACAATATCAACCGCCTGTAGCTTCTGCTTCTTCCACATTTCCTACATTTCCTTCATGACTTCATCTTTGTGGCCTCCCACTTCACAAATAACACCCTCCTGCTTCTCTGTTTGAGTTTCCTGGACTGGACTCAGTAACCTCCTCCTTCCTCTCCTTCATGGCTTTCCCGTTTTCTTGAACTGGATTGGTTTCGTTAACCCCAGCAAGTGGACGTCCACCGTTTAATAGGCCGTGAGACTCGTCCTGCACTTCAGGACATTTTTTCTCCAGTATTTGATTATTTGTCAATGTCTGCCCTGCCATGTGTATTTCGCCCTTGCTTTGACTACGCTGTAAATCAATGGGGAATTGGTTCAGCCACGATTCGCCTCCGTTGAAGTAATTGGGATTCTTACCCTCAATTCTTATTTCCTCCTTACATTGATCAGCTGGAGCTTGTATTTGCGCGTTGTTTGTATTTAACTGTGGAGGTTCCTGTAGCTGATCAATTTTAATTCCGCTGTCACCATAATTAACCAAATAAGAAATTACAATATCTCTTGTATGAAGTGGCTCTCTGTGCAATAATAATACATATAAAATAAAATATTTTATAGACATTATGACATAACAGAAAAAAATGTCAATCAAAACCATTTAAATTTATAATATAAAATTTATAATATAATTATATAAATTAGCTATGCTCACTTTATATTTTAAAAATTACTTATAAATTAACTATGGTAATTTTATATTTTAAAGGATGTTTATCATTAAGAGTGTGGTTAAACCATAAGACTTCGGCTACAACAAAACAATATAACAAATCCAATCACATTGAGTTAGTGACAAAATGTGGCTGAACAACGCTAAGAATGAATCACTACATAAAATTTGTGTATGTTTGAGAAAACAGTGGAAAAATAATTTAAATAGATAATAAGATCATGGCACCACGAAGTAGTTCAATCCTACATTTATTATCAATCCATTATCAATCCAAAATAATAATTAAGCGTAAGACATTCCTTGAAAATAAGGTTATTGTGTCAATTTGTAGACCATGTATCCTATATATTAGATGATCAGAAAATTTTATATCATTGGATCATTATAGGTGGTGGAGAATGTTGCGGTGGAAGGTTGTTATAGATCACCACACCTATAACTAATCTCAAAAGGGATCACATTTGTCTAATGGGTTTAGCTTGCAATCAAACCAACTACTAAATTCACTTTGCCAGTCATCTTAGTCTTCAGACTAGCCCAAGGGCATCGATTTCTAGAGCGCAAACTCAAACTAGCCTACCAGAAAAAAGGACAGGGTCGTGCGTTGGTAAGGCGCAAACCAAAACATACATGTCAGAGAAAAGGCCAGAGTCACGCGGCTAGGGTCATGCGCACTGGTAGGGCTCATGAAGCTGAACCTGGAATTGGAAGGCAAGGGCTAACCAGCCATATATTGTGTCATTAATGCCCTTGCCAACTATGTATGTGGTGCAAACTTGGGATGGCATACATATCCATAGGCATCGGACTCCGGCGGCCACCTCGCGTTTCCGATGACCCACGCGGGACCCACCCCGTCTCGTTCAATAACATAATTCTGAGAAATACTTTCACGCGCCAATTTAACTCTGCAACCAGAACCCGTTTGCTCTGCAACCCAGTGCCCGCAGGACTGAAGCGCTGCGCGCATTGAAACTCTGCAACCCAGTGCCCGCCGGACTGAGCTCTGTTACCTCCTGGTAAATTCCTGCACCGTCTCTGCAGTCGTCAAATCGTGGTTTTAATGCCCTTCATTTTGTTTTAAATCTGTTTTAAAGACTGCTAAAACCCTCGCATTCTCTCAACATTCTGTAATTATAAGTTATAAAATGGTCACAAAAACCTGCCTACGTGAAGTCTTGCAGAGATCCTCGCCGCACCGCTGAGGAAAAACATTAAAATCAGAATATGTAAACCCAATCTACACATAGCAGAAATTTGGAATTAATTCAACGAAGCATTGCGTGTTCTCCTCTTTAGCTGAAAGCTATGGAAAATGGATCTTTAACAGTTTTGGAAAGACCATCTGTCATCTCAATCCTTTTCCTGTTACACCTGTTGAAAAAAGATGGTAAAATTGTTTTGTGATGAACTAGACTTCCTCAAAATCGATCTTAACATTTGTCTTTCCATAGTGCATGCACTCTTCATCTAGTTTATTACCATTTATGAATCACATAAATTTGGATGTTGTTTACACATTTTTCCATCAGCAAGAAAGAGAGTCAACTTTAAGGTCACGATCTTTGAAAATTTGTTAATTGAACTCTGAAATTTGTTAATGGTTAGTTCTTTCTCTAGACCGGCTTTAGACTGAAAAAATAAGCACCTCTTAAAGAAAATTATTCCACCAGCTCCACTGAATTGAGGTTGTCCCTGAGCAGCATCATCAAAAGAAATTCCTAAGCCATTGATTTATCAATTAGTTGCACAACAATCTATCTTGGGTAAAATATCTGGGGGGTTTGTTATCTTTCAACTGTTTGAAAAAACTAAGATTGTTCAGTCCTTGCTATGTAGATTGGATTATTAGGGTTAATTTATTCTCAAATAAGCTAATTAAACTCCCCAGGCAATGATAGTAAGTAAAGCTTCAAACCACTTCACAGTATGATTTTCACACCAATGATTTAATCAGTCTTCTGCAAGAGGACTCCTACAATCAGTCTTCTGCAAGAGGACTCCTACAAACATATCTTGCAAGCCCATCTATCTCTTTCCAAAACTTGAATAGCGAGAAAAGGACAGAATATAAAACTTGAATAGTGAGAAAAGGATAGAATATAAGCAAATGATGCACACTCTCTTGTTCAACCTTGTTCCAGGTGAAAACATTATTGTCCAAGTTCTAGCCAGTGGAAAACCCTTAATTGTAATGAACATTTCATTTTCCATATCACCTTGAAGTACCATTTAAAGCCCCAAAAACCCTACTTTCACCCCAAAAAAAAAAAATCGAGACCCAATATTGGGAATATAATGCTAACCAACTGGTCTCTTTGACCAAATAATCTCGTCTGGCTAACCTTTAATCCTTACATGAACATCACAGGGATGCAATATATTTCTCTCATTCCAGGGCATCGTCCCCATATAATCCAAGCTCCTAAGTAGATTTCCATGCTAGGCCCCAATTGACATATTCATAGATATGTTCTCTGATTGAGAGTAATGAACCTTTTATCGTGCAACATAAAAAAACTAGTGTAACGTAATACACTATTCAACCATTTTGATGATTATGTTATAATTCAATTTGTATCATTTAAAGACTAGTCAATATGATTTTGCAAACTTAGTAGAAAATCCATGACTCCTAATTCTTGTTGTGGCTGCCCTGGTTGAAGCTGTTGGTTCCAGCATGTGATAGTCGATGTTAATTTCAAGTATAAATGATAAATCAAACAGTAGTAAATGACATTTAATCAGGATTGTTCATGATGAGTGCAATCCTATGAGCAGGAGAAATTATTACAATCTTTATAGTTTAATCATTATTAAATAACTAACTAGCTGAACAAAGGACAGGAACTCTGTGAAGGGATTGGTTGATTTGCAGACATTGTAGAAATGCATAATTGTAATGTGTACAATTGTTAGTAATGGTTCTAACTAATAGGCCACAACACTGAAAGTAATAATATTAGCCATTCATGCCACCAAAGGCTGAGAATGACAAAGAATGACATAATGGGGTTTGGGTTCTTTTTGAGGCTGAGCTGCTTTAGCTGGGCTTTAATTTTTAGCTTCCTCACTTCTTTTGCATCATCAATCAGAAGCTCTTGCAATAATATTATTGATGTGCTGGATGGCATTGCCCAAGTAGCTAGAAGTTTTCTCCTTAATTCTGTTGGTATTAATCTTGTTTAGTTACATGCTTTGATAGGTAAGTGATACGAACAAAACTATTTTTCTTCTGTATTTCAAGCTAAAGCAAACTTTTGTTTAAAAACATACAAATGTACACGGCCTGTTGTAGTGGAACATGTGTAAATCCAATAACGACAATAAAGGCATATGTTATGTGCACTGAACAACTTTAGCTAATATATGTAATTATCTCTATATAAACGATCTTCTACACATATCACAATCAGTAATTTAGTTGAAGTATACGCATTCCTATCACCATGAATACAAAAGCAAATTGCTATAATAAGCATGAACAAATAAATAACAGAGACATTAATATTGCAGAGGGAGATATTTCTTGAACTCTCTGTATCCAGTACTCATAATAACATGATGATTAAGAATGCAAACTTGATTTGTACAAAGTTGTATATGCCAGATTAGAATGCAAACACTAAGCAAAATCAGAAACAGAGATACACCCATGAAATGAAATTCTGAACTGGCTAACATGTAAAGTCATTTGCCCAGCAATAGGCTAATAGCTGTATTTTAATTGCAAAGTAGACTGATATCAAAAAAATAAATCTACATAAAACAAGATAAAGTAATCCATAATATGAAAATGAAGGGTTACATATAACAATTCTTAGCAGTAAAAAATCAAAAACCATGCCCTTGGTTATTTAATCTCAGGCTCAACAAAAGAACAATAATCAATGCCACTTTCCAAAGTAAATTTTGAAAACTAATCCGAGCATACACAGCAATATAATCAGAGCATTGCTGGTGGTGATCCTGGCATCTATAACAGATCAGCACTTGGAGAAACATTTACATTTCATATCTTTGATGATAAGTGGACCTCTACCACTCGGGAAGGGACAATTTACTGCCCCTGTTGTAGTAATATATGCACTGCACAATTTTACCATACAAGTATAGTAAAGGGGCAATTATACATTATCTGGGTTGTCTGTGCTTTTGGTGGTTTTTATTCAAAATTAATTCCAATTAAGTTTATCCTGCAACAATATGAACATTATGATTCTGATTGGTGATAATAACTTACATTACTGTTAGTGTGAATTCTCTCGAGAATTTTTCCTTTTGCTTTTGGCTAGAATATCTTAACCAGGAGTCTCAGTCACCTGCCCTCACATTCTGATCTCTCACTTATCTTCAGGGGCAGGATAACAACCCAAATGACCTTTCTTATTCTTTTGCTCTCTCGTTAACTAAAAGATAAAGTATTGTTTCACAAAATAAAACTTAATGCCTGCTGTTGAGTTTTTAATCTCTTCAATTGCATGCCTCTTTTATCATATCCTGCCAAACCAAATCAGTTACCATGAACCTTTTATGTCTTCAAAACATGCTTAAAAATTTATGTCTTCAAAACATGCTTAAAAATTTGGATTTGTTTTCTCTTCATGGGACGAGCTTGTTTTTTCTTGATGGGACGATCTAGTGGTTGACACAATGGGATATATTATCCCCTTTATCCAGTTTCAAAATTTCAAATCCTCTTTTTCAGTGGTTGGCACAATGGGATGTTATCCTCTCCACCCGGTTTCAAATCACACAGGGGCATCTTTAGCTCCTTGTGATAAGGCTCAAAGAGTAGGCTCCCCCACTGTCGTGGAGTCTCAAATCTTGCTAAATCAAAAATTCCTGGTATATTTGGCTATTGAATATACCCTTGGCATTATAATGGCAATCCCTAGATTTGATCTTAGGCCTCACCTAGAAATTGTACTCACTTTTGAAAAATCATCATTTCAATTAAATCTGTAAATTAAGTGATTATTAATTTGCAGAAACTGGCCACTCAATTGAGAGGAAAACCAGTGTTACCGAAAATTGACAACAGATTGGTGCTGTTCATGTCTACCATTGAAACTGATCTCTGATTTAATGTGTATACCGTCATCTCAAACTGATGTTCCATTCAACAGTTTTCTTTAATGGAGCACACCCTCTTGAAATCTCCTCCAATGTGCTTCCAACAATTTGTTTTGAGAAACTGACTGATGCTTCTTCCTTTTGCGTTCCATTCAGTTATTTTAATTAGATGGGATTTCTATTCCCTCCATACAACGAGAAATATTAGTACCCAGGGAATAACCAAATGTCACATATAGTGAAAATTGAAATGATTCAAGAACAGGTGAGTTTTTCATCAACGTGAATCAGCCATTTACTGTGTGCCAGTTCAACTGAAATTCAGAACTTTAATCATGGTTCTGTTTGGACCTATGACAATTTTATATTCGACCATGTCCCAAGGGTTTTCAGGGTCTCTGGAAGAACCAATCTGACATAAATGGTTAAACGAGCTGTGATAATCATGTCCATTGATGCACAACAATGGGAAGCCCGTTCACTTTGTATGCCTCTGAATGTTTCAAAGATCCCACTGTCCTCATTTCATATAGCAATGGGAAGCACAATTTCTTTGGTCATTCTGGAACCTTGCAAAAATTCTGTTACAGTGATTCAGGCTTCCAATAGAATGTCAGAGTTGCCATAATACACTAGTTCTTATCACACCAATATGACACTGGTATCGTTAAGTTGTTTCCTGCAACATCATATTCAGAGATGCATAGACTTTCTAGTCAACCAAGAGATTAATGATGCCAATCATTTTACAGTGCTGGATTGTAGTTTATATTGCTGATGGTTGTGCTTACCGAGAGTTTCATAGCATGAGGGTACTGTCAAGGAAGCATTATCTTCCTCAATAATTACAAAATTACTTCCTTATCAACAATTCCAGAGTTTATTAGGTTTTGTAATATATTGTCTGCCTTGACAGCTTCAAATGCTATATTTTAGACATTTATGTGCCTCTCAATCTCCACCTGAATTATGGTGTGCTATCAATCCAAACTTCTTTTAAGGCCTGAAAATATGGATGGAAAAAGAGGTTTGATATAGATTTGACGACAATGCTGACAGAATAGACTAGAAACAGTGCAGTACTCCTAGAAACTTGCTTGGAGAATCACAGGTCATCAGCAGCCAAAGTTCAGGACCAAGTGGGAAATGTGTATAATTAATGAAAACAAGAAAAACTCAGAATTTGAAATAATTAAAAGAGTTCATGAATTTTTCCCTTAATAATATTAACAGAACTGTTTCAATGGTCGCAAAAATGCAGAGCTTTTGATATTACAAAGACCAAGTTGGTTTGCCTGCGAAGGAACCACAAGCATAGTTAAACATACAAATAGAAGGAAACCAGTTTCAATGCCCTAACTAGCCAACAAATTTCACCAACCACTAAGAAGTTCAAGTTATTCAAAACTGTCCCAAGAGATTCACACATAATTATGTTCCCTGTCAACCTTTTAAATGCTCAATAAATCAAAGCTGGAGGGCCAAATCAGGTTGTGAATCAACCAGCATTCCAGAAGACTGCCTAACTGGAGACCTTGGAGACTGTTTTTCTACATTCAAATCTGGTGGAATCGAATTTGAAAATTCAGATGTCTGTTGAGAAGGCTGTTTTGAAGGTAAAGACTTCCATAGTTGTTTTTGAGATTGGGATGTATCAGCTCCCATTGGTATCTGCCTGCAATTAAAAGGACTCTGTGTGGTTGAATTCGACAATTCTAACATCGAGTTTACACCTCCCTGAGAAGTGGCATGAGATGACAGATTCTGAGGATGCATCCAGCTCAGCTGTGAACGCATATACAGAGGCATGTCCATGGGTGCCTGCTGTTGAATAAATTGAGGAACACTAGTAGAAATGCCTGATAGTTTTGTATCACCATATGGTTCCCTGGCCACACAATTGGAATTACCATCCAACCTTCTATCAAAACCAGTGCTGCCAGAAGTTGTCGTCTGGACACTTGAAACAGGTTGCACATGTTCAGCTGGTTTGGCAGATGCCCATTGCATAAGTCAGTTACTTCTGGAGACAATCTCAAGCAATTTTGACTGGGATACATCTGAGGTAAATTTTGCACCTGCCAGATTGACTTCACTGGATTTAGCAATTGATGAAGCTGATTTCAACTCACTCTGTTTGACTCCTTGCAAAGGCGTTTGAAAATTTATATTGTTGGCTGACTGTGAACTCATAGATAGAGGAACATGTAACCCAGTAGATTGAGACAGAGATACTAGTCCTGTAGATTGAGCAACTGTTGCAACTGTAGATTGAGCCAAGGTCTGTTGATCCTTGATCTCCTCACGCAATAACAAAGCACCAGGAGGAGCTTCAGCTGTAACAAAAAAGAAAAAAACACGTTGTTATGCAATCGCATACCCGCCATGGCCTTATATAACAAAACGAGCCAATTATATATATATACTCTTTGTCAGCTCAAAATTTATAACCATATTGTGTATGTAATTGTGGTTATCCATATATCAATTTAACTTGAAGTAACCATTTTTCCTTTTTCTGTTACTAGTCTCATAATTCAAGAATGCTTACACAGCCTTGTGAATGATCCGCATTAAGTAGCCAAAACTTATTATTATTAAAAAATGTTAATGGAAACCTCTAATTTATTGCAGTGTAATAGAAAAGAGCATACAGTTTGTATATAGAAATTTATAAGCATATTGATGCACTTTTACTGTTCAGCTTCATCTCTCCTTCAAACTTTCTTTCAAATCATTTCAAGGATAGTGATCCAAAAAGTGCTCATAACCAAAATCGCTATAAGTTAAATCAAAAGTGACTAGATGAAAGTCCAGTTCAGAGTTAATGGAAACCTATAAGTTAAATCAAAAGTGACTAGATGAAAGTCCAGTTCAGAGTTAATGGAAACCTATAAGTTAAATCAAAAGTGACTAGATGAAAGTCCAGTTCAGAGTTAATGGAAACCTCTAATTTATTGCAGTGAAATAGAAAAGAGCATACAGTTTGTATATAGAAATTTATAAGGATATTGATGCACTTTTACTGTTCAACTTCATCTCTCCTTCAAACTGTCTTTCAAATCATTTCAAAGATAGTGATCCAAAAAGTGCTCATAACCAAAATCGCTATAAGTTAAATCAAAAGTGACTAGATGATAGTCCAGTTCAGAGTTTCCAAACTATTGTGAAAATTTGGATCGTGAAGGAATTGATAGTTTTAGGGGTAACTCAATTAATTATGGTTATAAAAATAAGTGTTATATATAAGGAGGTTTGAGATTTAAATCTTGTCTGCTGAAAAAGCATATGTACGTGCCTAAGTTATAGTAGCAACAATTAGAATCAATTTTGTGTAATACAAAACAAAACGAGCCAATTATATATATATACTCTTTGTCAGCTCAAAATTTATAACCAAAAATAAATAATCAAAATACAAGCATTATCCAAAAGGAAAAAGTGTACTGTAGATGTTATGAAATCAGAGTAAACAATCTCAGGGATCTGAGCAATTGTAAATAGTGTGATCTTATGAAATAAGAGTAAACAATCTCAGGGATCAATGCTCAGAGCACTAGTTTGGTGACTTGCGGGCCTAAATGTTAAGTTCTAGTAGATTCGGACAAACAATCAAGGGTGAATGTTCACTCCTAACAGTCCAGGCCAAAAAAATCATAAAGCAGTCGAGGCCAAAAATAATCATTTATACAAGTCCCTGGGGGAGTAGCTTCATGTGTCTACAAGCTGGTGTTGCACATCCACTTGCTAATATTGTGTATGTAATTGTGGTTATCCATATATCAGTTTAACTTGAAGTAACCATTTTTCCTTTTTCTGTTACTAGTCTCATAATTCAAGAATGCTTACACAACCTTGTCCTATATAAATATTTGTAAAGCTTATTCTCTGTTGGAAAGTCCAGTATCCTCAACTAAACTAACCATTTTAAATCATCTATAGTTTAGATGATCTCTTTTTATCTGTCATGATTTGTTGTTTATGGTTAATTCAATAACCAATATCTTTTTCCTCCTCCATTGCGGATGCAAGTATCATTAAGGGCTAATAGTAGTATTGTCAAAGAACTGAGCTATTACTGTCAAAGAACTGAATTCTAAATTTACAATGGCAGGTATGGGAAGTGAAGCTTTGGAAAATCTTTGCCTCCCTGTTTTCCTCACAAATAGATCCTTCCAATTTGCCTGAGAAATCCCTTATGGCAGTTTCAAGGGTAACATTCTTATCTGGTATGCCAGTTCCAGAATCTGCACAAGGGGCTACTGATCATTCACATAAGTTTATGCGAGTCTCTTGAATGGAAGGGACTATGTTTTTGTGTACGAGGACAATGAAGGAGATCGCATGCTTGTTGGAGATGTGCCTTGGGAGTAAGCATCATATGTTATCATCCCCTTCTCTTGTTTTATCATCGTTACAGGCAGATTTCTGAATGGAAAAATGCTTTTATTTTTTTCAGCATGTTTGTGAAGTCTGTGAAGAGATTGCGAGTAATGAAGAGTTCAGATGCTCGTCGTCTAGGTGAGAATTCAAGATTTTTTGCAGAACGTTCCATCTTAAATGTGAGTTGGATATATTCTCATAACCCTTATTTGTGAATTTATCAGCAGCAAACAGGACCCAGTGATCCAACTGCCTAATGCTGCTGGAATCAAGAGGGGAACCCTAGCAAGTTTATCTCACAGTAACCCTAAGAAAGAAGATGAACCCAATGTTCCTTTTCTCTGAGAGAGTTCATGTGCCAGATTTCGCAGCAGACAAATAGCAGACTTGTCAAATGTAGTCAGATAAATACCTGTGATCGCAGAGCAGTCGTAGAGCACGTAGCAGAGGACATGCGAAGCAGGATGCATCGGTTGTTAGCAACGGATGCGCAGAGCAGGTTGCAGAGCCATCGGCGTTCGAAAATCAATTTTAATGAAATGGGCGCGAGGGAAGAGTTTCATTTGAAAATGGATCCCGTGCGCTGACGTGGATAGCGGGAACGGAGGGACGGGGCGGGCGGGCCCTCGTTGGTGGGTCCCGGGTATGTCACCGGAAACGCGAGGTCGCCCGCCGGAGTGTTTATGTATGCCATCCCAAGTTTGCACCACATACATAGCTGGCAAGGGCATTAATGACACAATATATGGCTGGTTAGCCCTTGCCCATTTGACAAGTCTGCTATTTGTCTGTTGCGAAATCTGGCACATGAACTCTCTTAGAGAAAAGGAACATTGGGTTCATCTTCTTTCTTAGGGTTACTGTGAGATAAACTTGCTAGGGTTCCCCTCTTGATTCCAGCAGCATTAGGCAGTTGGATCACTGGGTCCTGTTTGCTGCTGATAAATTCACAAATAAGGGTTATGAGAATATATCCAACTCACATTTAAGATGGAACGTTCTGCAAAAAATCTTGAATTCTCACCTAGACGACGAGCATCTGAACTCTTCATTACTCGCAATCTCTTCACAGACTTCACAAACATGCTGAAAAAAATAAAAGCATTTTTCCATTCAGAAATCTGCCTGTAACGATGATAAAACAAGAGAAGGGGATGATAACATATGATGCTTACTCCCAAGGCACATCTCCAACAAGCATGCGATCTCCTTCATTGTCCTCGTACACAAAAACATAGTCCCTTCCATTCAAGAGACTCGCATAAACTTATGTGAATGATCAGTAGCCCCTTGTGCAGATTCTGGAACCGGCATACCAGATAAGAATGTTACCCTTGAAACTGCCATAAGGGATTTCTCAGGCAAATTGGAAGGATCTATTTGTGAGGAAAACAGGGAGGCAAAGATTTTCCAAAGCTTCACTTCCCATACCTGCCATTGTAAATTTAGAATTCAGTTCTTTGACAGTAATAGCTCAGTTCTTTGACAATACTACTATTAGCCCTTAATGATACTTGCATCCGCAATGGAGGAGGAAAAAGATATTGGTTATTGAATTAACCATAAACAACAAATCATGACAGATAAAAAGAGATCATCTAAACTATAGATGATTTAAAATGGTTAGTTTAGTTGAGGATACTGGACTTTCCAACAGAGAATAAGCTTTACAAATATTTATATAGGACAAGGCTGTGTAAGCATTCTTGAATTATGAGACTAGTAACAGAAAAAGGAAAAATTGTTACTTCAAGTTAAACTGATATATGGATAACCACAATTACATACACAATATTAGCAAGTGGATGTGCAACACCAGCTTGTAGACACATGAAGCTACTCCCCCAGGGACTTGTATAAATGATTATTTTTGGCCTCGACTGCTTTATGATTTTTTTGGCCTGGACTGTTAGGAGTGAACATTCACCCTTGATTGTTTGTCCGAATCTACTAGAACTTAACATTTAGGCCCGCAAGTCACCAAACTAGTGCTCTGAGCATTGATCCCTGAGATTGTTTACTCTTATTTCATAAGATCACACTATTTACAATTGCTCAGATCCCTGAGATTGTTTACTCTGATTTCATAACATCTATAGTACACTTTTTCCTTTTGGATAATGCTTGTATTTTGACTATTTATTTTTGGTTATAAATTTTGAGCTGACAAAGAGTATATATATATAATTGGCTCGTTTTGTTTTGTATTACACAAAATTGATTCTAATTGTTGCTACTATAACTTAGGCACGTACATATGCTTTTTCAGCAGACAAGATTTAAATCTCAAACCTCCTTATATATAACACTTATTTTTATAACCATAATTAATTGAGTTACCCCTAAAACTATCATTTCCTTCACGATCCAAATTTTCACAATAGTTTGGAAACTCTGAACTAGACTATCATCTAGTCACTTTTGATTTAACTTATAGCGATTTTGGTTATGAGCACTTTTTGGATCACTATCTTTGAAATGATTTGAAAGACAGTTTGAAGGAGAGATGAAGTTGAACAGTAAAAGTGCATCAATATCCTTATAAATTTCTATATACAAACTGTATGCTCTTTTCTATTTCACTGCAATAAATTAGAGGTTTCCATTAACTCTGAACTGGACTTTCATCTAGTCACTTTTGATTTAACTTATAGGTTTCCATTAACTCTGAACTGGACTTTCATCTAGTCACTTTTGATTTAACTTATAGGTTTCCATTAACTCTGAACTGGACTTTCATCTAGTCACTTTTGATTTAACTTATAGCGATTTTGGTTATGAGCACTTTTTGGATCACTATCCTTGAAATGATTTGAAAGAAAGTTTGAAGGAGAGATGAAGCTGAACAGTAAAAGTGCATCAATATGCTTATAAATTTCTATATACAAACTGTATGCTCTTTTCTATTACACTGCAATAAATTAGAGGTTTCCATTAACATTTTTTAATAATAATAAGTTCTGGCTACTTAATGCGGATCATTCACAAGGCTGTGTAAGCATTCTTGAATTATGAGACTAGTAACAGAAAAAGGAAAAATGGTTACTTCAAGTTAAATTGATATATGGATAACCACAATTACATACACAATATGGTTATAAATTTTGAGCTGACAAAGAGTATATATATATAATTGGCTCGTTTTGTTATATAAGGCCATGGCGGGTATGCGATTGCATAACAACGTGTTTTTTTTCTTTTTTGTTACAGCTGAAGCTCCTCCTGGTGCTTTGTTATTGCGTGAGGAGATCAAGGATCAACAGACCTTGGCTCAATCTACAGTTGCAACAGTTGCTCAATCTACAGGACTAGTATCTCTGTCTCAATCTACTGGGTTACATGTTCCTCTATCTATGAGTTCACAGTCAGCCAACAATATAAATTTTCAAACGCCTTTGCAAGGAGTCAAACAGAGTGAGTTGAAATCAGCTTCATCAATTGCTAAATCCAGTGAAGTCAATCTGGCAGGTGCAAAATTTACCTCAGATGTATCCCAGTCAAAATTGCTTGAGATTGTCTCCAGAAGTAACTGACTTATGCAATGGGCATCTGCCAAACCAGTTGAACATGTGCAACCTGTTTCAAGTGTCCAGACGACAACTTCTGGCAGCACTGGTTTTGATAGAAGGTTGGATGGTAATTCCACTTGTGTGGCCAGGGAACCATATGGTGATACAAAACTATCAGGCATTTCTAGTAGTGTTCCTCAATTTATTCAACAGCAGGCACCCATGGACATGCCTCTGTATATGCGTTCACAGCTGAGCTGGATGCATCCTCAGAATCTGTCATCTCATGCCACTTCTCAGGGAGGTGTAAACTCGATGTTAGAGTTGCCGAATTCAACCACACAGAGTCCTTTTAATTGCAGGCAGATACCAATGGGAGCTGATACATCCCAATCTCAAAAACAACTATGGAAGTCTTTACCTTCAAAACAACCTTCTCAACAGACATCTGAATTTTCAAATTCGATTCCACCAGATTTGAATGTAGAAAAACAGTCTCCAAGGTCTCCAGTTAGGCAGTCTTCTGGAATGCTGGTTGATTCACAACCTGATTTGGCCCTCCAGCTTTGATTTATTGAGCATTTAAAAGGTTGACAGGGAACATAATTATGTGTGAATCTCTTGGGACAGTTTTGAATAACTTGAACTTCTTAGTGGTTGGTGAAATTTGTTGGCTAGTTAGGGCATTGAAACTGGTTTCCTTCTATTTGTATGTTTAACTATGCTTGTGGTTCCTTCGCAGGCAAACCAACTTGGTCTTTGTAATATCAAAAGCTCTGCATTTTTGCGACCATTGAAACAGTTCTGTTAATATTATTAAGGGAAAAATTCATGAACTCTTTTAATTATTTCAAATTCTGAGTTTTTCTTGTTTTCATTAATTATACACATTTCCCACTTGGTCCTGAACTTTGGCTGCTGATGACCTGTGATTCTCCAAGCAAGTTTCTAGGAGTACTGCACTGTTTCTAGTCTATTCTGTCAGCATTGTCGTCAAATCTATATCAAACCTCTTTTTCCATCCATATTTTCAGGCCTTAAAAGAAGTTTGGATTGATAGCACACCATAATTCAGGTGGAGATTGAGAGGCACAGAAATGTCTAAAATATAGCATTTGAAGCTGTCAAGGCAAACAATATATTACAAAACCTAATAAACTCTGGAATTGTTGATAAGGAAGTAATTTTGTAATTACTGAGGAAGATAATGCTTCCTTGACAGTACCCTCATGCTATGAAACTCTCGGTAGGCACAACCATCAGCAATATAAACTACAATCCAGCACTGTAAAATGATTGGCATCATTAATCTCTTGGTTGACTAGAAAGTCTATGCATCTCTGCATATGATGTTGCAGGAAACAACTTAACGATACCAGTGTCATATTGGTGTGATAAGAACTAGTGTATTATGGCAACTCTGACATTCTATTGGAAGCCTGAATCACTGTAACAGAATTTTTGCAAGGTTCCAGAATGACCAAAGAAATTGTGCTTCCCATTGCTATATGAAATGAGGACAGTGGGATCTTTGAAACATTCAGAGGCATACAAAGTGAACGGGCTTCCCATTGTTGTGCATCAATGGACATGATTATCACAGCTCGTTTAACCATTTATGTCAGATTGGTTCTTCCAGAGACCCTGAAAACCCTTGGGACATGGTCGAATATAAAATTGTCATAGGTCCAAACAGAACCATGATTAAAGTTCTGAATTTCAGTTGAACTGGCACACAGTAAATGGCTGATTCACGTTGATGAAAAACTCACATGTTCTTGAATCATTTCAATTTTCACTATATGTGACATTTGGTTATTCCCTGGGTACTAATATTTCTCGTTGTATGGAGGGAATAGAAATCCCATCTAATTAAAATAACTGAATGGAACGCAAAAGGAAGAAGCATCAGTCAGTTTCTCAAAACAAATTGTTGGAAGCACATTGGAGGAGATTTCAAGAGGGTGTGCTCCATTAAAGAAAACTGTTGAATGGAACATCAGTTTGAGATGACGGTATACACATTAAATCAGAGATCAGTTTCAATGGTAGACATGAACAACACCAATCTGTTGTCAATTTTCGGTAACACTGGTTTTCCTCTCAATTGAGTGGCCAGTTTCTGCAAATTAATAATCACTTAATTTACAGATTTAATTGAAATGATGATTTTTCAAAAGTGAGTACAATTTCTAGGTGAGGCCTAAGATCAAATCTAGGGATTTCCATTATAATGCCAAGGGTATATTCAATAGCCAAATATACCAGGAATTTTTGATTTAGCAAGATTTGAGACTCCACGACAGTGGGGGAGCCTACTCTTTGAGCCTTATCACAAGGAGCTAAAGATGCCCCTGTGTGATTTGAAACCGGGTGGAGAGGATAACATCCCATTGTGCCAACCACTGAAAAGAGGATTTGAAATTTTGAAACTGGATAAAGGGGATAATATATCCCATTGTGTCAACCACTAGATCGTCCCATCAAGAAAAAACAAGCTCGTCCCATGAAGAAAAAACAAATCCAAATTTTTAAGCATGTTTTGAAGACATAAATTTTTAAGCATGTTTTGAAGACATAAAAGGTTCATGGTAACTGATTTGGTTTGGCAGGATATGATAAAAGAGGCATGCAATTGAAGAGATTAAAAACTCAACAGCAGGCATTAAGTTTTATTTTGTGAAACAATACTTTATCTTTTAGTTAACGAGAGAGCAAAAGAATAAGAAAGGTCATTTGGGTTGTTATCCTGCCCCTGAAGATAAGTGAGAGATCAGAATGTGAGGGCAGGTGACTGAGACTCCTGGTTAAGATATTCTAGCCAAAAGCAAAAGGAAAAATTCTCGAGAGAATTCACACTAACAGTAATGTAAGTTATTATCACCAATCAGAATCATAATGTTCATATTGTTGCAGGATAAACTTAATTGGAATTAATTTTGAATAAAAACCACCAAAAGCACAGACAACCCAGATAATGTATAATTGCCCCTTTACTATACTTGTATGGTAAAATTGTGCAGTGCATATATTACTACAACAGGGGCAGTAAACTGTCCCTTCCCGAGTGGTAGAGGTCCACTTATCATCAAAGATATGAAATGTAAATGTTTCTCCAAGTACTGATCTGTTATAGATGCCAGGATCACCACCAGCAATGCTCTGATTATATTGCTGTGTATGCTCGGATTAGTTTTCAAAATTTACTTTGGAAAGTGGCATTGATTATTGTTCTTTTGTTGAGCCTGAGATTAAATAACCAAGGGCATGGTTTTTGATTTTTTACTGCTAAGAATTGTTATATGTAACCCTTCATTTTCATATTATGGATTACTTTATCTTGTTTTATGTAGATTTATTTTTTTGATATCAGTCTACTTTGCAATTAAAATACAGCTATTAGCCTATTGCTGGGCAAATGACTTTACATGTTAGCCAGTTCAGACTTTCATTTCATGGGTGTATCTCTGTTTCTGATTTTGCTTAGTGTTTGCATTCTAATCTGGCATATACAACTTTGTACAAATCAAGTTTGCATTCTTAATCATCATGTTATTATGAGTACTGGATACAGAGAGTTCAAGAAATATCTCCCTCTGCAATATTAATGTCTCTGTTATTTATTTGTTCATGCTTATTATAGCAATTTGCTTTTGTATTCATGGTGATAGGAATGTGTATACTTCAACTAAATTACCGATTGTGATATGTGTAGAAGATCGTTTATATAGAGATAATTACATATATTAGCTAAAGTTGTTCAGTGCACATAACATATGCCTTTATTGTCGTTATTGGATTTACACATGTTCCACTACAACAGGCCGTGTACATTTGTATGTTTTTAAACAAAAGTTTGCTTTAGCTTGAAATACAGAAGAAAAATAGTTTTGTTCGTATCACTTACCTATCAAAGCATGTAACTAAACAAGATTAATACCAACAGAATTAAGGAGAAAACTTCTAGCTACTTGGGCAATGCCATCCAGCACATCAATAATATTATTGCAAGAGCTTCTAATTGATGATGCAAAAGAAGTGAGGAAGCTAAAAATTAAAGCCCAGCTAAAGCAGCTCAGCCTCAAAAAGAACCCAAACCCCATTATGTCATTCTTTGTCATTCTCAGCCTTTGGTGGCATGAATGGCTAATATTATTACTTTCAGTGTTGTGGCCTATTAGTTATAACCATTACTAACAATTGTACACATTACAATTATGCATTTCTACAATGTCTGCAAATCAACCAATCCCTTCACAGAGTTCTTGTCCTTTGTTCAACTAGTTAGTTATTTAATAATGATTAAACTATAAAGATTGTAATAATTTCTCCTGCTCATAGGATTGCACTCATCATGAACAATCCTGATTAAATGTCATTTACTACTGTTTGATTTATCATTTATACTTGAAATTAACATCGACTATCACATGCTGGAACCAACAGCTTCAACCAGGGCAGCCACAACAAGAATTAGGAGTCATGGATTTTCTACTAAGTTTGCAAAATCATATTGACTAGTCTTTAAATGATACAAATTGAATTATAACATAATCATCAAAATGGTTGAATAGTGTATTACGTTACACTAGTTTTTTTATGTTGCACGATAAAAGGTTCATTACTCTCAATCAGAGAACATATCTATGAATATGTCAATTGGGGCCTAGCATGGAAATCTACTTAGGAGCTTGGATTATATGGGGACGATGCCCTGGAATGAGAGAAATATATTGCATCCCTGTGATGTTCATGTAAGGATTAAAGGTTAGCCAGACGAGATTATTTGGTCAAAGAGACCAGTTGGTTAGCATTATATTCCCAATATTGGGTCTCGATTTTTTTTTTTTTGGGGTGAAAGTAGGGTTTTTGGGGCTTTAAATGGTACTTCAAGGTGATATGGAAAATGAAATGTTCATTACAATTAAGGGTTTTCCACTGGCTAGAACTTGGACAATAATGTTTTCACCTGGAACAAGGTTGAACAAGAGAGTGTGCATCATTTGCTTATATTCTGTCCTTTTCTCACTATTCAAGTTTTATATTCTGTCCTTTTCTCGCTATTCAAGTTTTGGAAAGAGATAGAGGGGCTTGCAAGATATGTTTGTAGGAGTCCTCTTGCAGAAGACTGATTAAATCATTGGTGTGAAAATCATACTGTGAAGTGGTTTGAAGCTTTACTTACTATCATTGCCTGGGGAGTTTAATTAGCTTATTTGAGAATAAATTAACCCTAATAATCCAATCTACATAGCAAGGACTGAACAATCTTAGTTTTTTCAAACAGTTGAAAGATAACAAACCCCCCAAATATTTTACCCAAGATAGATTGTTGTGCAACTAATTGATAAATCAATGGCTTAGGAATTTTTTTTGATGATGCTGCTCAGGGACAACCTCAATTCAGTGGAGCTGGTGGAATAATTTTCTTTAAGAGGTGCTTATTTTTTCAGTCTAAAGTCGGTCTAGAGAAAGAACTAACCATTAACAAATTTCAGAGTTCAATTAACAAATTTTCAAAGCTCGTGACCTTAAAGTTGACTCTCTTTCTTGCTGATGGAAAAATGTGTAAACAACATCCAAATTTATGTGATTCATAAATGGTAATAAACTAGATGAAGAGTGCATGCACTATGGAAAGACAAATGTTAAGATCGATTTTGAGGAAGTCTAGTTCATCACAAAACAATTTTACCATCTTTTTTCAACATGTGTAACATGAAAAGGATTGAGATGACAGATGGTCTTTCCAAAACTGTTAAAGATCCATTTTCCATAGCTTTCAGCTAAAGAGGAGAACACGCAATGCTTCGTTGAATTAATTCCAAATTTCTGCTATGTGTAGATTGGGTTTACATATTCTGATTTTAATGTTTTTCCTCAGCGGTGCGGCGAGGATCTCTGCAAGACTTCAGGTAGGCAGGTTTTTGTGACCATTTTATAACTTATAATTACAGAATGTTGAGAGAATGCGAGGGTTTTAGCAGTCTTTAAAACAGATTTAAAACAAAATGAAGGGCATTAAAACCACGATTTGACGACTGCAGAGACGGTGCAGGAATTTACCAGGAGGTAACAGAGCTCAGTCCGGCGGGCACTGGGTTGCAGAGTTTCAATGCGCGCAGCGCTTCAGTCCTGCGGGCACTGGGTTGCAGAGCAAACGGGTTCTGGTTGCAGAGTTAAATTGGCGCGCGAAAGTATTTCTCAGAATTATGTTATTGAACGAGACGGGGTGGGTCCCGCGTGGGTCATCGGAAACGCGAGGTGGCCGCCGGAGTCCGATGCCTATGGATATGTATGCCATCCCAAGTTTGCACCACATACATAGCTGGCAAGGGCATTAATGACACAATATATGGCTGGTTAGCCCTTGCCTGTCAAATGTAGTCAGATAAATACCTGTGATCGCAGAGCAGTCGTAGAGCACGTAGCAGAGGACATGCGAAGCAGGATGCAGCGGTTGTTAGCAACGGATGCGCAGAGCAGGTTGCAGAGCCATCGGCGTTCGAAAATCAATTTTAATGAAATGGGCACGAGGGAAGAGTTTCATTTGAAAATGGATCCCGTGCGCTGACGTGGATAGCGGGAACGGAGGGACGGGGCGGGCGGGCCGTCGTTGGTGGGTCCCGGGTATGTCACCGGAAACGCGAGGTCGCCCGCCGGAGTGTTTATGTATGCCATCCCAAGTTTGCACCACATACATAGCTGGCAAGGGCATTAATGACACAATATATGGCTGGTTAGCCCTTGCCGAATTGGAATACTATATGCATTTTTTAGCGGGGACCATCTGATTTGGGTGGAGAAGTGAGATGGAGTGTCCTTCAATCGATAGCCTACAATCGCCTGAGATGTTTGTTGGTTGTAACATGGAAATGAGAAAAAATAATCAGAATTGAACGATCCTTGAAACCAAATTAATTGTATTCGATGACTGATGAGTGGGTATTTATACTAATACCGTAGTCAACCACCTCCTTATATTTAGGTGAAGCAAGAGATATAGATGTTATGGTTGGTATTGTTGGTCGACCCATTTCTAAATATAAAATTTATTTATATTTATACTACTATTTGGTGGACCAATTACTAAATATATTTATATAAATATATAAATGGGTGGGTTTAGTTTGTTGAAGTTGTACGTAACATTTAATAATAGGTTAAAGATAATTAGTTAAATTAATTAAAATGGGTTAAACATTGTTAATAATAAATAATAATTTAATATATATTAAATTAAATTGATATAAGAAATTTCTCTAACATATAAGTGATTTAGGGAATAAGAAATGTTTTAAATATTGATTATTTTATATCTTTGGATGGGGTGTTTTACATATGAGAGGGTCGAGCGGAGGTTGCCATCATGCTCGCCCTTTTAACTATTTATCCACGCAAATTGACCTTGGTGTGGGGAATGTTACACATATGATGTATGAAATAATGCAAATGGACCACCATGTTGATTCTCCAAACCCCTATCAAATTTGTTTCTCTTGGAAAATAATTTTAATGTTTGATTTCCTTACCTCCTCGCTTCATGCGACTCAGTGAAATCTATTACCGGCATGTATGGAATTCAATGTTATTCACTTCTCCACTACCAACAACAACCCTTGCCAAAAGGATATCAGGCAAGATTGGGAATTTCAAATAGCTAATTCGAGTGATCTGAAAATTTGATTTTCCCCGAAAAGATTGGGCCAAGTTTTTGATGGTCAATTTAATATTTCCCATTCCTTTAAGCCATGTTTGCAATGCTCCAACTCTTCTATCTTTCCAAGAAAAATTCAAGGAAGGGAGTGCTAGCTCATTAGCAAGCGTTGCTCCATCAACCTAGCAATTTCCCTTCGTAATATTGAATTGGAACTCGAATCATCCCTTCGTAATATTGAATTGCAACTCGAATCATCCTGCAGCAACATCAACAAGAAAACAACCTATCCATCCTCGAACCATCTTGAGAATCTTTTAGTTGTGAAGTTGTATACCGATAGCAGTGAGACATTTTTCCTTGGAAGGTTAATCATTTCCACCTCCTGGCTTTTCCTTGCTTCCACTTCCATTGGAGTAATTCTTGTCTTGAATTTAACTCCTAGTAGAGAATTGGCTTCTTACTCCTATCTATTGGTCACTAAGCCACCGCACTTTTGTGGAAGCCCTCTCTTGGCTCTACGCTCTTCACAAAGGTCCTTCTCATTAGATATATCCTTTGCTGATACTCTCAACCACTCTGCCTTGTGCTTGACTACTTACCTTAATTTAGGGACCAAAACTTTCTTTGCTATCCTCAAACATTATTTACTCCTATCCATTTTCATCTCTTCTCTAGCTCCTGTTCTTTCGCCTTTCTCTCCTCCTTATGTAGCTCCCCTACCATGTGAGAGAGAATGTGTTTGCAAAGGTGTAGTGTACTATCAAGGGTGCAAAAATGTAGTAATTGCATAGACACAACTCAAAGTGGACGAAGTAGCAGCTCACTTTCGAGAACTCACCCCACCTCCTATTAAGGAAGAACTCTCTTGTGTTTAAAGGGAAGGAAATAGCTAGAAGCACCTTCTTCCAAACACAAAGGTAATGTCAGATTTCATTGATCAGGTGCTTGATACAAGGAAAACAAGTTGGCATTTTAATTAGTCTATGCAGATATTGGACCTATACTAGCACATGAAATTCCTTCTTAGCAGTGTTTTACTATAATGACATGAGAACACAGAGGACGTCCTCCTATCCATGGAACACCTGGGTTAAAACCTATAGATAGACACATGAAAAACATAAAATAGGGACTAGAGTCGATCGAGAAGCACCTTTGAACCCCCCATACTACTCATTGTTCATGAGGAAGCAATAAGTAGCCGATCCAGGTTCTAGCAACATATTTGGACCCCTCTTCCTTTTTTCCTTGCCCTTAATATTTTTCAGTTTTGCAGTTTCCTATTTATTTGCCTTTCTTCCATGGCCTTAGAGGCCCATATATTACCAAATGTATGGTGTATTTTGAATCTCTAAGCAATGCCTTGTCTTTGCCTCTCTTAAATGAACACATTTTTTGACGTGGTCATATTTCCCAAGTGACTAGCTAATCTAATGCCTTCAACTCTTTCATGTGATCTCTTGTTTAGAAGAATTACAAATATTTACTCAAAAGCAAAATAAAATGTTTTATATCATATATTAAATACATATTATAACATAGTGATAAAGTATCATTTGTATAATACACCCACCTAGATCCATCCTAACTCAGGATCCACCAAGTGTTGAGAGGGATCAAATCTCTTAATGCACAAAACTATTTAGAGTGAAAAGAGATTTGATTTCTTCCGGTGCTTCGTAGACCCAGAGCTAATATGGATCTAGGTTGGTTTAATTATTGATAATATTAATAATATTAATTACAATTATAATTACAATTAATAGTTATAATTATAATTAATAATTTTAATCTTTTATTTTAGTTTTGTTTTTATTGTGTTGAGAACTTTTGCGACAATATAGTGTACATTCATTATGTTTTGAGGAACACCTTACCCATCTTTGGGGATAAAAAGATGGTGAAGAGTTCTAGACCAAGAATATACAAAGGATATGACCATTAGGGGCGTGAAGAGAATGAGAACATTTATTAATAATTATTAATTTAATGATATGAATTAAAGGAATTTCAGAAAAATAGGTAAAGTGGAATAAGAAATTAAATAATAATAATAATAATAGATTTTGGTCAAACTAATATTAGTATTAATGAAATAGGGGTTAATTATATATATTAAAAATAATACATAAGAGGATGGTCAAATTGATACTAAAGATACGAGGATTGATAATTTATATTAAAGAACTAAATTAATGGTACTCAATTAAATTATTACGTTAAAGAAGTATAGAAATAGAGTAAATTAGAATTAAATATTAAAAAAAAAGTAAAAACAATATAAAAATAGATTAATAAAGTGTAAAATTAATTAATTAAATTAATTAAAAGAAATTAGATAAGGGTTAATAGCAAAGAATGATTAAATTAAATTAAATAATGAAAAAAAAATATAGATTTGGTCAAATTCATCTATATATATATATATCTATATATATATATATATATATATATATATATATATATATATATATATATATATATATATATATATATATAGATATAACTAGGAGGTAATTTTTTATATTAAAGTATTCTTATAAAAGTTTGTCAAGTCAAAATGTTTGAGTTAATAATTATAGCTATTAAATTTTTAATTTAATGTAATGTAATTTAATTCTTTTTAATGTAATTTGATTAAGTCAAAATATTTAGATATCATAACTTAACCAAATAAGAAATTATAACATCTCTTCCATGAAGTGGCTCTCGGTGCAATAATAATACATATAAATTAAAATATTTATAAACACTATGACATAACAGAAAAGAATCTCAATCAAAACAATTTAAATTTATAATATAATAATATAAATTAGCTATGCTCACTTTATATTTTAAAGGTTACTTATAAATTAAGTATGGTAACTTTATATTTGAAAGGATGTTTATCATTAAGAGTGTGGTTAAACCATAAGACTTCGGCTACACCAAAACAATATAACAAATCCAATCACATTGAGTTAGTAACAAAATCACATTGAGTTAGTGACAAAATGTGGCTGGACAATGCTAAGAATGAATCACTACATAAAATTTGTGTATGTTTGAGAAAAAAGTGGAAAAATAATTTTAAATGGATAATAAGATCATGGCACAAGGAAGGAGTTCAATCCTACATTTATTATCAATCCAAAATAATAATTCTGCGTAAGGCATTCTTCTTTGAAAATAAGGCTATTGTGTCAATTTATAGATCATAAATCCTATATGCTAGACAATTAGAAGATTTTATATCATTAGATCATTATAGGCGATTGAGAATGTTGCGGTGGAAGGTTTCTACCGATCACCAAACCTATAACTAATCTCAAAAGGGATCATATTTGCCTAATGAGTTTGACATGCGATCAAAGAAATTGTCAAATTCACTTTTCTAGTCATCTTAGTCTTCAGACTAGCCCAAGGGCACTGAGTTCTGGACCGCAAACTCAAGCTAACCTGCCAGAAAAAAGGACAGGGTCGCACACTGGTAAGGCACAAACCGAAACATACATGTCAGAGAAAAGGCTAGGGTCATGTGGCTAGGGTCATGCACACTAGCTAGGCTGAAAATTTGGTCATAGCATGACACCTTTGCATCCCTCGAACCCACTGTGGAAAATTTATCTTGAAAAATGGGAAGTGTTGGTGCACCAGAATCACTACCTTGGCACCTTACCGCTCATTCCAACTGAGACTCTCAGTGCATCCGGCCTCTACAACCAATAGAACAAAAACCCCCTTTGAAAACACTCTTTGGTGGGCTTACCTCTGTCAAGTAACAATATTCTTACATTGGTTCACTGTACTTTGTCATTATGTTCACTACAGTGACAATCCCTTTGACATTATTCACATGTTTACATTGTTTTTAGTCCAGTTGTCTTCTTCACTCTAGCTGTGAAAAACCTGTATTCGTGCAGAACCCGGCCATAGCAAGATAAGATCCCTCATTTCAGAATTCAATGTTTTTTCTTTAGAGTTTCGCTCAGTTCCGGCAATAACCCTGCATGGAATGACAAGGGATAGGATGGCAAAGAGCAGTAACAATTTCTTAGCTAAAATTGATAATTTTTTCGTACCCTACCTTTTCTCTAGCGCTTATCCATGACACTAAAATTGGCTTTCAATTTTGTTGCAGGTACAACGTTCACCAACCCCCCCTCGAATCTGTAGACTTAACTCTCATTTAAGATTTTCTAGCTTCCCTCCCTCAAAGGTGGTTTGATTGTGCTTTTGATTGTTGGTTTTCTTATAGGCTCGAAATCCTCCCGATGTTGTGAACATTTTTAATGCCACCACTGGCATGTTGTCTTTTCTCTCCATGAACTAGGAGTTTAGTTACTTTTCCAAAAGGGCTATAGAGTTTTGTAACTTTGGCCTCAATCCTTATCCCGAATTTTAATTTCTTCTCTCTTGTACATGTTCATGGCATGTAGCCTTGGAATTATTGGCTCTTAATTGTAATTTTGGGAACTATAAATTTTATTCCTGCTAAAAGATTGTGTCTGTTGTAGTAGGTCGCCCTTGGTTTCTGAAAAGAGAGAGTGCCATGATTTGAGTATTTTCTTTTGATTGAATTCAACTGAAAGAACGATTCTCTAGGTGAAAGTCTATATAGATATGTTGTGGACATCATCAAGCAAGATGGTGAATAAACAAGAACAACAGTGAATTGACAATAGAGCTTACTTACAGATGGCAGAGGAAAAGATACGAACCAATCAGGTCGTTTTTCAATGAATCTTTGTATAAACGAAATAAGGTTGTGACACCTAGCATTCATTCGCTAAGATTGAGTACACAAAAAATTAGTCTGGAATAATAAGTTTAGCCATTTTACACATTCATGAACATGATAAATATTTCCAGCTTCTAATTATTTAACCAGAAAGGAGAAATCTTACTAGATCCCTTCAGGTGTCTGGTGCCCAAATATCTCCAAAAGTATAAAGACATAAATTAAAATTTAGGCATTTTTAACACGCCTCGTAAAGAACTAGAGGGAAAGTCTCTTGCTATTGAACAAAGTAATTCAAGAAGTATATATCATGTTAGTGGGCCTTCGTCTCATACTGAAACATGAGATAGGTTTCACGATGAAACATGAAATCAGATTGGTGTTACATAGGGATTTTCCCTAAACTAAAGAAAAAAATTAGAAATTCCTTGGTTGAATGTCTCCCCATTCCCATCCTCGTCAATTTCTCTCTCTATAGCCTAAAAACTAGAAATTTTATTTTCATCCTCTTCCTTTGTGTAATCCATTCCTGAGAAAAAAGTAGAATTGACACTATATGGTTTGACACTTTTTCTCTTGTCATGTATAGTCCATCCAACATCTCATATATTCTTATTTCTTCGATCAAAATTCTTGAGACTCCCCTTCCATTTAAGGGCATATGCCTTCAAACAAAGGGAATTTACCCCTTCCCCATGACAAGGTGGTACATTTACCTCCCCACCATTGCACTTTATAGATGGCAATAGAGATGACAATTTCCTGCGGCCCCAACTAATCCATACATATTTGTATTGCTTGATAGACCCATGCATTCAAGAAGATCCTTATAGCCCCAATCATGTAGAAAAAAAAACATGTTAATAAAATAGAGTTTAGGCCTCATACCTGAACTTTATATCACACTCTTTGTACCTACTTCCAACTCTTTCACAATAATTTTAAGCCTCAAAACAAGAAGGGACTTCAGGTCCAAATCACTTCACCCCCTCACAAAAGAATAAAGAAATAAAATAATATACATCCTACTACACTAAGTTATTTCCCCTCCTCTACGTAACCATTTCCAACATTTATTCCACCAGCATTAGCCTCTTCCTCCTATTTATCTTCATTTCCTATGAACAAACCAAACTGCTCCAATTTTGTTTTTCCATGAAATAGAAAGGATGCCAATCCATCTTCAGAATGAACAAGACATGTCTCATCCACATAAATGGGAATGTGATCAGGTCGAGAAGATCTCAGCATCTCTAGGTCCTTGAGCAATTGGGTTTTTTCATCAATCTTAATATTTTTCTCCATCTATCGTGTGTTTATAATGCAAGGGTAACAAACTCATCAATATTGATTTCTCTTGTTTGTTGGGCTCTTGCTACTTGAAGCTTGCAAGGAAAAAATTATCATAACAAGAAAAGATAATAAATAAAATAGAAAGGACTGAAACTTGTTGCAATTCAAAGCTTGTATCTTCACACTCAATCTCCAATTTCCATTTACCTTCAACCGTAGCTTCTGCTTCAACTTGCATATGAGAAAATTCTACAGCTTTTGGCTCTGCTTGAAGCCTTGATTTCTTTGATGGAAATTAATCAATGTAAAAAACAACACCATGCCACAAGATGAATCAAAGCCTATAAACTCAAATCTTTTAAATTTCAAACTTCTCTTAGAGGCCTTTCTAATTCCTCTCGTTCATGTTGCAACTTCTCTTGTTCTCTCCTGTGACCCTTATACACACAAGGCATAAATGCCAAATCAAAAGAATTCATATTAGACAAAGAGAAAATAATTTCCTGAGGATGACTCAACCTGTATAATTGCAAAACCATGGAAAATAAATGGACCAAAAAAATAAAAATAAAAAGATCAAATGACCATATTACAAAAGTAAGGTCACACAGAGACATGAAATGTTAAAACCCACCATCTGATACCATTTTTGTGAACATATGTTGAATTGTACTTTATTTACACTGATCTACAACATTAGTGGGAGTAGTCTTTGAATTATCAATCCCTTTATCTAATTCACACACAACCGCTAACTCAATAAAAACAAAATAAAAATGCAGTTGAAAAATCTCATATGTATCATGATAAAAGAAAAACACATAAGTATGGTTATCATGATAAGAGTAAAGCACATAACTATGGTGAGAACCTAATGATGAGAACACAATTTTTGCACTATTTTTTTCTAGACTTGGGTTGGTTCTCTAATGGTAGAAAACAACTAAGCACATTCAACACATTTGCTCCTGTGGTATTGTTAGAAAACGATGTTGAGAAACATTTTCAGCTTTAAAAAAAAATAAAATTACAGTAATCCATAAAATCTTCAGCATGAATGCATACAAAAGAAAAACCAATATGAAAATATCAATTTTCCATTCAGGTGAAGAGGTGAATTAGTATTCTGTTGATGCCCCGAAATTCATTGCAACAACATCGGGGAAACCACCCGGTCCGGAACTTAGTGCAGCTCCTTTTCCGTTTGGAATAGTGTCTCCGACTGGGGATAACGGGACCAGTTTCCCAAAGATTATAAGTAAACGGGATGGATGGATGATTTAAGATATGAAATGATAATAAACAAATAACTAAACTATAAAAGAAATACAAAAACTATAAGCTAATCTCGGGACTTATCAATTCAGACAGTACAGCGTTTGATAAACTATGCTTAATGACAGGCATATAGATGACACTAACAACAAGCATAGATGTTTAATCATTTGAGATTGCTCTGCGTAAGTAGTTACGCAGAGCTATAATAGCGAATTACTGCACTCAGTCATTTATATCATTGATACATACATGAGTGAAAGATAACAAATCACAAAACATTCAATAGTGATATGAAATGCAGACTTGTTGTTGTATTACATACATGTATTCAATAATAGCAAAGTAATAACATAGCAATTCATATAACTGAAAAGAGAACAGATACAAATAATAGTACCATGCAAGCTGTTTGATCAATCCAATATATTAATCGCTATGTCGCAGTCCTTCCTTCCAACCAGAAAGCATTCCAAGCAAACGACAATAGTGCACAATTTACTTAAACAGCATTCCAAGTAAAATTAAGGACCAGTGGTCGAGTTTCAAAAAAGAATATAGACTGAAGCACAATAGTGCAAACTTCAGCCTTTTAGTCTTTTACAAAATTTTACGACCCTTTCCAAAACAATGAAAGGGTCTATAAATACTATGCTAATCTAACTACTAAATATCTAAAAACTGAAAACTAAGAAATCGGCATCAACAAATATCATTTTGCATTTGGGTGATTCGGCAGTCGGCGGCGATGCTTCAGTCAGCTGTCTCTTTGCCTTTACTCTTTCGCTGACATATCGCCAGCATTGGCTCTACTTCTGGTGGAGTATTGAGGCGAGAAGTCAGCTGTGCATCATATGTGGCATCTTGGAAATCGGCGATCAGGTATCGGAGAGCGTCGGTTAGGCAGTTAAGAGCCGACCTTTGAGAATGCGGTTTAATCAGGAAAAGCCAGTATGCATCGGAGGTCAAGGTATTCACTCCAGCAATTAACCGCCCTTGTTCTTCCAGCTTAGGATAATTCTTGTGCTCCAGCATATTCGCGGTTGTTATGTTTCCAGGTGTGCATTGTGAAATCATGTTAGCCAGATACAATGTATCATTGACTATATTGATCATGTTTTTGGAAATTGTTTTGCACCTGGATGCTGCCCTCTCTGCCTTCATTACCTGTGTTTCCCATTCCATGAAAAGTATGTTCTTGTATGTTACACTGATTCGGGCTAAATTAGCAGCTTGCCCTTCTGGAGTATCTTGCCATTCAATATATTCTATTATTTCATCTTCGGCCTGATCCAAGTTAGTCCTGGCTTTCTCGATTTGCTCACATACTGCTGTAGATATATCACAAAGTGACTCAGCTTCAACTAGCTGTTGGCACAAAAGTCTGATCTGAGATATCAAAGCGCCGTTTATCAGAGTTGCCTCTGCTCTGAAATCTTCAATACTCTTGGCACCTTTGATACCTTCAAGCTGTGCTGAGAGCTGAACTATTTGATCCTCTTTAGATTTCATTAACAGCTCATTTGATGCCTCCAACTGTGATAATGCCTCTGCCAATTCATGTGCTTTAATGTCACTTTGGTCTATCCTTAGTTTTTCAATTTTCTGGGTTAACAAATGATTCTCTTGTTGTTGAGCCAGCAATTGTTCTTCTGCCTGTGTCGCCTTATTCTTTGCCTCTATCACTTCTGCTTGCAATGCATATACCTCATGCTCTTTAGTCTTCAAAAGAAGACTCACTTCGGATGCTTTGTCAATGGTTGCTGCTGAATAAGCTCCCGCAAATTGCGACAGCTTTGTTAAATCTTCAGAGGGACTTAATTCTCCCTTCCAGACGACATTGCCCGTGACTGTTTGCTCATTTGAAACAGAAGGTTGATCAAGCCTTCGCCTCTTCCTTGAGCGTCTTACAACGGCTTTATGCTTAGGGCTGTAGAAAATGTCTAGAGGAGGAATTTCCTCTACCTGAAGATCAACTTGATCAGATGGATTCTGAGTAACTTCTTCAACGTTCTGTACTGTGGATGGGCCGCTGGTTCCTTCAAGAACCGGAGAAACAGTAGTATCGGGAGTCTTTAAGGCATCTGAGTCTTTGGAGGCTTCTTTACCACTTATAATGGAATCAAATTGATTCCATTCCTTAATCAATTCAGTATCAACAGAGATTTGCTTACTCTGTTCTTTTTCTTTTTCAATTCTCTGCTGTTCTTCGAATGCCTCCCGCTGTTGCTCCTCTTGTACTCTCCGTTGTTGTTCTTCCAATTCCTTTTTCTGCCTATCTTCCAGTTCTTTCCTTATTTTTTCTTCTTCCTCTCTTTTCCTCTGTTCTTCTATTTCTCTTTGTCTTCTTTGCTCTTCTTGCTCCCTTTGCCTTCTTTGCTCTTGTTCAATTTGTGCTTTTTGCTGCCTTTCTATTTGTTCTCTTCTATGCCTTTCTGCCTGCAGCTTTCTTTGACTTTCCTCCTGTTCTCTAATTGTAACGGGAGGTGAATTTATTTCTGGCTGATCAGGCTCGCTTGAGGATAAAGTTGGGGTTGTAGATAATAACTTTAGAGGCAAAGTTTGCAACCTTTGCTTTCTAAGTTTATTAAATTCAGTTAATTCCATATCTTCATATCTCATCGCAGCAAGTTGTTGGACTTGGCTTATTGAATCATCACCCATGAACAGGTCGTCAAACTGGTCTTCTTGGTGAACAACCTTTGTCAGCTTAGCCTGTTCCAAGGCAATGAAAGCAATCTTTTTCGGGTCATAGAGTCTGTTGGGAATAGAAACTAGAGATAGCATTTGGAGTTTTGCTGCTTCCTTTTCTGCATGCTTATAATTTAGCAGCGTATAAACTCCAATTCTTAAAGGAAACGATGGCCATCCTCTCTTCTTCTCCTCTTTGAGAGTTTGGGTAACACCTTCAGACATGCTCTGATAGGAGATTTCTCGGGCTAGCAATTTGTCTGGCATGTATAAGGGGAGAACATGTGGCCTGGCCTTGCTTCCAAAAACTCTGATATAAGAAAAACATTCTTCGCCGAACCAATGGGCTACAGCTGGTAGGTCAAAAGAGGCTTCATAGGAAATCCTAGGGATAGGTCTGTCAAAAATAGAATAGTGAACGGGAACCATAAAACCATTGCAAATTTGGTACAAATGGTCTTTGTGAGAGGGTTTCCACAATTTACGATGATACAAATGAATAGGTGTTGGGTCATGGGTTGTCCATCTCCAGCCAAGGACAGGAAACTCAGAATTAAAACAAAGGGCATCCATAATGTATGCAGAGTAATAAAAAGGTGGGATTTTTCTCTCAGTGACTCTGGTTTTGGCCCTAAACTCACGAATAGCTAAGACCAACTTATCAGACAGGATAGTGGCCCAATCCATAATTATACTATTAACGGCCGCTTCCATTAAGGGAACCATATCAACATGGATATTTGCAGAATCATGAAATCCCCACAATCTACACATCATAATTCCAGCATAGCAGTAAGGTGAAGCCAAAGAGGCATTGGAGTACTTACCCGACATATCCTGCTTGTGTTTTGCTGGATTTTGCCTCCAATCTCGGAGAGGTTCGGCTGGTGATTCATTCTCTCTGGCGAATTTCTCCACAAATGCTCTGTTATAGACTTGCTCGGGATTGGGCAAATGATACATTCGTCTCAAGTCGTCAGGCTTGAAGGAGCCGAAAATCCTTCCATCCTTAGAAATGAAGGTTCTATTAGTGAGAGGAATTTCTTCAATTGCCCAACGTACCACATCAGTATAAGGCAAGACTTGTTCCCTGGCTGCTATTCTGTGCAGAAAAGAGTCAGCCAAATCTTTAAGAGTTGCCTCAGACTTTCTTAATTCATCCACACTTGCCTCCGTTACTGTCGCTTCTGGTTGTTCTCCTTCTAGCAAATTGTATGTCCCTTGCCATGTAGTACCAGTAAGACCAGTGCATGTAGTATCTGAGATTAAGCCTTTCCTTGAAGGTGTAGCAGCTTGGCCTGAGGCAGATGTCGCAGTAGAACCTGCCACCTTCTTGAACTTCTTTCCCATCATATTCAGACTTCTCTCGGTAGTCGAATTCTACACAAGTGCAAGAGAAATCGTAACAAAGAAATAACAATGACAATTCATAACGGGATAAATATATGATTTGAAGCGTGGCGAGATTATTCCTAAAAGAGGCTGCGGATCTAATGATTTGAGAAGGCATCGTAGATGCAATGATGGTGATTTTACGGCCTACAGCTTCATAAATGACCATTACTTAAGTTATTAAACCGAATGACCCCTTAAAGCGTGTAATAGATTTTTTCAAAGGTCTAATCGTAATTGCTCGTTAATTCGAAGGGGCAAAGCTTTAAATACGCATGCATTACCTTATCCCTTTACTTAACGGCATTTTGAAATCTGTGCTTTTGTCAAATCGAGTTTAAATATAACTTTAATGCTTTGAAATAATCGCCTTTTGGAACTGAGGTCATCATTAAGCGTCATCATATCGCATCGGAAGTGTGTGTGTGGCGTTATCACTTGGGAAAGTTCTTTAGCGAACGCCGATTGCGATATCGCATTCGGCGCGCGAACATAACCCCTGAATGTGTATCAATTGCTTTTAGCGAATGCCGATAGCGATATCGCATCGGGGAAAGGATGTGAACGTCTTATGAAAATGCGTAGGATTGTATCGACTGCCGATATGCGATATCGCATCGGGTCGGAGCGTTAAAACATTTTTCACAAGACATGGTGCCGTGCCGATAGCCGATTGCCGATATCGCATCGGGGAAAAGGTATGTGCCCTTTTGTGTGTGCATTGGCTATTGCCGATGGCCGATAGCGATATCGCATCGGGAAAAACCAAGATGGCAACCGAACTTGCGATTACATTTTTGGACTTAACCAAAAATTGCTTATCATTTGTTCAACAAGGGTTTTTTGCATAAATTCATTTGATTATCATACCTTATTTGAACAAGTTTATTAATGCCAATTAAAAATTTTAAAAGGGACCCATTTCATATGTAAATTGTTTGTGATAAAAATGTTATGAATTGGGGGGTTGTTGTAGGGCACAACATATTCTTGAATAACTAATATTTCAAAGCTCATTGAATTCTACCTTCTAGTCTACATCCATAGAGGCTACCTTGTCAAGAAGACTAAGAAATATACTGCTCACAGACAAAAATATTACATAAATCCCATTCACAATTGACATTCTAACATAACTTGACTCCATACTATACATCATCCTTTGAACATGACCTCACAACACATAGATCATGATCTTCAACATCCACTTGAAAATAGAAAAACATTATTAGATGCCCCAAAATGCTAACAATTATTCAACATTAGTTGGAGACTCTTTGAACTCACTAAATATATACTTGAATTTACAGATTTTTAAAATCACTCAAAACTCCCCACATGCCTTAAAATCAGAAAATTTTCATTGATCTTCAAATAATTTGTGTAAGCTATTATTCTTAGCATTATAAAAGCACTCAAATCTTCTCTACCATGGGAATTTTTTAAATCACCAATTCAAAAAAAAAAACTTTGACGGCATCACCTAATTCATGAAAAACGTGACGGTTATCTTTCCAAATATAAAGACATTCTTTCATAAATGTATAATACAAGTGGGTACTTTCAATTCTTTTTTGTAGGGAAGATGTTCAATACATCGATCAGTTTGTGACTAGAACTTTGCCAGTTCAACTTATTAGATAAACCCAGTCAATGAAAATGTAGATATTGATTGTTTGTTGTGGAGCAATGACCAAATGCATTTCTCCTAAGTGATTTTTTTTTCAATTGCAAGCTTCTAGGAATATGAAAAAAACAAGGATAAAAATAAGCATAATTCTAATTTTCACACTTGTGGTTCTCATATGGATGTATATCATAGATTGCAGTTCCTTTTGAAATGCCTAAAAAAAATAAACTTTTACGTGTTACAAGATATGCTTCTCTGGTATTCATTAACAAGAAACACTCATTTTTTTAGGAATGATGCCCAAAAAAATAACTCTTTAGGTGTTACAAGATAGGTTTCTCAAGTTCATTAACAAGAAAGACTCAAATTTTTGGGAATGCATTGAGGAAAATTTCTTCCAAAGGTAGCCTCTTTGAGTTGAAGTCATGGCCAAAAGTTTGGACTCAAGGCATTAAGCATATCATATTCATGGCTGCAAATCCAAGTGGTTTGTCAGTATGACTTGAATATTATGCTGTGATTAGACTAGAGAGTTACCAAAGGTTCCTTCATTACTTGTGCCAAAGAGTTTTCAAAATAGTCATCTTTCATACATGGATCGGATCTAACTGCCATTTGTGATAATTTAAAATATAAAAAATCTACCCCTATACGAATGTTTCAAAACTAATCTCATTTTAAAATTTTGGTCCAACTATCGAACTTTATGCTTACCCATTATATTCATTATTATCAAGCCAAAAAGTATATCAAAGGTAACATCTGACACCATTGACTAAAACTTTCAAAAAATTGGTTGTTTAGTTTTTTGTAGGACTCCGTTCATGAATCATCCAACATCAACCTATTAATGATCCTTATAGAGCCCATCAACTATTGTGTTGGATTTTTTAAAGATATGTGTATATTTAATATATTGGAAAAAGCTAGAGATTAATTTAAATTAACCTTGTTCACAACTCGAATCGTCTTGCAATAAAATTTATCAGAAAATAACCTATTTAGCTTCGTGGAATCGTCTTGAACATCTTGTAGTTGTGAAGCAGTATATCGTTAGCAATGAGGCCTTTTTACTTGGAAAGTTAATCCCTTTCACCTCCTGGTTTTTTCTTGCTTCCTCTTCCATTGGTGTTCTTGTCTTGACTTTATCTCCTAGTGGAGACTTTCCTTCTTACTCCTATCTATTAGTTGCTAAGCCACTACTCTTCTGTGGAAGCCCCACTCTCTCTTTGCTCTAGGCTCTTCATAACGCTCCTTCGCATTAGCTATATCCTTTGTTGAAACTCTCAACCACTCTAGCCCACTTTTGACTACTTACCTTTGTTATGGGAGCATATCTTTCATTCCTTTAATCAAACTTTATTTACTCCTATCTACTTTCATCTCTTCTCCAAAATGCATTCTTTGGCCTTACTCTCCTCCCTGTGTAGCTACTTCGCCATGCTAGAGAGCACATGTCTATAAAGGTGTAGTGTATTATCAAGAGTGTGAAAATCGAGGGAGTGAATAAGCACAACTCAAAGTCGAGGAAGTAGTAGCTCAGTTTTGAGAACTCTCTGCACCCACTATTTAGGAAGAACTCTCTCATGCTGGAAGGGAAGGAAATAACACGATGCACCATCTTTCAGAAACAAAGGTAATAAGAGATTTGGTTGACTAGGTGCTTGATACAAGGAAAACACGTGCATATTTTAATCAATATATGCACAGAGTGGACCTATACTGGAACATGAAATTCCTACTTGAAGAGGTTTTACTAGACTAACATGAGAACAAATAGGACCTCCTTCTCTGTATGGAACACCTGCATAGACACATGACGGACCTAGAACAAGAACTAGAGTGGATGAAGAAGCACCTTGGCATCTCCCCTACTACTTGTTGTTCACTAGATAGCAACAAGGAGTCAATCCAAGTTATAGGAATAGATTTGGACCCCTCTTCCTATTTTTCCAATTCTTATTATGTCTTTATTTTTTCAATTTCCTGTTTATTTGTCTTTCTATCATGGCATTCGAGGTCTACATATTACCATATGTATGGGGCATTTTGAATCTCTAGGAAAATTTTTGTCTTTTGGCTCTCCTAAATGGGTACATTTCTTGATATGGTCATATTTCCCTATTGATTGACTAATCTAAAACCTTCAACTCTTTCATGTAATCTCTTCTTTAGAATGTAATACAAATATTTACTCACACGAAAAAGAAAACATTTTATATAATATATAATAATACATATTATAACAGTCATAAAGTATCGTTTGTATAATACACCAGCCTAGATCCATCTTAACTCTATATCTAATACACCAACCTAGAGGACAAGGAGCCAAAACTTCATTGAATATAATATTATTTCGGGTAAGCCAGATAGTCCAGCAAAGGAGAACGAGTAAGCATATTTTTTTAGTTCCATGGTGTGCATCAAACCAAGAGTTACAAAGTTGTGAGATAGTGGGTCCCTGCCACCTTTCTCGGACAGAAAGAGGTTGTGCAATCCATTGCCACATCTGAGAAATCATAGGACAATGTAGGAACAAATGCTCATTTGTTTAAGAGTCATGTTTAGACGTAACACACCAATGTGGCCCATAGATAGATCTGTGAATGAGGAAATCTCTCGTGGGTGTTTTATTGGTGACCGCACTCCACATAAATAGACGGGCTTGAGGAGTTGCTTTCAATTTCCATAGGTGGTGCCACTATTCCTGTACTCCCACTGCTTTGCGATCCAAGAGGAGAGAGAGGTAGCCAATTTTCAGGGTGTATTTTCCATGTTCAGATGAAGTCCAAACAAGTTTGTCTAGTCCTTATTTAATTTGAGGATGCACCTTACATAGAGCAATTAAGTATACTTCCAAAGTTTGATGCCACTGTACGGGGATGCGAAAATTGTGGGTTGAAAACCATGCTTACTCAAATAAAGTGCAGTGTCCGTTGTTTGCTAGTTGTGCAACCACCTTGATGTCCCTTTGATGTATGTGTTGTATCAGGTCAGGAGGGAGCTCATATTTGTTTCCTCCCTCAATCCATGGATCCATACCAATGTGCAGTTGATTGCCATAATTTATTATCCAAGCCAAGCTAACTCTCATAAAAGGCATAGTTTGTAGAATTTCCTTCCAAACAATAGAAATGACAGTACGCGGCCAAACTGGGAATCAGACCCAATCCATGAGTTGTTGTAGCTAGACATATTTGTGGTATGTGACAGTGGTCCAGAGATTTTGTGTTTGAGGAGAGTCCAAACCATCTTTGCTGCTAAAGTTTGTGCAAAGACAGCTAGATCCTTGAATCCCCATCCACCAAATTTTTTTGGTAAAGAAACTTTTTTCCAACTAACCCAAGAAAATATTTCTCCTTATTTTTGCCTGTTCTAGAGGTATCTGCAACATATCCTTTGGGTATAGGTAAGAATTCCCCAAGGGCTCTAGGCTAGCGACATCCAATACACAGCTGTGGCTTCCAGAACAGGTTTGATGAGGACAAGGCACCCGACTCTGGAAAGGAATCTATGGTTCCAATTTTTCAGTCTCTTCTCTATTTTGATAACCAACCAGATCCAATCTGCAATCTGGTAGCTATGTGGCTTGATCCAAAACCCCAAATATTTTATGCCATTTGCTAGAGAGTGAAGTTTATAAGGTAAGAAATTATGTGAAGCTCTGTCTTCCTGAGGGGAGGTATGTGACAGAGTGATAGTGGACTTGGCTTGATTAGCAACCATGCCAGTGGCATGTGAAAAGGGTGTTAAGATTTCATGGAAAGTGGTGGAGTCATGGATGCTTCCATCAAGAAAGATAAGGACATTGTCGACAAAAAGGAGGTGAGTGAGATAACAGAGATCACTCATTTTAAGTCCTTTTAGTCTACCTTCCCTTTTTACTACAGCAATGAGCCTACTGAGGCCCTCCATGACAATCAGGAAGAGAAAGGGAGATAGAGGGCATCCTTGTGGAAGTCACCATTCCACATGAAATAAATGTGAGGCTGATCCATTTATGAGGACACTGAAGGATGCCGAGGAGATGCAACACATGATCCAATCTGTGAATGCTGATGGGAAACCTAGGTGGATAAGTATCATCTTTATATAGAGCCAACTGAATTGGTGAAATTCCTTTGCAAGATGGATATTTAGGATAATAAATTTCAAATTTTTGACTTTGATAGAGTGTGAAGCCCGCTGAGCCGTTCCAATGGCCTCGTTCATTTTTCGGTCTTGTAGGAAGGAAAATTGCTCAGGGTAAATATGGTGGGAGAGGATGGGGAAGAGCCTATTTGCGATGATCTTGGAAATGATTTTATAGAGGGAATTATAGAGAGAGATTGGGCGAAAGTCATTGAACGACGATGGGGAGTTAGATTTAGGGATCAAGGCAATAAAAGTAGAGTTAATGGTGTCATACATTTTTCCTGTGATCTTGCATTCTTCGACTATTTTAAGGAGATCTTGTCCTATAAGCTCATAAAAATCCAGATAGAATTCATTAGACCATTCATCTAGTCTAGGGCTTCTATCTTTTTTGAACCATTTCAGTGTCCCTTCAAGTTTTGCAGAGGAGAGTGGGGAAGTTAACTCTTCTATTTTGTCCATATCAACAAAACTAGGGAAATGTCGTGCCAAACGAATAATTTCTGCAAGATTTGTAGCCGGTGGTGCTTTATAGAGTTGTTGAAAGTGAGAGTTCCCCAGATATATTAGCAATACCTTTGTCATTAGCAATACCTCCATCATGCGTGGGCATATTCTAGGTAGTGTTTGAGACTTCTCACCCCTTGGCACAATTCTGAAAGAACTTTGTATTCTCGTCTCTAGATTTTAGCCAGGTCACTATGCTCTTGAGGCGCCATGACTCCTCCCTTTCCCTTAGGATTATGGATCATTGATTTTCTAATTCAATAAGGTGGGTCTTTGCTTATGTAGTTATGAATCAACTATTCTGGTCATCCAGTACAACAACCAATGATGACTCAATTGTGGCAAGGGAGTTGTCATCTTTTAGGGATTCTTCCTTTGCCCATTTTATAGATAATCTCTTGAGTTGAGAGAGTTTGTAGCAGAATCCTTCAGCCAGGGTGTGTCCCCTTGTGGGAGGGTTTTCCAGCCAATAATCAGTGATTAAGTTGGTATAGGTCATGTCCAGCAACGAGGTCAAGTTGAATTTATATGGTTCTTTGGGCTTTTTTGGAGGACCTGTGATTTCCAAGAATATAGGGGAGTGATCATAGATACCTCCAAATCCGACCCATTGTCTGTAGAGGGATAATTTCTGTAACACCAAGATCTTGATTAAAAATATGTCCAATCTTCTAGCTAAAGCTGCCTCCCCAACTCTCATGTTTCTCCATGTGGCCAACAATTTATTCATGGGGATATCAGTCAGATGGGAGAGTTCCAAATGTGCTTCCATGGTATCAGAGAGCAGGTCAACCTATGCTAAAGAGCCCCAAGACTCACCAAAACCTATGGAAAAATTTAGATCTCCTCAAATGATAAGGTTTTCTAGCGAGGTGATGGAGAGGTTTAAGAGCAGATTCCAAAAAACCTCTCTCCCTTGGCAAGGCCCATAAACATTGATGTCTTGAAGGTCCATACCAAGGTCAGTAGAGAATACATCTAACCCAATGAAACCCACTCCTCCCTAGGTAGATTTAAGGTTGATGGAGTGAGGGTTATATCCCGGAGCCAAACCGCTAGATCTCCTGGCTGCATCGAGGGAGAGGAAAGTCCAAAAAAGCTTCAGAGATCCCAGGTTACAGGTAATGTGGTTCACCTCAACTAGGGTTTCTTATAGAAATATGATGTCAACATGTTTAGATTCGAAGAGTCTACGGAAGGCTAGATTTTTGTGAGAGCTAGCCATACCCCTAGAGTTGAAAGGTAACCAATTCATGGAGATAACTAGTCATCGGTGATCAAAGCTCTAAGAACTCAATCAAAGGAATTTTGTTTGATGAAGACCACCTTAGCCCCTACCTATAGGATGGCTTTCGAGAGGAAGGATTTGTGGCCGCGAGGGGGTTTGAGGGGTAGCGAAGGGGTTGATACGCCCAATCGAGAAAGGGGTGGGTAGCATTCAAATGAGAGGGAGCGGGGTCACAAATTGTATGAATGGTGGCGGGTCAAATGATGCAGATGATGGGGGGGGGGGTAGGACCAACGACAAATTTTAGAGGGAAATATGGTGAGGTTGTAGAGAAAATAGGCTGATGGGGAATCAGGGTGTAGGGTATGGGAGGGAGGATGGAAATTTGATATAATACTAATGAATTGTGCATATAGAGTGTAGAACATGCAATATTAGAAGAAAAAATAGGGTGGGTGGAAGTGGATTTCCCGAGCTGCGTGCAACCTCTGCTGCTGCCCTAGATCCAGTCATCGGCGCAGATGGTGGATGAGGGGAGTTTACAGGAGCTTACTGAGTTTGCTGAGTTGTGGTATCCTTTCCAAACGAAGGAAATGTTGATAGGGTAGGGATATTTGTATTACATTCTAAATAGCCATACCCAAAATATTGGCAGTGCAGTAAGCCCAAAGGGCACTTAGTTTTGAAGCGCAAACTCGAACTGCCATGTGAGAAAAAAGGATAGGGTTGTGCGTTGGTAAGGCACAAACCAAAATAGAGTTTTCAGATAAAATGGCAGGGTCATGTTGCGAGGGTCATGTGCACTGGTAAGGCTGAAAATTTGGTCACAGCATGACACCTTTAAATACCTCCAGCTCACTACGGAAAATTCATCTTGGAAACTAGAAAGTGGTGGCGGAGTAGAAATGATACCTTGACAGCTTACCACTAATTCCAACCTGACCTCCCAGCATGTCTGGTCTCTGCAACAAATAGAACAAAAACCCTCTTCAGAAACACTCCTCTGTCGGCTTACCTTTGTCAGGTAACACTATTCTTACATTGGTTCACTATACTTTGTCATTATGTTCCCTACAATGACAACCCCTTTGACACTATTCACATGTTTACTTCGTTTTCAATCTGGTTGTCTTCTTCACTCCAGCTATGCAAGACCTATATTCTTGTAGAACTCGGCCATAGCAAGGTAAGATCCTTTATTTCAAAATTCAATGTCTTTTTCTTTAGAGTTCGGCTTGATTATGGTAATACCATACACTAAATGACAAGGGATAAGATGGTAGAGAGCGGTAATAATTTCTTAGGTAAAATTTATAATTTATTCATACCCTAACTTTTCTCTAGTGCTTATCCATGACACTAAAATTGGGTTTCAATGTGGTTGCAGGGACAACGTTCACCAACTCCCGCCCACAACTCTAAAGTTAACTCTCATCTAAGATTTCCAGGTTCCCTCTCTCAAAGGTGGTTTGATTGTGTTTTTGGTTGTCAGTTTTCTTACAAGCCCCAAATCCTCCCCATGTTGTGAACATTTTTAATGCCACCACTGGAATGTTGTATTTTCTCTCCATGAACTAGGATTTTACCTATTTTCCCAAAAGGGCTATAGAGTTTTGTAACTATGGCCTCGATCCTTGTCCCGAACCTTAATTTCTTCTCTCTTGTACATGTCCATGGCATATAGCCTTGGAATTATGACTATTAATTGTAATATTGGAAACTACAAATTTTATTCCCGTTAAAAGATATTGTCTATTCTCATAGGTGGCCCTTGGTTTTTGAAAAGAGCTAGTGTCACTATTTGTGTATTTTCTTTTGATTGAATTCAACGGAAAGGCCGACCCATTGGGTGAAAGTGTATATAGATATGTTGTGGACATCATGAAGCATTATGGTTAATAAACAAGGAAAATGGTGAATGGACAACAGAGCTTACTTACAGATGGCACTGGAAGACATACAAACCAATCAATCAGTTTTTCAATGAGTATTCGTATAAAGGCAAAAAGGTTGTGAAACCCAGCATTCATTTGCTGAGATTGAGTAGACAAAAAATTGGCCTTGAATAATAAGTTTAGCTAGTTTACACATTCATGAAAATGATAAATAGTTCTAGTTTCTAATTATTTAACCAAAAAAGAGAAATGTTTAACAAAAACTCAAAAATTATTTTATCTAATGAAATGACCTTAGTAGATCCCTTTAGGTGTTTGGTGCCCAAATATCTCCAAAAGCATTAAGACAAATTAAAATTTAGGCATTGTTAACAAGCCTCCTAAATATGTAGAGGGAATGTCTCTTACTGTTGAACAAAGTAATGCAATAAGTATATATCGTGTTATTGGGCCTTCCTCCCATACTAAAACATGAGACAGGTTTCATGATGAAACATGAAATGGGATTGGTGTTACATAGGGGTTTTCCACCAAAAAAAAACAAAAAACTTAGAAATAACCTGACTGAATGTATCCCTAGCCCCATCCTTGTCAATTTCTCTCTTTGTAGCCAGCAAACAAGAAACTTTATTGTCATCCTCTTCCTTTGTGTAATCCATTCCTAAGAAAAAAGTGGAATTGACACTATATCATTATACACTTTTGCTATTGTTATGTATAGTCCATCTAGTATCTCATATATTCTTGTTTTTCGATCAAAATTCTTGAGACTCCCCTTCCATTTAAGGGCGTATGACTTCAAACTAAGGGCATTTACCCCTTCCACATGACAAGGTGGTACATGTACCTTCCCACCATTTCACTTTATATATGCGATAGATATGGCAATTTTCTAGTCCCCAACTAATCCATACATCTTCGTATTTCTTGATAGACCCATGCATTCTAAAACATCATTACATCCCAAATCATGTAGAAAGAAAACATGTTAATAAAATAGTGTTTAGGCCTCATACCTAAACTTTATATGACACTCTTTGTACCTAATTCCAACCCTTTCACAATAGATTTTAGCCTCAGAACAATAAGGGACTTCAGGTCCAAATCACTTCAGATTGACAATGACCAAATACCTCCCTAGTTAAGAGGGAGTGTTGAAAAGTGTAACTAGGTCTGGTCTTCATAATGACATGTAATTGTGATTTTATGTAAAAGATGTAAAGAAGAAAAGAATAAAATTATTGTAATGATTGCCTCATGGGTTTCATGAGCAAGAGATTTTATTTTTAGTTAAGGCTCCGATTGTGAGCCCTTAGGGATTTTTTCATCTAGTCATAAAAGTCTAAAGATCGATGGTCATGTATTGAAGCCATGCTACACATTGTAAAAGTCAATTTTGTTCTTGTAATTCACCCTTAAATATCCTGTTAGTAGTCCTCACTCAAGTCGACCTATAATGAAGGGGATAATACTAGAAAGATGATGTTAGCCTATTCCAGTGATCATGTCAACCTAATAATCATGGACAAACCACTATATATAGCAGTGCTTGTCCTCATTTCAAAGAGAATAATTCAATCAAGCAAGTATGAGATAACCAAGTTTGAAAATAATCTTAGAAGGAGCCTTAACATCAATTGAGGAAGAAGAAGGAATAATGAAGATAGTGACATGATTGTGGGACTATTTTTGGGCTAGTCTACCATCACACATGTGAAGATTGCAAATATAAAATTTGCAAAGAGAGGCCGAAGATTGCAGACATATAAGTGAGATATAGATTGGGTGAAGACTTCGTTGAAGGGAAGCCAAATAGAAGTGAAAAGAGTCTCCCTCTAAAATAAGACTATTCAAGGATCAAAATTTGATCCCAGGTTTCTGTTGTGAAGCAAAAAGTCGTAGACCTACAAGAAGAGGCCGAAATTTTGAAGCAATACAAGAAGAGGAAGATGAAGCATAACGTTGACCTAAGGGTGAAGAGGAGGCTTCTGACTTGGCCTTGGAAGGGATCTAGTGTCAAGGTTATTTGTCATGGTCTTGGTATTCGTCAATCGAAGTTTCTATAAAAAGAATTTGTTTCAGTTTTCCTCTCAAAGAGTGAAAGCTTTTGGCCATGGTTGACAACCTATATAATGTGTCTCTTGTCTCTTTGTTGTTCATGCATTGGTAATTGTCTTCATGAAAAGAATACAATAATAATGTAAGAAAGAGAAGACCATAATCAAGAACTAAAAAGGAACTCACAAGAAACTATCAAAGTATAGAAATCACCTATCTATTGATGCCCTAGATTTTTAACCATGGTATCGTAGCTAAGGTGACAACCTCAAGAAGGGGTGTCTAATCAAAGAGACAGACAAGGATCGAGTTTCAAGAAAAGGATCAAAGAAATTGAAGCATACGAAAGTGAAAGTTCAAAGATCTACATCATATCAAAACCCTAGATTGAAGAAATCTACTTCATCAAAATTGTTGGGATCATCATCGAGGAAGAAGAAAGAAAGACCAAAAACCCTCGAAGCATTTCCAAGATCATTAGTCAACCATAATTTAAGGAGAAGAAGATTTTTCAAAGACTTAAGAAGGATAAATTGAAGAACATTGTCATGATCCTCAAGGGTCTGTCAGACAAGTTCTCTCTCATTAAACCAATGCTTTAGCCTTTGAAGAACTCCATCAATGTGATATATCTCCCAAAGGGATCAAGGATTACTCTTGAAGAAAGAATCTATCAAGAAGTAGTCTTCGACTATACATATCATTAACACATTAAAGGAGGATGCAAGTGTAGAAATCATAATCTACTCAAGTAAGTATATCTATGGCTTCAACTTAATCTATCAAAATGTGTTTTTTCAAGGAGAGAAATAAATTTGCTAGGGATTCAAAGTTTCTTGCATGGAAGAAAAGAATAGATCTAAACCTTATTGATAATCAAGTAATGGAACACATCAAGTGCTCAATCACCAAAACTATTAAAGAATATGCTCAATTACTTGTTAGGTACATCAAAGGGGAAGTGAGGGCTCAGAGGATTCTCATATAATCCATCAAGGACTCCCTCATCCCATATGTATCAAAATTAAGCACTTAAGAAGATATATATAAAAAAATGGTAGAGTTGTTTTTCGTGAGTAATGTAGGAGAAGTTATCTCTCAAAGGCAAGAACTCTACAAATTCAATATTTCAAAGGATGGAGGAATAACCTCATACTTCATGAGGATTTCTCAAATAAGAGATTAACTTCATTATCTGGGTGAAAAAATTCTGATAGAGAAATGAGCACTGTAGTATTAAATGCATCACCATAGGAATGAGGAAACTTCACTTCATGTATTTATGGGAAGAAAGATGCCACTTCTTTCCATGATCTATGGTCTCTCTGCAAAATTGAAGAAACTAGATTAAAGGATATAGATCTTGGGAACCTCATTGAAAGATCAAGTTACACTTATGGGAAAATGAAGAAGTCATCCAGGACAATGCTCATCATATATCAGTTAAAAGGTAACATCTGTTGAATAGGCATATGCAAGATCCTCAAGATTTTATGATGAAATCTTCATTGGAAGATTCACCAATATATTAAGGAAACAAGTGTTTCATTAGGAACTCCAACTTGTATAATTAATGTAATGATGATATGATGACATAAGATATGAATAAGGTCAAGGATTGAAGCTCTTTTCAACCAAGGAAGTTGTTGAAAGAAGCCTAGATGACCTAAAGGAAAAATGAGGTATGTATGCATGTATTTAATATTATAAAGTCATGCTGAATGGTTGTAGGTAACACGGATCACTGGTCTATCTTGGGAAGCATGATCAAATGGAAAGGATCTTCTTCTATATAAGGATGCAGGAAGGCATGGGTCACACTAGATGAAATCAACATAATATGTCCTCATTGGAGGAACTCTAATTGGAAGCTCTTGGGAATGAAGCATTTGAAGAAAGGAAGGAATATATCGTAGACTATGCAACCATGGAAGAAGGAAATAAAAATCTCGGAACTGAAATATTTAACTATGACATATCCCCAAAAGATATGAAGACTCTGATGGATGTCTAAAAGAGATAGAGACTCTTGAAAATATACATCTTTGGGAAATGTGTCAAATTATATGCAGGATGTTGATGCCATGAAGAAGATGTCATGATGAAGGACCATCATAAACCTAATTTTGATTTAAGTGTTCATTTCTTATTTTTGAAGAAATATCTGGATGAGCTTATGCAATACTAACTAGGGAAGAACTATGAATGTCCTCCAAGAGAACCATGTAGAATGATGTAAGATCCTTCTGAAGAACAGAACATAAAGAAGGTTGAATCACATGAAGAAGGGCCATCTGTAGACTAATAGACCACTTTCTGATGAAAGGAATGATGAAATGACTAACTTGGGGATGAAAGTGATGGATGGTCTTTTCCCTATGAAAAATTCACAAAAGATGAAGACTCCATAATAAAGAAGAAATTCATGACACCGAAGAAAGGAGCTCTTCAAGAACTTGGTTGTCCCATCATCTCCACATGAGGAGATGTTGCATGTCCCTAGCTAAGAGGGAGCCTAGCAATAAATTTTATTGCTTGATTGAAACTTCGAAGGTATATATTCTCCGTAATTGAGAGGGAGAGATAGATGTTGGAAACAAATGATAATACTGAGAGGGTGGGGTGAATTAGTATTAAGGCTAATTTTAACCTTTTTATGTGAATTTAATTTTCTGATCGAACTTGGAAACCATCCATATAATGAGCATTAATATGAAATCAACAATCAAGCACACACCATGAGAATCATATAAATGAGATACAAGATTTTACATGGAAACCCTTTCGAGAAAAACCCACCAAAGCTTGTTGTTGTTATTAATTTAAATAAGAGAAATTACCCTGCTACATCAATATGTTTTGTGAGCACCCACTCACATGAAGTACCAACTCCCTTTTATTTTTTTCTAGCACCAACTAGCAAGAAGCACAGACTCCCTAGTTTTGTAGACACCTGTCGAGCTTACCAGAAGTGCCATGTGAGGCAATGACCTCATGCATTTTTTGCAAGCACCAAATTGCAACTCCTTCGATTTTTGCAAGCCAACTTGTAGGAGGCACCAACCCCCAAGCTTTCTAAAGAACCCATTACAGATGGAAGCACCAACTTCATGTAAGTAGGCACCAATCCACACTCAAATAAGAATTGAATGTTCTATGTAATTTGGCATCCACTCTACCTGATAACAACTTCGTTATCTAGTCACTCTACTCACTCTATAGTAGCCCGCTGATATTCTCAACAACAGTTACTCATCCTCTCCATGAAGCTTTGTCTTTTCTCTTCATCAACATGCACTTAGCCTTCGACTTGTTTCTCTCCATATCAGACACACAACTCTCGGCCTTATTTTACTACACGGGAACCTTCGGCCTTTCTCATATAGCACAGGAAACTATGACCTTGTTCACACAACACAAGAAACTTTGGCCTTTCTCACACATCACACTTGAAACTTCTCCCTAACACACCACATAGGCAACTTCTGCCTTTCTCACAACAATGCAACCCTTGGGGCCTCTTACCCCTGCGACACCCTTGGCCTCTCTCTACAGAACATGCTTTCACTCAACCTTACACAATATTGCACACACTAAGATATTTTATGCTTATCTCTCTAGCAAATATGTTGCTTCCCCCCTTTCCACATATCAGCTCCTGGGTTTTGTTCCTCTGCTTCCCCTGACCGATGTTGCCACTCTGTCCTATATTCACACTATGTGAGTGTACCTTGGCATGGCTATACCATTATGTTGTCACGTATGACTTGGCCTTTGCCTCTGAATTAACCATGAGAGAGGTAACTTAACAGATTCTCCATACCGAGAATGAATTCTCAGTCCACCTGCACACTCCACCAGGAACAGTCCTCTCTGTGAATAGATCTCCTATCACTGAGGCTCTCCATGCTTATTCATGGTTTCACATGGCTTTATTTTCCTTCGGCATGGCTTCTCAACTATACTTAGGCATGGCCTTCCTTGTCATTGTTGCATCTCTTGTCTGTTTCTTGTCACAAGTGCAGAAACAATGATCGATCTTGCAGTCCTTCATCGCTTGAGTGCATGGAGCTCTATGTTGAGAAATTAATTCTCAGATGACCTCAAGGTAGACCCAACACTCCTTCCCAAAGATCATGGTCCTTGATTCCTTGACCCAGTGATCTCTATTAGTCACCATTACTCGTGAGACCAACTCCTCTATTTTTACATTCAACTCACAGTTTCCAACCCATATGCCTTTAACTCTCTGTACTACGCTATCAAAGAAATTCTACATCACAACTTCACAGTAGTGAAATGTTCCTATTGGGGGCTAATCTTTGTTTGATACCGCTCTATGCACTTGGCCCTATGGATATACATGATCAAGAGCCTACCTAATATCGGAAGCTCCCTCTATCAGAAAACTTTCAATAGCCAATTGTTCTGAAGTTCTGATATCATAATCCTATGATTGCTTGTCTCCTTCTACTTAGCCCTCAGAATGCACTTCTCACCATAAGACTACTTCCTATGACCTTCCACTTAGCATTAAGTGCTAAACCTTTAGACTCCTTCGAGTGGCCATTCTCCCTTTGTCAAATGATCTACACCCTTTCTTCTTTGAACTCTCATGACCATGTGCCAGCCCAATATCAAAATCCCTTCTATATCGTAACGTTTCAATACTCCAACTGTTATAGAGTTTCGATTTCTTCAACCCCTGATCGTTGACTTCCATCTGATGTCATCACTCCATGTGTTGACTCCTTACTGGTGAAATGTGTGGCCAGGTTCTGGCCCATTAGCCTACATAATAATGTTGAATATGCCTACCATGTGTCATGTCATACTGCCATGTCATGCTGAAGTTAGCTGCCACTTGTCCCTTATTGGAGCCAATTAGATATTACCGTTTATTCTTATCAGATCCAAGCTTCCATGTGTCCTTATCAGAGCCAAACACATCCTTCTATGTGTTGTGCTAGAGGAGAGAGAGGAGGACCTACCAACCTTGGTTTTACACCGAAATCCTTTGTTAATTTTTCTTTTAACATCCTTAGTGCTTTTAAAGGCTTATTGACAGTTATCAGTATCACAAAATTTTAATGGTTCCTCACTTGACAGAGTTATGATATTGCAATCTCTGATATGTCGATGTTATGATAGGCCAATCTCCGGGATTTCTATATCCTCCAACCTATGATACAATCTAATCCAATGAACTCCGATATTCTGATTTCACCAATATGCCGACCTACAACATTCCAATGTTTCATGTCGTTACACCAATCTTTGGGGTTCCAATCTCCTAATGCGCCAATACTTTGACATTCGATTGTCGATCCGCCTATATGCTGGCCTATGATCACCGATGCATTTATATGCCAGCCTCTAATCACTGATGCATTGACATATAATGACTTCCAATCATTGATACACCGATATGTTGATGTGTCGATCTTTTGATCTTCGATATGCTAGACCTCTGCCATTGTGCTTCTCCTTGACTCTCTAGATAGCTAAAATCACAACCACCAAGGTTATCCTCTACATGAATCCTGTAGCTACCATGGACTTCCTCCTAGTCGATCATTGTAATCACTATTTTATGGACTCTGCAATAAGCCTGCTACTATGATGATTCTCTTCATGAAGCCTACAACTACCATGAGATTCCTCCTGGGCCACCACTTCCATCTCTTGCGCCAAGCATTTGAGCTAGTCTGGTTGACATCAATGCCAACACCCTAGCCAACAATTAGGCAATTCCAACTTCCCAACGCATCTCCCCAGCATGACTTTTGACATTAATTCCAACACACTTGCAGATGCCTTCACTAGGCCACTAGCTATCTAGACAATGCCAACTGTCTAATAATAGACACATCATTCTTGTCTTCACTTGGAAGAAAGAATGGAGGATTGGGTAAACATCTAGCATCTTATGCTCTTAGGGGATGAGATAGGGAATCCAAGATAAGATTAGTTGTAGAGGACTGATAATATTTGAGGATTGGAATCCAAGATAACTAAAGTCCTAGTGGAACACACCCTGACAACCCAGGTGGGGTATGTTCCAAGAGAGAAAATGATGAGAGTATCTATGAATCATTGGTCTTTCCAACATTGAGCTCAGATCTTGTGGAGAGATAGTGTTTTTATTCAACGCATTTCTATGTGAAAATGTTGGATGATATGATGTTATACAAATGGGTTACCAATTTGATCCTTCTTATGAGAAATTCTTCAGATTGAGAATGACCAAGCACCATTATGAATAACTCCCTAGTTAAGAGGCAGTGTTGAAAACTCAATAGTGAACAAATTTTTGGAAGGATATATATTTGTTGCTTTGTATCTGATAAACAGACAAAATGGGTCAAATGGTTGCCTCTGGTTGAATGGTGTTATAACACTTCCTTCTATACTACAACAAGAATGACTGCATTTATGGCAGTTTATGGATTCCACCATCCATCACATCATATTTAAGAGAAAGTTATAAGGTTCAAGAAATGGAAGATCACATCAACAAAAAGTTTTCCAACTCTTAAAGGATAACGTGGCTTTTGCGTTGAATAGAATGAAACAATAGACATATCAACATCACATGAAAAGAAGTTTTGATGTAGGTGATTGGGTATTTCTACCGCTACAGCCATACAAAAAAATGTCCCTCAAGCAAGCGAAGAAGGATAATAAATTATCACCAAAGTATTATGGTCCGTACAAGGTGTGGCAAAAGATTGGTACCATGGAATACAAATTGGACCTTCCTGTAGCTTCCCGAGTGCACCCAGTTTTCCATGTTTCATGCTTAAAGACAATTATAGGTGACAAGCTCCGAGTTCAAACAATATTTCCAGAACTTGACTACGAAGAAAAAATCATATTTGAACATGAAGCAGTCATAGAAATAAGAACTCTAAAACTATGAAATCAATCAATTTTTGAGTATCTCATCAAGTGGAAGAGCTTACTCGCTGAACATTCCATGTGGGAGGATGAGAATTTTAGATAGAAGCATCGAAAACTACTCAAGCGTTAACAACAACACTTTTCTTAAGGAGAGAGGCATGTTAGGTCCCTATAATACTAATTTATTCCCTTATTATTATTGTCATTGTATCCCCTTATTGTTATTGTTGGGCCCATGCTGTCCCCATATTGTTATTATTGTGCCCTATAGTAGCACACTATTGTTATTTTTGTGCCCTTAAATTATTATTATTATGTCAGCTTTGATTATATTGTGACCCCTTAGACTCCTATATATACAAAGGAGGTCTTGTCATTTGTATCGTCCAAGAATTGTTCATTTGTGTAATGTAAAGTAGGTTTCCCCCTTGAAGAGATTGGTTTTGAAGTCATTGATCTATCATTTCCTCTATCTTGTGAGTTGTTTGCATAACATTGGATTATTCGGATGTCATATGCATTAAAGGCATTATATGTCCATGCAAATACATCACAGTATTGTCTGAAGAGGCGGAAAAAGGCTTGTTGATCCTCTGTTGTGCAACACATACCGAGATTTACGAGCTTCGGATATCTTTCTGTTCCCAAGTTGATTTGTTCGTGAATGAGTGTGGAACTATGGGTTTTGGTATTCCTATGCCCTTTGAAGAGATTATGCTAGTTATAGAGCTTATCAAGTGAAACGACACCCTTGGGGATGGGGTTTCCTTTGCTATCATCAGTTATGTGTTTTCATCTTTCAAGTCCTTCACTGGTTTATCATCTACAATGATTGAGTGGCAAGGATTACTTCCTCAACAGATGAGACTACAACTCCTATGGGTGTAGTCTTTCTCTTCCTCTACGAAGAGGGGAGATTGTGTACTCTTGGGATCAGTCCAATACTTTTTGAAAACTGACAGGTGATGGAACGGATTGAGAAGATGATGTTATGAAATTTCTTATTCAGGTATGGGAGGTGAGGAGTAACCAACTTCAGAGTTGCACGTGGGAGAGAGGGAGTTTGTGTTACTGCCTTGACTAATTTATGGATACGTGGGGTTGAGAGGACCTTCAGCCATAAACAACTCAAGACCCTCGTTCTATCACCAGAAATTTTGACGATGTTGGACCTGCCAACATTCAGGGGATCTCCCCGGTATGAAGTTCCAACTAGACCTCACACCATTTAGTGTAGGAGTCCCATCTGGTACGATCTCCCGGTTGCCATTATCTTAGAGATTTTCCTTACCTTTTGTTGTTGAACACATGAAAGTGTTATGCTTATAACTTCAACAATGTGAGGTGAGCTTGCCTAGTGAGTGCATAACATAACTTCGTGTCTGGGTTTTCTTACTTTCAAAAGGGGGGAGTAAAGTGAGCCTCTTGATGAGAGGGAATAGTCCCAACCCAGGAGGAAACACACAAAAAAAGTAACAAAGGTCTCTCCAGCATCCAACAAAATAGTCCCCAAATGATGCGGTAGTCATGAAAACCAAATTTAAAGGGAAAGCACATACATCGTCAAGCGGAATAGTCCACATGGGGGTTACAGTCGTTAAAGCCAAGAAAACAAAAAGATTGTATGTCTAATGTCTTGCGGAGTAGTCCACATGGAAGAGACAAGAATGATAAACAATACAACACCTCTTTAACAATATGAGTACTAAAATAACATAAATAGTTCAACAATCTTAGTTCATGTTAAGAAAACATGCATTACAAATGTTTAAAGAATAGGGTTACAAATGGATACAAAACACGTGTGAAAATGTGATGGCCTGATCCAAGACACATATGTACACCACATATCACTGGTCCTAGTAGTGGGATGTTGGAGCCACTCCTCGCTCCTCAAAGAACAGATTAGAGACTCTCAAGGCTATGCAGGAGGAGCCAAGCTGAAAGGGGGTATAACTGACCCTTGTGACTCTTTGACTTCCCTCATGATTGTTTGGCTTCTTATGAATTTTCGACATTACATGACTCTTCAACTTAAAATGTGGGTCTCTTGGACTTCCACTTTACATTACATTGATTACAACAAGTATGGCCCAGAGTAATGACGTGGCAAAGACAACTCATGACACAACTCGACATGACACTGCTGACATGTACTCGCTAATTGTGGTGTCTATGTCGAGTTGTTGTGATGTTGAGTAATGGTATGCTCTCGGTGTAACATGTCTTCACCTCCACATGGCAAAGTGCATGTGGTCATTGATGGTCTTGGTCTTTGCTTCATGGTTCATGTGAATGTGTCCCTTTCGCTCGATTCCTCGATGTGCTTCATGTGTTCGTTCAGCTGCAAGCGAGTCTTCTTATATGTGCCTCTTTTCCATCCTGTTTGCCATAACGCCATGTTTCATTGATGTAGTTGTTCTTGTAATCACCCGTAACGAGACGACATCAAATCCAGAAAACTCCTAATCTAGCATGATGCATTCTTTTCCATTTCGGCGTAGGTGACCGAGAGAGGGACAAGCCATTAAAACTGCACAGACCACACCTCAGGCTGGGATGTGAGACTCCAGAGGACTGTCGGGAAAAACTGCGTATATGTCACTGGGAGACAGATTTTTGAAATCTGGGACATTAGTGATAGTGGCAAGGAAAAACTCATCTGGAGGCAGTGGGAGGCACTAGCAGAAAAATCTACGCAATTTTCTAGAGGATGACAAGATCGGGTTGCAGGAGTTTCTGGTCAAAATTGCACAATCCTAGGAGACAACTCGGGCTTGGATAGCTCTGTGCAATTTTTGGGTTGATTGTAGAGTGGATAAGAAGGGGTCGTGATAGTCAGTTCTCACAGTTTTTTGAGTGAGCATGCCAAGTCATCAAGGAAACCTCCCTTATAGTTTTTCGTAGTTTCTGGGTTATTTGCAGAGTGGGGAAGAAAGGATGGTCAAGGACAACTCTGCGCAATTCCTGGGTTGGTTGTAGAGTGGAAAGAAGGATTGATCAAGGACAACTCTATGCAATTTTTGAGATCAGCATAGCCCTAGGTCACAACTCAAGTCATTTCCTCAGTTGACTAATAGGAGGCTTGATGGGAGGTATTGTGGGAAACACAGACTACATCGGTTTCTAGGACAATTTATGTGTAGTTTTGGGAGTTAGTCAGCTAGCTCATTTCCAGAATTGCATATAGTAGGGTGGCCATAAGACAACATCAAACTCTGTGTAGTTTTTGCAATAGTGCAAGGTTATTGAGATCGCGTCTAGTTAACGAGGGTTTATTCGGTCGACAGGGTTTCAAGAAAATTGACTAAGTGTGAAAGAAAGTGTACTTGTGTGTACATGACAATGTGATCACACACTTAGCATGAATCAACGATGAGACACCTTGAACCAACGAGACAACATGTGCTCAGTGAGACTGACTCAAAGGTTGAGATAAACATGTGCGATAGTTGAAATATGTCTTCGAACGACTGTAACAACACTTGTGTGACAGTGTTTACAACTTTGTGTGTGAGTGTGACCATTGTCGACAGAGCGAAAAAAAATCATATACACAAAGAGAAACCTTAAAAATGCTAGAACAAACTCGCAAGCATGACATAGCGATCAACATGCCAAAAGACGACCAATGATCAATCAAATGAAAAGGGTGTGAAAACTTGACAAGAGCTCATGGGATGACCCCGAGCGTTTTTGACCATCAAGTGAAAACACCAAGAAAGGCTCCAAAATTTGGATGCAGGCCAAAATTTTGGAGGGTGTTACAGTCGCTACAACACACCTCAACCCTCAACCACAATAATTTCACCTATATAGTCTATAAATCACTAACAATAACTAGATCGATCTCTACCCAAGCTATCCAAGGCTCTATGAATTAGTAACTCAAACCACAATCTCTAATGTCCCATGTTCTTATAGGGATCCAGAGATCTCCCATATCAACCCACAGATGCCAGGGCACTTAAGTTGTTCCAGGGCTCCAGAGAATTTGTTCCAACCCATAGCCATAGGGAACCTGAGAAAGAATCAAAAAGCAAATAGGGAACCTACCACACCGTGGTTATCCAAGAAATGACAAGGCAAGGCTAAAGCCACTGGCAATCCAAGAAAATCCCATGCCAATTACAACAAATCAACAAGGAATCACATTCATATATCATGCATCCAAAAACTAGCAAGGAGATCACACATGGAACATGTTACCTATAAAGTAATCATGTTGTAGTTTTTGATGCAGTTGTCTCTTTGTGCTCCTTTCTTTCCTTTACTTTTTCTTTTCTTTCTTGTTTTCCTTCTTCCAGTTCCAATTGAATTCTAGAGTGCTCCAAGAATACTCTATGTGTGCAACAGTGTGAGAGAGCCAAATGATAAGCTAAAAAAAATCTAGAATTGGATAAAAGTTTTAATGACCAAAAGCTGTGAACTAATGCTCTGATGCCTTTTTATCATTAATGTCTCATTTTTCTTCATTTTCCTTCATTTTCCTCTAATTTTCCTTGCATGCATATTTGTGTCTATCCACTTTAATTTTCTCCTATTTTCATTTATTTTCATAATTCAATTTAAATTATTGCCTCTTCTCTTTGCCAATGCCTTTGCAAATTTCCATTCATTAATAAAGTACAAGTGATGCCCACTATAATGTTTGCCTACCATTCCTTCTTGAATACTTGTCTCATGACCTTGGTATTGTTTTATTTAGATGTAAAATGAATGAAGGGTTCTTACTATCTTGATTATAGTGGTTTCAATGGCTACAATATATTATAGTTGTCATTCCTTTATCTATCAAGTGACTTTTCATGTGAACAATGGTGATAAACAAATTGATTGTCATTGTCATTGGTAGGGTGGTTTCTTTTCAAGTTTTCACTCCATATCCACTCCATAACTTGTGTGTTGTAATGTTTTATAAGAGATAATTTTCAAAGATTTATAGGGGCCAATAATTTTAAATCCTTTGTAATAATAATTTTGGTTTCAAACATTTTGAATCATTTGTGCATCACTAGAGGATTAAAAAAATGAATGACATATCTACCCACCAACACATGTTTAGGAAAAAAATTGGCAATATAAGAACATGTAGTTTGGTTTCTTTTTGCAACCAAGATCTTAGATTTTCCATTATAACAAAAATGAATCTCATAACGTTTCTATGGCTCAATTTATTAAGAATAAATTTCAGAACTTGTATACATAATCTAAAACACAGATTTGACCACAGATCTAAGAGCCCCAAGAGGGATCAAATCATTTGAGGTGCAAACTTTTTTAATGTACAAAACTTGTGCTTGTTTTGCCTCATATATATACACAAAGAATTGACATTGAAATATTTTTTCTATGATCCACAATGAATTTTTTTATCATTAATAATATTTTTAAATGTCACATACTCATTTTATATTAAGAATAAAATGAGTGCACTACAGCCGCCGAATCCGCAAAGGAAAGAAACAGTCAAGATCTGATCAATGATCGGTGATCAGATGATTGGAGGAGCAGAGCCATAGACCCATGCCGATGCGGTATTGTGATCGCCGATATTGGTGGATCATAATTGGCAAACACAATGGAGCGGGGATATATATATATATATATATATATATATATATATATATATATATATATATATATATATATATAGATATATATATATATATATATCTATATATATCTATATATGGGCGATCTGATGGACCAAACCCAATAATATTATAAGCCATATTGTATGGACCTTGAGATTTGTCAAACACCCCTTTTTAATGTATTTACGTGTATTTCATTATTTGATGAAATAAAAAGGGACAAAGCCATTGCGATAAGAGACAGCGACCAATAGGCGGACCCGATGAGAGAATGGGGTGTAGTTATGAAAGTTTGAAGTCCGATACACTATGTTTTATGCAGACTTTCCCAGTTTTTAACAACGTTCTCTGTGTAAACAGAGAGTGACTGTTACTAAGGATTCAAGCACCAATTGCCCTAATCCATTGTAGAAATAGGTGGTCACCTCCCCTGAGTGTGTTCTGCCATGATTACTAAATGCCAAAGAAGGGATTCGAGTAGACTGTGGCAGGAAGACAAAGAGCTTGAAAGGGAAAACCAACAAGCAGCGTGATTTGGCTTTTAAGCCATGAATGTCAAAGACACAGAGCTGATGAGTTCTTTAACAATGGCCAAGTTATTGTTTGTTGCTCAATGCTAAAAGTAGTAGTAGCAGAGAGCCGAGAGAGCAGAGTGATAGAGAGACGAAGAGCTACTGCCAGAGCTACTAGGTTGTTGAACAGTGTCCAAGTTATTGTTTGTTGCTGAATGCTTAAAGTAGTAGTAGCAGAGAGCTGAGAGAGAAAAGCGATAGAGAGCCGAAGAGCTACTACGCAAAGCTGCTGAGTTATTTGATGGTGGCCGAGTTGCTGTTGAAGATTACTGTCTGCGTTTTGCTATGAAGCAGAAGCCAAAGAGGCAGCATAGAAGCCAAGGAGGCATCGCTGAGACAACAACGCAGAAGTAAAAGAGTAGCCTACATAGTCACTTGGAAGCCAAGTGAAACGCCAAGGAGACTGTTTTTCTGATAGAAGTCAGAAAGAAGCCAAAGTCGGAGAGCCAAAGTGCCAAAGAGCCAAAGGAAAAGAGCCAGAGTCAGAGCCAAGGGCCAGAACGAGAGCCAAATAGCCAGAGTCAGAGCCAAGAACTAGAATCAAGAGCCAATGAACTAGAGCCAAGAGCCAAGAGCCAAAAGCCAGAGCTTCAAGAGCTAGCGAATTAAATTGTGTCTGAACCCACTGTTTATGTGTAGAACAAAAGGAGCTCAGCCAAAGAGCTTGTAAAAAGGACTTATACCATAATCCCAGAGAGCCTAGTCGAATTGAATAGATCTCATGGAGATGTAGCTCAAGAATTGTGGGTGAACTCCAAATTAATATTGTTGTTATGTGTGTGCTTTACTTACTAGATTATTTATTGTTCTTTGTATTTAAAATATCAGCATAAGCAATAGTAATTACAACACTTAACAGTAAAAAATAAATACAAGCATATACCCATATTTTCAAGAATTTTTTAGTTTCTGCATTGGTTAATCAAATAGACTTGGGAATATTCAAGCTTTGGAAGTGGGAGAGGTTCTTGTAAGTTAGACAAGAAGCCTAAGATGACCATTTTCAGATCAGGTGGTATCAGAGCTTAAGATTGATTAACCACACCTTTAAGAAGGTTATATCAGAATGCTTGATTTACAGAGAAAAGATTGCTTGTCTGAAAGGTGTTTGAACAGAAAGAGGTTGATTATATGCTTGTTTGCAGACTGACTATTTGCTAAGTTTGCAGACGTGAAGGGAAAACTATTGATAGCTCAGTCCAAGAAGGACAATAAGGAGAAGGGTTGAATGCATTCTTCTATTCCAACATACATCAAGGCAATCCAAATCACAAGAGGTTTGTTGCAAGAGGTTGCTTAAATAAGCTCTTTATTTATCTTGTTGAAGTTTTTCTTTTGTTCATTTGCATATAATGACAACTTCTACAAGTGGGTCCTCAAATTATGCTCTCTTCACAAGACTTTTTGATGAAGATTTTCCACCATGATGGATATGGTGAGAGAAATGTATGAGGATGGAAGGAAGAGCAACATGCTTAGAAAGCAGCTGAATTCCATGTTGGAAGAGAAGCATTTGCTTGCTGACAAATTCCAGAAATGGAGAGGTAACTTCATATTGCAAATATGAACCTAAAAAGGATGCATGAGTTGGAAACACAGCTGTTTGTTTCCCAAGAATACTTAGTCAAGTACTAGCTTGAAGAAGAGGTAAGGCATTCCAGTTTGTCTTCAAATTCTTCTGAGAATGCTTGTATTGGTTCTTTTGAAAAGAATGCTAAAGGCATAGGTTCCAAGCTAATGTCGAAGATGGGCTATGAAGGAAAAGGCTTGGGAAAGAATGCATATCGTATTGTTGAACCAATAATTGATGAGGAAAGGCCTAAATATTTGGGTCTTGGCTATGAACAGTCTTATGCGGAGAATTCCAAAGCTGCCATGAAAGCCATTGAAACAGTCCCAAGAAGGAGTTTCATTTCATGTTCTCTACCTTAGAAGTGTGAAGGTTGTATCCAAGAGGAATACAATAGCTTGAAACATCAATTGTAGGATGCAGGTTTTCAAAAGCACAAACTTGAACCAGAGAGTTTGGGAGACTCAAACAGCCTTAAAGAGTTTGATGGTGTTCCAAAGGGAGCCACTTCTTCATTTGCTTCACCTCCACATGAAGGCAATAAAGGTGAAAGAGGCAAGTATAAATCTGGTTCTAATTATATTTCTTTTGATTTTGCATAGCATGATAAACTTCCACATAAGTATGAGGAAAGAGTTGCATGTTCGTTTTGTAGTTTGGATAACCATGATGTTTCTAGATGTTGGAAGAGAATGGCCACATATAGGAAGCAGAAGAAGGAAAAGAAGCAAGCAGCCAAAGGTCCATTGGACAAGGCAAATCATGTTATTAAGAGGATGCACATGCAGTGCACTTACTGCCCTAAGCAAGGACATCTTGCTGCAAAGTGTTGGACACTAAATCCAACAATGCTTCCACCAATGTTGAAGAAAGTGGAAAGAGAAGATGGTATAAATGGAAGTGAAGATTACATGAATGATGTGTCTCAATATGATTCACATGTTGATGCTGATGTGCAGGCAAGGGTAGCACCTTTGAAAGGGATTGGTAAGGAATGGTTAGACTTCTTATTCGATTAAGATTGCATGTCTATTGATGCATCTAAATTATATTTCATTTCATCTTCAAAGTACAGTGTGCTTATGTGAAAGTTGAAGGATGAAATGCATGCATGAGCACAGGGATGCTTATGATTTCGTTGTTTTAGAACATGTATGTGTAATTAACTTGTAGGGTTGGTTGCGTTGACATGCATGTGATGCCATGTTGACTTGAAAGAAGTTAACTTGGTCTCCAAATGGAGATAATGATGAAAGTTTCATCTTTTTGAAAAATAGTCCTAATGGTCTTTTAATACATGCTTGATTTGAAGGGTCATTTGTTTAAAGCCATGTTTTGTGGGCTTGTTACCAAGTCCATCATTTGTATGCAGATATAAGACATGGAGGTGTTCACAAGATGTGAAATCTATTTCTTTTGTTGAAGCAGGAGTTAGTCCGTCCAGTTGTTGTCTGTATGCCTGTTGTTGTTAACAGTTGTTGTTGGCATCTTTTCAAACAGGTACAAATGAAAGTTTTGTGGAGCAGATGTACTTCACATTTGTTGAGACACCTTGGATCAATGATCAAGGAAAAAAATCTAAAACTACCTTCTATGACCATTTCAGTAGAAGTTCTGTAGGAAGGCAAGGAGGAATATAGTTCTTCTCAGGAAGACCAGCCCATCCAGAGAAGGGAAGTGGTGAGAAACTTTGGTTCAAAGCCACTATGCAAAGGGAAGTGTAGGGAGGCTGAAAGAAGATGGTGAGTCACTCTCATTTACTCTTCAGATTAGTATATCAGTCTTTTGGAGACCAAAAGTTCTTTTAGTGGGATGGCGTGATCCAAAAATGGATCTTGGAAAAACCCCTAAGTCTAAAAGACTTCATGTAAGAGGTGAAAGGTACCAAATGGCACAAATCCTTTGTAAATCAGAGGAAAATGAAAGTCATAGGCTACTCTCAAAAATAGTCTCATTGCATAGATCTCCTATTCTGAATCCAACGCAACATGAATGGGCGAAAACAGAATCCAGATGAAGGATTTATTGTAAAATGAAAATTGCCCACTGTCCATAGAAAATGAGGCAATTTCATTAGTTTTGAATTATATTGAAAATTTTGATTTTTAGTATAGGCTCATGGGCCAATCCATAGCTGACACATGGCAGGCCAGGATTGGGCCACATGGCCCACTTTGATTGGTCTAAGAGGAAATATCGCATCACAATTATTTCAAAGGGAAGGACCTTGGGCCATATGCGATTGTCGCTTTATCGCAGCGCACAGATCCATGGGAGAAGGACCAGTGCCCCAAGGCCTTAAGATGTGCGATGGGCCAATTGCAATGAGCACATTATAGCCATTGGATCAGCAAAAAGAAGCAAAGGTCAAGATCTGATCGCTGAACGACGATCGGGCGATCGGAGGAGCAAAGCCACAGACCCATGCTGATGCAATACCGCGATCGCCGATATCGACGGATCGCAATTGGCCAACACCACTGAGTGGGGATAGACATATATATATATATATATATATATGTGTGTGTGTGTGTATATATGTATATGTACATATGTACATATGTATATGTATATATGTATATATGTACATATGTATATGTACATATGTATATATATATATATATATATATATATATATATATATATATATATACGAGAGATTCGATCGACTAGACCCAATAATATTATAAGCCATATTGTATGGATCTTGAGATTCATCAAACACACCTTTTTAATGTATTTACACAAATTTCATTATTTAATGGAATACAAAGGGACAGAGCCATTGCGATAAGCGACAGGGACCAATAGGCGGACCCGATGCGAGAATAGGGCACAGTTATGAAAGTTTGAAGCACGATACATTGTTTTTTATGCGGACTTTCCCGTGTTTTTACAGTGTTCTCTGTGTAAATAGAGAATGATTGGTACTAAGGATTCAAGTGCCAATTGCCCTCATCTGTTGTAGAAATAGGTGGCCACCTCCCTTGAGTGCGTTATGCCATGATTATTGAATGCTAGAGAAGGGATTCAAGCAGACTGTTGTAGGAAGACAGAGAGCCCGAAAGGGAAAACCAACAGGCAGCGCAATTTGGCTTTTAAGCCGTGAATGTCAAAGAAACAGAGGTGTTGGGTTGATGAAAAATGCCCAAGTTATTGTTTGTTGTTGAATGCTGAAAGTAGCAGCATCAGAGAGCCGAGAGAGAAGAGCGATAGAGAGCCGAAGAGCTACTGCACAGAGCTGTTAGGTTGTTGACAAGTGGCCAAGTTATTGTTTTTTGCTAAATGCTGAAAGTAGTAGCAGCAGAGAGCTGAGAGAGCAGAGCAATAGAGAGCTGAAGATCTACTGTGCAGAGCTGTTGAGTTATTTGATGGTGGCTAAGTTGTTGTTGAAGATTACTTTTGGGGTTTTGGTATGAAGCAGAAGCCAAAGAGGCAGCGTAGAAGCCAAGGAGGCAGCACTGAGACAGCACCGCAGAAGTAAAAGAGTAGCCTACGGGGTCACTTGGAAGCTAAGTGAAAAGCCAAGTGGACTATTTTTCTAATAGAAGGCAGAAAGAAGCCAGATCCGGAGAGCCAAAGATCCAAAGAGCCAGAGCCAAAGAGCCAGAGTCAAAGCCAAGAGCGATAACCAAAGCCAATGAACCAGATTCAGAGACAAGAGCCAGAACCAAGAGCCAAAGAGCCAGAGCTAAGAGCCAATAACCAAAAGCCAGAGCTTCAAGAGCTAGGGAATCAAATGGTGTCTGAACCCATTGTTTATGTGTAGAACAACAAGAGTTGAGCCAAAGAGCTTGTAAAAAGACTTATACCATAATCCGAAAGAGCCTAGTCGAAATGACTAGAGCTCATAGAGATATAGCCCAAGAATTGAGGGTGAACTGCAAATTAATATTGTTGTTATTTTTGTGATTTACTTGTTGCATTATTTATTGTTCTTTGTATTTAAAATATTACCATAATCAACAGTAATTACAAAACTTAACAATCAAAAATAAATACAAGCATATACCCATATTTTCAAGCATTTCTTCATTTCTGCATTGGTTAATCAAATATACTTGGGAATATTCAAGATTTGGAAGTGGGAGAGGTTCTTGTAAGTTAGAAAAGAAGCCTAAGGTGACCATTTTCAGATCACTGACCTACCGCCTGTAGCTTGTGCTTCTTCCACATTTCCTTCATGACTTCATCTTTGTGACCTTCCACTTCACAAAAAACACCCTCCTACTTCTCTGTTTGAGTGTCATTTTCCATATTCAGGGACGGAGTAACCTCCTCCTTCCTCTCCCTTGAGTTTCAATTCCAGTATTCACAAATTCCTTCATGGCTTTCCCATTTTCTTGAACTGGATTCAAGTCTTCTTCATGAGGATTGGTTTTGTTAATCCCAGCAAGTGGACGTCCACCATTTAATAGGCCGTGAGACTCGTCCTGCACTCCAGGACATTTTTTCTCCATTATTCGATTATTTGTCAATGTCTTCCCTGCCATGTGTATTTCGCCCTTTCTTTGACTAGACTGTAAACCAATGGGGAATTGGGTCAGCCACGATTTGCCTCCGTTGAAGTGATTGGGAGTATGACCATCAATTCTTATTTCCTCCGGACATTGATCAGCTGGAGCTTGTATTTGCGCATTGTTTGTATTTAACTGTGGAGGTTACTGTAGTTGATCAGTTTTAATTCCCCTATCACCATAATTAGCACTAGTGGCATCGTGTTTAGGATGGTTGTTTATAGGAGTATATACTCCCATTGTCACTCCATACCCAACAATATTGGCAGTGTAGGAAGCCCGATTCTTTTCTACTTGACTTGTTTGCATTACCTCGCTAACCACTGTGTTCTGAACTTGAATATTTTGTAGACTTGCTTGTACCGATTTTCTCATGGTAATTTGGGATTGAGGACTGGACATTGGCTGAATTATTCCTGCCGAATTAAACATACCATTATTCGAGATGTAGCCCCTCTGAAATCTATATCAATTTATTTTGTATTGGCCACTAGGAAATCCATTCAAGCAAGCATTACGTATTGGTAAATCAGCACGTTGCGCTGTCACTAGCCCTGTGCTCCTTTGAATAGGTGTGGGTGTGGGCATTGCAGTACTGGGTGTAGGGGTATGAGGATTTTAAGAGTATTGTGTTGTACATCCTCCTCTAGCAGTGGGCGTGGGAGTAGTGCCTCCTGCTACTGCGTTTGTTGGCGTAAAAGTATTTGTCTTGACTGCTTGTCGGTTCTGTGAAAATTGTGGAGTAAGGAATATGGGTGATGAAAATGAGTTTCTTTGAACGGGTCTGGATTTGGGACTAGTGCCTCCGCCTAGTCCATTAGGAGGTGTATAAGTACCTAGTCTGACAGCTTGTGCGTTCGGTGAAAATTGTGGAGTAGAGAATGGAGGCACCACAGGTGATGAATATGTGCCTGAGTATCCTATAGTAGCATTACATGTAGAATATCTTGTAATTCTTGTGGAAATGGTGGGCTTTGCCTGATGCAATAACCATTCTATGGTGTTTTCACTATCTTGGAATCCCAGTAAATGGGTGAGCTCTAAAAAGTCCTTGGATGCCATTGGTAGTAACCAATCAATAGTTTCCCCACCTCTGCTGAAGCCCAGCTCAGTGGTTAGCTCTTGCAAGTGCCCTTTTTGAATTGGAAACAACCAATCCAGCTGTCTGCATGTATTCTGGATGTCCGCGGACTATTGGGTTCACTCCATTTCCAGTAACCAATCGATGGTTTTCCCTCCATTGTCGTAGCCCAGAGATCTCGTGACCTCTGTGATGACTTTGGCTCCTCGGTTGTTGTTAATATATAATTGATAGTGGATCCTATAGTTTTGAAATTCAAAGCTCTAGTAGCATCGTCTAACCTTTCTTTGCAAGCATGGGGCACATCAACTCTCAGGCCCCCGCTGGTTTTTGTGGTTGTCATCTTCACTCTTTTGGAGCTGCGGGCAGAGCTTCTCTCTGAAGTTGAACCTGGAACTGGAATACTAGATGCATTTATTTTAGTAGGGGCCAACTGATTTGGGTGGATAAGTGAGATGGAGCGCCCTTCAATTGATAGCCTACGATCGCCTGAGATGTTTGTTGGTTGTAACATGCAAATGAGAAGAAACAATCAGAAGTGAACGATTCTTGAAACCAAATTATTTGTATTCAATGAGCGATGAGTGGGTATTTATACTAATTCTGTAGTCAACCCCCTCCTTATATTTAGGTGAAGCAAGAGATATAGATGGTATGGTTGGTCCTGTTGGTCGACCCATTCCTAAATATAAAATTTATTTATATTTATATTACTATTTGGTGGACCCATTACTAAATATATTTATATAAATATATAAACGTGTGGGGTTTAGTTAGTTGAAGTTGTACGTAAGATTTAATATTAGGTTAAATATAATTAGTTAAATTAATTAAAATGGGTTAAACATTGTTAATAATAAATAATAATTTAATATATATTAAATTAAATTAATATATGAAATTTCTTTAACATATAAGTGATTTAGGGAATAAGAAATCTCCTTAATATATGTTCTAAAATAATGATTATTTTATATCTTTGGATGGGGTGTTTGACATCTCAGAGGGTGGATGTGTGATCTAAAACAATGATGTATATCTTTGGATGGGGTGTTTTATGTCTGAGAGGGTGGAGCAGAGGTTGCCACCATGCTCACCCTTTTAAGTATTTATCCATGCAAATTGATCTTGGCACGGGGAATGCTACACATATGATGTATGAAATCATACAAATGGACCACCACGTTGATTCTCCAAACCCCTACCAAATCTGTTTCGCTTGGAAAATAATCTTAATGTTTGATTTCCTTACCTCCTCACTTCATGCGACTCAGTGAAATCTATTACCGGCAAGTATGGAATTCAATGTTATTCACTGCTCCGCTACCAACAACAACCCTTTCCAAAAGGATACTAGGCAAGACTGAGTATTTCAAATAGCTAATTCGAGTGCTATGAAAATTCAATTTTCCCCTAAGCGATTGAGCCAAGTTTTTGATGGCTAATTTAATATTTCCCATTCCTTTAAGCCATGTTTGCAATGCTCCAATTCTTCTATCTTTCCAATAAAAATTCAAGGAAGGGATTGCTAGCTCATTAAAGAGCTTTTATCCATCAACCTAGAAATTTCCCTTCGTAATATTGATTGGAAACTTGAATCATCCTGCAACAACATCAACAAGAAAACAACCTACCCAACTTCCTCGAACCATCTTCAGCATTTCATAGTTGTGAAATTCTATACCGAAAACAGTGGGACATTTTTCCTTGGAAAGTTAATCATTTCCACCTCCTAGCTTTTTCTTGCTTCCTCTTCCATTGGCGTAACTCTTGTCTTGACATTAATTCCTAGTAGAGAATTGGATTCTTACTCCTATCTATTGGTCACTAAGCCATCGCACTTTTCTAGAAGTCCCCTCTCTCTCTTGTCTCTAGGCTCTTCACAAAGATCCTTCTCATTAGATATATCCTTTTCTGACACTCTCAACCACTCTAGCTTGTGCTTGACTACTTACCTTTATTCAGGGAGTAGACCTTTCTTTGCTTTGCTCAAACATTCTTTACTCCTATCAATTTTCATCTCTTCTCCAACTTCCCTTCTTTTTCCTTTCTCTCCTCCTTATGTAGCTACCCTACCACGCGAGAGAACCTATTTGCTAAGGTATAGTGTACTATCAAGGGTGTGAAAATGTAGGAAGTGCACAGACACAACTCAAAGTGCACGAAGTAGCAGTTCACTTTTGAGAACTCACCCCACCTCGTATTTAGGAAGAACTCTCTCATGCTAAAAGGGAAGGAAATAACTAGAGGCACCTTCTTCCAAACACAAAGGTAATGTCAGATTTGGTTGATTAGGTGCTTGATACAACGAAAATACATTGGCATTTTAATTAATCTATGCAGATATTGGACCTATACTAGCGCATGAAATTCCTTCTTAGCAAAGTTTTACTAGATTGACATGAGAACATAGAGGACCTCCTCCTTTCCATGGAACACCTGGACAGACACATGAAAAACCTAAAACGGGGACTAGAGCTGACCGAGAAGCACCTTGGAACCCCCCTTACTACTCATTGTTCATTAGGCAGCAACAAGTAGCTGATCCAGGTTTTAGCAACAGATTTGGACCCCTCTTCCTTTTTTCCTCACCCTTATTATTTTTCAGTTTTTCAGTTTCCTATTTATTTTTCTTTCTTTCATGGCCTTAGAGGCCCACATATTAGCATATGTATGGTTTATTTTGAATCTCTAAGCAACGCCTTGTCTTTTTCCTTGTCAGATTTCCCAAGTGACTAGCTAATCTAAGGCCTTCAACTCTTTCACGTGATCTCTTGTTTAGAAAGAATTACAAATATTTACTCAAAAGGAAAAGAAAATGTTTTATATAATATATTAAATATATATTATAACATAGTGATAAAGTATCATTTGTATAATAAGCCAACATAGATCTATCTTAACTCTGGATCCATCAAGTGTCGAGAGGGATCAAATCTCTTAATGCAGAAAACTATTTAGAGTGAAAAGATATTTGATTTCTCTCGGTGCTTGGTAGACCCAGAGTTAATATGGATCTATGTTGAGAAATTTTTCTAGAATATTGTGTACACTCATTAGGGTGTCTGATGTTTTGAGGAACACCTTACCCATCTTTAGGGACAAAAAGATGGTGAAGAGTGCTAGACCAAGAATATATAAAGGATATGACCATTAGGGGCGTGAAGTGAATGAGAAAGTTTATTAATAATTATTAATTTAATGATATGAATTAAAGGAATTTCAGAAAAATAGGTAAGGTGGAATAAGAAATTAAATAATAATAATAATAGATTTTGGTCAAACTAATATTAGTATTAATGAGATAGGGGTTAATTATATATATTAAAAATAATAAATTAGAGGATGGTCAAATTGATACTAAAGATACGAGGATTGATAATTTATATTAAAGAACTAAATTAATGTTACTCAATTAAATTATTAGGTTAAAGAAGTATAGAGATAGAGTAAATTAGAATTACATATTAAGAAAAAGTAAAAACAATATAAAAATAGATTAAGAAAGTGTAAAATTAATTAATTAAATTAATTAAAAGAATTTAGGTAAGGGTTAATGGCAAAGAATGATTAAATTAAATTAAATAATGAAAATAAAATAATAGATTTGGTCAAATTCATGTACATATATATATATATATATATATATATATATATATATATATATATATATATATATATATATATATATATATATATATATATATATATATATAGATATAGATATATATATAGATATAAGAAGTAGGAGGTAATTTTTATATTAAAGTATTCTTATAAAATTTTATCCAATCAAAATGTTTTATTTAATAACTATAGTTATTAAATTTTTAATTTAATGTAATTTGATTTAATTTTTTTTTATGTAATTTGACTAAGTCAAAATATTTAGATATCATACTTAACCAAATGAGAAATTACAACATCTCTTCTATGATGTGGCTCTCGGTGCAATAATAATACACATAAATTAAAATATTTTATAAACATTATGACATAACATAAAAGCATCTCAATCAAAACAATTTAAATTTATAATATAATAATATAAATTAGCTATGCTCACTTTATATTTTAAAGGTTACTTATAAATTAACTATGGTAACTTTATATTTTAAAGGATGTTTGTCATTAAGAGTGTGGTTAAATCATAAGACTTCCGCTACACCAAAACAATATAACAAATCCAATCACATTGAGTTAGTGACAAAATCACATTCAGTTAGTGACAAAATGTGGTTGAACAATGCTAAGAATGAATCACTACATAAAATTTATGTATGCTTGAGAAAACAGTGGAAAATAATTTTAAATAGATAATAAGATCAAGGCACCAGGAAGTAGTTCAATCCTACATTTATTATCAATCCACCATAATAATTATGCGTAAGGCATTCCTCTTTGAAAATAAGGCTACTGTGTCAATTTGTAGACCATAGATCCTATATGTTAGACGATTAGAATATCTTATATCATTGGATCATTATAAGCAATGGAGAATGTTGCGGTGGAAGGATGTTACAGATCACTACACCTATAACTAATCTCAAAAGGGCTCATATTTGCCTAATGGGTTTGGCATGCGATCAAAGAAACTACCAAATTCACTTTGTCAGTCATCTTAGTCTTCAGACCAGCCCAAGGGCACTGAGTTCTGGAGCACAAACTCAAACTAGCCTGCCAGAAAAAGGACAGGGTTGTGCACTGGTAAGGCGCAAACTGAAACATACATGTCAGAGAAAAGGCCAAGGTCACGCGGCTAGGGTTGTGCGCACTTGTAAGGCTGAAAATTTGGTCATAGCATGACACCTTTGCATCCCTCCAACCGATTGTGGAAAATTCATCTTGAAAATTGGAAAGTGGTGGTGCACCAAAATCATTACCTTGGCACCTTACCGCTCATTCCAACTGAGACTCCCAGCGCGTACGGCCTCTACAACCAATAGAACCAAAACCCTCTTCGGAAACACTCCTTCGTCAGATTACCTCTGTCAAGTAACACTATTCTTTCATTAGTTCATTGTACTTCGTCATTTTGTTCCCTATAATGACAACCCCTTTGACATTATTCGCATGTCTACTTTGTTTTCAGTTTGGCTGTCTTCTTCACTCTAGCTGTGAAAAACCTATATTCTTGCAAAACCCGGCCATAGCAAGGTAAGATCCCTCATTTCAGAATTCATTACCTTTTTTTTAGAGTTTCACTCAATTCTGGCAATAACCATGCATCGAATGACAGGGGATAAGATGCAAAGAGCGGTAACAATTTCTTAGGTAAAATTGATAATTTCTTTGTACCTTACCTTTTCTCTAGCGCTTATCCATGACATTAAAATTTGCTTTCTATTTGGTTGCAGGTACAACGCTCACGAACTCTCCCTTGCATCTATATACTTAACTCTCATCTAAGATTTTCCAGGTTCCCTCTCTCAAAGGTGGTTTGATTGTGCTTTTGTTTGTCGATTTTCTTACCGACCCCAAATCCTCTTGATGTTGTGAAAGATTTTAATGCCACCACTAGCATGTTGTCTTTCCTCTCCATGAACTAGGAGTTTAGTTACTTTTCCAAAAGGCCCATATAGTTTTGTAACTTTGGCTCGATCCTTGTCCCGAATTTTAATTTCTTCTCTCTTGCACATGTCCATGGCATGTAGCCTTGGAATTATTGACTATTAATTGTAATGTTGGAAACTCTAAATTTTATTCCCACTAAAAGATTGTGTCAGTTGTAGTAGGTTGCCCTTGGTTTTTGAAAAGAGAGACTGCCATGATTTGGGTATTTTATTTTGATTGAAATGAACTAAAAGGCCGAATCTCTGGGTGAAATTGTATATAGATATGTTGTGGACATCATCAAGTAAGATGGTGAATAAACAAGGACAATGGTGAATTGACAATAGAGCTTACTTACAGATGGCACGGGAAAACATACGAACCAATCAGGAAGTTTTTCAATGAATCTTTGTATAAAGGCAAAAAGGTTGTGACACCCAGCATTCATTCGCTAAGATTGAGTACACAAAAAATTGGTCTTGAATAATAAGTTTAGCCACTTTGCACATTCATGAACATGATAAATATTTCTAGTTTCTAATTATTTAACGAGAAATGAGAGATGTTAGTAGATCCCTTTAGGTGTCTGGTGCCAAAATATCTCCAAAAGTATAAAGACATAAATTAAAATTTAGGCGTTGTCAACACACCTCGTAAAGATGTAGAGGTAATGTCTCTTGCTCTTGAACAATGTAATGCAAGAAGTATATATCATGTTAGTGGGCCTTCCTCGAAACATGAGATAGGTTTCACGATGAAACATCAAATGGGATTGGTGTTACATAGGGTTTTTCCCCAAACAAAACAGAAAACTCAGAAATTACCTGATTGAATGTGTCCCCAACCCCATCCTCATCAATTTCTCTCTCTGTAGCCTACAAACCAAAAATTTTATAGTCATCCCCTTCCTTTGTGTAATCCATTCCTAAGAAAAAAATGGAATTGACACTATATCGTTCTACACTTTTTCTCCTGTTATGTATAGTCCATCCAACATCTCATATATTCTTATTTCTTCGATCAAAATTCTTGAGACTCCCCTTCCATTTACGAGCATATGCCTTCAAAAAAAGGGCATTTACCTCTTCCCCATGACAATGTGGTACATTTACCTCCCCACCATTGCACTTTATAGATGGCAATAGAGATGACAATTTCTTGCGGCCCCAACTAATCCATACATATTTGTATTGCTTGATAGACCCATGCATTCAGGAAGATCTTTGTAGCCCCAATCATGTAGAAAAAAACATGTTGATAAAATAGAGTTTAGGCCTCATACCTGAACTTTATATCGCACTCTTTGTACCTACTTCCAACTCTTTCACAATAATTTTAGGCCTCAGAAAAAGAAGGGACTTCAGGTCCAAATCACTTCACCCCTTCAGAAAAGAATAAATAAATAAAATAATATACATCCTACTACACCAAGTTATTTCCCCTCCTTTGCATAACCATTTCCAACATTTATTCCACCAACATTAGCCTCTTCCTCCTATTTATCTTCATTTCTTGTGAACAAACCGAACTGCTCCAATTTTGTTTTTGCCCTGAAACATAAATGGTGCTAGTCTATCTTCAGAATGAACAAGACATCTCTCATCCACATAAATGGGAATGTGATCAGTTTGAGAAGATCTCACAATCTCTAGGTCCTTGAGCAATTGGGTGTTTTCATTAATCTCAACAGTTTGGTCCATCTATCATGTGTTTATAATGCAAAGGACTCAAAAATTATTGCAATTCAAAGATTGTCTCTTCACACTCAATAACCAATTTCCATTTACCTTCAACCATAGCTTCTGCTTCAACTTGCATATGAGAAAATTCTACAACTTTTGGCTCTGCTTGAAGCCTTGATTTCTTCGATGGAAATTAATTAATGTAAAAAACAACACCATGCCACAAGATGAATCAAATCCTATAAACTCAAATCTTTTAAATTTCAAACTTCTCTTAGATGCCTTTCTAATTCCTCTCCTTCATGTTGTAACTTCTTTCATTCTCTCTTGTGACCCTTATACACACAAGGCATAAATGCCAAATCAAAAGAATTCATATTAGACAAAGAGAAAATAATTTCCCCAGGATGACTCAACCTGTATAATTGCAAAACCATGGAAAATAAGTGGACCAAAAAAATAAAAATTAAAAAGATTAAAGGACCATATTACAAATGTAAGGTCACACAGAGATATTTAATGTTAAAACTCACCATCTGATATCATTTTTGTGAATATATGTTGAATTTTACTTTCTTTACACTAATCTAAAACATTAGCGGGAGTAGGCTTTGAATTATCAATCTCTTTATCTAATTCACTCAAACCCCTAACTCAATAAAAACAAAATAAAAATGCAGCTGAAAAATCTCTTATGTATCATGATAAGAGAAAAACACATAAGTATGGGTATCATGATAAGAGTAAAGCACATAAGTATGGTAAGAACCTAATGATGAGAACACACTTTTTGCACTATTTTTTTCCAGACTTGTGTTGGTTCTCTAATGGTAGACAACAACTAAGCAGATTCAACACATTTGCTCCTCTGGTATTGTTAGAAAACAATGTAGAGAAACATGTTCAGCCTTTTAGAAAAAAATTTATAGTAATCCATGAAATCTTCAGCATGCATGCATACAAAAGAAAAAACAATAAGAAAATATCAATTTTCCATTCAGGTGAATAGGTGAATTAGTATTCTTGAATAACTAATATTTTAAAGCTAATTGAATTCTATCTTCTAGTCTACATCCAGAGAGGCTACCTTGTCAAGAAGACTAAGAAATATACTGCTCACAAACAAAAACATTACATAAATCCCATTCACAATTGACATTCTAATATAACTTGACTCTACACTATACATCATCCTTTGAACATGAGATTATGACCCTCAACATCCACTTGACAATAGAAAAGCATTATTAGAGGCCCAAAATGCTGACAATTATTTAACCTTAGTTGGAGACTCTTTGAACTCACTAAATATATACTTTAATTTAAAAATGTTTAAAATCCCTCAAATCTCCCCACATGCCTTAAAATCAGAAAATTTTCACTGGTCTTCAAATAATTTGGAAAAACTATTATTCTCAGCATTATAAAAGCACTCAAATCCTCTCTACCAAGGGAATTTTTTAAATCACCAATTCAAAACAAAAACTTTGTCGGCTTTACCTAATTCATTAAAAACATGATGGTTATCTTTCCAAATATAAACACATTCTTTCATAAATGTATAATACAAGTGGGTACTTTCAATTATTTTTTTTAGGGAGGATGTTCAATCCATCCATCAGTTTGTGATTACAACTTTGTCACTTCAACTTATTAGAAAAACCCAGTTAATGAAAATGAAGATATTGATTGTCTATTGTGGAGTAATGACCAAATGCATTTCTGCTATAAGTGAATTTTTTTTCAATTGCAAGCTTCTGAGAATATGAAAAAAGGAAGGATAAAAATAAACATAATTCTAATTGTCACACTTGTGGCTCTCATATGGATGTATATCATAGATTGCAGTTCCTTTCAAAATGCCTAAACAAAATAACTTTTTAGGTGTTACAATATATGCTTCTCTAGTATTCATTAACAAGAAACACTCAATTTTTTAGGAATCATGCCCAAATAAAATAACTCTTTAGAGGTTACAAGATAGGCTTCTCAAGTATTCATTGACAAGAAAGACTCGAATTTTTTGGAATGCATAGAGGAACATTTCTTCCAAAGCTAGCCTCTCTGAGTTGCAGTCATGGCCAAAAGTTTGGACTCAAGGAATTAAGCATATCATATTCATGGCTGCAAATCCAAGTGGTTTGTGAGTATGACTTGAAGACTATGCCTTGGATAGACTAGAGAGTTACCAAAGGGCCAAATTCAAAAAGTTTATGTAAGTTTATGGAGGCCCTGGTAAACCTATTTTAAATTTGGTATGTATTTATCACTCCACATTTCCAAGTGTAGAGGTTGTTAATTAAAATTACAATGGAAACGATTCCAAATTGGGAAACATTTAGATCAAAATAACACATCACATATCTCTTCATTAGCTAAAACTTATTATCACAAATGGTAGTGAAATATCATTATTATAAAGCCAAAAAGTATATCAAAAGTAACATCTGACACTATTGACTAAAACTTTCAAAAAATTCGTTGTTTAGTTTTTGGTAGGAATCCATTAATGAATCATCCAACATCAACGTATTAACGATCCATATAGAGCCATCAACTATTGTGTTGGAATTTTTAAAGATATGTGTATATTTAATATATTGGAAAAACCTAGAGACTAATTTAAAGTAACTCTGTTCACAACTTGAATCATCTTACAATAACATTTATTATAAAAAAACCAATTTAGCTTCTGTTATCACTCAGGTTGTTCCCTAGCTCCTAAGGGAATACGACCGAGGTAACCACTAACCAATCTTTTAGCTGCAAGTCCTAGCCTACTTGCAACCAGAGAGGGCTCTCTCTTTATATTTTAGCTTTGTTATGGAGTAATTTTAGGCTAGTTATGATGTACATGGTTTTTCTTTAAATTTGGTTGGATGATGAATTCAGGCAGCACTGAGATGCAGTTTCAGAACAATCTAGACTATTGGAAAATGGAGTCAATGATGGGATACTGCTGTAAGTGTTTCTTGTGGAAAGGGTAATGCTATAGAGCCAGACAGGCACCTATGGAACAATTCTTCAAATCTGGGAATCGATGGCATGAAATCAGGGAATGAAAGGCAGTCAAGGATCTTTCACTATGCTGATAGAGGGAAAGTGTGAGAATATGATCTAGGAGCAGTTAAGAATTCCCAAACAACATCCATAATGAGAATCAGTTCAAACATGAGCAATTAAGAATTCATATTCATGACTAATTCTGAAGAAATTATAGTTAGAAACAGAGATTGAGTAGAGGGTGTATTCAAACAAATCCTAAGCTATTCTTTCTTCTCTGTTACTAAGATCATGAAACATATGTGAAATTTGCAAACACAGAAAGACAAAACACAATTTAGAATAACTTATTGTTCCATTAAACGACACAGGAATTCTGTAGCAGAACACGGTTCATTTCACATCCAAACAGCACAGAGAGCATCAACTTCACCAGCAATTTGTATTAAAAGTCTGAAAATTTACAGCGTAGCTCTTACAGAGAATCACCAACCAACCCCAAATACGTTCTATGGGGAGGTATATATACAAAAATAAGATACAAATATCTAGATGATGAGCCTTCATGTAATAAATTACATCACCAACTCTTCCAAGGAAGTAAATGAAGAATTAAACACTGCAGTTAATATTGGCTTGCTAGCTGTCTATTATGTCAGAAAATTTTGACTTTCTGCACTGAATGAGTCGGCTGCCTGTTGCGCATTTATTCTGCGTGTGCTTTTCTAATGTTGGTACGCTACCTGTTGTTGTCTTGGCCTTCATCCTTGGTGCTAGGTTTCTTTACATTTAATGAGCTGTAGTTAACATTCCAATACTGCTTTATGCTGCTTTGATCCTTTGACAGCTGAACTGTGCCATCTGTATATGCTGAACTGTAGTTTACAAAAATAATTAATAACCAAAATCACCTGAGAAACGTCTCCATCATTCCTCTCCACCAATCTTCTCTAGGTAGCTGATGCCTTTGTATATTTATCAGTGTTTTATCAGCTTTTGTGTATCTGTAAAAGTTTGGCTGGTCTTCAAAGAGATGATTTATCTCATGTGCAATGTAGAATAGATTTTCTAATTTATCAAAGACACCCTGTCCAGATGGAGGCCCTGTCTCTTCTGATGTTCTTGAGGAAGCTGTGATTTGATTGGCAGCATAATTGTTCACCCTGTTGGCATAATGCTCATGTGACAACAGTCTCCCAGCACAGGTTACTAAGCTAGGTAGCCCTCTGCTCTGTAATGCTATGATATTTATTCTGAACTCATCCACCTCTGCTTGCATCTCTTGGCATTTTCTTTCCAATGTCTGCACAAAATTCCTAAGGGTTAACACCCTTTTTATTAGCAAAATAGTTTCAGTCCTATTCCTAATTCCCATTGCTACCAACTGCCCTTTGGTGCGAGTATTCAAAAAATGGATCATTCTATTAGCTTGCTCGGGCATATTTCCTAAAGATGTTCTAGCCTTTTGGTTTTCAAACTAAGCCAAGCTTATCAAATACATTTTCTCATGAATAGTTTCAATGGATTGCCATTGGTCTGTAATGGATTGGCCAATCTTGGCCCACAAAATTTTATTGATATCTGCTAGTGTCTTATCAAAAGTGACCTCTTTCTCCAGCTCCTTTATTCTTTTTTCCGGGGATTTGACTTCCCTTATCTTCTCAGCTACTTCCTGCTTTGATTTCTCATATTTTTCCTCAATTCTATCCAGCTTTTCAATGGTTTCATTCAATTCTGTCATTTGCAATTCCAAGGCTTCTATTTCTTTCATAATATTATCCATTCTCAAGTTGGTGCCTTGCTCTGTAGGTGCTGAAGTAGTTGCTGAAATTGGTGCTGAGCTTGAGGCACCTGCTTCTGATGTTGTAATAGTGGGACTGTTGTGGTGGCCATAGGAGGAGCACCTGTGAGAATTTGAGCTGTTTGAATTGGCTGAGAGGTCAACTCTCCCTGTCTTCCCTGTAATGATGCCTCGAGGGCACTCTCTGTCTCTATGAACCTTTTATGTAAGGTTGTAAGCAAAGCTACGACATCCTGCTCTTCCTTTTGTTGTGCCACCTCTGTAGTTTGAGGATGCAATGTGGGTGACAGCTTGATTTGTCTTCTAAGGGCAGCTATGTCTTCATCTTTCTTTTTTATCAAAGCTTGCACACCCTTTGGATCAGTGGGATTATGTCCCAACTCTATGATGATCTCCTCCAACAACATGATTCCTCATGTCCTTGGTCTGTGATGAAGCTTTCTCCAAGTCTAGTTGGGTAGCAGTATTATGCAAAGAGTTTTGCAATCTGTGGGCTAACAATGTCTTATCTGCTGAGGTAGAATATACCATCTCCCAGTCTGCTTGTGCAATTCAATCTGGTCCATCTGATGGATATCCTTGGCGAACACTTCCAGATTTTTTCTAATGTAATCAACAACTGATTGGGGTGGCTGAGTTGTAGGTCTGAAGTGACCGAGGGTCATTCTCCCTTCCTGGATGTCATAGGCTGCGATTAGCCTTTGCTGATTAGTAGGGACCATCCTTATTAGCTTGTTGTACAACTGTAATCTTACTGGCTCATTCGTAGCATTGATATCAGTGAATGCTTTTTTAATATCAGCATCCTGTCGGCCCTGTTGCCTGGTAGATGTTACTTCCAACCGCTGTTGTCTCTCTTGTTCTTGCTAGAAGGAGTTGGCCGATGTCTCCATGCTTGGGGGAATTTGCTGTTCTGTGGGCCCCTCTGGCATTTCATCCTCTGAAAAAGGATTTAACCTTTGCCTCTCTTCTCCTTGCTGCTCTATGGATGTCCCTGGAGGGCTCTCTTCCTGTCTATCCCTCTTCTTTGCCCTTTCCTCATTAAGAGGTGTATGCAACACAGGAATTTCAATCACTTTTTCTTGAGTTATAGTGTCTTGCCCTTGACTATGTCCATCTGTGGAGATCAGCTGATCTGCCATTGTTTCTTGCTGTCCCAAATTGTGCACTTGTTCTTCTGGATGTTGCACTACTTTTCCTTTATCTGTTGTTGCAGGTGGGGAACTTACTTGGGCAGGTTGCTGGGGGGCCGTGGCAGATGAGGTGCCTTCTCCAAGGTGCCGAGGAGTTGTAAAAAAGACTTGTCCAAAAGATTCCAAGTCAACAGATTTTTCCAGATTCTTAATTGCTTTTTCTGTTATTTCTTCTTCAGTGAGCTCCTCCATTAGGGTGCCTTCTACCTATTCTTGTTGATTGGCATATTGTTCAAGTTGAGGGATATTGTAATGTACATATCCTGCAAGCCTATATTTGATTCTTCTAAGGCTTATAAAGTGATTGGGATCATATGGTGACCAAATGAAACTTAGTTTGAGCTTAAGTTTCTCTCCCAAAATCTGATTAGCATCCTTCCATGCTTCTTCTCTCTTATTGAAAATAAAGGGACCCAATTGATGTCTGATTTTCAGTTGTGCCTTTTTGCTTTTACCATGAAAATGAATCATATCTGCATTACCAAATTGCCGAAAGTATTCTAAGGCAAAGAGTCTCATAGGGACATATTTTGGCAGTTGGTAGGGGGCTAATTCACAGCCATAAACCCTGATTATTATGTGGTTTTGGCAAAAGTACCAGTCACCGATGATGTATCTTTTGGAAGGCTGTAGAATCTTTTTCATCTCATCAGTAAGTCTGGGAGGAGGATCTATTGACAATAAGCAAGTAGCTGGATAGACAAAAAGGTCAATGAACTCAAAATATGTGTATGGGGAGTAACCAACATGATGGAATACTGATGACCAAAATATGACTGACCTCCTCTCTCCCCTAGCATCCAATTTTCTGAGGACGACTAGGAAACTTTCAGACTGATAATATAGCAGCAAATGATAGATATATGAGGTGTATTTGAATACCCTTTCCCTTCCTAGGTTCATGAATTTCTCATGAATCTTATCAGCTATGAAGGTAGCATAATCATATTGGACAACAAGGGGCTGTCCTGGAGTGAAGATAGACATCAAGGCAAAGACAGTGTTGTCCACAATTTCACTTGTTCTGAATCCCAGGATGTAGGAGATGATATCTATAAGCATTTTTGCCTCCTCGTTAAATGCAACATGGAGATAAGGGATTGTGAATCTGGAGTAATAGTCTGGTGGCATAAACAACTTAGCAAATCGGTCAATCTCTGGAGAGGGCAATTTTGAGGCTTGATCTAGCAGATTCTTCATGGAAAGGGGGACCAAAGGCTGAGTTGTTTTGAATTGCAACATCTCATTAATAGACTGAGGAGTAATGTAGAAGAGGACTTTACCAGCAGGGCCCATCACTGCCCTATGAGAAGGACCATAATTGGAACAACATTGATGGATGAGGTCAGGAAAAACATTTACTGAGGGCAAGTAGTACATGGGCATGTTGGACTCCCATATTCTTAATGGATCAGTTTTGTTTATGAGTTTACTCCTTATCTCAAAGAAAGCCTGAAGATGAGGCTTGTCTCCTTCCATATCAGCAATTTGATAGTCTCTATCTGCCAGTGGAATCCATTCTAACTGCCTATGGCGTGCATTTAGTGGTGCAATATTGAGGGCAACTGGGGTCTCCATGTTTTGACTGTGATTACAGTTGAATTAGGCCTGTATTTCAGCAAGGGACAGAGTTTTGATGAAGGCTTCATGGGCAAGGAACTCACAGTTTTAAGGTCTGTGCAGAGATGTTATTGAGGAGTAAAACTTAAGGGGAATAAAGACTATGGAGGGCTCTGCAATAAGTACACTGGAAAGGGAGAAAAATAAGAGCTTTAGCAAACTGTCTTTAGTAGTTTCGCGGGCAAATTGGAGCTGGAATTTGAGTTAGGAATGGAAATTTTACCAAAGGGGGCAGATATGCCGGGTTTTGGCCACAAATGAAGTTATACAACAGGGAAGAGAGGAGAAACTCGCGAATTTCGATGTCTTTCAAATTAATTTTATGTGCATTGGCGATTTTTTGTAGAGAAACTATAAAAACAGGGTTATGAGTGTTTCTTTGGGTAAATACCTGTTAAATTGAGAGGTGCTGTGGTGGATAGCTGCAAGCGGAGGCTGAAGAGGTCAGGTTGCAGGTTGAGTAGGCCTGGGTGGCTAATAGGAATGTCGAATGCGCACTAGACGTTAGTTGCATGCAAGAGTTTGCAACGTTGGTTTGCATAAAAAATAACCAAAAACGACATTTTCGCGACTTTTAATGCAAATTTTGGTTTTTGCGGCATTTTGGCGCTTTTTTGCTATGACATCAACATGACGTCATTGATGGGTCCCGGGTATGGCAAGGTGACGTGGAAGTTGACGGGGTCGACAATGTGGCACAGGACAGGGTGGCAGGGTAGGGACGCAGGCAGATGCAGTGGCGGTGACATGGAGCAGCAGCGAGTTGACGTCAAGGGGATGTGGCGCCCGGACAGAAGGTGGTAAGTGGTTTTTATCAGACCGCCTTCTGTATGGGGGCTGTAAGTGTCAGAGGATGCTTGACGCAATGAAAACAGGGCACACGTCCCTGCGTATTGCGGCAAAACCACCCTCCGTCGGATGCTAACTCTCGTACGTCAATGGCGCTCCAATATCAACAAGAGCCGTCAGATGGGGAGGGCCCGATCCGATGGTGGACGGAACAACGATCTGACAGGATGTTAACGTACGGGACCCGCCCGAATATATAAATCTTTATATAATGTTGCAGGGGTTTAGACTTTGGATTATATGGGTTTTATGGGTTAAACTTGCTGGAGGGTTTAATGTTTAATAAACGTTTAAACACCAAACTTTTTTTAAAAAAGAACGTGGAGGGTATAGTAACAAAGTTTAATGAGCGGAGAGGTGGGCAGCGGTTGTTAATTTAACCAGGGGTTACATTAACTCCAGGCTTAGATGCGGAAGGCTTTATATTAGTCCTAAATGAATTAATATCTCTGAGGACTACATTATGTGGCTATAGTGCCATCTGGTGGGTTATGTAATATTTTTTTGGGATTTTATATAGTTTTTTGTATAATAGGGGTAAGGAAGTGATTTACGGAGCTAGATAATAGAGTTAGAAGTTAATATGACCTTGCGAAGTTAAAGTGTAGGGGTATGAAGCTAAGTTTATGAAGGAAAACCTAGATGTAAGAAGTGAATGGAATTGGAAAGAGGATTTTACACAAGAAATGTGGCTTCTTTTCCTTAAGAAAACCCAAAACTTGACTTAGTATTTGACAAAAATGAAGTGAGAGCACGACTTATTGGGCAGATCCCAAGGTCCTTAAGGGGTGTTACTAATAAACTTTGAAGGGGGCGGGGGGGGGTCAAAGGGAGTTAGACATGCTTCCATAGTTCTGCCATCAAACAACTGCTTTAACCTTTCTTTCCTTGATGAGATGAGCTCTGATTGACAGTAGACGAGGTGATCAAAAGCTTGTTTCTGCAACCTCCAACTACTTACCCAGCCTAAAACACCTAACCTTTTTTCTTCATTTTGAATGGGTGCACTTAGACTTGCAGACCCTGATTATCTTATTTTCTTTTGACTGTGCTCCTATCTAAATCTACCCTTATTTCTTCCAAGGGCCCAGATTAAGCAGTTGGACTCCTTAATTTCTCTACCTAACTAGTGATCTACCAAGCTTGAACTGTTTGGACAGATATTCATTCTCTAGTCCTAAACAAGCAATTTAAAACATGGCATGGTCCAGATTGAACTGTTGGGCCACCCATCAAGGTAGCAGTGGCATTTTGGCTAGCAACTTTCCTGGTCTTTCTTTGGGGTTCATTTTTATTACTTTTTTCTTGCCCTTTGATTTTTCTTTTAGGGCATACCCTCTTTACATTTCTTAACTCTCCTCTAATGCTTTTTTTTACAAAATATGGAACCTTTGCAGCATGAAAAGATGAACATATTTGGAACTTCCCAGGTCAATCATGAAAAATGAAACCTATTGGTATAGGAACCTAACAGTGGCTCCACTTGGGGATGGCCTTTCCTTGTGAAAGGCCAAGAACAGCAAGTCAGATTGCCTTGCTTTTCAACTATTGTTGTAGCCTAAAATTTCCTTCTCTTGAATATCAATGATTTGAACCTTTGTTTCCCGTATGCAGTCCTTATGAGCTAATCTCTGAAAAATTACAATTGTGTTTTTACTGGTTTCTCTGAGTATTGATCATCATCTTATACTTCCCAAGTCTTCTTCTTGATCTACTTTGTTAATTTCAAAACATACACCAAAATGGTGTATCTCCTTGACTTTTTCTTCAAAATCTATTGCATGTTGTTGCTTATTTAATTGCTGTGAAAAAATAAAAACTACTGGAAATACAAATATTTATGTACAATACACAGTGGTGTTATGTTGATTGCATCGAATCGAAATAATGCTTGAGAATTCACCCATTGACTGGGCCTTCCTCAATATTTGTGCCATCCAAACTCCTTAAGAAATAAAGTATTGTTACCTTGTACAACATGTACGACATAAGGTCCCTTCCATAGGAAATCAAATTTGCCATGTTTCCCTTTGTCCTCTCTCCTAGAATCCCATCTCAACACTTTGTTTCCTATGAAGAAATCTTCAGCCGTGGTTCTTTTGTCAAAGATCTTCTTGAATTTATCTTGTAGGAGCTGAGTTCTCTGATATATTTCTTCTCTTGTTCGCTGCAAGTGGATGGTTTGATTGATCCTTCTTTGAATATCATTGGGCTCTACCTGTATTTCTTGCAGCAACTTGATCACAAGGATTCCCAAGGATGAAGGGAACACAGCCTATAGACCATATACTAGTTCATATGGACTTTTGCCAATAGATCTTTTGGTGGTCAATATGTCTGTCCAAAGTGCATTTACAAGTTTCTTGTGCCAATTCTTTTTTTTCTCCTCCAAGACCTTTTTAATGATGTTGATGAGGCTTTTGTTGGAAGACTCAGCTAGGCCATTGCCTTGAGGGTAATAGGTTGTGGAATGGCCTAAGGTAATGTGGTACTTATGGCAAAAGTTGATCATTCGTTTGGATTTGAAAGCAGCAACATTATCTGTAATGATCTTTTCTGGACAGCCAAACCTTGACAAGGTGTTGGTTTCTAAAAATTGCATAATGATTGAGTCATTGGCTTGCCTAGAAGGGATGGCTTCTATCCATGTGGTAAAGTAGTCTGTGGCAGTAAAAATCCACCTATGTTGGGTGGAGGGTGAAGGGTGGATTTCACCAATGAATTCTAAACCCCATTGCTGAAAAGGTCTTTTAGTTGAAATAGGTTTGAGTGGTGGAGGTAACAGCTTTCTCTTGCCTTCAAAGATCTGGCATTTATGGCAAGAAATTACAAATTTTTTCACATCAATAAACAGGGAGGGCCAATAGAATCCAACCCTTAATATCTTATCAGCTGTTGATTTCCAATATAAGTGTCCTCCACAGTCACCTGCATGAAATTCTTTGAGGACATTGTCAGTTTCATCCAATGTTAGGCATTTAACTAAAATTCCTTCATGATTTCTCCAAAACAAAACATTGTCTATGATACAAAACTTTGATGCATTCATTTTCAAGAACCTTTTCTTAGTTATGGACAACCCTCTAGGAGCTTCCAGGTTTAGCAATACAAAACATATATCAGCATACCAAGGGGATTGTAAAAAGGCTTGATTGATTTGTGGAGTCACCATCTCCTATTCTTTGTCCAATTCATTAATATCAAGGGCTTGGAAATTGGTTGCAGTCATCAGTTTAGCTAGCCCTTGTCCTTTTATCAGTTTCGTAGGCTTGATTTCAATGTCATATTCTAAGATATTGGCAATCCATTTACCCCTTTTACCTTCAATTCCTTCTTGAGTTAAAATGTCTTTAACCACAACATTTGGGACATAGGCAATCACATGAGAGTATAAAATGTAAATTCTGAAATCCTTGATGGCCTTTACCATGGCATAAGCTTGCTTTTCCATAATATGATATTTTAAGGGAGCATCTCTAAGAGCTTTGCTTAAAAAGGCAATGGGTTTCTCACACCCTTGGTCATCTTTTTGCAATAGGATAGCAGCAATTGTATGCTCAGATGCAAAGGAAAAGATAATTAAATCTCTATCAAACCTGGGACTTGTGAGGACTAGTGTATTTGTCAATGCTCTTTTGATGTCCTCAAAGGCTTGTTTGGCTTCCATGGTCCACTTGAATTTAGAATCTTTCTTCAGCATATTGTTTAATAGTCTTATGAGCTCGACCAAATTAGGAATGAATCTTCTCAGAAAGTTAATCTTCCCTAGAAAAGCTTTCAATTCTTTGATGTTTCTTGGATGAGGCACTTGAAGGATATCTTGAATTCTGTCCGGGTCGACCTAATTCCATCTTTTGAAATGATGTGACCTAGGAGCTTGCCCTCTTATAGGCCAGACAGTTATTTCTTTGGGTTTAAAGATATGCCATATTTTCTGCAAATTAGGAACACTTTTCTTAAATGTTCTAAGTGTTCTTGGTGTGATTTTGAAAAGGTAGTGAGATCATCAAGGTAGACTACTAGGAAATCATGGATCTCTTTGGCAAAGGCTATATCCATAGATCTTTGAAAAGCGGCCCCTGCATTTTTAAGCCCAAAAGGCATTTTGACATATTTAAAGGTTCCCCAAGGTATTGTGAAGGCAGTTTTGTCTTGATCATCTGGGTGTAGTAAAATCTGATTGAATCTTGAGAATCCATCTAACAATGAGATCCTAGAGGCTCCTACTACCCTTTGTAGGATATGATCCATTTTTGGTAAGGGGTAATGGTCTTTGAGAGAGACTTTGTTTAAATTCCTTAAGTCAACACATAGTCTTATCTCTCCCGTTTTCTTTCTAGTAGGCACTAGATTTGAAATCCACTTTGAGAACCTAATTGGAGCAATGATCCCTGCCTCATACATTCATTTAACATCTTTTTCAATGAGGGGAAGGAGAACAGGGTTCACCCTTCTAAGCTTCTGTTTAAAAGGCTTTTGATTCTCTTTCAAAGGTATAGTATGTTGGATGACTGAGGTATCATAAGATTTGAGGTCTTCATAACTCCAGGCAAACACATCTTGGAATTCCTTAAATAAGTCAATGTATTTCAATTTCTGATCAGCAGGCAATGCTTTGGATAGTTTTATCATTTTGGGATTTTGTGTGGTTCCAATGTTACAATCCTCAATTTCAGCATTCAGTGGTTGTATTTTTGGCTTCCTTGAAATGTCATTTGAATCGAATAAATCCTCCAAAGGGGTTAAACCTGTTAGCCTCCTATTGCAACAAGTGTTCATCTTTCATGATTGGCATTTTTACATGCCAAATATGTCATACTTTGCATGTTGCAATGTTGCATATTTCCTGAAAAGAGGCCAAAGAAGAGGCCAAAGAAGAGGCCATGAAAGTGTGCCAGTCTAAATGCCACTATTGTATCCCAATTTTGATGAGTTATCCATTTTTGAAGAAGTTTCTGTTAAGGGAAGTCCAAGCAGCCTAATCTTCGCTTCCCTAGGTTTCAATTTCTTGTTTTAGAATATAGAGAGTCATTATCTGTCCAAACAGTTCAATATTGGAAGATTTATATATAGGTAGAGAAACAATGGAGCCCAACTACTTAATCTGGGCCCTTGGAAGAAATAAGTGTAGACTTAGATAGAGGGACAACAAAAAGAGAAAAGGATAACCTGGGTCTGCAATTCCAAATGCACCTATGCAAAAAGAAGAAAAATGCTAGGTAAGTAGGCTGGGTAGGTAGTTTTGTGGTTGCAGAATCATGCTCTATAATCCATTTCATGTTTTCAGGTGTTATATCTTCACAGATTAAAGTTATGATGCAGTTTTCCATTTGGAGGAGCTCAACTGAGGCATGTCTAACTCCCCCTTCTTCTCATTTCCCAAATCACTCACTAACTTCCCTCAACGGGTCAAGATCTGCTTGATACCTCTTACTTTCATAATTTTCCATATCATTTGCCTTGGTAAAGATATGTTTTGCTCAAGGCATGTTCATACTTCCCCTATGAATCATTTTTCCCCATAAATAGCCTAATATTCACATACTTAGCGCATTCTGATCACTTGTCATATTAACTACTAATTTTACTATGTAGCTCCCTATCTATCTCCCCTTCCCCTACTAAAAATGTGTTAATAACTCCCCTACGTACTATTCCCACCCCTGGCATTTTTTAGCCACATTTATCAAGTCTAGGGAATATTAAGTCCATCAGGGACCTATATTTAACCCATCCGCATTCATATTTTCTGATAAAGTTGGTTCAAATCACACCCATGCCGCATTAACCCAAAAACTCACTCTCTTAAAGTTTTCCCTCCGCCATATGAATAAAACACATAATAAAATATGTGCGAGCCCCGTTTTCAACCCTCCGCCGCATTGTCTCTCCCGTCACCGTCAGATCTGGCGCGCCACAAATCAACGGTGGGTGGGTCTTCCCATACGCCGATGTGTCGAGGGTTAACACCTGGATGATGGGTGGTTTTCCCGTAGTACTCCCGCCACGCGTCACCCTCTCGGCTGTGGCGGAGCCCCCTCCTCCGAAACTGCCTGCGCACAAAAGCGGTGCGCCCGAAACCGGATACCGCCTTCCCCCTTTTGCGTCAGCGCCACTTCATGCTGATGTCACCATGCCGCGTCAGCCTCCTGCCATCGTATCCTTGCCATATCACGGCCACGTCACCTCCTCCACCGTACTGCCACGTCACTCGTTGTACTGCTGACATCACCCTGCTGATGTCACCCTGCCATGTCACCACCGTACTGGGACCCACCGCTGACGTCATGCTGACGTCACCGTTAAAAAAGTGCGAAAGGCGCAAATCGCAGCCTAGGAAGCCCGAAATCAAAATTTGAGGTAGTTTTTCATGTGCGATTAGCGCTAGCCTAGTGCTAATCGCGCATGGCTATGAGAAATAGGCCAAAATGGAAATCCCTTTCATAGCTCAGCTTCAGCAGACCCGAAAGGCACAGAATGACATCAATTTCTTTACATAGCATTAAGAAAGGGGCAAACACAATTTTAAAAGCAAACAAACGGCCGAACAGTAGCCATGAAAGGTCGATGCAACAGTTTAAAGAGTATCCGAAGTGAGAAAGGCGCACATTCAATGCCAAAGCCTATCAAGGAAGGGACAAAGAGTATCAGTCGAATGTTTTAAATGAAAACCTTTATTCCCAATGCAGGTGGATATTGAATGACCTATAACAAAGTCAAAGAAAGCAGTAAAGGCCAATCAAGGCTCTCCCATCACAGTTAATGCTCCTCAGGACCACTCAAGAGCATGGATCAAAACCCAAAGCATAGTTATGTCTAAGTGATCAGCACAAAGCCATAAAGACAACACATTAAACTCCTTTTGGTACAGCTACCCCAGCGCAGCTTGAGGATATTTTCCCGCATTTATTTCAGACATGTATTAGGTTAAAGACACTTATTACCGCAAATATGTCTGAGATATGATCTTTATAGATGTTTTACTTATAAAAACCACACTAATTCACTGTTTAAAGGGTTGGTTGGTTGTATAGCTCCAAGAGAGACTCGCTCTGTATACCTGATGTTTTACTTAATCAAAGATTGCTGAAAAGCTTGGAGGAATGACTGTGTGTTGTGTATGAATGTTTTGAAGAATTGAATGTGGAATTCTTGTGCTGCAACACGACTCAATAAGTGTTTCTTACCTTTTTTTTCCATTGATGTACCATCCAAAATAGCAGAAAGAATGAATAGTTTAGAATTGGTTTAATTGCCCTTTATGCTCAATTTCTGTTGTTTCTATATGTTTTCATCTGAATTAGAAATGAATATGAGTTCCCTGTGGCTCGTATTTCCCCTAATTCACTCATGTTTGATAGTTATCTAGGGATTCTTCACTGCTCCTAGATAGAGCTCATTCACCTTCCCTCTGCTAAGCTGAACGAGAGATTCTTAACTGCCTCTCATTCCTAGCCTTCACTCCATCCTTTAGCTTGAAAGATTGTTTCATGTGCAGCTAGCTTGCTCCATATTCCCTCTTGTGACTAAGAAAACGCACCAGCAGTCCTACTCCTTGACTCCACACCCAATGGTTCTAAAACTTTCATGCTATCCCTGCCTCTTTACTTGAAAGCATCATCCATCCCACCAAAACTAAAACAAAACCCCTTGTACTCAATAACTAGCCTAAAATCATCATCAACAAAGCTAAATCCTAAAGAGGGAGCCCTCTCTGACTGCTGGTGGGCTAGCACCTGCAGTCCAAAGATTGGTTTGTGGTTACCTCAGCTGTATCCCTCAAGGAGCTAAGGGACAACGTGAGTGATAACATAATGGCGACTCCACTGGGGACCATCCTCGATTAAATCTCACAAATCAAGTTGGAAAGATCCACTGGGGAAAAATAATGAATTTTCCAATTGTTGCATATTCCTTAAAACTACAGATGAAGCCTGAATGTCAGCCAAGAAGCCTTTGAAACTGTTCTTTCTTTGCATTCACAGGAGTAAGCAAATGCTGCTTCAGTCAAACTTCGTGCTAGTTTTAAGTTATAGATAGATATTCCAAAATTTGATCAGTTCCTTGCTAATTCTAAAAAAAATTCACAGAAAATACCAAAACAAGTTCAGAATATGGCTCCCAAAAGGAATTCACGGTATACAAGGTCAAATCTAGACCCAAACCCCCCATCTATTCTTGAAAATCCCAATTTAATCCCTAGGAACCTCAGGAAGCTAGAGAAAAGAGAAGATTTTGTTGACTTTAGCCCTGAAACAGTTCAGCCAAGCTGTGTTCCAACCCCTATCAAGGTTTTATTTCGTTCAACCCCCACTTCCCCTTGTTTGTCATCCACCTCTTAAAGAACTCCTTCCACACCTCCATTTACTACACATACTCCCCTGACCGCTATTGTTACAGCTGTTCCAGCTATTCCTATTGTTCCACTTATCCCCGTAAACATGGCTAATAGATGTCCACCCCTGCAGTTACCTGCTAATCCGGGGGCTATGCCTCAGGATTATCAAACTAAAATCACATACTTTGGTGGAACTGGTTCTTGCACAGCCCTTCAGCATACAAAGAAGATGCAAGACTATTTTGAGAACTACGAGATAGATGACGATAGCATCAGAATGAATATTTTCATCAAAAGTTTGACAGGTGATGTTGGAACTTGGTTTAGAGCACCCACAGCCAATTCCATAGCAGACCCAGAAGCCTTATACTAGTCATTTATCAATAGATGGGAGAAAAAGAAAGACCCCTTGCACATATTATCTGAATATGACACCATCAAAAGAGGCCCTCAAGAATCTGTCCTGGACTATTGTGTAAGATTTAATAATATTTATAATTCAATACCACAGAACTTGAGACCTCCACCTGATCTTGTTTTGTATAAATTCCCTGATGGTTTTGACACTGACATGGCTTATCAGTTAAGGGAAAGAGCCCCCCAGACCCTTGCAGACATGCAAAATGTTGTTGTTAGTGTAGAGGCAAATCTAATTGCCAAAAGAAACAGAGCTAGAACTGAGAGAAGAACCACCTTTAAAGAGGAACCCTCAGCCTTAGACCAAAATCTGGATGCTATTATCACTAGCATGCACAGGCTGGGAGACAGAGTAGAGATTGTTGAGAGGAAATCATCATGTGAAGGACAACAACCCAATACCATAAGGAACCCAAATTTCCGGAAAACTTAGAATACAAATGCTAGTAGGTCTAGCCCAGACCATGATGTAAGGCCTCCTTTTCACGAAAATTATGCTGAAGCATCTACATCTAGTGAACAGACGGAAGATACTCACATGAACTTGGTGGATTTGAAGGCTGACCAACAAATTTTCCTAACACAATGAGACCAAGACAAACATGACCTTAGTCAACTTCAGACTAAGTCTGGTGAATCTTTTGATGTTAAACAAGGCTATGATACTGTTGTGTATGAGGTCCACAAACAATATAAGCTGAGGACAAGAACCATAGATGTGCCTGAAAAGGTTAAGGAAAATGATACCAAGCAGCCAAAGAAAATTAAAGAAAAGGTTGCCTTCATGGAAACTGCTGGTAAAAAAGTCCCTAATCTAAAGGATGTCACCATAGAGGACATAACAGAAATGCAATCTTCTAATGATCAGCCTCTACCACCTTCTTCCTCTAAAGAGAATTTCAACAACGTTCCAAAAATCCCTCCTAAAACTGAAAAACCGCAAGCAATTACTTCGCTTAACACTGACAAACAAGACCAAACTGCTGATACTCCAATAGAAAAAAGGAGGCCTGCCTCCCAAAATACAAAAACCCAATCTGAAAAATCATTCGACTTAGAGGCAGAAATAGGTAAACTCAAGATTTCCATCCCCTTATCTGAACTTGCCAAACATGAAGTGTATAGGCAACAAATTCAAAGATCACTTCAAATGCCAGAGGTTAAGGATGATGTGAATGTTCTTGATGATCAGCCTGAACTGCTATTCGGTCCTGAAGTTAATGGAAAATCAACTTATGGATCTGTTCTACCTTTTTATGTCAGTTTACACATACATGACAAAGTCTTGCACAATGCTATGTTTGACTCAGGTGCCTCACACAACCTTATGCCCAAAGCTATAATGGAAAAACTCAACCTTGACGTCACAAGATCCTACAAAGATCTATTCTCCTTTGACTCAAGTCAAGTCAAGTGTTCAGGCCTTATCAAAGACTTGTGTGTCTCCTTAGTCCAATATCCCAACAAGACTATCCTCATGGATGTGGTGGTTTCTGACATTCCACCAAAGTATGGCATGCTATTATCAAGATCTTGGGGAGTAAAACTCCAAGGATCCCTCCAATTAGACCTCTCTTATGCCACTATATCTGTCTTTGGGCAACCAAAGAGGCTATATAGAGAAACACTAATGAAGTATGTGGTAACTAGTGAGGATAAGCCCCAAAATTTTCCTATACACTCAATCCATTCCGATATGGATTCTTTTATTCTGTTTAATGATGAAATAAATACTCTCGTTGATGACAAGCCCTTGGCTTTAGAAATGAACACACACACTGATGAAGAATTGTTTGCTCATACTCATGAAACTGTCAAAACAATCAAGGCAACCCGCATACAAGAAAAACCTCCCCAAATAGAAATTTCAAATCTGCCCAACCTTAAAGTGACTGAAACTCTTGATACTAACCACAAGCAAGAAATCACATGGTGCTTAGAGTTTGAAGGCTCTGTTAACAAGTTAGGAGCAGGGGCAGGTGTTTGGATTCACAATACACATAACAATCATGTAGAAGGTCATGCCTACAGACTAAATTTCAAATGCACCAATAACATGGCAGAGTATGAGGCTCTCCTTTTAGGCCTTAAACTGCTCAAATCTCTAGGAGCTGCAAAAGTGTCTATTCTAGGTGACTCTGATTTAATCATACAACAAATGAAAGGAAACTTTGTTAGCAATGACAATAGAATGAGGGCCTATAGGACTGCTGCTATTAATATACTCAATGCATTCACTGAATCCAAGCTTGCCAAGATTTCAAGAGATCATAACATTCATGCACACAGCCTATCCACTTTTGCTAGTACATGCAAGCTTCCCTTTGAGCCAAATCACCATTTTACGGCTGAGATAAAGCATAGGCCTGCTATCCCAAATAATGTTAAATATTGGCAAGTGTTTGAAAGTGATGCCCAGATTAACAACTTCCTCACTCTCGAGCATGAGTTTTCAAATATTAACATTGACATGGATGCTATGACGAATGAACAACAGCAAACAAATGAAAATCAGCAGGCTGTAACCGTTGTAATAGCCAAGAAAATCCTAAACCCAGCTATTTTTGACAATCCAAACATAGAAGAGCTAAAACAGATGCATTTGGAGGATATAGTAGAAACAGAGGCCGAGATCATTGATCTGAAAGATAACTTTCTCCCTGCTGGCCTCACTCCATTAGAAGATATGTTTGATGCAAATGATGTTCCCAAAAAGCCAAAAATACAGCCCCTAAACACTACTGTAGAAGAACACAACATTGGGACAGCAGACAAGCCCAAAATGATCAAAATATGTCAAACTTTATCACCCAATAAAAAACCCAAATATATTGATTTGTTCAAAGAATTCCAAGATGTATTTTCTTGGAGTTATGAGGACTTGAAGTCCTATGACACCTCAGTGATCCAACACACCATTCCCTTGAAACCAAACCAAAAGCCCTTCAAACAGAAACTTAGAAGAATCAATCCCATACTGCTTCCCTTAATTGAAAAGGAAGTGAAAAGGATGTTTGAAGCAGGTATCATAGCACCCATCAGATTCTCTGAATGGGTATCCAATATTGTTCCCACAAGAAAAAAGACAGGTGAGATTAGGCTATGCGTAGACCTAAGAAATTCAAACCAAGTCTCCCTAAAAGACCAATACCCCTTATAAAAAATGGACCACATCCTACAAAGAGTAGTGGGGTCACCCAGAATCTCTTTGCTAGATGGCTTTTCAGGTTTTAATCAAATACTCGTTCACCTGGATGACCAAGACAAGATAGCCTTTACCACACCATGGGGAACATTTAAGTATGTGAAGATGCCTTTCGGACTTAAAAACGCTGGTGCTACTTTTCAAAGGGCAATGGATATTGCATTTGCCAAGGAAATACATGATTTCCTAGTTGTCTACCTTTATGACTTAACCCCTCTCTCCAAATCTGATCAAGAGCACCTAAAACATTTTAGGCTAATATTCATGACATGTAGGAAATATGGCATTTCCTTGAACCCCAAGAAATCCCTCTTTGGCCTTGAAGAAGGCAAACTCCTTGGCCATATCATCTCAAAAGACGGTATTAGAATAGATCCCGAAAGGATCCAAGCCATCCTCCAAATCCCATATCCAAGGAGCATAAAAGAATTGCAAGCATTCCTTGGAAAAATCAACTTCTTAAGAAGATTTATTCCAAACCTAGCTGAGCTAAGAAGACTGTTAAGCAACATGTTAAAAAAGGATGATAAGGTAAAATGGTCTCTTGAGGCCAGGCAAGCCTTTGAGAGTATCAAAACTGCCTTAACCCAAGCCCCTGTCCTCACCACTCCACAATTTGACAAAGATTTCATCATATTTTCATTTGCATCTGAGCACACCATAGCTGTTGTCCTTTTACAAAAGGATGATCAGGGAGCTGAAAAGCCAATTGCATTTTTCAGCCAAGCCTTAAGAGATGCACCTTTGAAATACCAAATCATGGAGAAGCAGGCCTATGCCCTTGTTAAAGCAATCAATGATTTCTGAATTTACATTTTGTATTCACATGTGATTGCCTATGTCCCAAATGTTGTTGTAAAAGACATATTAACCCAAGAGGGGCTAGAAGGAGAAAGAGGCAAATGTATTTCTAACATCCTTGAGTATGACATAGAAATTAAACCAACCAAGCTCATAAAGGGACAAGGTTTAGCCAAACTTGTGTTTGAAACAAACTTTCAAGCCTTAGACATCAACCAACTGGACAATGAACAGGAGCTGGCGACTCCACAGATCAGTGAAACCTTTTTGCAATCCCCATGGTATGCTAATATATGCTTTGTATTGTTAAACCTGTTTTCTCCCCCAGGTTTTTCTAGAACCAAGAAAAGATTTTTAAAAATGAAGGCTTCAAAGTTTTTTGTCATAGATGGTGCTTTATTTTGGAAAAATAATGAAGGTATATTGCTTAATTGTTTAACCATGAATGAAACTAACAATGTCATGAAAGAATTCCATGCAAGGGACTGTGGAGGACATCTATATTGTAAGTCCACTTCTGATAAAATTTTAAGGGTTGGTTTCTATTGGCCCTCTCTATTTGCAGATATAAATAAGTTCACTATCTCATGCATAAATGCCAAATATTTGAGGGCAAAAGAAAGTTGTTACCCTTGCCCCTTAAACCCATCTCAACCGAGAAACCTTTTCAAAAATGGGGTCTTGATTTCATTGGAGAGATCCACCCTTCTTCCTCAGGCCAACACAAGTGGATTTTAACAGCCACTGACTATTTCACTAAATGGATTGAAGCCATCCCATGCAGACAGGCCAATGAATCCATCATTATCCAGTTCCTTGAGTGCAATATCCTTTCTAGATTTGGTTGCCCTGAGAAGATCATCACTGACAACGTCGCTGCTTTCAAATCCAAAAAGATGATCAGTTTTTGCCATAAATTTCACATTACCTTGGGCCACTCCACAGCCTATTACCCCCAAGGTAATGGCTTGGCTGAGTCATCTAACAAGAGCCTGATTAATATTATCAAGAAGGTCTTAGAAGAAAACAAGAAGAACGGGCATAAAAAGCTCACAAATGCCCTATGGGCAAACATACATTCAACAAAAAAATCCATTGGGATGAGCCCTTATGAGCTGGTGTATGGCATGGAGGCCACGTTTCCATCCTCCTTGGGCACTCCTATCATGAAAATGTTGCAAGAGATCCAAGCAGAACCAAATGATATTCAAAGAAGAATCAATCAGACCATTCATCTTCAGCGAAGCAAAGAGAAAGTTTATAACAGAGCTCAAATATTGCAAGAGAAACTCAAAAAGATGTTTGATAAAAGAGCTAAGGCTGAGGATTTCTACATTGGCAACAAAGTTCTAAGGTGGGACTCACGAAGAGAAGACAAGGGAAAACATGCAAAATTTGATTTTTTATGGAAAGGGCCATTTGTTATTTCTGTTGTTCAGGGAAATAACACATATTTCCTCAAGTCTGTAGATGGCAGCACTGTTGAAGAAGGCCCTGTTAACGGTCGAATGCTAAAACATTACCATGATCCCTATTAAGGGGTACAATGAAGCTCTGTACATATCTCTTTGTACATTAATATTTGTATATATTAGCACTTTGTTTTATTTTTTTTTAGTAGTCTGAGTGTTAGAGGAGCAGCATCAAAGTTTTCTAAGACACAACCAGTGAAAGTACTCCATTGTTAAGGCTCTATCTCTGCATTAGGCTCAGCAAAACAGCAGGAGTAGCGCTGTCATATCACAAAAATTCATGATAAAAGAAAACTGGTTGCAGTTTGCAGTATCCAATCAAAAAAGTATCAATAAGAGAGGAGCATTGTTTAGTTTCACATCAACAACTGTTTCTAGGCCAGAAGCTAAGGGAAATACATCAGTTTGGATCTAGGTTTGGTTCTATTTCAAAGGCAATGCTCAAGCAATATGGTATATAATAGCAAGCACGCAAAAGAAAGCATGCAGTGTTATGTATTTCACAATATTTTAATGAAGGAGAGGGCTGCTCCTATTTCAGAGTTTCACATTTTTAGCAGCCAGCACAAGGAAATTCTTCATTCCACAACAAGAATAGAAGATCAAGGTAGTATGACCTGCTGTTCTTGGCTTTTCACAAGGAGAAGCCATCCCCAAGTGGAGCCACTGTTAGCCTCCTGTTGCAATAGGTGTTCATCTTTCATGATTGACATTTTTACATGCCAAATATGTCATACTTTGCATGCTGCAATGCTCCATATTTCCTGAAAATAGGCCAAAGAAGAGGCCATGAAAGTGTGCCAGTCTAAATGCCACTACTGTATCCCAATTTTGATGAGTTATCCATTTTTGAAAAAGTTTCTATTAAGGGAAGTCCAAACAGCCTAATCTTTGCTTCCCTAGGTTTCAATTTCTTGTTTTAGAATATAGAGAGTCATTATCTGTCCAAACAGTTCAATCTTGGCAGATTTATATATAGGTAGAGAAACAAAGGAGCCCAACTGCTTAATCTGGGCCGCTGGAAGAAATAAGTGTAGACTTAGAGGGACAGCGAAAAGAGAAAAGGATAATCTGGGTCTGCAAGTCCAAATGCACCTATGCAAAAAGAAGAAAAAATGCTAGGTAAGTAGGCTGGGTAGGTAGTTTTGTGGTTGAAGAATCATGCTCTATAATCCATTTCATGTTTTCAGGTGTTATATCTTCACAGATTACAGTTAAGATGCAGTTTTCCATTCAGAGGAGCTCAAGTGAGGCATGTCTAAGTCCCCCTTCTTCTCATTTCCCAAATCACTCACTAACTTCCCTCAAGGGGTCAAGATGTGCTTGATACCTCTTACTTTCATCATTTTCCATATCATTTGCCTTGGTAAAGATATGCTTTGCTCAAGGCATGTTCATACTTCCTCTATGAATCATTTTTCCCCATAAATAGCCTAATATTCACATACTTAGCGCGTTCTGATCACTTGACATATTAACTACTAATTCTACTATGTAGCTCCCTATCTATCTCCCCTTCCCCTACTAAAAATGTGTTAATAACTCCCCTACGTACATATTCCCACCCCTGGAATTTTTTAGCCACATTTATCAAGTCTGGGGAGATATTAAGTCCATCTGGGACCTATATTTAACCCATCCGCATCCATATTTTGTGATAAAGTTGGTTCAAATCACACCCATGCCGCATTAACTCAAAAACCCACTCTCCTAAAGTTTTCCCTCCGCCGTATGAATAAAACACAATAAAATATGTGTGGGCCTCGCTTTTAACCCTCCGCTTCCTTGTCTCTCCCGTCGGTCGTCAGATATGGTGCGCCACAGATCAACGGTGGGTGGGTCTTCCCATACGTCGATGTGCCGAGGGTTAACGCCTGGGAGATGGGCGGTTTTCCCGTCACACTCCCACCACGCGTCACCCTCTCGGCTGTGGCGGAGCCCCCTCCTCCGAAACTGCCTGCACATAGAAGCCGTGTGCCCGAAACCGGATACCGACTTCCCCCTCCTGCATCAACGCCACAACATGCTGACGTCACCATGCCGCATCGACCTCCTGCCACCGTGTCCTTGCCATATCACTGCCACGTCACCTCCTCCACTATACTGCCACATCACTCGTCGTACTGCTGGCATGACCCTGCTGATGTCACCTTGCCACGTCACTGCCGTACTAGGACCCACCGCAGACGTCATGCTGACATCACTGTTAAAAAAGCATGAAAGGCACAAATCGCAGCCTAGGAAGCCTGGAATCAAAATCTGAGGCAGTTTTTCAAACGTGCAGGAAATAGGCCAAAATGGAAATCCCTTTCATAGCATGGCTTCAACAGGCCCGAAAGGCGTAGAATGACATGAATTTCTTTGCGCACCATTCAGAAAGGGGCAATCACAGTTTTAAAAGCAAACAGAGGGCCGAACAGTAGCCATCAAAGGTCGATGCAACAGTTTAAAGAGTATCAGAAGTGATAAAGGTGCACATTCAGTGCCAAAGCCTATCAAGGAAGCGACAAAGAGTATCAGTCAAATGTTTTAAATGAAAACCTTTATTCCCAATGCAGGTGGACATTGAATGACCTCCAACAAAGTCGAAGAAAGCAGTAAAGGCCAATCAAGGCTCTCCCATCACAGTTAATGCTCCTCAGAACCACTCAAGAGCATGGATCAAAACCCAAAGCACAGTTATGGCTAAGTGATCAACACAGAGCCATAAAGACAACACATTAAACTCCTTTTGGTACAATTGCCCCAGCGCAGCTCGAGGATATTTTCCCGCATTCATTTCAGACATGTATTAGGTTACAGACACTTATTACCACATATCTTTCTGTGATCTGATCTTTATAGATGTTTTACTTATAAAAACCATGCTAATTCACTGTTTAAAGGGTTGGTTGGTTGTATAGCTTCAAGAGAGACTCGCTCTGTATACTTGATGTTTTACTTAATCAAAGACTGCTGAAAAGCTTGGAGGAATCATTGTGTGTTGTGTATGAATGTTTTGAAGAATTGAATGTGGAATTCTTGTGCTGCAACACGACTCAATAAGTGTTTCTTACCTTTGTTTTCCATTGATGTACCATCCAAAATAGCAGAAAGAATGAATAGTTTAGAATTGGTTTAATTTCCCTCTATGCTCAATTTCTACTGTTTCTATACGTTTTCATCTGAATTAGAAATGAATATGAATTCCCTGTGGCTCAAATTTCCCCTAATTCACTCATGTTTGACAGTTATCTAGGGATTCTTCACTGCTCCTAGATAGAGCTCATTCACCTTCCCTCTGCTAATCTGAACGAGAGATTCTTAAGTGCCTCTCATTCCTAGCCTTCACTCCATCCTTTAGCTTGAAAGATTGTTTCATGTGCAGCTAGCTTGCTCCATATTCCCTCTTGCAACCAAGAAAATGCACCAGCAGTCCTACTCCTTGACTCCACGCCCAATGGTTCTAAAACTTTCATGCTATCCCTGCCTCTTTACTTGAAAGCATCATCCATCCCACCAAAACTAAAACAAAACCCCTTGTACTCAATAACTAGCCTAAAATCATCATCAACAAAGCTAAATCCTAAGGAGAGAACCCTCTCTGACTGCTGGTGGGCTAGCACCTACAGTCCAAAGATTGGTTTGTGGTTACCTCGGCTGTATCCCTCAAGGAGATAAGGGACAACCTTGGTGATAACAAAACCCGTGGGGAGAAAATTGTCTTTTAGATCAATTACTTCAGCTTTTGCCTTAGATATTTCATCAAAATTTGTCTGCTGCAGCTGTTGTACATTCTTGTCATTAAAAGTAGTTTGATGCAAAATCAGACTTGTTGTTTCAGGTGATATATTTTGTTCTGTTTTGTATGTCTGTTGTCAGTCATCCATAGTGCTGGTATCAATGTTGATGTTAGAGAATTCTTCCTTCAGAGTTAGGAAGTTATTTATTTGTATGTAATTTTCAAAGACATGCCAATTTTTGATATTATCCAGTACTGCAGGTCTATGTTTGATTTCAGCAGTGAAATTGTGGTTGGGTTCAAAAGGTAGCTTGCATGTGTTGGCAAAAGTTGCCAAGCTATGTTCATGTAAATTATGCTTTCTTGAGATTTTGGTGAGCTGAAATTCTAAAAGAGTGTTAAGTATTTCAATGGATACACCTCTGTAAGCCCTCAACCTAGGATCATTTGTGCCAAAACTTCCCTTCATCTATTGTATGATTAGATCTGAATACCCTAAAATTGAGACTTTGGTTGCACCCAGGTTTTTGACTAGCTTGAGTCCTAGCAAAAGGGCTTCATACTCGGCCATATTGTTTGTGCATCTGAAGTTTAATCTATATGCATGACCTTCAGCATGGTCATTTTGCATGTTGTGCATCCAAACCCCTGCCCCTGCTCCTAATTTGTTTACTGAGCCATCAAACTCTAAGTACCATAAGATTTCATGGTCATGATTAGTATTGAGATTTTTAGAAAGTTGCACCATGGGCAGATTGGGTTCTTGTAATTCATTTCATGTGTTATTTTTCTTTATTGCATTAGTCATATTGACAATTTTTTGATATGGATCAACAGATTGTTCATTCATACTTTCTCGTTGTGCTGTTATCAGGAGTTTGGCATCAGTTTTGGGGCACATGTCAGCATTATACAAAATGAATGAATCCATGTCGGAATGTATTGAATAGATGGGGAAGTTTTGGGGCTTTTCTTGACTACTCACCACATATTTCATTATTGTTTCATGGTACAATCTCTTTGGTTGTCCAAAGACCAAAATAGTGGTATAAGACATGTCTAATTGCAAAGATCCTTGGAGTTTGGCTCCCCAAGATCCGGATAAAACCATGCCATACTTGGATGGAATATCGGCTACCACCACATCCATCAGAATTGTTTTGGTTGGGTATTAGACTAAACATACACAAATGTCTTTAATTAGGCCTAGACACCTGACTTGGCTGGAATCAAATGAGAACAAATCTTTGTATGGTCTTGTGATATCTAGGTCTAGTTTTTCCATCACAGATTTAGGCATTAGGTTATGTGAGGCCCCAGAATCAAACATTGCATTGTGTAACACTTTATCATGAATCTTTAAACTGACATAAAAAGGTGGAACTCCTCCATTTGCTATCTTTCCATTAATTTGAGGACCAAAACGTAATTCAGGTTGATGATCTAGAACATTTACAGCATCCCTATTTTCTGATATTTGGAGTGACCTACTGATTTGCTGTCTATATACTTCATGTTTGGCCAATTCAGACAGAGGAATATCTATTTTCAGCTTACTTATTCTTGTTTCTAAATTGAAGGGTTTTTCTGTCTGCAGCTTTGTGTTGCGAACAACAAGCTTTTCTTTTTCAGTTGGACCTTCAATGATCATCTCTTGATTTTGATTGTTGTTTTGAAGTACCTCTTTTTTAGAAAGATTTTCAGGAACACTATTTGAATTTGATTTTGAGCGGAGGGATGAGAATGGCTGATTTTTAGAGGGCTGTACATCTGATATATCCTCCACAGTGACTTCTCTTGGGTTTGGGCCTATTTTATCAGAGAATTCTCTGAGAGCAGCTTTATCTTTTACTTTCTTTGGCTGCTTAGCATTCTTTGGTTTGACAGTTTCAGGCACATCTATGGTTCTGTTCCTCAGTTTGTACTGTTTGTGAACCTCATAAATTGTTGCATCATAGCCTTCACTAAAGTCAAATGACTCTCCTGATTTGGTTTGAAATTGATCGCAATTATGGGCCTCTTGATCTTCTTTTGTTAAAAAGACTTGGTGTTCACTGTCCAAACGCATCAAGTTGATGTGAGGGTCCTCAGTTGGTTCACTAGATGTTGAAGCTTCGACATAGTTTTCTTGAAAAGGAGGTCTAACATTCTGGTCGGGACCAAGCCTTCCAACATTTGGATTTTGATTTTTTCTAAAGTTTGGGTTTCTAGCAGTACTTGGCTGACCTTCTCGTGATGAATTTCTTTCAATGGTTTCCACCCTATCCCCAAGTCTGTCCATACCTTTGATGATTGCGTCCAGTTTTTGTTCAAATGCTGAAGGTTTTTCTTTAAAAGTAGTTCTTCTTTCAACTCTTGCCCTATTTCTTTTAGCAATTAGGTTTGCCTCTACACTAACAGCTATATTTTGCATGTCTGCTAAGGTTGGAGGGGCTCTTTCCCTCAGTTGATATGCCATGTTGGACTCAAATCCATCAGGGAATTTGATCAAACCTAAATCAGGTGGAGGTCTAAGGTTTTGAGGAATAGCATTGTAAACATTGTTGAATCTTGCACAATAATCTAGGACAGTTTCTTGTTGGCCTCTTTTTATAGTGTCATACTCAGATAAAATGTGTAGTGGATCTTTTTTCTTTTCTCATATGTTGAGAAATGTATGGTAAAGAGCATCTGGATTGGCTATGGAATTTGCAGCAAGTGCTCTAAACGAAGTTCTTACTTCTCCTATTAAACTTTGGACAAAAAATTTCATTCTCACATCATCGTCGTCTATCTCATAATTCTAAAAATAGCCTTGCATTTTCTTTGTATGCTATGGAGCAGTATATGTACCTGTACCATCAAAATAAGTGATCTTAGTTTGATAATCCTAAGGCATAGCCCCTGGACTTGTAGGTAACTGTAAAGGGGCATATCTATTTGCCATATTTACAGGAACGAATGGAACAACAGGAAGAAATGGGACAGTTGGAACAACAGTAATGGTGGTAGAAATATGGGTAGTAGATGGTGGTGTAGAGAAAGTGCTTTGGGAAGTGGATGAGGAAGAAGGAGAAGAAGGAGTAATGTGAGGACGGACTAAAGGTTTAGCGGCGGTTGGAATATAACTTTGCTGAACTGCTTCAGGGCTAGAATCAACAAGATCTTCTTGTTCCTCTTTTTTCCTAAGGATCTTTGGGATTAAGTTGGGATTGTCAAAAGCAGCTGGAGGATCTGGGTCAGGATTTGACCTAGTATAACGAGTTTTCTTCTTTGGAGCCAGCTTCCAAACTCGTCTTTGGTATTTTACTGGAAATATTTTAGATTAGAAGGAAAATGGTCAAATGTTGGAACAACTGTTTACAACTTAAACTAGAATGAAGATTGACTGAAGCAACTTTTATTTAATCCTGTAAATGCAAAGAAAGAATAGTTTCAAAGGCTTTCTGGCTAACATTCAGGCTTCATCTGTAGTTTAAGGAATAGATAGCAATGGAAAAATTCGTCCCCAGCAGAGTCGCCAATGATCTTATCACTCAGGTTGTTCCCTGGCTCCTAAGGGAATACGACCGAGGTAACCACTAACCAATCTTTTAGTTGCAAGTCCTAGCCTACTTGCAACCAGAGAGGGCTCTCTCTTTATATTTTAGCTTTGTTGTGGAGTAATTTTAGGCTAGTTATGATGTACAGGGTTTTGCTTTAAATTTGGTTGGATGATGAATTCAGGCAGAACTGAGATGCAGTTTCAGAATAGTCTAGACTCTTGGGAAATGGAGTCAATGATGGGATACTGATGTAAGTCTTTCTTGTGGAAAGGCTAATGCTACAGAGCCAGACAGGCACCTATGGAACAATTCTTCAAATATGGGAATCGATGGCATGAAATCAGGGAATGAAAGGCAGTCCAGAATCTTTCACTATGTTGATAGAGGGAAAGTGTGAGAATATTATCTAGGAGCAGTTAAGAATTCCTAAACAACATCCATAATGAGAGAATCAGTTCAAACATGAGCAATTAAGAATTCATATTCATGACTAATTCTGAAGAAAACACAGTTAGAAATAGAGATTGAGTAGAGGGTGCATTCAAACAAGTCCTAAGCTATTCTTTCTTCTCTGTTACTAAGATCATGAAACATATGTGAAATTTTCAAACGTAGAAAGACAAAACATGGTTTAGAGTAACTTATTGTTCCATTAAACGACACAAGAATTCTGTAGCAGAACACAGTTCATTTCACATCCAAACAACACAGAGAGCATCAACTTCACCACCAATTTGTATTAAAAGTCTAAAAATTTACAGCATAGCTCTTAGAGAGAATCATCAACCAACCCCAAATACGTTCTATGGGGAGGTATATATACAAAAATAAGATACAAATATCTGGATGATGAGTCTTCATGTAATAAATTACATCACCGACTCTTCCAAGGAAGTAAATGAAGAATTAAACACTGCAGTTAATATTGGCTTGCTAGCTGTCTATTATGTCAGAAAATTTTGACTTTCTGCACTGAATGAGTCAGTTGCCTGTTGCGCATTTATTCTGTGTGTGCTTTTCTGATGTTGGTATGCTACCTGTTGTTGTCTTGGCCTTCATCCTTGGTGCTAGGTTTCTTTACATTTAATGAGCTGTAGTTAACATTCCAATACTGCTTTATGCTGCTTTGATCCTTTGACAGCTGAACTGTGCCATCTGTATATGCTGAACTGTAGTTTACAAAAAGAATTAATAACCAAAATCACTTGAGAAACGTCTCCATCATTCCTCTCCACCAATCTTCTCTAGGTAGCTGATGCCTTCGTATCTTTATCAGTTTTTCATCAGCTTCTGTGTATCTGTAAAAGTTTGGCTGGTCTTCAAAGAGATGATTTATCTCACGTGCAATGTAGAATAGATTTTCTAATTTATCAAAGACACTCTGTCCAGATGGAGGCTTTGTCTCTTCTGATGTGCTTGAGGAAGCTGTGATTTGATTGGCAGCATAATTGTTCACCCTGTTGGCATAATGCTCATGTGACAGCAGTCTCCTAGCACTGGTTACTAGGCTAGGTAGCCCTCTGCTCTGTAATGTTGTGATCTTTATTCTGAACTCATCCACCTCTACTTGCATCTCTTGGCATTTTCTTTACAATGTCTGCACAAAATTCCTAAGGGTTAACACCCTTTTTATTAGCAAAATAGTTTCAGTCCTATTCCTGATTCCCATTGCTGCCAACTGCCCTTTGGTGCGAGTATTCAAAAATTGGATCATTCTATTAGCTTGCTCGGGCATATAAAGATGTTCTAGCCTTTTGGTTTTCAAACTGAGCCAAGCTTATCAAATCCATTTGCTCATGAATGGTTTCAATGGATTTCCATTGATCTGTAATGGATTGGCCAATCTTGGCCCACAAAATTTTCTTGATATCTGCTAGAGTCTTATCAAAAGTGAGCTCTTCCTTTAGCTCCTTTATTCTTTTTTCCAGGGCTTTGACTTCCCTTCTCTTCTCATCTACTTCCTGCTTTGATTTGTCATATTTTTCCTCAATTCTAGCCAGCTTTTCCTTGGTTTCTTTCAATTCTGCCATTTGCAATTCCAGGGCATCTATTTCTTTCATCATATTATCCATTCTCAAGCTGGTGCCTTGCTCTGTATGTGCTGAAGTAGTTGCTGAAATTGGTGCTGAGCTTGAGGCACCTGCTTCTGATGTTGTAATAGTGGGACGGACTGTTGTGGTGGTCGTAGGAGGAGTAGCTATGAGAATTTGAGCTGTTTGAATTGGCTGAGAGGCCAACTCTCCCTGTCTTCCCTGTAATGATGCCTCCAGGGCACTCTCTGTCTCTACCAACCTTTTATGCAAGGTTGCAAGCAAAGCTACGACATCCTGCTCTTCCTTTTGTTGTGCCACCTCTGTAGTTTGAGGATGCAATGTGGGTGACAACTTGATTTGTCTTCTAAGGGCAGCTATGTCTTCATCTTTCTTTTTTATCAAAGCTTGCACTCCGTTGGGATCAGTGGGATCATGTCCCAGCTATATGATGATCTCCTCCAAGGACTTGATTCTACTGTCCTTGGCCTGTGATGAAGCTTTCTCCAACTCTAGTTGGGCAGTAGTATTGTGCAAAGAGTTTTACAATCTGTGGGCTAACAATGTCTTATCTGCTAAAGTAGAATATACCATCTCCCCAGTCTGCTTGTGCAATTCAATCTGGTCCATCTAATGGATATCCTTGGCAAACACTTCCAGATTGGTTCTAATGTAATCAACAGCTGATTGGGGTTGCTGAGTTGTAGGTCTGAAGTTACTGAGGGTCATTTTCCCTTCCTGGATGTCACAGGCTGCCATTAGCCTTTGCTGATTGGTAGGGGCCATCCTTATTAGCTAGTTGTACCATTGTAATCTTACTGGCTCATTCTTAGCTTTGATATTAGTGAATGCTTTTTTAATATCAGCACCCTGTCGGCCCTGTTGCCTGGTCGATGTTACTTCCACCCCCTACTGTCTCTCTTGCTCCTACTAGAAGAAGCTGGACGATGTCTCCATGCTTGGGCGAATTTGTTGTTGTGTGGGCCCCTCTGGCATTTCTTCCTCCGAAAAATGATTTAGCCTTTTCCTCTTTTCTCCTTGTTGCTCTGTGGATGTCCCTGGAGGGGTCTCTTCCTGTCTCTCCCTCTTCTTTTCCCTTTCCTCATTAATAGGTGTCTGCAACACATGAATTTTAGTCACTTTTGCTTGAGTTACAGGGTCTTGCCCTTGAATCCCTCCACCTGTGGAGAACGGCCGATCTACCATTGTTTCTTGATGTCCCAAATTGTGCACTTGTTCTTCTGGATGCTGCATTTATTTTCCTTTATCTGTTGCTGCAGGTGGGGCACTTACTTGGGTAGGTTGCTGGGGGGCCGTGGTAGATGAGGTGCCTTCTCCAAGGTGCCGAGGAGCTGCAAAAAATACTTGTCCAAAAGATTCCAAGTAAACATATTTTTCCAGATTCTTGACTGCTTTTTCTGTTATTTCTTCTTTACTGAGCTCTTCTATTAGGGTGCCTTCTACCCATTCTTGTTGATTGGCATATTGTTCAAGTTGAGGAATATTGTAACGTACATATCCTGCAAGCCTATATTTGATTCTTCTAAGGCCTATAAAGTGATTGGGATCATATGGTGACCAAATCAAACTTAGTTTGAGCTTAAGTTTCTCTCCCAAAATCTGATCAGCATCCTTCCATGCTTCTTCTCTCTTACTGAAAATAAAGGGGCCCAATTGATGTCTGATTTTTAGTTGTTCCCTTTTTCTTTTACCATGAAAATGAATCATATCTGCATTACCAAATTGCCGAAAGTATTCTAAGGCAAAGAGTCTCATAGGGACATATTTTGGCAGTTGGTAGGGGGCTAATTCACAGCCATAAACCCTGATTATTGTGTGGTTTTGGTAAAAGTACCAGTCACCAATGTTGTAGCTTTTGGAAAGCTATAGAATCTTTTGCATCTCATCAGTAAGTCTGGGAGGAGGATCTGTTGATAATAAGCAGGTAGCTGGATAGACAAAAAGGTCAATGAACTCACAATATGTGTATGGGGAGTAACTAACATGATGGAATACTGATGACCAAAATATGACTGACCTCCTCTCCCCCCTAGCATCCAATTTTCTGAGGACGACTGGGAAACTTTCAGACTGATAATATAGCAGCAAATGATAGATATATGAGGTGTATTTGAATACCCTTTCCCTTTCTAGGTTCATGAATTGCTCATGAATCTTATCAGCTATGAAGGTAGCATAATCATATTGGACAGCAGGGGGCTATCCTAGAGTGAAGATAGACATCAAGGCAAAGACAGTGTTGTCCACAATTTCACTTGTTCTGAGTCCTAGGATGTAGGAGATGATATCTATAAGCATTTTTCCCTCCTCAGTAAATGCAGCATGGAGATAAGGGATTGTGAATTTGGAGTAACAGTCTGGTGGCATAAACAACTTAGTAATTCGATCAATCTCTGCAAAGGGAAATTTTGAGGCTTGATCTAGCAGATTCTTCATGGAAAGGGGGACCAAAGGCTAAGTTGGTTTGAATTGCAACATCTCATTGATAGACTGAGGAGTAATGTAGAAGAGGACTTTACCAGTAGGGCCCATCACTGCCCTCTGAGAAGGACCATAATTGGAACAGCACTGATGGATGAGGTCAGGAAAAACATTTACTGAGGGCAAGTGGTACATGGGCATGTTGGACTCCCATATTCTTAATGGATCAGTTTTGTTTCTGAATTTACTCCTTATCTCACAGAAAGCCTGAAGATGAGGCTTGTCTCCTTCCATATCAGCAATTTTATAGTCTCTATCTGCCAATGGAATCCATTCTAACTGCCTATGGGGTGCATTTAGTGGTGCAATATTGAGGGCAACTAGGGCCTCCATGTTTTGACTGTGATTACAGTTGAATTAGGCATGTATTTCAGCAAGGGACAGAGTTCTGATGAAGGTTTTGTGGGCAAGGAACTCACAGTTTTAAGTTTTGTGCAGAGATGTTATTGAGGAGTAAAACTTAAGGGGAATGAAGACTATGGAGGGATCTGCAATAAGTACACTGGAAAGGGAGAAAAATAAGGGCTTTAGCAAACTATCTTTAGTGGTTCCACAGGAAAATTGGAGCTGGAATTCGAGTTAGCAATGGCAATTTTATCAGAGGGGGAAGAGATGCCGGGTTTTGGCCACAAATGAAGTTATACAACAGGGCTGAGAGGAGAAAATCACGAATTCCAATGTCTTTCAAATATATTTTACGTGCATTGGCGATTTTTTGCAGAGAAACTATTAAAACAGGGTTATGGGCGTTTCTTCGGGTAAATACCTGTTAAATTGAGAGGTGCTATGGTGGATAGCTACAGGCGGAGGCCGAAGGGGTCGGGTTGTAGGTCAAGTAGGCCTGGGTGGCTGACAGGAACGTCAAATGCGCACTGGACGTTAGTTGCATGCGAGAGTTTGCAACGTATGTTTGCATAAAAAACAACCAAAAACGACATTTTCTCGACTTTTAATGCAAATTTGGGTTTTGCGGCATTTTGGCGCGTTTTTGCTATGACGTCAGCATGATGTCATCGGCGGGTCCCGGGTGTGACAAGGTGACATGGCAGTTGACAGGGCCAAGGACGTGGCATAGGACAAGGTGGTAGGGTAGGGACGTAGGCAGATGTGGTGGTGGTGACACAGATTAGCAGCGGGTTGACGCGGAGGTGACGTCACGGGGACGTGGTGCCCGGACAGAAGGTGGTAAGTGGTTTTTATTGGACCGCCTTCTGTACAGGGGCGGTAAGTGTCAGAGGAGGCCCGATGCAATGAAAACAGGGCCCGCGTCCCTGTGTACAGCGAAAAAACCACCCTCCGTTGGACGCTAACTCCCGTACGTCAGGGGCGCTCCAATATCAACAAGAGTCGTCGGATGGGGAGGGCCCGATCCAATGGTGGACGGAACAACGATCTGACATGATGTTAACGTATGGGACCTGCCCGAATATGTAAATCTTTATATAATGTCGCGGGGGTTTAGACTTTGGACAATATGGGTTTTATGGGTTATACGCGGTGGAGGGTTTAATGTTTAATAAACTTTTAAACACCAAACTTTTTTTAAAAAAGAATGTGGAGGGTATAGTAACAAAGTTTAATGAGTGGAGAGGTGGGCAGCGATTGTTAATTTAACCAGGGGTTACATTAACTCCAGGTTTAGACGCAAAAGAGTTTATATTAGTCCCAAATGGACTAATATCTCCGAAGACTACATTATGTGGCTATAGTGCCATGGGGTGGGTTACGTAATATTTTTTTGGGATTTTATATAGTTTTTTGTATAATAGGGGTAAGGAAGTGATTAACGGAGCTAGATAATAGAGTTAGAAGTTAATATGACCTTGTGAAGTGAAAGTGTAGGGGCATGAAGCTAAGTTTATGAAGAAAAACTTAGATGTAAGAAGTGAATGGAATTTGGAAAGAGGATTTTACACAATAAATGTGGCTTCTTTTCCTTAAGAAAACCCAAAACTTGACTTAGTATTTGACAAAAATGAAGTGAGAAAAAGACTTATTGGGTAGATCCTGTTATCTCAAAATCAGATCCTGATAGGCTGCTGGTCAGGTTGACTCTAAGTAACTATTTCAGACCTACTTTAGGCTGAGGCTTAGCCTCCTAACCCTGAGAGGGCTCTCTCTTAAAGGATTAATGATTTTGATTAAAGATAAGATGGCTAACTCTTATAGAACAACTGTGAAAAATATGAAAGCTGGAAATACATTAAACAACTATCCATTGGGCTTATGGAGTCAACAACACCTCAATATAACAGTGAACTCAACCTTACATAGAAGTCAGGGCACTCAGCATTTAGAAATTCATAACATAACTCATATGGGACCACAGTTTATAAATGCATACAGGAAATCAGAGCACATTCAGTGAATTCTGAGTGATTATACATCCATACCACTGTAAAAATTATGGAAAGGACAAGATCACATAGGACAAGATCACATATTCTGAACATAAGAAATCCTTCATGAATCCTGAGAAGTAAAGTCAAAATTATATTACTGAAAATGAGTCTTTACATAAGCCAAATATAAGCTGTATCATAAAATTTTCCAACCCTGATTGCATTGTTGTTTCAGCTATATATAGAGCTCTTATTCTAACTGATCGATATTCCTCCTCCAGCATGAGGGGAATTCGAAAACTACTTCTATTACTGACAACTATTAACCCTTTAACTAACTAATAAATACAACTGACTACTAATTGACAGCTCTAGAATCCTAAAACAATTAGGATTCTAATTCTACATCATGCTGAATGTAGCATTTATTACAATCAGGATTTATTCCCTGACAAGTGGTCTCTTTTAGTTTGGCTGTGGTAGGTGTTTGTAGCTGCTTGTTAGCCTTTAATGTCGTATCCTCTCCATTGCCCTGAAACATAGGAAACTACCCCTGTTTTACCCGTCTTTGGTTTCCCTCAAATGTTCGAATCCAAACAAGCATTTCCTTTATCCTTTAATTACCGAAAATGGAGCAGACTGCCACATCCTTGATGTGTTGTAAGCCTTTCCCATGTACCTGTGTGATGACAAAACCTTACAAAAAGATTTGCTGCTTTGTCAATCATAATTGATCAACTCAATTGTAACATGCAGCTACAGCAGTTTCATAGCGCGCTACGAAACTGCTGTGTAATTTCAAAAACACAGTCTTCCTTTCATAGCTAAATGATCGCCACTATTCATGGCTTAAGCACCTTACTCCCTTGATCATTTTGACAAGATTTGTTTGCAACTTTTCGAGAAACAGATATTTCTCCTGAGGAAAAGATGCAATGACACCAATAACACCATTCACTGTTCCAAATATAACTGTATGAATCTGGCTAGCATCTCACGTGCAAATTGTATAGGCATCTTCTCTTCAGGTGCAAGGGGATGTGCTAATATAGTTCCCTCTGGGAGCTCCACAAAGAAATAACACATTCCTCCATGTAATACTTTCTTTAATGACATTCTGACATCAATATCATTTTCTCCATGTCTAATCACATCAAACTTCAAATCCTAACTTCTTCCCTGCCTTTAAAAATTTACTTCACACAGCTGGTGCTTTGGACAAAGGTATGCGAACAAACATCATCTGAACTATGGCGAAACTTGCACTCTGCACCTCTTTCACATTTACCCTTATCGTAGCTACTGTGCAAATCCACACAATAGAACATGGACCCATGCCAATCCAGCCCCAATTCGGCGTATTTCAGATGGCCATGTCATAATAGATATTTATCTTTCTGCGAAATCTGCATTGACTTTAATACATTTTTATCCTGGTTGTGATATCACTGCGACATATAGGGCATGTAACAATGTTCTGTCCGCAGTCATAACAGGTCTGATGACCGCAAACAAAAGCAAGATCTTTAGCATTCATCAGGCAGATTGGACACAGTTGAGCATCCTGTGTATCCTTGGCTTCTGGAGGAGCAGATCCTGCAAAGGAATCAACACAACGATTTCGGGAGCTATTTGTTTGGAAACTATCTGTGCGCTGATATTGTTGCCTTGCAGCATAATTATCATTGCCAAGTGTTGGCGGAAGAGGAGACCTATCAGGCATCTTGCCTCTGCGGCGACCCAGTATTTGAAGATCCAGTGTGGCCTTGTACTGAGATGGTATTTCCATAAGTGATGCAAGGGCAAACTCAGTCTCCTTCCTAGATTGAGCAACATTCTTTGACATAATCTCTGTAAAGTTCACAAACTGGAAGTTGTCAAATGCTCGAGCTGGAATATTATCATCAAACTGCCGCATCATGTCCCAAGGCCCATCTCCCACTCCAACTAAGACAATTGATAGTGGATATTCACTGGCTTCCACTATTGCATTAACTGAATTCTGTTCTTGTCTACTCAGTTGTCCATTGTCAGTGTCAACACTTCTTGTTACCTGTCCATCTGCAATTGTCAAGAGAACATGGTACTGCCCACCACTCTGTTCCACAATACGGATTGCTGCTTCGATAATTGGGGTAAAAGATGTTGGCCCAGCCAGTCGAAGATGTGGGACTATCTCCCTGTAGCGTCTCAACGCTTCTTCAAATCCATTGCATAACCTATCATCTGGATAGAAACTAAACACACTTTGATCATGTGTCAAAGCATCCCCAAAACCAAAACAAGGGATCAAGTTGTCTTCGTCAAATACAGATAACGTCCTCCCAATTATCGAAATCGCTTGTTCATAAGGGTTTGGAGTGTCTCCAATGTGGTGCAAGCTTCGACGATTAAAAGACCTTGCACCGGTCCACTCATTGCTCTTAGTGAAGTCAATCCCTACAATCAAATTGGAAGATTCGAGGCCAGCTTGTGCAAGAGCTGCAGTCACCTCATCAAGTGAATTGTAATTGTCAGCGATTCGGGAATATCTCCTTTGCAACTTCTGTTTAGTCGCTGGTTGTGCTGGTTGTGCATAAGTTTCTGATGGAACTGCTGGTGAAGGACCATAGGATGAAGAATCCCACAGGCGGTCCAATCCAGGTATTATTAACATTAATAATATTATGGCCTCTGCTGCTGCAATTCTCTTGAACCATCATCACGGAGCTCCCATTTGTATAACTGAATCTTTTGATTGATGCCAGCAAGCAACTTTCCATTAAATGCATTCAGATAGTAAACAGAACCCTTTGTCTCCTTCTCAGCAACAACTGCAACATGTGCCAGTACCACAACACCTAACGATCTAAAACACAGCGGATTCTGATAAGTATGACAGCTGTGAAATATTGGCTATGGATTCAAACAAATCCCCAATTTCGTAGCGCAGCCAGTGCAAAATATGAATTATGCGCTACGAAATCACCTAAAACATGTTGCGCTGCGAAACTGATAAACGGATTTATGTGCTGCGAAACCACTTTAAAATGATTACAGGCGCTACGAAATCACCTAGACAATTTCAGCTTTGAAACGAGTTTGGACATATGATACCCATGTGAGATGTGAGACCAATGATAGACTAAGACAGAGAATTGACCCCTTTATACATACCAACAATTCTCTTAACAAGACTCCTATTCAAACTATTTAGATTCTAAAACCAGATGAAAAGACTAGACCCAAAATTGACACCAACCCTTTGACAAACAATCGAACTGATGTGAACAATTTAAAATTTTTTCCTGAGTGATAATAGATCCCAAGGTCGTTAAGGGGTGTTAGTAATAAACTTTGAAGGGGGGGGGTGAAAGGGAGTTATACATGCTTCCATAGTTCTGCCATCAAACAACTGCTTTAACCTTTCTGTCCTTGATGAGATGAGCTCTGATTGACAATAGACGAGGTGATCAAAAGCTTGCTTCTGCAACCTCCAACTACTTACCCAGCCTAAAACACCTAACATTTTTTCTTCATTTTGAATGGGTGCACTTAGACTTGCAGGCCCTGATTATCCTCTTTTCTTTTGACTGCCCTCCTATCTAAATCTACCCTTATTTCTTCCAAGGGCCCAGATTAAAAAGTTGGGCTCCTTAATTTCTCTACCTAACTAGTAATCTGCCAAGCTTGAATTGTTTGGACAGATATTCATTCTATAGTCTAGAACAAGCAATTTAAAACATGGCATGGTCTAGATTGAACTCTTGGGCCATCCATCAAGGTAGCAGTGGCATTTTGTCTAGCCACTTTCTTGGTCTTTCTTTGGGGTTCATTTTTATTACTTTTTTCTTGCCCTGTGATTTTTCTTTTAGGGCATACCCTCTTTACATTTTTTAACTCTCCTCTAATGCTTTTTTTTTTACAAAATATGGAACCTTTGCAGCATGAAAAGATGAACATATTTGGAACTTCCTAGGTCAATCATGAAAAATGAAACCTATTGGTATAGGAACCTAACAGTGGCTCCACTTGGGGATGGCCTTTCCTTGTGAAAGGCCAAGAACAGCAGGTCAGATTCCCTTGCTTTTCAACTATTGCTCTAGCCTGAAATTTCTTTCTCTTGAATATCAATGATCTGAACCTTTGTTTCCTATATGCAGTCCTTATGAGATGATCTGTGCAAAATTACAGTTGTGTTTTTACTGGTTTCTCTGAGTATTTATCATCATCTGTATACTTCCCAAGTCTTCTTCTTGATCAGCTTTGTTAATTTCAAAACATACACCAAAATGGTGTAGCTCCTTAACTTTTTCTTCAAAATCTGCTGCATGTTGTTCCTTATTTAATTGCTGTGAAAAAATAAAAACTGCTGGAAATACAAATATTTATGTACAATACACAATGGTGTTATGCTGATTGCATGGAATCAAAATAATGCTTGAGCATTCGCCCATTGACTGGGCCTTCCTCAGTATTTGTGCCATCCAAACTCCTTAAGAAATAAGCATTGTTACCTTGTACAACATGTATGACATAAGGTCCCTTCCATAGGAAATCAAATTTTGCATGTTTCCCTTTGTCCTCTCTCCTAGAATCCCATCTCAACACTTTGTTTCCTATGAAGAAATATTTAGCCTTGGCTCTTTTGTCAAACATATTCTTGAGTTTATCTTGTAGGAGCTGGGTTCTCCGATATACTTCTTCTCTTGTTTCTTGCAAGTGGATGGTTTGATTGATCCTTCTTTAAATATCATTGGGCTCTACCTGTATTTCTTGCAGCAACTTGATCACAGGGATTCCCAAGGATGAAGGGAACACAATCTCTAGACCATATACTAGTTCATATGGACTTGTGCCAATATATCTTTTGGTGGTCAATCTGTTTGCCAAAAGTGCATTTACATGTTTCTTGTGCCAATTCTTTCTGTTCTCCTCTAAAAACTTTTTAATGATTTTGATGAGGCTTTTGTTGGAAGACTCAGCTAGGCCATTGCCTTGAGGGTAATAGGTTGTGGAATGGCCTAAGGTAATGTGGTGATTATGGCAAAAGTTGGTCATTCTTTGGATTTGAAAGAAGCAGCATTGTCTGTAATGATCTTTTTTGGACAACCGAACCTTGACAAGATGTTGGTTTCTAAAAATTGCATAATGATTGAGTCATTGGCTTTCCTACAAGGGATGGATTCTATCCATGTGGTAAAGTAGTATGTGGCAGTCAAAATCCACCTATGTTGGCCGGAGTATGAAGGGTGGATTTCACCAATGAAGTCTAAACCCCATTCCTGAAAAGGTCTTGTTAGCCTCCTGTTGCAACAGGGTTTCATCTTTCATTACTGACATTTTTACATGCCAAATATGTCATACTTTGCAGGATGCAGTGTTCCATATTTCCACAAAATGCCATGAACTATGCTAGTCCAAATGGCACTGGTGTATTCCAATTTTGATGAGTTGTTCCAGTTTTGAAGAGTTTTTAAAGGGAGATTCAAACAGTCTAATCTTGGTTTCAGATCACAGTTATCAAGAAATTTTCATCTGGAGGAGCTCGAGCTAGCCATAACTAATTTCCCCTTCTTCTCATTTCCCAAGCATGTACTAACTTCCCCAAAGAGGTCGAGATCTGCTTGATTCCTCTTAGTTTCATCATTCTCCATGTCATTTGTCTTGGTGAAGATCTGCTTCACTCAAGCATTCTTTATTTCTCATTTACAAGTTCTTTTCCCCAAAATTAGCCTAAGGACCCTTACCTTAGCGCTTTCTTATCATCTCCATATTAACTACTAACTCTAGTACATAACTCCCTATCATTTTTCCCCTTCCCCTAAAAAACTATGTATATAATACTCCCCTATGTAAATATCCCCTCCCTGACATTATAGCCATATTTCTTCTAAGTCAGGGAAAAAGAAGTCTATCTGGGGTTGTTTTTAGCCCATCCGAGTCTTAAAGGAATTAGTCTGACACCTGGTCAGGCTAATAACCATTGTTTCCTAATCCTAACCCTCAAAACCCTCTTTCCAACCCCTAACCTAAAGTTTTGTGCACAAATCCTTAAACCCCCGCTCACAAACCATCAAAAAACCAATATTGCGCCCCTATCCCTAAGTCCTGAGTGTAAATACATTAACCCGCACTCATTTTAACACCAAAAGCCCACATAAACCATAGTTTTTAACCCCCCTCCGCGCCATATTAAAATCTGGATATTCCGCGTGCCCTGTACGTTAACTCCCTGCCGTCTCGTCCCTCCCGCCAATCGTCTGATCACCCGCCCCACAGATCAATGATGGGCGGGTGTTCCAATCTCCCAAGCCACCCGAAGGTTAGTGTCCAGGAGATGGGCGGTATTGCCACCTTACAACCGCCACGCGTCACCTTCCCGGGCGTGGCGGAGCCCCCTCTTACAAAACCACCCATGCCTAAAGGCGGTGCGCCCGAAACCATTTATCGGCCCCCCTGTGACGTAAGCCACACGTGACCTGTCGCGTCGTCCGCCTACGTGGCCTCCTGCCACCATACTGCCGAGTCATCCTGCCACGTGTCCTGCCACATCATCAGACCTGCCGTACTGCCATGTCACCTCCGTACATGCTGACGTCATCACGCTAACGTCATCTTGCCACATCATCCGCCATACTAGGTCTGTCATGCTGACGTCATGCTAACGTTATCAGCAATTTTGGCGCGAAGGGTGAAAATTGCACACTGGAGCCCCAGAATCAGTTTCTGAGGCAGTTTTTGATGCGCGATTTGCGCCCGTGCAGCCCCCAGCAAGCCCGAAAGGCGCCGAATGACCCATTTTTCTTCGCGAAGCATGCAGAAAGGAGCAGAAGATAGTTCTAGAGGAAACAGAGGCCGAACAGTGACCATTAACTTGTGATTAGACCCACAACAAAGGAGAAAAGCAACCCAATTCATTTGTCAGAGAGTATGAGAGGAAAGAGAAGCAGCAAAGTGTACCAGTTAAATTGTTTAATGGAAACCTTCAGTTCCCAAAGCAGGTTAACATTGAATGGCCGCCAACAAAGTCAAATCAGGCGGTGAAAGCCCATCCCAGCTCTCAAATCACAGTTGAAGCATTTAAGGCCACCAAACTACAATGGAGAAGAGACCCATGCACAGTTATTGCAGAGGCAACTACACCAAGCCACCGAGGACAAGCACATTCACTTCATTTTGATACGGTAGCCCTCAACGCAGCCAAAGATATTTTCATGCATTTATTTCAGATAGGATTAGGTCAGACTAATTATTCTTTAAGACCTGTTTAGGTCAAGATGTAAGAAACAAATTGTAGAGAGTTTTCCCTATATATACCGCCCTCATCATTGTTTCAAGGGTTGGTAAATTGGTATTTTTCACTAGATAATCACACTGTATACTTGAAATTGGTTCTGTAGTCAAAGATTGCCGAAAGTTCTGAGAAGAGACTGTTTGATGTGTTATGAATGTTTTTCTGAAGACTGAAGATGGAATTCTTGTGCTGCAACCTGATTCAATAAGTGCTTCTTACCTCTTTTTACTGTTTACCATTATCTAAATAGCAGAAAGAAAGATTATCTTAGAATTTGTTTAAATACACTCTATGCTCAATCTCTATTATTTCTTTATGTTTTCCTCTGAATGAATTGGTAATGAATATGAATTCCTTCTGGCTCATATTTACCCCGATTCACCTGTGTGTGCTGATTATCTAGGGATTCTTTACTGCCCCTAGGTAGAGCTCTGTTATCTACCCCTGTTAAGCTGAATGAGGGATTCTTAATTGCCCCTCATTACTTAGCATTCATCCAATCCTTTAAACCTGAAACATTGTTTCATTTGCAACTACCTTGCTCCATTTTCTCTCTTGGGACCAAGGAAACGCACCAGTAGTCCTCCTTTTTGACTCCACGCCCAATGGTTTGAAACTTTCAGACTATGCTCTGCCTCTCTACCTGAGAACATCAATTATCCCACCAAAATCGGAACAAAAACCCCTGAACTCAATAACTAGCCTAAGATCCTTTTCAACAAAGCTAAAATCTGAAAGAGAGAGCCCTCTTTGATTGCAGGTGGGCTAGAACCTGCAGTCCAAAGTTGGTTTGTGGTTACCTCGGTCGTATCCTTTTCCAGAGCTTAAGGACAACCTGAGTGATAACATAATGGCGACTCCACTGGGGAATTTCCTCAGATAGTTTCACGAAGAAGGTAAGAAAGCTCCGCTGAGACCATAAATCAATTTTTCCAATTGTTGTTTATCTCTTAAAACTACAGATGAAGCCTGAATGTCAGCCAGGAAGCCTTTGAAACTGTTCTTTGCTTTGCATTAAGAGGAGTAAATAAATGCTGCTCCAGTCAATCTTCATGCTAGTTTTAAGTTACAAATAGTTGTCCCGAATTTTTACTAGTTCTTTGCTATTTCTAAAAACATTCCCAGAAAAATACCAAAAACAAATTCGGAAGCTGGCTCCCAAGAAAAATCCACGATATACTAGGTCAAATCCAGACCCTAATCCCCCAGCTGTTTTTGAAAATCCGAACCTAATCCCGAAGATCCTTAGGAAGCAAGAAAGACAAGAAGATTTCGCTAATAAAACTCCTGAAACAGCTTACCCAAGCTGTGTCCCAACTCCTGTCAAAGTTTTATTCCGATCAACTCCTGCTTCCCCTGGTTCATCATCCACATCGCATAGCACTCCTTCCACACCTCCATTCACTGCAAATACTACAACTACCACTACTGTTGTTCCTGTTACCTCAGTTATCCCTGCCGTCCCAGTTGTTCCATTTGTCCCCGTTGTTCCACTTATCCCTGCCAATATGGCTAATAGATATGCACCCTTGCAATTACCTGATAATGCTGGGGCTTTACCTCAAGATTACCAACCGAAAATCACGTATTTTGATTCCACTGGTCCTTTCACAGCCATTCAGCATACCAAAAAGATGCAAGACTATTTTGAAAACTATGAAATAGATGATAATAGCGTGAGAATGATAATTTTTGTTCAAAGTCTAACAGGTGATGTAAGAACTTGGTTCAGATCACTTGCTGCAAATTCCATAACTACCCCAGATGAGTTGTACCAATCTTTTACCAACAGATGGGAGAAAAAGAAAGACCCTTTTCACATAGTAGCTAAATACGATACAATTAAAAGAGGTCCTCAAGAAACTATTTTGGAGTACTGTGCAAGATTCAATAATGTTTACAATGCAATACCACAATATCTGAGGCCTCCCCCTGACCTTGCCTTGTACAAATTTCCGGATGGTTTTGACCTGGATATGGCATACCAGTTAAAAGAAAGAGCTCCTCAAACCCTTGCAGACATGCAAAATGTCGCTGTCAGCGTTGAGGCCAACTTAATTGCCAAAAGGAACAGAGCTAGGATGGAGAGAAGAACCACCTTTAAGGAAGAACCCTCAGCCTTTGACCAGAAGCTTGATGCTATTATCAATGGCCTGCAAAGATTGGGAGAAAGAGTAGAAAACGTTGAGAGAAAAGCATCATGGGAAGGACAACAGTCCAATACCATAAGGAATCCAAATTTTAGGAAAACGCAGAACACAAATGCTGGTAGGTCTAGCCAAGACCATGACATAAGACCTCCTTTTCAAGATAACTATGTTGAAGGATCCACTTCTAGTCAACCCACAGAAGACACTCACATGAATTTGATGGATCTAAAGGGTGAGCACCAAACTTTCCTGAGCCAAGAAGACCAAAATAAACTTTATTACAATCAGTTTCAGACTAAGTCTGGTGAGTCTTTTGACTTTAAACAAGGATATGATACTACTGCATATGGAGTACACAAACAATATAAGCTGAGAACTAGGACCATTAACATCTCCAAGCCTGGTAAAACAAAGGAAGGCAAACAGCCCAACAAGATTAAAAACAAAGCTGTCATGACAGAACCAGCTGATACAACTGTCCCAAACCTGCAACAAGTGACTGTTGAAGACATAACAGACACACAGCCTTCTGTTGAGCAGCCTCTATCACCTCCTTCCTCAAAAGAAAATTCAAACAGCGTTCCAAAAAGCCCTCCTGAAACTGTAAAACCGCAAGTAGTCAATCCCCACAACGCTGATAAGCAAGAGCGAATCGCTTATAATTCAAATGAAAAAGAAAAAACTGCCCTCATCAACACGAAGACTCCATTGGAAAAACCATTTAATTTAGAGGCAGAAATAGGTAAATTGAAAATACCTATTCCTCTTTCAGAACTTGCCAAGCATGATGTATATAGGAAACAAATTCAAAGGTCGCTTTAGATTCCAGAAAACAAAGATGATGTAAATGTTTTGGATGATTCTCCTGAACTGCTATTCGGTCCAGAAGTCAATGGAAAATCAACACATGGACCTATTCCACCCTTTTATGTCAGTTTGCATATACATGATAAAGTTTTGCACAATGCTATGTTTGACTCAAGAGCCTCACACAACCTTATGCCCAAGGCAGTCATGGATAAACTGAACCTCGATATCACAAGACCTTACAAAGATCTATACTCATTTGACTCAAGTCAAGTGAAATGTTTAGGCCTCATCAAAGACTTGTGTGTCTCCTGAGTCCAATATCCCAACAAGACCATTCTCATGGATGTGGTGGTGGCTGACATCCCACCAAAGTACGGTATGCTCCTATCAAGATCATGGGGAGCAAAGCTGCAAGGATCCCTTCAACTTGACCTCTCCTATGCCACCATTTCTGTCTTTTGGCAACCAAAGAGACTGTACAGAGAAACACTGATGAAATATGTGGTGAGTAGTGAGGGCAAGCCTGAAAATTTTCTCATTTACTCAATACATTCTGACATGAATTCCTTTATTTTGTTTAATGATGACACAAATTCTCCAACTGAGGATGAGCCTTTGGCTCTAGAACAACAAACACACATTAATGAAGAATCGATTACACGCACCCATGAGACTATCACAACAGATAATGTAACCAGCATACAAGAAGAACCTACTCAAACAGAAACCTCAAATCTGCCCGCTGCAAGAATGGTTGAAACTCTTAGCACTAACCATAAGCAAGAAACCACATGGTACGTAGAGTTTTACGGCTCTGTCAACAAGTTATGGGTAGGGGCAGGTGTTTGGATTCACAACACATATAACAACCATGCATAAGGCCATGCCTACAAACTGAATTTCAAATCCACCAACAACATGGTAGAGTATGAGGCTCTGCTGTTAGGCCTTAAACTCCTCAAAGCTCTAAGAGCTAAAAAAGTGTCTATCATAGGTGACTCTGATTTAATCATACAACAGATGAAAGGTAATTTTGTTGCAAATGACAATAGAATGAGAGCCTATAGGACCGTTGCCACTAATATACTCAATGCATTCACTGAATTCAAGCTTGACAAGATCTCAAGAAATCACAACATTCACGGTCACAGCCTAGCCACTTTTGCAAGTACATGTAAGCTTCCCTTTGACCCAAACCACCACTTCACAGTGGAAATAAAACATAGGCCCGTTGTCCCAAATAACATTAAAGATTGGAAAGTGTTCGAAAATGATGCCCAAATTAATAATTTCCTTACCCTTGAGCATGAATTTTCAAATATTAACATAGATATGGATGCTATGACAGATTCAGAACAGCAAGCAACTGAAAATCAGCAGGCTGTAACTGCTGCAACAGCCAAACAAATCCTAAACCCGACGGTTTTTGACAAAGAAAACATTGAACAGCTGAAATAGATGCACTTGGAAGAAATAGACAAAACAGAGGAAGAAATCATTGAGCTAAAAGATAATTTCCTACCTGCTAGCCTGACCCCACTAGAAGACATGTTTGATGCCAATGATGTGCCCAGAAAGCCAAAATTGCAGCCAATAAACACTGATATAGAAGAACACAACATTGGGACAGCAGAAAATCCAAAAATGATCAAACTGTCCAAAAATTTGCCTCTTGATCAAAAGCCCAAGTACATTGATTTATTCAAAGAGTTCCAAGATGTATTCCCTTGGAGTTATGAGGATTTGAAATCCTATGACACCTTGGTAATGCAACACACAATTCCCTTAAAACCAAACTAGAAACCCTTCAAGCAGAAGCTTAGAAGAATTAATCCTATGCTTCTTCCCCCGATTGAGAAGGAAGTAAAGAGGATGTTTGGAGTAGGCATAATAGCACCCATCAGATTTTCCGAGTGGGTGTCCAATCTTGGTCCTAGAAGAAAAAAGATAGGTGAAATCAGACTTTGTGTAGATCTCAGAAATTTAAACCAAGTCTCCTTAAAAGACCACTATCCTTTGCCCAAAATGGATCACATCCTACAAAGAGTAGTGGGATCATCTAGAATCTCTTTGCTAGATGGCTTTTCAGGTTTCAACCAAATACTTGTTCACCCGGACGACCAAGACAAAACTGCCTTTACCACACCGTGGGGAACATTTAAGTATGTGAAGATGCCATTCAGACTTAAAAACACTGGTGCCACATTTCAAAGAGCAATGGATATTGCTTTTGCCAAGGAAATGCATGATTTCCTAGTTTTCTACCTGGATGACTTAACCCCATTTTCCAAATTTGATGAAGAACACCTCAAGCATCTTAGGCAAATCTTCATGACATGTAGGAAATATGCCATTTACTTGAATCCCAAGAAGTCCCTATTTGGCCTAGAAGAAGGCAAGTTACTTGGCCACATTATATCAAAAGATGGGATTAGAATTGATCCTGAAAGAATCCGAGCCATCCTCCAAATTCCATTTCCAAGAAACATTAAAGAGCTACAAGCATTCCTTGGGAAAATCAACTTCCTAAGAAGATTTATTCCAAATATAGCTGAACTAATACGACTGTTAAGCAACATGTTAAAGAAGGATGCCAAGGTAAGATGGTCCCTGGAAACCAAGCAAGCATTTGAAAGTATCAAAATTGCATTAACCCAATCCCCTGTCCTCACTAGCCCACAGTTTGACAGATATTTTATCATATTTTCTTTTGCATCTGATCACACAATAGCCACTGTCCTTTTGCAAAAGAATGAACAGGGAGCTGAAAAGCCAATCCCCTTTTTCAACTGAGCCTTAAGAGATGCCCCTTTGAAGTATCCAATAATGGAAAAGCAGGCCTACGCACTTGTTAAGGCCATCAAGGATTTTAGAGTGTACATAATGTATTCACATGTGATTGCCTATGTTCCACACGCTGCTGTAAAAGACATATTGACACAAGAAGGATTAGAAGGCAAAAGAGGCAAGTGGATTGCAAGCATCCTTGAGTATGACATAGAAACAAAACCAACCAAGCTGATAAAGGGACAAGGTTTAGCTAAACTGATGTCCGAAACAAACTTTCAAACCTTAGACATTAACGAGTTGGACAATGAACAGGAGCTGGCGACTCCACAGATCAGTGAAATATTTTTGCAATGCCCCTGGTATGCTGATATATGGTTTGTATTGTTAAACCTGTGTGCTCCCCCAGGATTGTCCAGGACCAAGAAAATATTCTTGAAAATGAAGGCTCTAAAGTTTTATGTTATAGATGGTGCATTATTTTGGAGAAATCATGAAGGTATATTGCTTAATTGTTTAACCACGAATGAAACTAACAATGTCATGAAAGAATTCCATGCAGGTGACTGTGGAGGACATGTATATTGGAAGTCCACTACTGATAAAATTTTAAGGGCTGGTTTCTATTGGCCCACTCTTTTTTCATATGTAAAGAAATTTGCCATGTCATGTCACAAATGCCAAATTTTTGACGGCAAGAGAAAGCTGTTACCCCTGCCCCTTAAACCTATCTCAACCGAAAAACCTTTTCAACAATGGGGTCTTGACTTCATTGGAGAAATCCATCCCTCTTCCTCAGGCCAACAAAAAGGGATCCTAACAGCCACCGACTATTTCACTAAGTGGGTTGAAGCCATTCCCTGTAGACAAGCCAATGACACTATCATTAACCAATTCCTTGAGTGCAATATCCTTTCTAGATTTGGCTGCCCTGAGAAAATCATCACTGATAATGTCATTGCCTTTAAGTCCAAAAAGATGATTAGTTTCTGCCATAAGTTTCATATCACCCTGGGCCACTCTACAGCCTATTACCCTCAAGGTAATGGCCTGGCAGAATCTTCAACCAAAAGTCTCATCAACATCATAAAGAAGATGCTAGAAGAAAACAAGAAGAATTGGCATAAAAAACTGATAAATGCCCTATGGACAGACAGACTTTCAAGCAAAAGATCAATTGGGATGAGCCCTTATGAGCTGGTATACGGCATGGAGGCAAGATTTCCTTCACCCTTGGGCATTCCTACTATCAAGTTGTTACAGGAGATTCAGGCTGAACCAAATGACGTTCAAAGAAGAATCAATCAGACAATTCATCTTCAGCAAACAAGAGAACAAGTTTACAACATAGCTCAAATTTTGCAAGAAAAGCTTAAAAAGATGTTTGATAAGAGAGCTAAAGCTGAGGATTTCAGTATTGGTTACAAGGTTCTAAGGTGGGATTCAAGAAGAGAAGACAAGGGCAAACATGCTAAGTTTGATTTTTTATGGAAAGGGCCATTTGTTGTCTCTGTTGTTCAGGGAAATAACACATACATTCTCAGGTCTATAGACGACAGGACTGTTGAAGAAGGCCCTGTTAATGGCCGTATGCTGAAACATTACCATGACCCCTTTTAAGGGACATAATGCAGCCTTGTATATATCTTTGTACAGTAATATTTGTATATATTAGAATTCTGTTTTTATTTTGTATAAGCAAGCCGATTATTTAAGGAGCAGTTGTAAATTTTATGAAGACACAGCCAATGCGAGTACTCCAGTTTTAAAGGCTCTGTCTCTACACCAATTTCAAACAAAACAGCAAGAGGAAAACTGTCACATTACAAGCAATTCATGGTAGAACATAAATATTTGCAGTCAAAGGCATGTTCTAGCAGCATTGTACATAGTTATCAAGCACGCAGAAGAAAGCAAGCGATGCTATATAGTTCATAGTAACTCAGTTGAGGAGAGAATGTTTCAGATTCCAAAGTTTCACATTTTTAGTAGCCAGAACAAAGAAGTGTTTTCCAGTCTACAGCAACAAATAGAAAAATCAAGGCAGTCTGACCTGTTGTTCTTGGCTTTTCACAAGAAAAAGCCATCCCCAAGTGGAGCCACTGTTAGCCTCCTGTTGCAACAGGGTTTCATCTTTCATGATTGACATTTTTACATGCCAAATATGTCATACTTTGCAGGCTGCAGTGTTCCATATTTCCACAAAATGCCATGAACTGTGCTAGTCCAAATGGCACTACTGTATTCCAATTTTGATGATTTGTTCCAGTTTTGAAGAGTTTTTAAAGGGAGATTCAAACAGTCTAATCTTGGTCTCCCTAGGTTTCAATTTCCTGTTTAGAATATACAGAATGTATCTGTCCAAACAGTTTAATCTTGGAAGATTTGTAGATAGGTAGAGAATTACAAGGACCCAACTACTTAATCTGGGCCCTTGGAAGAAATAAGTGTAGATTTAGATAGGAAAGAATTCAAAAGAAAAATTATAAATCAGGGTCTGCAAGTCTAAGTGCACCCACCCAAAAAGAAGAAAAAATGTTATGAAGGTAGGCCGGGTAGGTAGCTGTGAGGTTGCAGAATGATGATTCATGATCAATCTTGTGTTTTAAAGTCTTATATCCTTTCAGATCACAATTATCAGGCAGTTTTCATCTGGAGGAGCTCGAGCTAGCCATAACTAATTTCCCCTTCTTCTCATTTCCCAAGTCATGTACTAACTTCCCCAAAGAGGTCAACATCTGCTTGATTCCTCTTAGTTTCATCATTCTCCATGTCATTTATCTTGGTGAAGATCTGCTTCACTCGAGCATTCTTTATTTCTCATTTACAAGTTCTTTTCCCCAAAATTAGCCAAAGGACCCTTACCTTAGCACTTTCTTATCATCTCCATATTAACTACTAACTCTAGTACACAACTCCCTATCAGTTTTCCCCTTCCCCTACTAAAACTATGTATATAATACTCCCCTATGTAAATATCCCCTCCCTGGCATTATAGCCATATCTCTTCTAAGTCAGGGAAAAAGCAGTCTATCTGGGGTTGTTTTTAGCCCATCCGAGTCTTAAAGGAATTAGTCTGACACCTGGTCAGGCTAATAATCGTTGTTTCTTAATCCTAACCCTCAAAACCCTCTTTCCAACCCCTAACCTAAAGTTTTGTGCACAAATCCTTAAACCGCCGCTCACAAACCCTCAAGAAACCCATATTGCGCCCCTATCCCTAAGTCCCGAGTGTAAATACATTAACCTGCACTCATTTTAACCCCAAAAACCCACATAAACCATAGTTTTTACCCCCCCGTCGTGCCGTATTAAAATCGAGATATTTCGCGCGCCCTGTATGTTAACTCCCCGCCGCCTCGTCCCTCCTACCAACTGTCCCATCACCCGCCCCACAGATCAACAATGGGCGGGTGTTCCCATCTCCCAATCCGCCTGAAGGTTAGCGTCCGAGAGATGGGCGGTATTGCCACCTTACCCCCGCCACGCGTCACCTTCCTGGGCGTGGCAGAGCCCCCTATGACAAAACCACCCATGCCTAAAGGTGGTGTGCCCGAAACCATTTACCGCCCCCCCCTTGTGACGTAAGCCACATGTCACCTGCCGCATTGTCTGCCTGCGTGGCCTCCTGCCACCATACCGCCGAGTCACCCTGCCACGTGTCCTGCCACATCATCAGACCTGCCGTACTGCCACATCACCTCCGTACATGTTGACATCATCTTGCCACGTCATCCGCCGTACGAGGTTCGTCATGTTGACATCATGCTGACGTCATCAGCAATTTTGGCGCGAAGGGCGAAAATCACACTCTGGAGCCCTGGAATCAGTTTCTGAGGCAATTTTTGATGCGCGATTTGCGCCCGCGCAGCCTCCAGCAAGCCCAAAAGGCGCCGAATGACCCATTTTTCTTCGCGAAGCATGCAGAAAGGAGCAAAAGATAGTTCTAGAGGAAATATAGGCCGAACAATGACCATTAACTTGTGATTAGACCCACAGCAAAGGAGAAAAGCAACCCAATTCATTTGTCAGAGAGTATGAGAGGAAAGAGAAGCAGCAAAGTGTACCAGTTAAATTGTTTAGTGGAAACCTTCAGTTCCCAAAGCATGTTAACATTGAATGGCTGACAACAAAGTCAAATGAGGCGGTGAAAGCCCATCCCAGCTCTCAAATCACCGTTGAAGCATTTAAGGCCACCGAACTACAATGGAGTAGAGACCCATGCACAATTATTGTAGAGGCAACAACACCAAGGCACCGAGGACAAGCACATTCACTTCATTTTGATATGGCAGCCCTCAGCGCAGCCAAAGATATTTTCATGCATTTATTTCAGATAGGATTAGGTCAGACTAATTATTCTTTAGGACATGTTTAGGTCAAGATGTAAGAAACAAATTGTAGAGAGTTTTCCCTATATATACCACCCTCAACATTGTTTCAAGGGTTGGTAAACTGGTATTTTTCACTAGAGACTCACACTGTATACATGAAATTGGTTCTGTATTCAAAGATTGCCAAGAGTTCTGAGAAGGGACTGTTTGATGTGTTATGAATGTTTTTCTGGAGACTGAAGATGGAATTCTTGTGCTGCAACCTGATTCAATAAGTGCTTCTTACCTCTGTTTACTATTTACCATTATCTAAATAGCAGAAAGAAAGATTAGCTTAGAATTTGTTTAAATACACTCTATGCTCAATTTCTGCTGTTTCTTTATGTCTTCCTCTGAATGAATTGGTAATGAATATGAATTCCTTTTGGCTCATATTTACCCCGATTCACCTGTGTGTGCCGATTATCTATGGATTCTTTACTGCCCCTAGGTAGAGCTTTGTTATCTACCCCTGTTAAGCTGACTGAGGGATTCTTAGCTGCCCCTCATTACTTAGCATTCATCCCATCCTTTAAACCTGAAACATTGTTTCATCTGCAGCTACCTTGCTCCATTGTCTCTCTTGGGACCAAGAAAACGCACCAGCAATCCTCCTTTTCGACTCCACACCCAATGGTTTGAAACTTTCAGACTATGCTCTGCCTCTCTACCTGAGAATATCAATTATCCCACCAAAATCGGAACAAAAACCCCTGAACTCAATAACTAGCCCAAGATCCTTTTCAACAAAGCTAAAATCTAAAAGAGAGAGCCCTCTGTGATTGTAGGTGGGCTAGAACCTGCAGTCCAAAGTTGGTCTATGGTTACCTCGGCCGTATCCTTTTCCGGAGCTTAAGGACAACCTAAGTGATAACAAGTCTTTCAGTTGAAATAGGTTTCAATGGTAGAGGTAATAGCTTTCTCTTGCTTTCAAAGATCTGGCATCTATGGCAAGACATTACAAATTTTTTCACATCAGTAAACAGGGAGGGCCAATGGAATCCAACCCTTAATATCTTATCAGTTGTTGATTTCCAGTATAAGTGTCCTCCACAGTGACCTACATGAAATTCTTTGAGGACATTGTCAGTTTCATCCAATGTTAGGAATTTAAGTAAAATTCCTTCATGATTTCTCCAAAACAAAATATTGTCTATGATACAAAACTTTGATTCTTTTGTTTTCAAGAACCTTTTCTTAGTTCTGGACAACCCTGGAGGAGCTTGCAGGTTTAGCAATACAAAGCATATATCAGCATACCAAGGGGATTGTAAAAAGGTTTGATTGATCTGTGGAGTCGCCATCTCCTGTTTGTTGTCCAGTTCATTGATATCAAGGGCTTGGAAATTGGTTTCAGTCATCAGCTTAGCTAGCCCTTGTCCTTTTATTAGTTTTGTAGGCTTGATTTCAATGTCATATTCTAAGATATTGGCAATCCATTTGCCCCCTTTTCCTTCAATTCCTTCTTGAGTTAAAATGTCTTTAACCACAGCATTTGGGACATAGGCAATCGCATGAGGGTATAAAATGTAAATTCTGAAATCCTTGATGGCCTTTACCAGGGCATAAGCTTGCTTTTCCATAATCTGATATTTTAAGGGAGCATCTCTAAGAGCTTTGCTGAAAAAGGCAATGGGCTTCTCGCACCCTTGGTATCCTTAATTTCTCTACCTAACTATTGATCTGTGAAGCTTGAACTATTTGGACAGATATTCATTCTCTAGTCTAGAACAAGCAATTTAAAACATGGCATGGTCCAGATTGAACTGTTGGGCCATCCATCAAGGTAGCAGTGGGATTTTGGCTAGCCACTTTCTTGGTCTTTCTTTGGGGTTCATTTTTATTACTTTTTTGTTGCCCTTTGATTTTTCTTTTAGGGCATACCCTCTTTACATTTTTTAACTCTCCTCTAATGCTTTTTTTTAAACAAATATGGAACCTTTGCAGCATGAAAAGATGAACATATTTGGAACTTCCCAGGTCAATCATGAAAAATGAAACCTATTGGTATAGGAACCTAACAACTTCGTGGAATTGGCTTGCACATTTTGTATTTGTGAAGTAGTATACCAAAAGAAATGAGCCTTTTTTCCATGGAAAGTTAATCCTTTTCACCTCCTGGTTTTTTCTTGCTTCCTCTTCCGTTGGCGTTCTTTTCTTGAGTTTAACTCCTAGCAGAGACTTTTCTTCTTACTCCTATCTATTGGCCACTAAGACACTACACTTCTGTGGAAACCACACTCTCTTCTGGATCTAGGCTCTTCGTGAAGCTCCTTCGCATTAGACATATCCTTTTTTGAAACTGTCAACCACTCTAGCCCACTTTTGATTACTTACCTTTCTTATGGGAGCATATCTTTCTTTCCTTTAATCAAACTTTATTTACTCCTATCCATTTTCATCTCTTCTCCAAAACCCATTCTTTGGCCTTACTCTCCTCCCTGTGTAGCTACTTCACCATGCTAGAGAGCACATGTCTACAAAGGTGTAGTGTACTATCAAGAGTGTGAAAATCGAGGGAGTGCATAAGCACAACTCAAAGTGGAGGAAGTAGTAGCTCACTTTCGAGAACTCACCCCACCCACTATCTAGGAAGAACTCTCTCATGCTGAAAGGGAAGGAAATAACACGATGCACCATCTTTCAAACACAAAGGTAATAACAGATTTGGTTGACTAGGTGCTTGATATAGGGAAAACACGTGTATATTTTAATCAATATATGCACACAGTGGACCTATACTGGAACATGAAATTCCTACTTGAAGAGGTTTTACTAGACTGACATGAGAACAAATAGGACCTCCTCCTCTCTATGGAACACCTGCATCAACACATGACATACCTAGAACATGAACTATAGTGGATCAAGAAGCACCTTGGCATCCCCCCTACTACTCATTGTTCACCAGGTAGCAATAAGGAGTCGATCCAAGTTATAGGAATAGATTTGGACCCTTCTTCCTATTTTGCTAATTCTTATTATGGCTTTATTTTTTCAGTTTCCTATTTATTTGTCTTTCTCTTATGGCCTTTGAGGCCTACATATTAGCATATGTATGGGGCATTTTGAATCTCCAGGCAACTTTTTGTCTTTTGCCTCTCCTAAATGGGTAGATTTCTTGATATCGTCATATTTCCCTATTGATTGACCAATCTAAAACCTTCAACTCTTTCATGTAATCTCTTGTTTACAATGTAATACATATATTTACTCACACGAAAGAGAAAACATTTTATATAATATATAATAGTGCATATTATACCATAGTCATAAAGTATCATTTGTATAATACACCAGCCTAGATCCATCTTAACTCTAAATCTAATACACCATCCTAGAGGCCAATGAGCCACAACTTCATTAACTATAATATTATTTCGGGTAATCCAAATAGTCCAGCACAGGAGAAGGGATAAGCATAGTCTTTTAGTGCCATGGTGCACATCAAACCAAGAGTTCCAAACTTTTGAGATAGTGGGTCCCTGCCACCTTTCTCGTACGAAAAAAAACTGTGAAATCGATTGGTATAGCTGAGCAACAGTAGGAAAATGTAGGAACAAATGCTCATTTGATTCAGAGTCTTGTTTACACATAACACACCAATACGGCCCACAGATAGATATGCGAATGAGGAAATCTCCTCTGGGTGTTTTATTGTTGAGCACACTCCACATAAATAGATGGGCCCGATCAGGTGCTTTCAATTTCCATAGGTGGCGCCACCATTCCTATACTACCACTGGTTTGTGAGCTGAGAGGAGAGAGAGGTAGCCAATCTTCAGGGTGTATTTGACATGTTCAGCTGGAGTCCAAACAAGTTTGTCTGGTCCTTCTTTAATACGAACATGCACTTCATACAGAGCAGTTAAGTATCCTTCCCATGTTTGATGCCACTGTACAGGGATGCCAAAATTGTGGGTTGCCAACCATGCTTGCTCGAATAAAGTGCAGCGTTCCCTGTCTGCTAGCTGTGAAACCACCTTGATGTCCCTTTGATGTAGGTGGTGTATCAGGTCAGGAGGGAGCTAATATTTGTTGCCTCCTCCAATCCATGGATCCATACCAATGTGCACTTGATTTCCATCATTTATTCTCCAAGCCATTCCAGCTCTGATAAAAGGCATAGTTTGCAGAATTTCCTTCCAAACAATAGAAATGTCAATACGCATTGAAACTGTCAATCAAACCCAATCCATGAGTTGTTGTGGCTAGACATATTTGTGGTATGTGACAGTGGTATAGAGATTATGTGTTGTGAGGAGAGTCCAACCCATCTTTTCTGCAAAAGCTTGTGCAAAGAAAGCAAGATCCTTGAATCCCCATCCACCCCATTTTTTCGGTAAAGCAATTTTTTTCCAACTAACCCAAACAAATGTTTTTCCTTATTTTTGTCCATTCTAGAGGTATCTGCAACATATCCTCTGGATACGGGTAAGAATTCCCTGAGGGATCCAGGCCAGTGACATCCAGTACACAGGTGTGGCTTCCAGAATAGATTTGATGAGGACAAGGCGCCCGACTCTGGAAAGGAATCTATGGTTCCAATTTTTCAGTCTCTCCTCTAGTTTCACCATCAACCAGATCCAATATGAAATCTAGTAGCTATGTGGTTTGATATAAAACCCCAAATATTTTAGGCCATTTGCTAGAGGGTGAAGTTGATAAGAGAAGAAATGATGGGAAGCTCTGTCTTCCTAAGTGGAGGTATGTGACAGAGTGATAGTGGACTTGGCTTGATTAGTAACCATGCCAATGGCATGTGCAAAGAGTGTTAAGATTTCATGGAAAGTGGTGGAGTCCTGGATGCTTCCATCAAGAAAGATAAGGACATCGTCGAAAAAAAGGAGGTGAGTGAGATAACAGAGATCGCTCATTTTCAGTCCTTTTAGTCTACCTTCCCTTTTTGCTGTAGAAATGAGCCTACTGAGGCCCTCCATCACAATCAGGAAAAGAAGGGTAGATAGAGGGCATCCTTGTCGAAGTCCCCATTCCACATGAAAGAAATGTGAGGCTAATCCATTTATGCAGACACTGAAGGGTGCCAAGGAGATGCAACACATGATCCAATCCATGAATGTTGATGGGAAACCCAGGTGGATAAGTATCATCTTTATATAGAGCCAACTGACTTGGTTGAATGCCTTTGCAAGATCGATCTTTAGGATAATACCTTTCAAATTTTTGACTTTGATAGAGTGTAAAGCCCGCTGAGCCATTCCAATGGCCTTGTGCATTTGTCAGTCATGTAAGAAGGCATATTTCTCAGGGGAAATATGGTGGGAGAGGATGGGGCGAAGCCTATTTGCAATGATCTTGGCAATGATTTTATACTAGGAATTTCAGAGAGAGATTGGGCGGAATTCATTGAATGATGATGGGGAGTCAGATTTAGGGATCAAGGCAATTAAAGTAGAGTTTATGGCATCATACATTTTGTGTATGATCTTGCATTCTTCGACTCTTTTGAGGAGATATTGTCCTATAAGCTCATAAAAATCCATATAGAATTCAATAGACCATCCGTTCAGTCTACAACTTTTATCCTTTCTGAACCATTTCGATGTCCCTTCAAGTTCTGCAGAGGAGGTTGAGGCAGTTAACTCTTCTGCTGTGTCCATATCAACAAAACTGGGGAAATGTCCTACCAAACGAATAATTTCTGTAATATTTGTAGCCGGTGGTGCTTTGTAGAGTTGTTGAAAGTGAGAGTTCCCCAGATGTATTAGCAATACCTCCATCATTAGCAATACCTCCGTCATGCATGGGCATATTCTAGATAGTGTTTGCGACTTTTCGCCCCTTGGCATAATTCTGAAAGAACTTTGTATTCTCGTCTCCAGCTTTTAGCTAGGTCACTCTGCTCTTGAGCCACCATGACTTGTCCCTTTCCTTTAGAATTTTGGATCATTGATTTTCCAATTCAATAAGGTGGGTCGTTGCTTTTGTAGTTATGAAGCGCCTATTCCGGTCGTATAGTAGAAAAGCCAATGATGACTCGATTGTGGCGACGGTGTTGTCATCCTTTAGGGTTTTTTCCTTTTCCCATTGTATATATAATTTTTTGAGTTGAGAGAGGTTGTAGCAAAACCCTTCAACCAGGGTGCCGGTGAGCACCAGTATTGCAGCACTAATGCTGCAACTCCTGGGCTGCCTACTTTACTCTTATCAACCCAGTAGTTCGTAACAAACTTGGAAGCGATGATACTGTATGCACATGTACTATTTCTTACTACAGGTTGTCCCTTAGCCAGCCGATGCAAGATCACTAGGAGCTCAAGCCAAGTTCTATGGATTCTAGAAGAAGCTCTATATGTGATTAAAGGAGAGAAAGACTACTCTACATATACTACTCTAACTGTAGAAAGGAGAAAGACTGAAATGTAAAGCAAACCAAATAAATCCTAATTAACCAAATAATCCTACTTTTGAAAAAAACCATGAAAATAATGCCATTACCTACTCAAGGAAGTAGACAAATTTAACTAATCTATTTCTGGAAGTAAATGGGCAAAAAACATCTTTTTGGATTTTTATGTGAATTTGACATGCATGTAATTTATTGTTTGTGAATGTGGCAGCGAGTAAGTGGCATTGGAGTGTGGTTTTGGGAGTTGAGAGGATGTAGGATGGTGTGGATGGGTCCTAGGATGTCTCTGGTGACCTTCTGGAGGCTTTTCCCACACTCAGCCTTCAAAAGGAAGCCTAAAGGAAAATATACACGAGGGCACAGGAAATCTACAGGAGGAAAAACAGCGTTCTACAGGTGGCCCACAGGAGGAGGCCGAGAGCAGTTTTCACTGTTTTAAGGGTACGAGAGTGGGTGAAATATGTGGATGAAGGCTGGAATGAGGTTTTAGCGCACCTATGATCTACCATGAACCACCAAGAGAGAGAAAGATGATTGGATTTGCTCAAGGAGAGAAGAAGAAGTTCTATGGAAAATGCAGGAAACTAAGGCAAAATTGAGGTGAGATTTGGGCAACTTGTAGGGCATGGATCAGATGGAGGATGGTATGGCTGATAGGTTGGCCTACTGCTAGAAGAGATCTACTACAAAGCAATTGATAGTCAACCAATAAGGTCAAACAAGCAAGGAAATGAGTGCATCTAGAAAAACAAAGTTTTGCAGCAAACTAGTCTAAACTGTGATCAATGAAAAGAAATGTTGAGGAATGTTGCAAGAAAGGAAAGCATGAAAGAATACTATTGCAAATAAAGAAGTGAGCATGTTGAGGAAGATCTAAAGCAAAACAAAACCAAACTATTAACCACTAAAAAGCTGCAAACACTAGAAGTCCTATGAATGAGGAAAATCTGTGTTTTTGGGGCAGCAAGAGGGTCTTTGCCTCAAATCATGGTCCCAAAGGGATGAAGAGAGGCCAAGGCATTGTTGCTAGCCTTTTTAATCTTTTATTTATCACTGCTTAACCTACTTTAGAAAGCAAAAATGGAAGCAAACTATGGAATCATCAAAAGCAACCTATTCTTAACCATAAAAGAGATACATCTAACAGCAACCTAATCTACAAACTGAAATAAAACATACAAATACAAGTAAAGAGGATCTTGGGTACTTGGATTGGGCCCTAACCCAAGAGATTCAGCCCTCTGAGGTAACTCAGTGATAGCTCAAAAAGGATTCCATCTTTATTATCAAAACAATAACAAGATTACATGAACTGTCACAAAAAAGTAAGCTCGAAGTTGGAGCAGAGTTTACATAAGAAAAAATACAAAAAAAATCTGCCAAACATCCGACCCTAGTGAGGTCCTAGGCCTTTCTACTTATACAAATGAAGCTACCAACAACTTCCTTAAAATCAGGGAGGCTTGGCTCCCAAAACTCGAGATAATCATCAGTCATCCTCCACTTGCTCGGCTGCCTTCTAATGCATGATTTGGCTGCTTGTACTCCAAGCTGAATGAAGGGGAATTCCCTCCTATAAGTCCTCTCCTTTGTCCACTTCGAGTTATTGCTACCATTTTTCCACTGGATCCATGACTTTTATCTCAAAATTCATTAGTAATATGCATTAAACACATGTTAGACCACATGGCATCATAACTAACTCAACTCACTCCATAAGTATAAATATAATCAGAAAATCATACAATAAGCTAAGAGAATGGTTGATTTGACTAGGTTAGGAGGTAAAATGAGCCCATGTAATTACCCACTTATGAGGCTCATCATCACCCCCCTACTGAAAGTGTTGCTCATCCTCTGAGAAACTTAGTCCATCTCCTCATCTTTTATGGCCCTGGTGGCCTCCCTAGCATCCCATGCTTCTAATGTGGTCTCCTCTTCCTTGTCATCGAACCCTTCCTTCCTTTCTATCTCTTCCCACTGCTCCTCCTCTTCTTCTTCTCTTCTGCCTTCCAACATGCCTAACAGCAGTGGGGGACTCCATTTGAGGCCAATCCAGTTGACCTTCAACCTCTACATGGACTGCTTGTACATTGACACTCTCCTTAATTCCTCCTTCATCCTCATGGTGGAATGATATTCCCTGATCTACAGACTGTGTGGTAAGGTGTTCCATCTCCTCATGCATGCATGCACACATTCATCCCTAAGTAGCCTTTGCATATCCTCAAAGTGTGCAATGGCTTGTGCCTGATCACTTGTATATCTAGGGGCAATCTAAGGATTATAGGCAAGCAGGTTATGTGTGCTGATGAGTTCCATGGGATCTGATGGCTCAGCTCTGATCATTAATGGCTCATTTTTCTCTTTTATCATCAACCTTCTTATTTTTGCTGCCCTCAACTCTTCATGATTCATCCATGAGGCCATGGCCATCAGTTGCAAGTCCCTTAGCCCGGCATTGGGGTCCCACACATTCATGTCTGTGAGGGCCATGTTATGTAGGTAGAATTTTGCCATCTTTGCCTTATCTTCTGATGTGATTTGGTCACACAGGTCCATAAACTACTTGTAATCTTGGAAATGCATTGTGCCTCTTTGTGCCAAAGTCTTTATCTGAAATTTCATCCATTGGTCCTTGAGATATAGGCCGTAGTACTTTCCTGGTGTTCTACATTGCAATGCCTCCATGGATAAGCTGACCATGCATGTGAGCTGGATCTCTTTCTCTTGCAGTTTCCTCCTTAATAATTCATTTTCAGTTTTAAGGTGGCTTCTTGTAATTTCTTCCCTATGTCTAATAACACTCAACTCTCTGCCCATTTCTCTGAGTTTGTTCTGCATATGGCTAATATCCTACACTCATTTGGATTTGGATATTTCCATCCACCTATGTGTTCTATTCTCTCTTTCTCTAATTCAAAGAATAGCGAAATTGCAAATTTTTGTGGAATTATTCTTCCTTCCTCCACCAGGTTGTAGCAGGAGGAAAGACTGGGTTGGGGATTAGGCTCTTGTAGCTCTGTTTCTTCCTCCTTTACCTGTGGCTATCCTTCCATTTCTTTCTCAAGCTTTTGGGTCTCCTGTAGTTTTGACAGTGTCTCTTGTAGAACTGTCTGAGCCTCCTGTAGGACTATTTTTGGGTCCTATAGTTCTACCTTTTCTTTCTATGTGAGAGATCTAGTAGTCCCCCTTTCATATGTGATAGGTTGCTTGGAAGGGGATTCTTTTCCTCGGGCAAAGGGTGAACCTTCAATTGCAATTAGCACTTTTGAAGAGGGTTGAGGTTTCCCGGTTTTGATTCTTGTGCTCTTCCTAGCCCTGAAATACACGGAGGCCTACCTTTTCCTATTTTGTTTTGGCTTGATTGTTGTACTTAGGGTAGTGAGAGTAGTTGTTGCCTCTCTTTCTAGAGTCTCAGGGAACACTTCTCCTTGTTCTGTATTTTCTGCTTCTTTCTCTCCTCCTTTTGCCTCTTTTACTGTCTCTGTTTCTTCCTGCTCTGTTTCTTCAACTTTCTCCTCCTCTATCTTAGTTTCTTCCTCCTTCCCTACTTGTTCTGCTAATTCACTAGTTGCTTCACCTTCTCCCCCTTGTTTCTCTTCCTCCTCACTGCTAGTAGGACTGATATCATAGGTTAGGGCTTTTATGTCATCCTCAGCTAGCATGTTTCAAAAGATTTCCCATGCTATAGGGAGTGTAAATGTATGGAGGGCTTCTTCGACTAAAATTTCAATTAACCCATGGTGAGCTAGCTGTTGTGAATTTCCTGCTTGAGCCTTAGTGTTGGAGTAAATGAGGGACTGCAGGAGGAAGTAAGGGATGCTGAGCTTCTGAGGGGCTGGAGTGTCCATGCCATACCTTAATTCATGAAGGATTCTAAAGTGGCAACCATAGACAATGTTGTACCTCCCCTCACAGGAAATACATTTGATTATTTGGTAGCTAGCCTCATCCCAAGGATATGGTATCCTAGCCCTTCTAATGCCATTTTTATCCTCTATAGGGGTTTCATTGTTTTGGAAGAAGTTTTTCTTGGCAGCCTGGCCAATTGGTTCCTCATCCTTACTCCAAGGTAGCCCAAGAGAAAGGGTAGTGACCCTATTGATGAATGCAGGGGTTATCTCCATGGAATACCTCTAAAGGTGATAGTGTCATGTGTTTTTGTGTGAGGGACCAAAGAGTAGGCAAATTCTTGGGCAATTTCCTCATCAAACTCTCAGAATTTCTCAAAAAACTTCATCCAATTTGCTCTTGTGAATATGTCCACTACTTGGGGATGTGCATGGAGCCTAGAGGAGTTGGTGGGCTCCTTCCTCATAAATCCTCCTATCATTTTGTTTATACTTCTTTGGGAAACCAAATGTGGATATTGAGACAACAATTTTTGAAGAAAGATAGAGAAACAGAGGAGACTGCGTTTTTTTTATTTTTAAAATAAGAATAATTTTTTTATGTATTTCCTCCTCCTAAAGGATTTATTTCCTCCTCAAATTTAAACCATTGCTTGCATATTTTGATATTCAATGGGGGCATGCATGGAACCTACCTCCTCAGATCAAAAATCATGCTAAAACCTGTGTTTTCTCCCTTCAAAACAGCTCACTGGCCCTCCTGTAGAAGCCTGTTGTCCCTCCTATAAAATTCCTGTAGGTGCTCCTGTAGAACCTGTAAGTGCTCCTGTAGAAAACACCGAGAGTAGGGATATGGGAGAGATTAATGGAGAATGATGGTTACAAGGCTGTGGGGGCACAAAGAGACTGTTGTAGCTGAGTTTTGAGGAAGGAATGAAGGAAAAGGTGGTGAGAGTGCTTGGAGAGGAGTACTTATTGCCCTTTATGGATATTTCCGGTGATGGAAGGTGAGCTGGCAAAGTGTACGTTCGCGGTATTTGGACTATTGGTCCCCACTTGCCCTGTCATCATGGCCCCTCATCGTAATCATCCCCCATGATTGCATCGGAGTTCACATTTCCTCCACTACCTGTCGCTGACATCTTTCTTGAGTTGACTGTCTACATGTGTGGGTGACATCTTCGGATGAGTGGAGTCAACTAGATGAAGGTGGCCAAGTTAACTGGCCACCTTTCCCTTGTTCAACCTCAACCATCTAGTTGCTTTTTCATGCCTTCTAATTACACAAATGCAAATATAGGAGCGGGTTAGTTACTTACCTGAGTTTCGAATGTATTTGTTCTGAGGTGCTGTGGCTCTCTCTCTCTGCTGCATGCATTTGTTTCTTTTGATGCATTTTGTCTACTTGCTGATGTGTGGCTATGTCTTGTATAGGTTCTTCTCTGGCTGGATCTTCTCTTCAGGTGTCTTCTTCAACCTTCATGTTTGCACTCTCCTACTGCTGATGCTGGATTTTAATGGGATCAGTTGCTACAGAGATTCCTACAGGAGCTCCCGTAGCTGCTTCTTCCCTTGAAACTTCAGCTTCTTTTTGTGCTTCGAGCTATGAGGATGATGCCAGAGATGTAGATAGATATGGAGAGGTAATAGGTAGGCTTCAGGTGAGGTGGATGGTGTTGTTTCCTTTCTTATTTTCGTCTTTTTTTTTCCTGAAAAACTGTTTTTTCTATGTATTTATTGGACAGGAAGAAGAATGATGCTTGGGGTGTGATGCAGGCTCGAAAATGATGGCAAGGAGGTTTGAAGACTGTAGGAGGGTTTATAGCTTTTTTATGAAGCTTCCCTGTCCCTAAAACTGCCATTTACACCCATTTCTGGCTCTCTGTAATTCCTACAGGAGCCTCCTGTAGAAAACATAGTTCTTGAAAAGGAAGCACAGTGAGGTGAAAGAAATGCCAAGAATGATGGAGAACAGTGTGGGAAGGTAGGATAGGTGTTGGTGTTGGTCTTAGGGCTCCCTTAGCACCTTCTGTTGCTTCCTGGAGTCCTCCTGCAAACCTGCAATGCAAATGAAAATTCATTTTTCTTTTTCTCTCTCTTTTTTTTTGAAAACAACTAGGGTGCCTCAGGGAGGATTTCACCCTAATTGCCTACCTTGGGCACCTCCAAGGGAGGTTTTCACCCAAGGATTTTATTTCTCTCTCTTTCTTTTTGACATCACTGGGCCGCCTCAGAAGAGGTTTTCAACCCAACGATGGGACTCAAGCGCCTCATGAAGGTTTTCACTTGAGTCCTTATTTTTTATTTTTTCTTTTTCTTCAGTGAGTGGGTGAAGTGGAGACTAAGACATGCTCCACTACCATCACTATCTTATTCAAATATTCAATGAACTCTTGGTTGGAGAGGGGATTCTTGTAGACTTTCAACCGGTGTCCATTGACAAGCATGCAGATGGCTTCATCATCAATGGTTCTGATCAGAACTGAACCATTGTCATTGCACTCCTCCACAGTGTAGGGTCCCAACCATCTTGTCCTTAAATTTCCCTTGAAATATTTGTATCTTGAATCATAGAGTAGTGCCCAATCTCTCTCTTGGAATTGCTTCTCCTTGATATTTTTCTCATGCCATATCTTTCTTTGAAGCTGAACTAACTCTGTATGGAGAAGGGCCTGCATTCTGTGTTCATCCAATCCATTGAGCTAAAGTAATCTTTCTTTATGTGCATGGTTGAGGTCTAGGTCCAGCTAAGCTGCCATCCTGAGGGTATTGAATTCAAATTCTATTGACAACAAATCCTTCTTCCCATAGACCAGTTCATAGGGTGTGAGCCCTGTAGTGGTCTTCCATGTTGTGTTGTAGGCCCAAGTGGCCTCAACTAATCTGTCCACCTAGTCTTTTCTGCTGCTGCTCACTTCCTTTGTCAGGATACCTTCCAATGCTCTGTTAGTGACCTCTGTCTTCCCATTAGCTTGTGGATGGTATGGGGGGAAGTCTTGTGCTTGATTCTATGATGTGTGAGAAAGTCTTCAATCAAATTGGAGGTAAACTAACTGGCTTGATCTATGACCAACTCTCTTAGATACCTAAACTTGTAGAATGTGTTCTCTCTCAAAAATTCAGCTACTTTTTCCTCTTTTGTTGTTTTGATTTCTTTTGTCTTTGCCCACTTTGTCAAGTAATCGGTGCACACAATGATGTATTGTTTCTGTTTTGAAGGAGGGATGATAAGGCCCACAAAGTCCATGCCCCACTTCTCAAATGGTTCAAAGGTCACCTGAGGTTGCATGGGCATCTCATCCTTTGGAGTAGGTTTCCCCATCCTCTGACACCAATCACACTGGCTGGTATATCTCCTCACATCCTGATGAATAGTGGGCCAGTAGTAGCCTGCTTGTTGTATCTTGAAGGTAGTTATTTTTGCTGCAAAATGAGCTCCACAAGGCCCATCATGACAAGTCAGGAGGATGTCAAAGACTTCCTCCTCCCTAACACATCTTCTCAAGGTCTGATCTGGGCCAAGTTTGAAGAGATTACCCCCAATCCAGGTGAAAGGGGCACTTTTCCTTACTATCTTTCTCTTCTCTTTTCAGGACATGTGTAGTGGGAACTGTGCTGAAGCCAAGTAGTTCGCTATGTCAGCGAACCATGGAGAGAGTACTGAGATAGCAAAAATAGATGTTCATCTGGCATTTGGTCATCCACCATTCCTTCTTCACCTACAGGAAAATTTACTCTAGAAAAAAAGTCTACAACAACATTTTCTTTACCAGGTGTATCAATAATGGTCAAATCAAACTGCTTCAAAAAAAGCAACCATCTAATAATGCGAGAATTTACATCTAGTTTGTTCATTAAATATCTAATTATAGCATGATCAATGTGCGCAAAGGTTTGATAGCCTATGCTATAATGTTTGAATTTGTTTAAGGAATGCACGACAGCTAGGAGTTCCTTCTCGGTCACTGTATAGTTTAACTCTGCCTTTGACAAGTTTTTGCTTATAAAGTATATGGCGTAAGGAAAATTTTCATCAAGTTGTCCCAAGGCTACTCCTATTGCTTTGCTCGAGGCATCCATGTGAATGTGGAAAGGTAGGGCCTAGTTTGGGCCTCTTAGAATTGGGGCAGTCACGAGCTTGGTCTTGAGGGTATCTAGGGCTTCTCGACAATTTTCCGACCATATAAACTTGACATCTTTGCCTAAAAGGCTAATCAAAGGAGAGGCTAGCTTGCTGAAATATTTAATGAATCTCCGGTAATATCCAGCTAAGCCTAGGAAACTTCTGACTTCTCTCACATTTTGAGGAGGTGGGAACCTTTGGATGATGGCAATTTTGTTTGGGTCCACCTGCAATCCTTGTTGAGATATTGCATGACCTAGCACGGTCCCTTCAATCATAAAAAATTCACATTTTTCTGGATTAAGGGATAGGTTCATCTCAATACACTTGTCTAGAACTTTTCTTAGGTTGGATAAAGCTTCCTGAAAGTTAGAGCCATAAGGAGTAAAGTCATCCATGTATATCTCTACTGCATCATCAACTAGTTCAAAAAATGTACTCAATACCGCTCTTTGGAAAGTAACTGGAGCATTACACAAACCAAAAGGAAGGACCCGGTATGTAAAGGTACCCCAAGGAGAAGTGAAATTGGTCTTATCTTGGTCTTCTAGACTGATTTGAATCTGATTTTATCTGCTAAACCCATCTAGGAAAGAGAAAAACTTTTTCCCTGTCAGACCATCTAAAACTTGATCTATGAAAAGTAAAGGAAAATAGTCCTTTTTAGTGGTTTTTTTCAATTCCTGATAGTCAACATATATTCTCCACTTATCATTTCCCTTTGGTACTATCACCAAGGGAGAGACCCATTCACTGTTAGAGATGGGATAGATGAATCCTGCATCAAGCAATTTCTGCAGTTCTTCCTTAACACTATCTTTAAGTGCTGGATTCATCCTCCTTTGAGGCTGCCTGACTAGCTTGCAACCCTCCTTGATGTATATATGATGAGTAAATATTGAAGGGTGTACTCCCTTCATCTCCTTATCACTCTAGGCGAAGGCATCTAGGTGTTTTCTCAGCAGGCTACATAATTCCTTCTCCTGGGAAGTGGATAGGGATGGATTGATTTTCAAGGTTCTTTCTAGGCCAAATTCTATATTCTTACCATAGAGAGAAGTGGAGTCGAGCACATAGAGATCAGTTGAGGGGTTTTTTTTGGTTTCTCTTACTATGTCCTCTAACGGCGATGCATCGGGAGGTGGATTCTGAACCCGATTTTCAATCATATCATTCTCATCCTGTTGTTTTCCCCCCATGGTGATTTTGAATGCACAAAGCAGTGCATAATAGAATTCATCCTCATCTTCCTCCTCCAACCAAAGAGGTAGATCATGTTCTAACAAGGGTTGGGCGTGAGGATATAGGATTAACTACTTGGACATATGCTCGTTCTTTATGGTCATGTTCCCAGCTCGACAATTGATGTAGGCATCGGTAGTAGCCAACCAGGGTCTTCCCAGAATGAGAGGATACCAGTGAGCTTTGCCTTTGGCTAGAGAACTAAGAAATCAGCAAGGTGCTCCCAAGGATCAATGGAGACCATCACATCTTCCACAATCCCCTCAGGGGGTCATGGTAGAGCAGTCTGCTAGCTGCAGCAAGTCGTGGTCTTCCTCAAGGAGCCCTGGTGGTTGAGTTTGAGCATTGTGTCCTTTGTCATCACATTAATGGCAACTCCTAGATCAATCAAGGTGTGTGGGATCATGGTACCATTGATGTGGAAATCAACTACTGGGCTTCCACGGTCCAGATATTTTTTACAGATTACCTGCCCCAACATCAGGTCGAATAGCTTCCCTATGACATTGATGGTTGGGACATCTCTCTTGCGCCTTCCTGGATGCCTAAATCACTTCTCTTTGATCAACCTATTGTAGATAGGCACATATTTTATGGCTTGGAGAAGTGATATATTCACAAATAAATATTTCAATTCCCCAGGAGTTCATTTTCTTCTGGGGATAAGCCAGACTGTCATGGATAGTCTCTCAGGAAAGGGTGGAATTGCTTTAGGTTCACTTTCCTCTTTATCTTCCTCAACCTCCCTGGGTGGAGGCTAGCTATCTGGGAGAACTTTCCCAGATCGCAAGTTAATTTCCTAAATCTCCACAACATAAGCTGGGCATGATGGTTCCCCACTATACACTTGCTGAGCCTATCTATTGTTTGGGTTTGGATTGGACTGGGAAGGCATTTGGGGTTGCTTTAGAGGAGTAGGAGGTAGTGGTTGTGTTTGGGAAGGTGGTGGAGGTAAAAGAGTGGGAGGATAGTTGTATTGGGGCCTTCACCCCTGATGAGGTGCATTCCACTGAGGTTGTGGCTGAGCATAGGATTGAAATGAATGGTTGGCTGGTTAGGCATGATATTGAGATGTGAAGGACCAAGGAGGAGGTGTGGACGAGGAAGGATGAGCAGGGGGGCCCCAAGAAGGTATGGAGGTGACTTGGTTGGGGTTGTAGTATGCCTGAGATGTCCCTTTCATCCCATTCTTGTATGGTATAGGTCCATGTGGCCTTATTTGGTTTATGTAATAGAGTTGTTTAGTGACTCCCTCAACCCCTTGATATACAGCTTTATGTCTGTGTAACGAAGGGCACTTATCTGTAGAATGATTTTCTTCACAGACTAAAAAAACCTCTATAGAGTTCAATGGGCATTCATTCCTAGGATGCCTCCTGGTGCATCTAAGGAAAAGAATGGACAAAGCCCTCTCTTCTTCCTCTTGTTTCATTTTGATATGCAAGATATCCATTTTCATGGCAAGAGTCTGCAACATCTCACTCTTGAAGTCTTCCATAATGTTCCCAATTTCTCCTTTAATTGATGAGTTAGATGAAGAGGCACTGGCTATGGGTTGACTCCCCCTACCTTTCTTTTTGCCTTCTCTAGAATGGTTTCTAAAAACAGTCTTTATGTCCTCATAAGATAGTTGGGAGATGTCTCCCCTAGCTAGCAGATGGAGGGTGTCTAAGAGATCTTCCTGAATTCCCCTGAGTAGGACCAGCTTCATAGACTCAAGGTCGAGTGTACACCCGACCCTTTTATAACTGAGCTGGAACCTCTCTTCATAGTCTTCCAGAGATTCATCACTTCCTATGGTCATTTGGAAAATTTCCTCTTTAGTACCTTTTGACCTACAATAGTCTCGATACTTGTTGTTAAAGGCTTATTGCATCTAAGCCCAAGTTATGATACTATTCGTTAAAAGCATGTTAATGTGTCTCATTATATGGCAAAAGAAAAAAAGTACTCAAACGAAAAAAGATAAAAAAAAAAAATAATATAAAAATATCAATTAAATGAGTTGAGTTTCATACTTGTTAATTATAAAAAATAAATGCTAAATTTGTAATAAAGCTATATCAAAATAAATTTTGGTAAAAGCTATAGTGAACCTATTTATTGGGTTTAGAAAATATAAATAATGTTATAAAAAGTAAATACTAAATTTGCAAATAAGTCAACTAATAGTAAATATTGGTAAAAGCTATGGTTAAGCACTCACAAAATATAAATAACTTTATGTAAAGTTAAATGAAATCCTAAAACTCTTTAAAAATATATATAAAAATAGAAGTAGAATTTCTAAACAAATAATTTTCTATATTATATTTTGAATAATATAAAATACGTTATTATATCATAATTAAAAATTTTATTATAAAAAATATAAAATATATTTTAAAAATTTTCAAAAAATAATTTTAACATTTTGTTATATGTTATTTTCAAATTTCTATTAAAAAAAATTGATTTTATAAACTTGAAAGGGTAGTTTCTTGGGTCGCGGTTTTATATATACGAAAATATGATCATTTTTACTAGTATTTTAATAATAATTAAAAAAATATGCTTATTTTTTATTTTTAAATTTGTTTAGCAATCTTTAGAATGTTTACAACACATCTCTTAAAGAAATTGGAATTAAAAAACATAAATCAATAGAGAAATGGGGGGTCGCGGTTTTGTCACTACTTAAAAATTTATGTAAAACATTAATGATACCTTTTAAAAAAAATGAATAAATTAGATAAAAATTAGATATTAAATTTTAGAAAAAATATGACATGAAATTGAATTTAAATTGACATGTTTTGTTTTCTTCTACCACCACCTAGTTTTTGATGATTTTGTAATTTTAAGAGTAAACATTCCAACTCCATTTATTTTTATAAAACTTCTTTGCCACAAAAAGGGAAAATGTGATACACATTAACATGCTTTTACGTTCCAGTGTAATGCGGCATCCTTGAGAGTATAAGGGAAAAATTTCAACTTTCTCTCATCTTTTTCATAGTCATACGTTCGACAGATAACAAAAAACTCAAACAAAAAGGTGTCAGGAACTTCTGTAATTAGACCATGGAAATGAGGTAGGGCAGAAGGGCTTATATTCTTCATTTTTGTGTCTCCATTGGTCTCCCGAATGGGAAAGGTACCCTCTATTCTCTCCATTCCCCCTAGAATTTATGTGTTCAGCCATTGGCTCCAAAGGAATGTTTTCTTGTTCTTCTTCCCCTATAGGTTCTTCAAATATGTCTGGCTATTCACCTAAGGGTTCCTCTTGATCGCAGCCATCGAACAAGAGAGAAGGTTGGCTGTGTGAAGAGGTGGGGGTGTTGGGAAAACTTTTCCTGAGTTATCTCTATTCCTACGAGGCATGAAATAAAATCTTTTTGGTTTGTTTTTGTTTCTTTTTCCCCCATACTGGTAGTACCTACAAAACTGAAATTGATTGAACAAAAAAAATTCCAACTAGCTGAAATGAACTTGTTGAAATGAAATTTGTAGAATTGAAGAGGAAAGAAAGGAAATGCAGAACTTGAAAGAAAAGAAAGGCTAGTCTACTCCTGTTCAAATGAAATTTGCAGAATTGAAAAGGAAAGCAAGCAAATGCAGAACTAAGGGAAAAGAAAGTACTAGTCTACTTTTGCTGAAATAAGTTATTAGCATAATGTTGCAATAGAAAATAGAAGAAAGCAGCAATCATAGAATACTCTGACGCTTCCCCGACAGTGGCACAAAAAAGTGGTGAGCACCAGTATTGCAACAATAATGCTGCAACTCTTGGGCTGCCTACTTTACTCTTATCAATCTGGTAGTTCGTACTAGTTCTTACTGCAGGTTGTCACTTGGTCAGCCAGTGCAAGATCACTAGGAGCTCAAGCCAACTTCTATGGATTCCATAATAAGCTCTATATGTGATCAAATGAGAGAAAGACTACTCTACAGATACTACTCTAACTATAGAAAGGAGAAAGACTGAAATATAAAGTAAACCAAATAAATCCTAATTAACCAACTAATCCTACTTTTGCATAAAAACATGAAAAGAATGCCATTACCTTCTCAAGGAAGTAAACAACATCTAACTAAGTTATTCCTTGAAGTAAATGAGAAAAAAACATCTTTTTGGATTTTTATGTATTTTTATGTGAATTTGACATGCATGTAATTTGTTGTTTGTGAATGTGGCAACGAATAGGTGGTGTTGGAGTGTGGTTTTGGGACTTGAGAGGAAGTATGATGGTGTGGATGGGTCCTAGGAGGTCTCAGGTGGCCTTCTGGAGTCTTTTCCCTCACTCGAACTTCAAAAGGAAGCCTACAAGAAAATCTACAGGAGGACACAAGAAATCTACAGGAGGAAAAACAACGTTCTATAGGAGGCCTATAGGAGGAGGCCGAGATCAGTTTTCACTATTTTGAGGGTGTGAGAGTGAGTGAAAGAGGAGGATGAAGGTTGGAATGAGGTTTTAGGGCACCTATGGTCTACCATGAACCACCAAGAGAGAGAAAGATGATTGGATTTGATCAAGGAGCGAAGAAGAAGTTCTATGGAAAATGCAGGAAACTAAGGCAGAATTGAGGTGAGACTTGGGCGACCTGTAGGGAATGGATCAGATGGAGGATGGGATGGCTGATATATTGGCCTTCTGCTAGAAGAGATCTGTTACAAAGGAACTGACATTCAACCAATAAGATCAAACAAGCAAGGAAATGAGTGCATCTAGAAAAACAGGATTTTGCATCAAACTAGTCTAAACTGTGATCTATGAAAGGAAATGCTAAGGAATGCTGCAAGAAAAGAAAGCATGAAACAACACTATTGAAAATAAAGAAGTTAGCATGATGAAGAATATCTACAGCAAAACAAAACTAGACTATTAACCACTAAAAAGATGCAAACACTAGAAGTCCTATGAATGAGGAAAATCTGTGCTTTTGGGGCAGCAAGAGGGTCTTTGCCTCAAATCATGGTCCCAAAGGGAGGAAGAGAGGCCAAGGCACTATTTCTAGCCTTTTTAATCTTTTCTTTATCACTTCTTAACCTCCTACCGAATGCACAAATGGAAGAAAAGTACTAAATCATTAAAAGAAACCTATTCTTAACCATAAAAGAGATACATCTAACAACAACCTAATCTACAAACTGAAATAAAAAATACAAATACAAGTAAAGATGAGCTTGGCTACTTGAATTGGGCCCTAACCCAAGGGCTGTAGTCCTCTAAGGTAACTCAGCACTAGCTCAAAAAGGATACATCTTTATTATCAAAATAATAACAAGATTACATGAACTGTCACAAAAAAATAAGCTCGAAGTTGGAGCAGAGTTTACATAAGAAAAAATACAACAAAAATCTGTCAAAATCTGACCCTAGTGAGGCCCTAGGCTTCTCTACTTATAAAAATGAAGCTACCATCAGCTCCCTTAAAATCAGGGAGGCTTGGCTCCCAAAACTCGAGATAATCATCAATCATCCTCCACTTGCTCCGCTGCCTTCTAATGCATGATTTGGCTACTTGTACTCTGAGCTGAATGAAGGGGAATTTGAAGTGAGGAGTAATAAATGAGGGGGATTCCCTTCTATAAGTCCTCTCCTTTTTCCACTTCGAGTTATTTCTGCCATTTGTTCACTGGATCCTTGACATTGACCTAGAAATTCATCAATAATCTGCATTAAACACATGTTAGACCACATGGCATCATAACTAACTCAACTCACTCCATAAGCATAAATATAATCAGAAAATCATACAATACGCTAAGAGAATGGTTGATCTGTCTAGGTTAGGAGGTAAAATGAGCCCATATAATTACCCATTTATGAGGCTCATCAGGTGCATCCCCTTGTGGGAGGGTTTTCTAGCCAATAATTAGTGATTAATTTGGTATAGGTCGTGTCCAGCAGCCAGGTCGAGTTGAATTTGTATGGTGCTTTGGGATTTTTGGAGGACCTGTGATTTCCAAGAAGGTAGGGGAGTGATCAGAGATACCCCTAGATCGGACCCATTTCCTGTAGAGGGATAATTTCTATTACACCGAGATCTTGATTAAAAATCTCTCCAAACTTCTGGCTAAAGCCACCTCCCCAACTCTCATGTTTCTCCATGTGGGCAACGTTTTATTCATTAGGATATCAGTCAGATGGGAAAGTTCCGAAAGTGCTTCCATGGTATCAGAGAGCGAGTCAACCTATGCTAAAGAGCCCCAAGACTCACCAAAACCTATGGAGAAATTTAGATCTCCTCCAATGATAAGGTTTTCTGGCAAGGTGATGGAGAGGTTTAAGAGCCAATCCCAGAAAGCCTCTCCCCCTTGGCAGGGCCCATAAACATTGATGAATCAAAGGTCAATACCAAGGTGAGCAGAGAATAAGTCTATCCCAATGAAACCCACTCCTCCCCAGGTAGATTTAAAGTTGATGGAGTGACGGTTATATCCCAGAGCCAAACCGCTAGATCTCCCAGCTACATCGAGGGAGAGGAAAGTCTAGCGAGGTTTCAGGGATCCCAGGATACGGGTAATGTGGTTCACCTCACCTAGGGTTTCTTGTAGAAATATGATGTCAACAAGTTTGGATTCGAAGAGTCTACAGAGGGCTAGATTTTTGGGTGAGCTAGCCATGCCCCTACAATTGAAATATAAGCACTTCATGGAGGTAACTGGTCATGGGTGATCAAAGCTCTAAGAACGTGATCCAAGGAAGTTTGTCTACCAAAGACCACGTCAGCCCCTGCATGTAGGATGGATTTCGAGAGGAAGGATTTGCGGTGGCGAGAGGGTTTGAGGCATAGCGAAGTGGTGGATAGGTCCAATCCAGAGAAGGGTGGGAAGGATTCAAATGAGAGGGAGTGGGGTCACAGATTGTATGAGTGGGGGGGGGTCTAATGAAGCAGAGGATGGTGGGGAGGAACAGAGGGGGATTCTAGAGGGAAAGATGGTGAGGTTGTAGAGAAAACAGGTTGATGGGGAATCAGTGGGCAGGGGATGGGAGGGAGGATGGTAGTTTGATCTAATACTGATGCATTGTGTAGATGGAATGAAAAATGTGCAATAGTAGAAGAAAAGCCATGGTGGGATAGAAGTTGATTACCTGCACTGCGTGTAGCCTCTGCTGTTGTCCTAGATCGAGTCATCGAGAGAGATGGTGGATGAGGGGAGTTCACAGGATCTTTCTCAGCCTGCTGAGCTGTGGTATCCTTTCTGAATGAAGGAAATGATGATAGGGTAGTGATATCTGTATTACATTCTAAACAACCATACCCAACAATATTGGCAGTGCAGGCAGCACAAAGGGCACTAAGTTCTGGAGCGCAAACTCAAACTAGCATGTGAGAAAAAAGGATAGGGTTGCGCACTGGTAAGGCACAAACTGAAATAGAGCTCTCAGAGAAAAGGCCAGGGTCACGTGGCGAGGGTCATGCGCACTAGTAAGGCTAAAAATTTGGTCACAACATGACACCATTAAATCCATCCAGATCATTGTGGAAAATTCATCTTCGAAACTAGAAAGTGGTGGCACAGCAGAAACGATACCTTGCCACCTTAACACTCATTCCAACCTAGCCTCCCAGCGTGTCCAGTCTCTAAAACCAATAGAACAAAAAATCTGTTCAGAAACACTCCTCTGTCAGCTTACCTCTATCAGGTAACACTATTCTTACATTGGTTCACTGTACTTCATCATTATGTTCCCTACAATGACGACCCCTTTGAAACTATTCACATGTTTACTTTATTTTTAGTCTGGTTGTCTTCTTCACTCGAGTTGTGCAAGACCTATACTCTTGTAGAACTCAACCATAGCAAGGTAAGATCCCTCATTTCAGAATTCACTATTTCTTTCTTTAGAGTTCGGCTCAATTATGGTAATAACCCTACATTGAATGACAAGGGATAAGATGGTAGAGAGCAGTAATAATTTCTTAGGTAAAAATTATAATTTATTCATACCATAAATTTTGTTTACCGCTTATCCATGACACTAAAATTGGGTTTCGATGTGGTTGCAGGTACAACGTTCACCAACTGCCCCTCACAACTCTAGAGTTAACTCTTATCTAAGATTTTCCAGGGTCCCTCTCTCAAAGGTGGTTCGATTATGTTTTTGGTTTTCGGTTTTCTTACAGGCCCAAAATCCTCCCCATGTTGTGAACATTTTTAATGCCACCACTGGAATGTTGTATTTTCTCTCCATGAACTAGGAGTTTAGCTATTTTTCCAAAAGGGCTATAAAGTTTTGTAACTATGGCCTTGATCCTTGTCCCAAACCTTAATTTCTTCTCTCTTGTACATGTCCATGGCATGTAGCCTTGGAATTATTGACAATTAATTGTAATGTTGGAAACTATAAATTTTATTCCTGTTCAAAGATTTAGTCTGTTGTCGTAGGTGGCCCTTGGTTTTTGAAAAGAGCTAGTGTTATGATTTGGCTATTTTATTTTGATTGAATTCAACTGAAAGGCCGACTCACTCGGTGAAAGTGTATATAGATATGTTGTGGACATCATCAAGCATGATGGTGAATAAACAAGGACAACGGTGAATTGACAATAGAGCTTACTTACAAATGGCACAGGAAAACATACGAAAAAATAAGTCAATTTTTCAATGAGTATTTGTATAAAGGAAAAAAGTTCATGACACCCAACATTCATTCGCTGAGAATGAATAGACAAAACATTGGCCTTGAATAATAAGTTTAGCCAGTTTACACATTAATGAACATGATAAATATTTCTAGTTTCTAATTATTTAATGAGAAACGAGAAATGTTTAACAAAAAAATCAAAATTATTTTATCTAATTAAATGGTTAGTAGATCCCTTTAGGTGTCTGGTGGCGAAATATCTCCAAAACCATCAAGACATAAACTAAAATTTAGGCATTTCTAACACGCCTCGTAAATATGTAGAGGGAATGTCTCTTACTGCTAAATAAAGTAATGCAAGAAGTATATATCATGTTAGTGGGCCTTCCTCTGATACTAAAACATGAGACATGTTTCATGATGAAACATGAAATGGGATTGGTGTTACATAGGGTTTTTCCCAAAAAAAAAAGAAAAACTGAGAAATAACCTGACTGAATGTATCCCCAGCCCCATCCTTGTCAATTTCTCTCTCTGTAGCCAACAAACAATAAATTTTATTGTCATCCTCTTCCTTTGTGTAATCCATTCCTAAGAAAAAAGTGGAATTGACACTATATCGTTGTACACTTTTGTTACTGTTATGTATAGTCCATCCAACATCTCATATATTCTTGTTTCTTCGATCAAAATTCTTGAGAGTCCCCTTCCATTTAAGCGCATATGCCTTCAAACAAAGGGCATTTACCGCTTCCCCATGACAAGGTGGTACATGTACCTTCCCACCATTTCACTTTATAGATGAGATAGAGATGGCGGTTTTCTGTGGCCCCAACTAATCCATACATCTTTGTATTTCTTGATAGACCCATGCATTCTAAAACATCATTACATCCCAATTCATGTAGAAAGAAAACATGTTAATAAAATAGTGTTTAGGCCTCATACCCAAAATTTATATCACACTCTTTGTACCTAATTCCAACCCTTTCACAATACATTTAAGCTTCAGAACAAGAAGGGACTCCAGGTCCAAATCACTTCAGATTGAGAATGACCAAATACCTTCATAGTTAAGAGGGAGTGTTGAAAAGTGTAACTAGGTCCATTCTTCATAATGACATGTAATTGTGATTTTATGTAAAAGATGTAAAGAAGAAAAAAATAAAGTTATTGTAATGCTTGCCTCATGGGTTTCACGAGCAAGAGATTTTATTTTTAGTTAAGGCTCCCATTGTGAGCCCTTAGGGATTTTTTCATTTAGTCATAAAAGATTGAAGAGTCATTGTCATGTATTGAAGGGATGTTACACATTGTAAAAGTCAATTTTTTTTTTGTAATTCACCCTCAAATCTCTTGTCAGTGGTCCTCACTCAAGTCAGCCTATAACGAAAGGGATAATACTAGAAATATGATGTTGGCCTATTCTAGTGATCATGTCAGCCTACTAATCATGGACAAACCACTATATATAGTAGTGCTTGGCCTCATTTCGAAGAGAATAATTCAATCAAGCAAGTATGAGATTACCAAGTTTGAAAATAATCTTAGAAGGAGCCTTAACATCAAGGAAGGAAGAGGAAGGGATAATGAAGAAAGTGACATCATTGTGGGACTATTTTTGGGCTAGTCTACCATCACACATGTGAAGATGGCATATCTAAAGTTTGCAAAGAGAGGCCAAAGATTGCAGACATATAAGGGAGATCTAGATTGGGTGAAGACTTCATTGAAGGAAAGCCAAGTAGAAGTGAAAAGAGTCTCCCTCTAAAATAAGACTATTCAAGGATCAAAATTTGATCTAAGGTTTTTGTTGTGAAGCAAAAAGTCGTAGGCCTACATGAAGAGACTGGAATTTTGAAGCAATCCAAGAAGAGGAAGATGAAGAGTACCGTTGACGTAAGGGTTAAGAGGAGGCTTATGAATTGTTCTTGGAAGGGCTCTAGTGTCAAGGTTATTTGTCATGGCCTTGGTATTCGTCAACTGAAGTTTCTATAAAAAGAATTTGTTTGGGTTTTCCCTTCAAAGAGTGAGAGGTTTTTCCGCTGGTTGAAAATCTATGTACTATGTCTCTTATCTATTTATTGTTCATGCATTGGTAATTGTCTTCATGAAAAAAAACAAAAATAACATAAGAAAGAGAAGATCATAATCAAGAAGTAAAAAGGAACTCACAAGAAACTATCAAAGTATAGAAATCACCTATCTATTGATGCCCTAGATTTTTCAACATGGTATTGTAGCTAAGGTGACAATGTCAAGAAGGGGTATCTAATCAAAGAGACACACAAGGATCAAGTTTCAAGAAAAGGATCAAAGAAATTGAAGCATACCAAAGTGAAAGTTCAAAGATCTACATCATACCAAAACCTTAGATCAAAGAAATCTACTTCATCAAAATTCTTAGGATCATCATCGAGGAAGCAGAAAGAAACACCCAAAACCCTCGAAGCATTTCCAAGATCATTAGTCAACCATAATTTAAGGAGGAGAATATTTTTCAAAGATTGAAGAAGGATAAATTGAAGAACATTGTCATGATCCTCAAAAGGGTTTGTCAGACAAGCTCTCTCTCATTAAACCAAAGCTTTAGCCTTTGAAGAACTCCATCAAAGTAATATATATCCCAAAGGGATCAAGGATTAATCTTGAAGAATAAATCTCTCAAGAAGCAGTGTTCGACTATACATATCATTGTCAAATTAAAGGAGGATTCAAGTGGAGAGAGCATAATCTACTTAAGTAAGTATATCTATGACTTCAACTTAATCTATCAAAATGTCATTTTGCACTGAGAGAAACAAATTGGTTGGGGATTCAAATTTTCTTTCATGGAAGAAAAGAACAGATCTAAACCTTATTGAGAATCAAGTCACGGAACACATAAAGTGCTCAATCACCAAAACTATTGAAGAAGATACTCAAGTACTTGTTAGGTACATGAAAGAGGAATTGAGGGCTCAAACGATTCTCATATAATCCATCAAGGACATCCTCATCCCATATGTATCAAAATTAAGCACTTCAAAAGATATTTATAAAAAATGGTAGAGTTCTTTTTCATGAGTACTGTAGGAGAAGTTATATCTCAAAGGCAAGAACTCTACAAATTGAATATTTCAAAGGAAGAAGGAATAACCTCATACTTCATGAGGATTTCTCAAATAAGAGATCAACTTCATGATCTGGGTGAAAAAATGTCTGATAGAGAAATGACCATTGTAGTATTAAATGAATCACCATAGGAATGAGAAAACTTCACCTCATGTATTTATGGGAAGAAATAACCCACTTCTTTCCATGATCTATGGTCTCTCTAAAAAATTGAAGAAACCAGATTAAAGGAAAATTTTGATGTCAGATCAAACGAACAGAACCAAACATATGCTGCTATGGCAAAGAGAAACGGAAAATTTTGAAAGTTTGGTCGCCAAAAGAAATAGAAGAAACATGGCAAGGGTTTAGTACTATGAATGTCAGGAACATGGGCACTATAGAAGAGATTTTCCTAAACTTGAGAACGACAATAACAAGAGAAATAAGGAAGAATACCATATAACTGAAGAAGTGGAAGAACCTGAGAAGAAGAGGCTTAAGAAGGAGGAAGTGAGAGATCTCTACTCTCAATGAGATAATCTCCTCCAATAAGTACTCTTCACTTGTGTAAATAATATTTATCTAGATAGGAAGCATTGTAAATATGACAAGATGCATCATATTAGAAGATTACATCATGGTAGAAGCATTATAAGTGAGAGCTTGTGACATCACCATAGGAAACATGAAGGATGTCTGACATAAAATATATGGCAGTCAACTATGAAGGATATAGGTCTTGGGAACCTCATTGAAATATCAAGTGATACTTATGGGAAAAAGCAAGAAGTCATCCAGGACAATGCTCATCATATATCAGTCAAAAGGTTAAATCTGTTGAATAGGGATATGCAAGATCCTCAACATTCTATGATGAAATATTCATTGGAAGATTCACCAATCTAGAAAGGAAACAAGTGTTTCATTAGGAACTCCAACTCATAGAATTAATGGAATTATGATATGATGACATAAGAGATGAAGAAGATCAGGGATTGAAGCTCTTTTCAACGAATGAAGCTGCTGAAAGAAGCCTAGATGACCTAAAGGAAAAATGAGGTATGTATGCATGTATTCAATATTATAAAGTTATGTTGAATGGTTTTAGGTAACATGGATCATTGCTCTATCCTGAGAAGCATGATCAAATGGAAAGGATATTCTTCTATATAAGGATGCAGCGAGGCATGGGTCACACTAGATGAAATCAACATAATATGTCCTCATATGGAGTATGAGGTGATTAACAGTAGCTGGGGGAACTCTAATTGGAAGCTCTTGGGAATGAAGCATGTGAAGAAAGGAAGGAATATATCATAGACTATGCAACCATGGAAGAAGAAAATCAAAATATTAGAACTGAAATATTTAACTATGACATATCCCCAAAAGATATGAAGACTCTCATGGAAGTCTGAAAAAGATAGAGACCCTTGACAATATACATCTTTGGGAAATGCATCAAATTATATGCAGGATGTTGATGCCATCAAGAAGATGTCATGATGAAGGACTATCACAAAGATAATTTTGATTTAAGTGCTCATTTCTTATTTTTGAACCAATATCTGGATGAGCTTATGCAATACTAACACGGGAAGAACTGTGAATGTCCTCCAACAAAACCATGTAGAATGATGTAAGATCCTTCTGAAGAACAGAACATAAAGAAGGTTGAATGGCATGAAGAAGGGCCATATGTAGACTAATGGATTCTTTTCTGATGAAAGGAATGATGAAACGAATAACTCGGGGATGAAAGTGATGGATGGTCTTTGCGCTATGAAAAATTCCCAAAAGATGAAGACTCCATCATAGAGAAGAAATTCATGACATTGAAGGAAGGAGCTCTTCAGGAAATTTGTTGTCCCATCATCTCCATATGAGGAAATGTTGCATGTCCCTAGCTAATAGGGGGCCTAGAAATAATTTTTATTGCTTGATAGAAACTTCGAAGCAATATATTCTCCCTAATTGAGAGGGAGAGATAGATGTTGGAAACAAATGATAATACTGAGAGGGGGGCCAAATCAATATTAAGGCTAATTTTAATCATTTTATGCCGATTTAATTTTCTGATTCAAACTTGGAAACCATCCATATAATGAGCATTAATACGAAATCAACAATCAAGCACACACCATGAGAATCATATAAATGAGATACAAGGTTTTACGTGGAAACCATTTCAGGAAAAAACCACCAAAGCTTGTTATCATTATTAATGCAAATAACAGAACTTACTCTAGTACATCAATATGTTTTGTGAGCACCCACTCACGGGAAGCACCAACTCCCTTTGATTGTTTTCTAGCACCAACTAGCAAGAAGAACAGACTCCCTATTTTTGTAGACACATGTCGACCTTACCAGAAACGCCATGTGAGGCACCGACCTCATGGATTTTTTGCAAGCACCAACTTGCAACTCCTTCCATTTTTTCAAGCCAGCTTTCAGGAGTCACCAACCCCCAAGCTTTCTCAAGAACCCATTAGGGATGGAAAAATCAACTTCCTATAAGTAGGCACCAACCCACACTCAAATAGGAATTGAATGTTCTATGTAATTTGGTATCCACTCTACCTGATAACAACTTCATTCTAGTCACTTTGCTCACTCTACAGCAACCCACTAATATTCTCAACAACATTCACTCGTCCTCTCCATGAGGCTTTGTATTTTATCTTCATCAACATGCACTTAGCTCTCGACCCCTTGCTCTCCATAGCACACACAAAACTCTCAGCCTTATTTTATTGCATAGGAACCTTCGGCCTTTCTCATATAGCACAAGAAACTATGACCTTATTCACACAACACAGGAAACTTTGGCCTTGCTCACACATTGCACAGGCAACTTTTGCCTTACACACAGTGCAAATGCAACTTCTACCTAACAAACCACATAGGAAACTTTCGCCTTTCTCACAACAACGCAACTCTTGGGGCCTCTTACCTCTACATACAAACTCTTGGCCTCTCTCTGTAGAATAGGCTTTCACTCAGCCTTACACAATAGTGCACACAATAAGATATTTTTTCTTATCTCTCTAGCAAATATGTTGCTTCCCCCTCTTTGCACATATGAGCTCCTAGGTTTTGTTCCTCTACTTCCCCGTGATCGATGTTGCCACTCTGTCCTATATTCACATTGTGTGAGTGTACTGCGGGATGGCTCTACCATTATGTTGTCGCGTATGACTTGTCCTTTGCCTCTGCATTAACCATGAGAGAGGTAACTTGACAGTTTCTCCATATCGAGAATGAATTTTGAGTCCACCTACACACTCCACCAGGAATAGTCCCCTCTGTGAATAGATCTCCTATCACTAAGGCTCTCCATGCTTATTCATGGTTTCACATGGCTTTGTTTTCCTTCGGCATGGCTTCTCAAATATACTTAGGCATGGCCTTCCTTGTCGTTGTTGCGTCACTTGTCTGTTTCTTGTCACAAGTGTAGAAACAGTGATCGACCTTGCAGTCCTTCATCGCTTGAGTGCATGAAGCTCTATGTTGAGAAATAAATTCTCATATGACCTCAAGGTAGACCCAACACTCCTTCCTAAATACCATGGTCCTTGATTCCTTGACCCAGTGATCTCTGACAATCATCATTACTCGTGAGACCATCTCCTCTATTTTAACATTCAACTCATAGTTTCCGACCCATACACCTTTACTCTCTGTACTGCGCTATCAGATAAATTCCACATCGCAACTTCACAGTAGTGAAATGTTCCTATTGGGAGCTAATCTTCCTTTGATACCGCTCTATGCAATTGGCTCTATGGATTTACTTGATCAAGAGCCTAGCTAATATCGGAAGCCCCCTTTATTAGAAAACTTTCAATAACCAACTGTTCTGAAGTTCTGATATCATAATCCTCTGATTGCTTGTCTCCTTCTGCTTAGCCCTCACAATGCACTTCTCACCATAGGACCACTTCCTATGGCCTTCTACTTAGAATTAAGGTGCTAAACCTTTAGACTCCTTCGAGTGGGCATTCTGCCATTATCAAATTATCTATAGCCTTACTTCTTTGAACTCTTGTGACCATGTGACCATGTGTCATGTCACACTACCATGTCATGCTGACGTCAACTTCCACTTGTCCCTTATCAGAGCCAATCAAATCCTACCATTTGTCCTTATCAGATCCAATCACATGCTTCCATGTGTCGTTATAGGAGCCAATCACATCCATCCATGTGTCATGCTAGAGGAGACAGAGGAGGACCCTCCAACCTTGGTTTCACACTGAAATCCTTTGTTAATTTTTCTTTTGACATTCCTCGATGCTTTTAAAGGCATATTGGCACTTATCAGTATCACAAAATTTTAAAGGTTCTTGACTTGACAGAGTTCTGATATTGCAATCTCTGATATGCCGATGTTTCGATAAGCCGATCTCCAGGATTTCTATATCCTCCAACCTATGATATAGTCTACTCCAATGACCTCCGACATTCTGATTTCACTGATATGCTGACCTAACATTCCAATGTTTCATGTCGATACACCAATCTTTGTGGTTTCGATCTACTGATGCGTCGATCCGTAGACCTTCGATCGTCGATCCGCTGATATGGTGGCCTCTGATCGCTGATGTGTTGGTATGTTGGCCTCTAATCACTGATGCATTGATATACTAACCTCCAATCACTAATACATTGATATGTTGATGTGTTGATCTTTTGATCTTCGATATACTGGACCTCGTATATTCTAGCCTTCTTAGGACTTCAAGTCCTTGATCATTGGTAGGCCATAACGTTTGAACAAGGAATCCATTTTTCGACTTCCACATATCATTGGAAATATCTTACAAAATAGTTTCCAATGGATGGGATCGATTGTAGGCTTTAATCCCATATGCTACCTCTAAGATGGCTCTAAAATATCTACCATTGTTCTACTCCTTGACTCTTGAGATAGCTAAAATCACAACCACCAAGGTGATCCTCTATGTTAGTGTTGGTATCTTCATCCCTCCATCAGTGATCAAATTCTCTTGTTGCATTGCATGTTACATGTCTCACTCGATGAGATGCATTCCATTAGGGTCATGGATCATCTGATGGTAGTGGCACATTATACCTTTTCCCTCATGTTCTTTACTTGCTAGCCCATTTTCATAAATTTAGATCATCTGCAGTCATTTTTTGTCTTTAAATCTGCAAAAGTCATTTTTAGGGTCTTACGTCTCATTAGGTCTAGGGTTTCATCAATAAGGTCTTGAAAACGCTCAATAATGATCAACAGGCACATGAGGATGTCAAATAAAGTCTCAGAAACAATAATTTCAATAATCACATGCTCAGGGATTGATTTTTCCTCAAAACCCTGTTTTGAGGAAAAACAGAGTTTTTTATGTTTCATGTACTAAAGTCTTATGTAATTTCATTTTTTCATATGTAATAATTTCAAAGGTAGCCCTGGTCACTTTGCCAAGCCTCTGCTACTTCAATTCCCGCAAAAGAAACAAAATGCCAAAACTGAGTTTTAAAAGAAAGTGAAATGAGCAAACATTAGAAGAGTGGGATTTTGTAAATGAAAAATCAAAACCATATGTATATAAACTATTTTTCATGTTAAAAAGTTCATTTGTGCTCAAGGGAGAAAGAGTGAGAAATCAAAAAAATCGTTTTGAGGCAAAGGAGGCAAAATCGCAGTGAATTTGACATTCTCCCTGGCACGACGCGCCTTGGCATGGGCACGGCGCACCGGGCAGTATTTTACAGTGCATTTTTATAAGTGGCACGATGCACCGAGGCAGTGTGGCACACCTGTGAGGTGGCACAATGCACCAGTCTCCACAGCCTGAAATCATTCACATCTTCCTCCAAAGGCTCTCAAATTGTAAACTCCTCATCTTACAAGTAAGTTGATACTTCGTCATGGCCAACGAATGAGTTTGTCTTAGTGTTTATGGTGATTTAATAGGGAAATATTGAAACCCTAGCTCCTTGCATTTCTTGTTAAAAAACATTGCCTAGGGTTTACAATTTCTATTTTTGCTGCTAAATCCTACCCCTATCAGTTTCACTCCCTCACTCCCTCACTTCATTTTCTTCCTCCCTTTTCACTCATATTTACCCATTCCCTATTCCCCATATCCCTCAACTACTAACCCTAAATCCCTACCTTCACTTATCCCAAACCCTAATCAAACAATCCCAAACCCTAAATATCATTCCCTAAACCCTTTCATTCCCTAAAAAACCTACCAGCAGTATCCCCAACCCCTCATACGCAGTCCCTCATCAATTTATATCTTTGGTGGCAAATTCCTACTGTCACTCTAAAATCTCTTCATACTCATCTAAGAAAGCTCAAGCATTGGCAAACATGGAGTCAGATTCTTCCTATGACAGAAATGAGGAAACAGTCAGTGACTCTTCCAGAGAGATTCATGCACCAAAGAGACCTCGTAAGAGTGGAAAACATAACCAGGAGGAGCCTACTTCACATGCCGAGTTGTTGGCTTGTCCTCTTGCTGTCACATGCTTCCAATATCAATATTGTTATCAATTTTGTGAGATGGTGGAAAGAGTCAAATACCACCATGAGCTTGCCAGATTATTTGTGCTCCATCTTCACAATGGCCAAGGCAATTTGGCAGGTGTGACATTCAGCTTGACACCTGAGACTAGAGCTCAAGCAACCGGTATTCCGAATGTAGGTAAGAAGTGGGGCAGTTGGTAGACAGAGATCACTATGAGCCATATATCAAGGCTAGTTTTCAAAGACATGTAAGTAGGGTCTTCCCATTCAGGTTCCTAGAGGACACATATGCTCCTTTGATGAAACTCATAATTAAATATTTCATCTGTGAGGGCAGATTTTCTCATGTATACACCTATCATATTAGATAGTTGATGCACTTCACTAGGGTGAGAATGATTAACCTCCCCTATTTCATTTGCTGGAATATTGAGAAGATGACCACATTAGTGCAAAGGAAGCCTCCTCATCAGCAGTGTAACAACATCTATCACTTCGCACTAATAAAAATTATGGTTTTGCATCAGCTTAGTCTCCTGAATTTTTCATGGGAGGATTTCATTGCACATGAGGTCTTTACAGCTCCTCAAGTTCCTCCATCAGTTTTTCATGAGGCAGGAGAGCCTTCACATCTGCAGGAGGTGCATGAGACACAAACCACCAGTGTGCCAGTGCTTGTCACATACCAAGAGGGCACCGGGAGATGATTTGCAGCAGCAAAATGAGTACTATATCCACCTGAGGTGGAAGGGGTATCATTTCCTCCATCAGCAGAGCAGGTATAGGACAAGGGTAATAAGCCCTTGCATGATGAGGGACCTTTAGGAGGTCAAGATGGAGATTTCATTCTTAGTCAGGATGATGACACTGATTTGAGCTCAAAGCTCAAAGAGATCATTAGGGAGCAACAAGATGACATTCATGACTTGTCTCTCAACCTGGAAAGAGCCAAGTGGATAATCAACTATCTTGACCAGAGGAACAAATAGTTAGAGGATCAACAAACCGTCATGGAGCTCCAAAACATAAGGGAAAACCGACAAGCTGCCAAGAGCAGGAAAACCAAGTTGACACCACTTGAACAAGAAATTGAAGTTGATCATGAATCTTGGCTTGAGAGGACAAGCATGCACTTGTAAAAGATGTTGGAGAAGGCCCAAAGATAGAAAAAGATGTTGAGGCACATGGGCTACCACTACTTGGCGAGAAACAAAAGTTGCAAAGAGAGAATCAGGACTTTGAAAGCCAAGTCGAGGAAAGCATTGAGGAAGAGAAAAGAGTAAGACAGACTCCAGATCATAGCTAAGGCTTCCTTAGCCCAAAAAAGCACTTAATGGAGGACACTCAACGCAAATTTCAAGGAATTTGGGAAACTTTTTGCAAATTTTGAATTTTTGGCCTAAAAATAGGTTTTTCTGCCTGGTGCGTCGCGCCACCTAGCGCGTGCTTTTTCTAGAGACCTCTTTTTGAGGAAAACTCAACATTTTTAGATTCCTCGTGGAAAAATATGAATTCCCTCACATGGCCAAGAAATTTTGACAAGTTTTGAGCTTCCAAAAGGGTCAAAAACACCTCAAAAATGACCTTTCTGCCCCTTTTTGGCCACACAGGAAGCAGTGTTGGGAGAACTCATCTTTGGAGGGGTAAATGGACACCAAATTAAAAAATTCCACTTGTTCTATAAAGTAGACATGCAGACCTTTCCAACAGGCCCACTTGGAGTAAATTTGGTGTACAAGAAGGCCTCCACAATCATCTCCAAAGTAGGATGCACATAGGGACAGGTGCGTGGCGCACAAGATGAAATTTTCTCATTTTGGCCGAAAAACTCTGTTTTTCGCCTAGTTTCTTCACAGTTTGACTTTTTTCTTTCTAAAATTCAAACTCATCATGTAATTTGATGTGACTTGATGGATTTTGTTGTAAATATGCTAAATTTTCACTCATAGAGGTAGATTCATCATGAAAAGGTAGTTTGCAACTGAATGAATCAGTTTCCTAGGTTTTAGAGGCAAGTTGTTCCACTGCCTACTTTTCAGTTCTTAATTTATATCTTGTTGAAACGGATCGTAAACTCATGAAATCGACCCCTAAAGCCTAGCATGAGTTGTTGGTTTCCTATATCTAGTATTTTTTCAGTCATTGGTAAAGGTTGGACTCTTGTGAATGATTTAAGCATTATTGTACACTCATTTTAGCAGTTTGGCAAAGTAATAGACCAGGGTTTGCAGCACTTTATGGGATTATTGTGGAAACTTGATTTGGTATTGTGTTTCCTTCTATAATTGCAAGTTTAAATGTGTTTTATGTATGCCATTATCCCTCTTTGTTCATCTCAACTAAATAAAACAAGGGTAAAGGTAGAATTCATTGCGTTGCAGTGCTCTACCTAGGGTTTCGTTTAGTTGTTTATGTTTTCAGTTGTTTGAAGAGGATCCTTAAGACTTTCATGCCCTCTCCAACTCCTCACCACTCTAAAAGCTCTCCATATCACTCAATTTTAAGTGCTAAACCATTTTCCTACCTCACCCCATAGAGATCTCTGCAAGACTATGTCCATTCCCTGGACCCAAAACTACCTTTCACATTTGAGCCAACAAAACCAAAATTAAATTTACTCAAACTCCTTTGAGCATATACCTAGCCTAAAATTAGTCTTTACATCAATCATCTCAAACCTCATTTACCATATTGTTCTAATATTGACAAGGAGAGAGCCCTCTCCTAACCTGGTAGGGCTAGCTACCAGGTTAAGCGTGGTTTGATGATACCCTAGACCTGCCTTTCTCAGCGTGAGGTAGACTTAGGCCCTAACACTCTACATGAATCCTGCAGCTACCATGGACTTCCTCCTGGTCGATCACTGTAATCATCATTTTATGGATTCTCCAATAATCTTGCTACGATGATGATTCTCTTCATGAAGCCTAGAAATACCATGAGATTCCTCCTCGGCCACCACTACGAACATCTGTTGCACCAAGCATTTGAGCTAGTCTGGTTGACATCAATGCCAACACTCCTCCCAACATTTAGGCAATGCCAACTTCCCAACACATCTCCCCAGCATGAATTTTGATATTAATTCCAACACACTTGAAGATGCGTTCACTAGGACACTGGCTCTGCAGACAATGCTAACTGTCCAATAATAGACACATCATTTTTGTCTTCACTTGGAAGAGAGAATGGATGATTGGGTAAATATCTAGCATCTTATGCTCTTACAGGATGAGATAGGGAATCCAAGATAAGATTAGTAATAGAGGACTGATAATATTCAAGGACTGGGAATCTGAGATAACTAAAGTCCTAGTGGAACGCAACCTCAGAATCTAGGCGGGGTATCTTCGAGGAGAGACAATGATGAGAGTATCTATGAATCATTATTCTTTCCAACATTGAGCTCAGATCTTGTGGAGAGAGAGAGATTTTATTCAAGGCATTTCTTTGTGAAAATGCTTGTTGATATGATGTTATACAGATGGGTTACCAATCTGATCCTTCTTATGAGAAATTCTTCAGATTGAGAATCACCAAGTACCATTCTGAATAACTCCCTAGTTAAGAGGCAATGTTGAAAACTTACATAGTGAAAAAATGTTTGGAAGGATATATTTGTTGCTTTGTATCTGATAGACACACAAAATGCGTCAAATGGTTGCCTCTAGTTGAATGGTGTTATAACACTTCCTTCCATACTACAGCAAAAATGACCCCATTTATGGCATTTTATGGATATCATCCACCATCCATCACATGATATTTAAGAGAAAATTCTAAGGTTCAAGCAGTGGAGGATCACATCAACAAAATGTTCTCCAACTCTTAAAGGATAACGTCACTTTGGCGTTAAATAGAATGAAACAACATGCAAATCAACATTACATCGAAAGAAGTTTTGATGTAGGTGACTGGGTATTTCTATAGCTATAGCCATACAAAAAAATGTCCCTCAAGCAAGCTAAGAAGGATAATAAATTATCACTAAAGTATTGTGGTCTGTACTATGGGATACAAATTGGAGCTTCCTGTAGCTTCCCAAGTGCACCCAATTTTCCATGTTTCATGCTTAAAGACAGTTATAGGTGTCAAGCTCCGAGTTCAAACAATATTTCCAAAACCTGACTACGAAGGAAAAATCATATTGGAACCTGAAGCGGTCATAGAAATAAGATTGAAAAATACAAAATCGATCAATTTTAGAGTTTCTCATCAAGTGGAAGAGCTTACCCACTCAAGATTCCATGTGGAAGGATGAGAATTTTATATAGAAGCATCTAGAACTACTCAAGCATTGAGAAAAACACTTTTCTTAAGGAGAGAGGCATGTTAGGTCCCTATAATATTAGCTTATTCAATTATTATTATTGTCATTGTATCCCCTTATTGTTATTGTTGTTCCCATGTTGTCCCCATATTGTTATTATTGTGCCCTATAGAAGCCCACTATTGCTATTGTTGTGCCATTAAATTATTATTATTATGTCAGCTCTGATTATATTGTGATCCCTTAGACTCCTATATATAGAAAGGAGGTCTTGTCATTTGTATCATCCAAGAATTGTTCATTTGTGTAATCCAAAGGAGGTTTCCCCCTCGAAGAGGCTAATTTTGAAGTCGTTGATATATCATTTCTTCTATTTTGTGAGCTGTTTGCATAACATTGTATTTTTCACATGTAATATGTATTCAAGGCATCATATGTCCATGTGAATACATCACAGTACTATCTGAAGAGGCGGACAAAGGCTTGTGGCTCCTCTGTTGTGCAACACATATCGAGATTTACGAGCTTCATATCTCTTTCTATTCCCAAGTTGATTTGTTCATGAAATCAGTGTGGAACTATGGGTTTTGGTGTTCCTGGGCCCTTTGAAGTGATTTTGAAATTCATAGAGCTTCTCAAGTGAAACCACACCCTTAGGGATGCGGATTCCTTTGCTATCATTAGGTGTGTGTTTCTGTCTTTCAAGTCCCTCACTGGTTCATCATCTACAATGACTGAGTGGTGAGGATTACTTCTTCAACAGATGAGACTACCACTCCTATCGGTGTAGTCTTTCTCTTCCTCTACGAAGAGGAAAGATTGTATACTCCTGGGATCAGTACAATACATTTTGAAAACTGACAGGTGATGGAACTCACCGAGAGAAGATGATGATATGAAATTCTTGTTTGGGTTTGGGAGGTGAGGAGTAACCAACTTTAGAGTTGCACATGGGAGAGAGGGATTTTGTGTTACTGCCTTGACTAATTTATGGATACATTTGGTTGAGAGGACTTTCAGCCATAAACAACTCACGACCCTCCTTCTATCACCATAAATTTTGACAATGTTGGACCTGCCAACATTCAAGGGATCTCCTCGGTATGAAGTTCCAACGAGACCTCACACCATTTGGTGTAGGAGTCCCTTCTGGTATGATCTCCTGGTTGCCATTATCTTAGAGATTTTCCTTATCTTTTGTTGTTCAACACATGAGAGTCTTATGCTTATAACATTAAGAAAGTGAGGTGAGTGTGCCTAGTGTGTGCATCACATAACTCTATGTTCGGGTTCTCTTACTTTCAAAAGGGGGGATTAAAGTGAGCCTCTTGATGAGAGGGAATAGTCCCAACCCAGGAAGAAGTCGACACGAACAATAACAAGGGTCTCTCCAGCATCCAGCGGAATAGTCCCCAAACAATGCGGTAGTCGTGAAAACCAAATTTAAAGGGAAAACATGTACATCGTCAAGCAGAATAGTCCACATGGGGGTGACAGTTGTTAAAACCAGGAAAAGAAAAGAGTATATGTCTAATGTCTGGTGGAGTAGTTCACATGGACGAGACAACAATGATAAACAATACAACATATCTTCAGAAATATGAGTACTAAAATAACAAAAATAGTTCAACTATCTTAGTTTAGGTTAAGAAAACATGCATTACAAACATTTAAAGAATAGTCTTACAAACAGATACAAAACATGTGTGAAAATGTGATGGCCTAATCCAAGACACATATGTACACCATATATCACTAGTCCTAGTAGTGGGACGTTGGAGCCACTCCTCTCTCCTCAAAGAACACACTACAGACTCTCAAGGCTGGGTGAGAGGAGCCAAGCTGAAATATAATAAAATAAAATGTCCCTCAAGCAAGCTAAGAAGGATAATAAATTATCACCAAAGTATTATGGTCCATAGTATGGGAGGATGAGAATTTTATATAGAAGCATCCAGAACTACTCAAGCGTTGAGAACAACATTTTTCTTAAGGAGAGAGGCATGTTAGGTCCCTATAATACTAGTTTATTCCCTTATTATTATTGTCATTGTAGCCCCTTATTGTTATTTTTGTGCCCATGTTGTCCCAATATTGTTATTATTGTGCCCTATAGAAGCCCTATATTGTTATTGTTGCACACTTACATAATTATTGTTATGTCGGCTCTGATTATATTGTGACCCCTTAGACTCCTATATATAGAAAGGAGGTCCTGTCATTTGTATTATCCAAGAATTGTTCATTTTTGTAATGTAAAGGAGGTTTCCCCCTCAAAGAAGCTGATTTTGAAGTCGTTGATCTATCATTTCTTCTATTTTGTGAGATGGTTGCATAAAATTGGATTATTCGCATCATATGTATTCAAGGCATCATATTTCCATGTGAATACATCATAGTATTGTCTGAAGAGGAAGACAAAGGATTTCTGCTCCTCTATTATGCAACACGTACAGAGATTTACGAGTTTCAGATCTCTTTCTGTTCCCAAGTTGATTTGTTTGTGAATCATTATGGAACTGTGGGTTTTGGTGTTCCTAGGCCCTTTGAAGCGATTCTGTAAGTCATAGAGTTTCTCAAGTGAAAGCACACACTTGGGGATGTGGTTTCCGATGCTATCATCAGGTGTGTGTTTCTGTCTTTAAATTCCTACACTTGTTCGTCATCTACAATGACTGAGTAACGAGGATTACTTCTTCAACATATGAGACTACCACTCTTGTGGGTGTAGTCCTTCTCTTCCTCTATGAAGAGGGAAGATTGTGTACTCTGAGGATCAGTCCAATAGATTTTGAAAACTGATAGGTGATGGAACAGACTAAGAGAAGATGATGATATGAAATTTCTTGTTCAGGTATGGGAGGTGAGGAGTAACCAACTTTAGAGTTGCACGTGGGAGAGAGGAATGTTGCAAGAAAGGAAAGCATGAAAGAAGATCTGAAACAACACATTTAAATGTTGAGGCATGCTGCAAGAAAGGAAAGCATGAAAGAAGACTATTGCAAATAAAGAAGTGAGCATGATTAAGAAGATCTGAATCAAAACAAAACTAGACTATTAACCACTAAAAAAGCTGCAAACACTAGAAGTCCTATGAATGAGGAAAATCTGTGCTTTTCGGGCAGAAAGAGGGTCTTTGCCTCAAATCATGGTCCCAAAGGGAGGAATAGAGCCCAAGGCACTATTGATAGCCTTCTGAATCTTTTCTTTATCACTGCTTACCCTGCTACAGAAAGCACAAATGGAAGCAAACTACTGAATCATCAAAAGCAACCTATTCTTAACCATCAAAGAGATACATCTAATAGCAACCTAATCTACAAAGTGAAAGAAAACATACAAATTCAAGTAAAGAGGAGCTCAAATACTTAGATTGGGCCCTAACCCAAGAGCTTCAACCCTCTGAGGTAACTCAGTGCTAGCTCAAAAACGATTCCATCTTTATTATCAAAACAATAACAATATTACATGAACTGTCACAAAAAATAAGCTCAGAGTTGGAGCAGACTTCACATAAGCAAAAATACAACAAAAATCCACCAAAAATATGACCCTAGTGAGGCCCTAGGCCTCTCTGCTTATAAAAATGAAGCTACCAATAGCTCCCTTAAAATCAGGGAGGCTTGGCTCCCAAAATTCAAAATAATCATCAATCATCCTCCACTTGCTCAGTTGCCTTCTAATGCATGATTTGGTTGCTTGTACTCCGAGCTGAATGAAGGGGAATTTGAAGTGAGGAGTAATAAATGAGGGGGATTCCCTCCTATAAGTCCTCTCCTTTGTCCACTCTGAGTTATTGCTGCCATTTGTCCATTGGATCCTTGACTTTGACCTCAAAATTCGTCAATAGTATGCATTAAACACATGTTAGACCACATGGCATCATAACTAAATCAACTCACACAATAAGCATAAATATAATCAGAAAATCATACAATAAGCTAAGAGAATGGTTGGTTTGACTAGGTTAGGAGGTAAAATGAGTCCATATAATTACCCATTTATGAGGCTCATTAGGTGCATTCCCTTGTGGGAGGGTTTGCCAACCAATAATCAGTGATTAATTTTGTATAGGTCGTGTCCAGCAGCCAGGTCGAGATGAATTTGTATGGTGTTGTGGGATTTTTTGGAGGACCTATGATTTCCAACAAGATAGGGGAGTGATCAGAAATACCTTCAAATCCGACCCATTGTCTGTAGAGGGATAATTTCTATAACACCGAGATCTTGACTAAAGATCTGTCCAATCTTCTGGCTAAAGCCGCCTCCCCAACTCTCATGTCTTTCCATGTGGGAAACGTTTTATTCATTGGGATATCAGTCAGATGGGTGAGTTCTGAAAGTGCTTCCATGCTATCAGAGAGTGAGTCAACCTGTGCTAAAGAGCCCCAAGACTCACCAAAACCTATGGAAAAATTTACATCTCCTGCAATGATAAGGTTTTCTGGCGAGGTGATGGAGAGGTTTAAGAGCCAATCCCAGAAAGCCTCTCTCCCTTGGTAGGGCCCATAAACATTGATGGCTCAAAGGTCCATACCAAGGTCAGTAGAGAATACATCTATCCCAATGAAACCCACTCCTCCCCAAGTAGATTTAAAGTTGATGGAGCGACGGTTATATCCCAGAGCCAAACTGCTAGATCTCCCAGTTGCATTGAGGGAGAGGAAAGTCTAGCCAGGTTTCAGAGATCCCAGGATACGGGTAATGTGGTTCACCTCAAATATGGTTTCTTGTAGAAATATAATGTCAACAAGTTTGGATTCGAAGAGTCTTCGGAGGGCTAGATTTTTGGGCGGGCTAGCCATGACCCTACAATTGAAATATAACCACTTCATGGAGGTAACTGGTCATGGGTGATCAAAGCTCTAAGAGCCCAATCCAAGGAAGTTTTTCTACCAAAGACCACCTCGGCCCCTTCCTGTAGGATGGATTTCCAGAGGATAGATTTGCAGTGGCGAGCGGGTTTGAGGTGTAGCGAAGGGGTGGATAGGCCCAATCCAGAGAGGGTTGGGGAGGATTCAAATGAGAGGGAGTGGGGTCACAGATTGTATCAGTGGGGGAGGTTTAGATGATGTAGAGGATGGGGACGAGGACCAGAGGGGGCTTCCAGAGTGAAAGATGGTTAGGTTGTAGAGAAAGCAGGCTAATGGGGAATTAGGCGGTAGGGGATGGGAGGGAGGATGGTAGTTTGATCTAATACTGATGCATTGTGCAGATGGAGTGTAGAACATGAAATAGTAGAAGAAAAAACATGGTGGGATAGAAGTGGATTACTCAATCTGCATGCAGCCTCTGCTGCTGCCCTAGATCGAGTCATCGATGGAGATGGTGGATGAGGGGAGTTCAAAGGAGCTTTTTGAGCCTGCTGAGTTATGGTATCCTTTCCGAATGGAGGAAATGATGATAGGGTAGTGATATTTGTATTACATTCTAAACAACCATACCAAATGATATTGGCAGTCCAGGAAGCACAAAGGGCACTAAGTTCTCGAGTGCAAACTAGAACTGGCATGTGAGAAAAAAGGATAGGGTTGCACGCTAGTAAGGCACAAACTGAAATAGAGTTGTCAGAGAAAAGGCCAGGGTCATGTGGCGAGGGTCATACGCACTAGTAAGGCTGAAAATTTGGTCACAACATGACACCTTTACATCCCTCCAGCTCACTGCTGAAAAATTCATCTTGGAAACTAGAAAGTGGTGGCACAACAGAAACGATACCTTGCCACCTTAACACTCATTCCAACCTAGCCTCCAGCGTGTCCAGTCTCTGAAACTAATAGAACAAAAAACCTCTTTGGAAACACTCCTTCGTCAGCTTAGCTCTATCAGGTAACACTATTCTTACATTGGTTCACTGTACTTCGTCATTATGTTCCCTAGAGTGACGCCCCTTTGACACTATTCAGATGTTTACTTTGTTTTCAGTTAGGTTGTCTTGTTCACTCCAGTTGTGCAAGACCTATATTCTTGTAGAACTCGACCATAGCAAGGTAAGATCCCTCATTTCAGAATTCACTATTTTTTTCTTTAGAGTTCGACTCAATTATTGTAATAACCCTACATTGAATGACAAGGGTTAAGATGGTAGAGAGCGGTAATAATTTCTTAGGTAAAATTTATAATTTATCCATACCCTAACTTTTCTTTAGCGCTTATCCATGACACTAAAATTGGGTTTCGATGTGGTTGTAGGTACAAGATTCACCAACTCCCCCTCCCAACTCTAGAGTTAACTCTCATCTAAGATTTTCCATGTTCCCTCTCTCAAAGGTGGTTTGATTGTGTTTTTGGTTGTCGATTTTCTTACAGGCCCCAAATCCTCCCCATGTTGCGAACTTTTTTAATGCCACCACTGGAATGTTGTATTTTCTCTCGATGAATTAGGAGTTTAGCTATTTTTCCAAAAGGGCTATAAATTTTTGTAACTATGGCCTTGATCCTTGTCCCAATCCTTAATTTCTTCTCTCTTGTACATGTCCATGGCATGTAGTCTTGGAATTATTGAATATTAATTGTAATGTTGGAAACTATAAATTTTATTCCTATTAAAAGATTTTATCTGTTGTCGTAGGTGGTCCTTGGTTTCTTAAAAGAGCTAGTGTTACGATTTGGATATTTTATTTTGATTGAATTCAACTGAAAGGCCGAATCATTGGTTGAAAGTGTATATAGATATGTTTTGGACATCATCAAGCATGATGGTGAATAAACAAGGACAACAGTGAATTGACAACATAGCTTACTTACAAATGGCACAGGAAAACATACGAACCAATAAGTCAATTTTTCAATGAGTATTTGTATAAAGGAAAAAAGGTCGTGACACCCAACATTCATTCGCTGAGATTGACTAGACAAAAAATTGGCCTTGAATAATAAGTTTAGCTAGTTTACACATTCATGAACATGATAAATATTTCTAGCTTCTAATTATTTAACTAGAAACGAGAAATGTTTAACAAAAAACTCAAAAATTATTTTATCTAATTAAATGGTTAGTAGATCCCTTTAGGTGTCTGGTGGCCAAATATATCCAAAAGAATAAAGACATAAATTAAAATTTAGGCATTGTTAACACACCTCGTAAATATGTAGAGGGAATGTCTCTTACTGCTAAACAAAGTAATTCAAGAAGTATATATCATGTTAGTGGGCCTTCCTCTCATACTAAAACATGAGACACATTTCATGATGAAACATGAAATGGGATTGGTATTACATAGGGTTTTTCCCTCAAAACAAACGAATATCTAAGAAATAACCTGACTGAATATATCCCCAGCCCCATCCTTGTCAATTTCTCTCTCAGTAGCCAACAAATAATAAATTTTATTGTCATCCTCTTCCTTTGTGTAATCCATTCCTGAGAAGAAAGTGGAATTGACACTATATCGTTGTACACTTTTTCTACTGTTATGTACATTCCATCCAGCATCTCATATATTCTTGTTTCTTCGATCAAAATTCTTGAGACTCCCCTTCCATTTAAGGGCATATGCCTTCAAACAAACGGCATTTACCCCTACCCCATCAAGGTGGTACATGTACCTTCCCACCGTTTCACTTTATAGATGCGATAGAGATGGTGTTTTTCTACGGCCGCAACTAATCCATACATCTTTGTATTTCTTGATAGACCCATGCATTCTAAAACATCATTACATCCCAAATCATGTAAAAAGAAAACATGTTAAGAAAATAGTGTTTAGGCCTCATACCTGAACTTTATATCACACTATTTGTACCTAATTGCAACCCTTTCACAATACATTTAAGCGTCAAAACAAGAAGGGGATCCAAGTCCAAATGACTTCAGATTGAGAATGACCAAATACCTTTGTAGTTAAGAGGGAGTGTTGAAAAGTGTAACTAGGTCCATTCTTCATAATGACATGTAATTGTGGTTTTATGTAAAAGACGTAAAGAAAATTATTGTAATGCTTGCCTCATGGGTTTCATGAGCAAGAGATTTTATTTTTAGTTAAGGCTCCCATTGTGAGCCCTTAGGGATTTTTTCATCTAGTCATAAAAGACTAAAGATTCATTGTCATGTATTGAAGGCATGTTACACATTGTAAAAGTCAATTTTGTTTTTGTAATTCACCCTCAAATCTCTTGTCAGTAGTCCTCACTCAAGTCGGCCTATAATGAAAGGGATAATACTAGAAATATGATGTCGGCCTATTCCAGTGATCATGTCAACCTAATAATCATGGACAAACCACTATATATAGCAATGCTTGCCCTCATTTAGAAGAGAATAATTCGATCAAGCAAGTCTGAGATTACCAAGTTTGAAAATAATATTAGAAGGAGCCTTAACATTAACGAAGGAAGAGGAAGGGATAGTGAAGAAAGTGACATCATTTTGGGACTGCTTTTGGGCTAGTCTACCATCACACATATGAAGATGGCATATCTGATGTTCGCAAAGAGAGGCCGAAGATTACAGACATATAAGGGAGATCTAGATTGGGTGAAGACTTCATTGAAGGGAAGCCAAGTAGAAGCGAAAAGAGTTTTCCTCTAAAATAAGACTATTCAAGGATCAAAATTTGATCTAAGGTTTCTGTTGTGAAGCAAAAAGTCGCAGACCTACAAGAAGAGACCGAAATTTTGAAGCAATCCAACAAGAGGAAGATGAAGAGTACCATTGACGTAAGGATGAATAGGAGGCTTATGACTTGGTCTTGGAAGATCTCTAGTGTCAAGTTTATTTGTCATGGTCTTGGTATTCGTCAATTGAAGTTTCTATAAAAAGAATTTGTTTGGGTTTTCCTCTCAAAGTGTGAGAGGTTTTGCCCTTGGTTGACAACCTATATACTGTGTCTCCTATCTCTTTATTGTTCATGCATTGGTAATTGTCTTCATGGAAAAAACCAATAATAACATAAGAAATAGAAGATCATAATCATGAAGCAAAAAGGAACTCACAAGAAAATAAAAAAGTATAGAAATCACCTATCTATTGATGCCCTAGATTTTTCAGCATGGTATCGTAGCTAAGGTGAGAATGTCAAGAAGGGGTATCTAATCAAAGAGACACACAAGGATCAAGTTTCAAGAAAAGGATCAAAGAAATTGAAGCATATCAAAGTGAAAGTTCAGAGATCTACAACATACCAAAACCCTAGATCAAAGAAATCTACTTCATCAAAATTCTTTAGATCATCATCGAGGAAGCAGAAAGAAACACCAAAAACACTCGAAGCATTTACAAGATCATTAGTCAACCATAATTTAAGGAGTAGAAGATTTTTCAAATACTGAAGAAGGATAAATTGAAGAACATTGTCACGATCCTCAAAAGAGTTTGTCAGACAAGCTCTCTCTCATTAAACCAAAGCTTTAGCCTTTGAAGAACTCCATCAAATTAATATATATCCCAAAGGGATCAAGGATTACTCTTGAAGAAGAAATCTATCAAGAAGTAGTCTTTGACTATACATATCATTGTCAAATTAAAGGAGGATGCACGTGGAGAAAGAATAATCTACTCAAGTAAGTATATCTATGACTTCAACTTAATCTATCAAAATGTATTTTTCCACCGAGAGAAACAAATTGGTTGGGGATTTGCATGGAAGAAAAGAATAGATCTAAACCTTATTGACAATCAAGTCACGGAACACATCAAGTGCTCAATCACCAAAACTATTGAAGAAGATGCTCAAGTACTTGTTAGGTACATGAAAGGGGAAGTGAGGGCTCAAAGGATTCTCATATAATCCATCAAGGACTCCCTCATCCCATATGTATCAAAATTAAGCACTTCAAAAGATATATATTAAAAAATGGTAGAGTTTTTTTTGTGAGTACTGTAGGAGAAGTTATATATCAAATGCAAGAACTCTAAAAATAGAATATTTCAAAGGAAGAAGGAATAACCTCATAATTCATGAGGACTTCTCAAATAAGAGATCAACTTCATGATCTGGGTGAAAAAATGTCTAATAGATAAATGACCACTGTAGTATTAAATGCATCACCATAGGAATGAGGAAACTTCACTTCCTGTATCTATGGGAAGAAATAACCCACTTCTTTCCATGATCTATGGTCTCTCTGCATAATTGAAGAAACCAGATTAAAGGGAAATTTTGATGTTAGATCAAATGAACAGAACCAAGCATATGCTGCTATGGCAAAGAGAAAGGGAAAATTTTGGAATTTTGGTCGCCAAAAGAAATAGAAGAAACATGGCAAGGGTTCAGTACTATGAATGTCAAGAACATGGGCACTATAGAAGAGATTTTCTAAACTTAAGAATGACAATAACAAGAGAAATAAGGAAGAATACCATATAACTGAAGAAGTGGAAGAACCTAAGAAGAAGAAGCTTAAGAAGGAGGAAGTGAGAGATCTCTACTCTAGATAGGAAGAATTGTAAATATGATAAGATGCATCATATTAGAAGATGACATCATGGTAGAAGCATTATAAGTGAGAGCTCACAACATCGCCATAGGAAACATGAAGGATGTCTGACCTAAAATATGTAGGAATTTACAAGGTAACTTCCTCAGAAAGAACACCAAAAGGACACCGCTCACAACTAGATCACATATCAATACACCCGTATTTTTGACATGGTTAAAACCCTCAAAGAGGGAAACAGTCCACGACCTATGCCAACGTGGCTACTACAGGAAATTTCTTAATCAAAGAATGAAAATTTACATAAGCTTCTCTCATGCACGGATTACCCGAACAATGACCCTCCATGCGCTTTAAATAGAACTCATGGACCAATTGGGTGTCAAGCCATGGATCAAGTGTCGGTAATACCGAGGAGAGAGTGAACCGTCAGATCACTACATATCGTGACCGTCAGATTGTAAGTTACAAAATGTACAACGGTAAAGAAACACACTTTACCTAACTCTATACCTAACTCTATCAAGTTGAAATTAACTATTTCCTATGTGTCGGAATATCCTAAGATCCCCCCTTAAGAACAACTTGGGATAGGATTGAAGGATTTACAAATATGACACAATAGGAGAAGGAAGGAGGCACTAGAGCCTATCCCCCCTTAGTGACAACTTCCTGAACTCCAAGCATATATCGAAGTTTAGTGAACTTCGCCTCTGTGAGAGCCTTTGTGAAACCAACAAATAGAGGAGCTGCTTTGGCACTGTAATGAATCCCAAACTGTATTGTACCTCGAACATAACGAAGTATTCTTTTAGCTACTTTCCAATGACTTTCACGGGGGTTTTGCATAAAACGAGCAACAAGGCCAACAGCAAAGGAAAGGTCAGGACGAGTATGGGTTAAATACAAGAGTTTTCCTACAAGTTGAGGGTATAAGGTAGCATCAACTTCAAGAGAAGTACAAGAGACTGAAAGTTTGACTCCAGATTGAAAGGGAGAAGGGGCTGGCTTATAGTCTTCCATGTGAAAATGACGAAGAATATCACAAGCATACTTGGACTGGGAAAGGGAAATACCCTCCTTGGATTGCAAGACTTGAAGACCGAGAAAATAGTGTAAGTGTCCTAAGTCTGTCATTTCAAATTTCTTTTTAAGGCTGGACTTCACATGGTTTATAAGGTTTGGATCACTACCAGTAAGAATAATATCATCAACATAAAGAACAAGGATGATAAGAGAGTTGCCCACTTTCTTGGTGTAGACAGTATTGTCAGAATAACACCTAGAAAAGCCAGATTCTAAAAGAAAGCTATCCATTTTGGCATACCAAGCCCGAGGAGCTTGCTTGAGACCATAAAGAGATTTCTTAAGTCGTCATACAAGGCTGGAGTCTGTTTGGATGAAGCCAATTGGTTGTTCCATATAGATTTCTTCATGCAAGTCCCCATGCAAGAAGGCAGATTTAACATCCATTTGATGGACTTCCCATTTTAGAGAGGCAGAAAGGGAAAGAACAAGGTGGATAGAGTTCATTTTGGCAACAGGGGAGAAGGTTTCAGTATAGTCAATGCCTTCAACCTGTGAAAAGCCCTTAGCAACAAGACGAGCTTTATGTTTATCAACATTCCCATCTGGTCCATACTTGGTTCTGTAAACCCATTTACATCTAACAAGTTTGCGTCCCTTTGGTAGAGGAACAAGATCCCATGTATCATTTTACAACAATGAATGATATTCTTCATTCATAGATGCTTCCCAATGTGGATGGCCTGAAGCTTCTGCAAAAGTGTCAGGATCATGATTTACTAGAGCTTGAGCCAGTAAAGAAGAGGCTCTTTCAAACTGAGAACGTGTATGTCGCTGATCTGTAGGATCACCGGCAAGATCACCTGCTGCATCCCGAGTAGCACGGACCCATTTTGGAAGTTGAGGATCCTGAGAAGGTGGGGGAGGATTATCATCCTCACTTTCATCATCTGAAGAAGAAATGTTTTCAAAAGTAGAAGAGATAGGAAGAGGTGGCACATCCGCCGGACTAGGCTCGCAGGCCGATTTATTTTCATCAAATTTTACATCTCTTCTAATGATAACATTTTTGGACTTAAATGGAATAAGTCTATAACCTTTTACATCTTCAGAATATCCAACAAAAGTACATTTCTCACTCTTAGGTTCTAAAGCTTTATGCTTTTCATATGGAATATGGGCCCATGCTTCACTTCCAAAAACACGAAAGTGACTTACATCTGGTTTAATGGAACTCCAAGCTTCTTCTGGAGTGATATTCTTTAGAACCTTAGTAGGAGTGCAATTGATTATATAATTTGCACAATTAATTGCTTCAGCCCAAAAACTAAGACTGAGTCCTTTAGATTGCAGCATACAATTAGCCATTTCCTTTAAGGTGCGATTTTTCCTTTCAGCTACACCATTTTGTTGTGGAGTGTATGGAACAGTATGTTGCATTTGAATTCCATTTTCGGTGCAAAAGTTGATGAATGTGTTTTTAACATATTCTCCACCATTATCAGTTCTTAGCTTAAGAATTTGATGTCCAGATTGTTTTTCAACAAAGGCTTTGAAGGCCAAAAATGTGTTAAATACTTCGCTCTTGAGTTTTAAGAAGTATACCCAAGTGCGTCTGGAGAAATCATCAATGAAAGTTAAGAAATACTTGCAGCCAGATAATGAAGCAACAGGAAGTGGACCACATAAATCACTGTGCACAAGCTGTAAAGGGGCTGAGGCGTGCCAGGAGGCACGTTTTTCAAAACTGTCCCGATGATGTTTTCCGAGTACACATCCGGAACAAACACCATCTCTGCAAGATACCATAGGAAGACCTGTCACCATATTTTCTTTACATAGATGCTGAAGGGAGCGATAGTTTAAGTGACCAAATCGCTCATGCCAAAGGTTGCTCACTTCATCATTATGAGCAACAAATACTGAGGGAAGATTTGATGACCCAAAGTTGTGAAACTTATACAACCTTGTGGAATCATCAGCAATACCAGTAGCTAGAATCTGTTTAGGATCTCTCAGATCCTTGATTACAACATCATGAGGTGAAAATTCAACAATTTTACCTTCACCTGAATGAGTTATCTGATATACAGATAGAAGGTTGCAGGATAAGGTTGGAACACATAATACATCATTAAACTGACCATTGTCTAGATGAACAGTTCCAGTCCCTACAACATTAAGAGATCTATCATCACCAACATATATATTTTTGGTGTTACAATCATTTAAAGAAGAAAACATGGCTTGGTTTTTGGCCATGTGATAAGAGGCTCCAGAATCAATGAGCCACTCATGAGAATGAGAAGGAGAAGATACATTTAATGCATAACCAGACTGAGATGATTGACAACGACATGCAGAAAGTGCCATTCCTGAAGTTGAAGTTGAAGTATCCTCCACATGGATGTTATGTTTCTTCATTGCGGCTTCCAAGGCTTCCATCTTCTTAAAGCATTTAGATTCCAAGTGGCTATCTCGATTACAAAAGTTACAATGTTTATCAATCTTCTTCCATTTGTTTTTATTGGTCTTATCATTTTGCTGAAATGATCTTTCAGTTTGAGGCTGAGTTTGCTTAGGACCCTTGTTTGGTTTAGGACCATTCTTTTTAGGATAGGACTTCTTAGGATTCTTTGAATTTGGTTGTTGCTGGGCGGCTAACGCTTTCTTGGAAGAGTTTCCAAGATTAAGAATACCAAGGTGTAAGATTTTTTCTTGTTCTCTTATTAAAGAATCACAAAAAGAGTCAAAGGAAGGGGCCTTGTAGTCTTTTCCTTGACAAATGAAAGCTTCCCTTGTAGAATGGAAAGTGGAAACAAATACAGAGTAGGCTGGTCCCAACTTAGTAAGGATGGAATAAATAAGGTTAATATCTTCTTTCTTAACCTTAACACCTTCCAAGAGATATCTAAGGGTCTTGAATTTGGACAAGAAATCTTCAATGCAAGAAAAATTATTAGGATCCAATGTAAGCAACTCATTTTCAAGTTGATGGGCTCTAATTTCATTTTTAATCCCAAAAACTTTAGTGATTTGTTCCAATGCTTCATGAGGAGTATCAAGTTCTGCAATATGGAATCGAAGATCAGGAGAAATAGACATCCCTATCAAACCACGTGCTTGATCTTGTCTATTTTCCCATTTTGCAGCCTTGTCTTCATCATTTGGTTTCTTCTCTTGGCCTGTGGCTATTCTGTAGAGACCTTTACTTCTAAGTAAATCTTCCATGTAGGATATCCATTGGAAGTAGTTAGTGCTTTCAAGAATGACTTGGCATGGACTTTCCATTTAAAAAAAAACTGAAGCAGAAGATGCTGAAAGTAAGTGTTCCAATGGATAGATCTCGAAAAATTAGGCGGTTTAAAAAAAAAACGGCTCTGAAAAAGGCTTTCGGATGAAGAAGTTATGGCTTTTTGAAAAAAAAATTGTTGAAGTTGCCGGCAAAGTGCGCGAATGTGCGGAAATGAAAAAATCTGCCCCCACAAAATGGAGACTTGAACCCAAGACCTATACTCTCTTAAAATAGCTTTGAACCAATTGATCTATACAAAAAATTTGAGAGAGAGAGAGAGAGGGGGGCGGGGGGGGGGCCTTGGTTTGCATGCTTGCCTTGAGAAAGCTCTTTTTCCCTACAAAACACAAAACCCAACACGGACATGCAAAGAAAACGAACCTTATGGCTCGAAGTTAGCTTTAGCCAAAAAACTAGATATTTTAAAAAAATGAACCTTGCGGCTCAAAGTTAGCTTTAGCCGAAAAACTAAATATTTTTCTCAATGTTTCTGATTTTCCGAGATCACACTAAGGTGCAGGGAAAAGAGCATACGCATGAGAAAAATCCTTCCTTTATGTTTCTGATTTGCCCAGATCGCACAGAGTCGCAGGGCAAAGAGCATACGCAGAAATGAAAGGTATAGATCCGGTTAAAAAAAAGCTAAATAAACCGAAACCGAAATAAGCAGAGAGAAAATAACAGTAAACTGCAAATAAACACTGTATACCTCCCGATCTGAAAAATGACGCAACTAGGGCTACTGGAAACCTTTTCACGTGAAACGAAAGGGGTTCCTCATTGGAACAGATGCTCCGAACACAACAAAGCAGTCCTCTCGGCCCGAAAGCAGTCAGAAACAACGTATCTAGGAAACGGCAGTCGGATGCAGTTCTACCGGCTTCGGATTTGGATCACCAACGGATGCGACCCTCAAATAGCTCTGATACCATGTAGGAATTTACAAGGTAACTTCCTCAGAAAGAACACCAAAAGGACACCGCTCACAACTAGATCATAGATCAATACACCAGTATTTTTGACGTGGTTAAAACCCTCAAAGAGGGAAACAGTCCACGGCCTGTGCCAACGTGGCTACTACAGGCAATTTATTAATCAAAGAATGAAAATTTACATAAGCTTCTCTCATGCACGGATTACCCGAACAATGACCCTCCATGCGCTTTAAATAGAACTCATGGACCAATCGGGTGTCAAGCCACGGATCAAGTGTCGGTAATACCGAGGAGAGAGTGAACCGTTGGATCACTACATATCGTGACCGTCTGATTGTAAGTTACAAAATGTATAACGGTAAAGAAACACACTTTACCTAACTCTATACCTAACTCTATACTAGACCAAGTTGAACTTAACTATTTCCTATGTGTTGGAATATCCTAACAAAATATATGGCAATCAACTATGAAGGATATAGCTCTTGGGAACCTCGTTGAAAGATCAAGTGACACTTAGGATAAAATGTAAGAAGTCATCCAGGACAATGCTCATCATATATCAGTCAAAAGGTAACATCTATTGAATAGAGATATGCAAGATCCTCAACATTCTATGATGAAATATTCATTGGAATATTCACCAATCTAGAAAGGAAACAAGTGTTTCATTAGGAACTCCAACTTGTAGAATTAATGGAAGGATGATATTATGACATAAGAGATGAAGAAGATCAAGGATTGAAGCTATTTTCAACAAATGAAGCTACTGAAAGAAACCTAGATGACCCAAAGGAAAAATGAGGTATGTATGCATGTATTCAATATTATAAAGTCATGTTGAATGGTTGCATGTAACATGGATCACTGCTCTATCTTGAGAAGCATGATCAAATGGAAAGGATCTTCTTCTATATAAGGATGCAACAAGGCATGGGTCACACTAGATGAAATCAACATTATATGTCCTCATATGGAATATGAGGTGATTAACAATAGCTGGAGGAACTCTAATTGGAAGCTCCCGATAATGAAGCATGTGAAGAAAGGAAGGAATATATCGTAGAGTATGCAACCATGGAAGAAGGAAATCAAAATATCGGAACTAAAATATTTAACTATGACATACCCACGAAAGATATGAAGACTCTGATGGAAGTCTAAAAAAGATAGAGACTCTGATGGCAGGATGTTGATGCCATCAAGAAGATGTCTGTTGGCATTATGATACATATGTTGTACTTGATGGCAACCCACTCATCTCAGATGATAAATTATAGTGCAACAAAGTTCACGCACTTTCATGAAGATAAAAGTTTCTTTCATGTAGAGAAAAGTTCATGCATATTCATGAAGATAAAATTTTCTTTCATGTAGAGAAAAGTTCACGCACTTTCATGAAGATAAAAGTTTCTTTCATGTAGAGAAAAGTTCACGCACTTTCATGAAGATAAAAGTTTCTTTCATGTAGAGAAATGTTCATGCACTTTCATGAAGATAAAAGTTTCTTTCATGTAGATAAAAGTTCACGCACTTTCATGCAAAGAAAATTTTCTTTCATGTAGAGAAAAGTTTGCGCACTTTCATGCAGAGAAAAGTTTCTTTTATGTAGAGAAAAGTTCATGCACTTTCATGCAGAGAAAAGTTCCCTTCATGCAAGTGAATAGTTCACGCACTTTCATGATTGGTTCATGGTATTAGTCCAACATTTTCTGATCCTATGGTTTTGGTCCATGGTATTGCATCCAAAAGTGTTGATCTCAGGCACTTTCATGGTTGGTTCATGGTATTAGTCAGACAATTTTTTATGCTATGGTTTTGGTCCGTGGTATTGCATCCAAAAGTGTTCATCCCAAGTATTGGGTCCGTGGTATTGTGTTATTATGGTTGTGGACCGTGGTATTGTGAAAGGCCTAAGACTATAAAAGAGGAAGGAGATCATTCGACAAAGCATCATCTAAATTATTGAATATCTGATAAAGTGCTAGATATGGAATACTGTGATCGGGTTATGGTGCAGATCTGGATCTGAGCTGAAGAGGGATCTCACTGGTTGATGGAGAACAAGATCTAAGGATAGATTGGGATCAAATGGCTTGAAATGAACTATCTCTATATAGTAGATTATGCTTATTCTAGATTTGTATATTAACACTTGTAATGATCTAAACTCGGTATAACTTATGTTTGAAATCGCTACAAGTCATGATTGAATATTTATAGATCTGTATGCGGGTTGGCTTTGGCAAAAGCGCATATATACGCAGGTTTGGTTCATTTTAGTAGCGTATACCATTTGAGCTATGATGTTGAAAGTTACAGGTGGTTCAGGTTGTTGATGTGTTCTGATGACTATTTAATGGTGTTAGTATTCTACATATTCAGTTTGATTGATTGTGTTGATGGATGAGATCTAATAATGGACCAGGATCATAATGACTCATATTTGTGTGATCTAATGGACTAGATAGGGCTGCTAACACACATATTATCCTTGTATATGTATTAATCTGGTGATTGGGTGATTCAGAAGATTGATTGATTATGTACTTCAATGATATTAATGGGTCGAGTTGAAAATTAGATGAAACATGGCCTTTCAGATTATGTGATGTGCTTCAGGTGTATCAAGTCTGAAAATGTATGAAACGTGGTACTTGGAGGAGAGAATATTGTAGTTCGGTGCCTACGTACTAGTATCTTAGCTAGTACAAGAGCTAAGGGGGTGGTAGCTCCCTTCCAGTAGCAGTTGAAAACTTTGGAGCATTGTATCAGGTAGCAGCCCGCGTACTAGTAAATGGATCGGCTAGTACAAGAACTATGGGGGTTGTAGCTCCCTTCGAGGAGAGTCTGGAGAACGAGAGAAGTTTGTAGCCTTCTCCAGGTAGAAGCCTGTGTACTGGTATAAGTCTGTACCAGTACAGAACTATTGTAAAAGGTATTTCTTATTAAATAAGATTGAGACGACTTGCAGTAGGTGGTTTTCACCCACATTTGGTTTCCACCTTACATCATGGTGTTCATGTGTGCTTCTTGTGTGTGATGATCTGTTCTATTTTACTTCTCCGTTTTACTGCTCATATGGTTAATAATGTTCTGATGCACTCATTAGAGATCAACTAACTGAATCATATGTTTACTGGATATATACTTGTTGCATCACATATGAATCTTAATATGGAAAGTGAAAAGTTATATTGATCTCATAATATTGATTCACCCCCCCTCTCAGTATTATTTCCAACAATTGGTATCAGAGTAGGTCCTTTTGTAGAAGCTTGATCTCTTGAAGGAGATCCATGGAAAAATGGGAAAGAAGCTTAAGAAGAAAGCGCCTAAGCAGAAGAAGACATCTCTAAAGAACTATGACAGTGGGAGAATCGATTGGGGATTATGTGGAAGAAGCACTTCAGATTCAGAATCATTTCAGAATGAAGATGAACTATGAGGTATGAATTTATTATTCTCTGATGTTCCAGCTATCTATCCTTTGGGAAAAGATGAAAGTGACAGTGAAACAACTGAATTTGCTTTTATGGGTGAGCAAGAAAGATATCAAATAGTGGTAGAGTTTAAAAGGCTTACAGACAAAATTAGAGATCAACAAGATCTATTGAACAAAAGGGAATGTGTCTTCAAAGAAGAAGCTGCCAAACTAAAAGGTCAACCAGAGGAAGGAAACAAGGTAAGGAAGTTATTCAAGGACAAATATCAAAAGTTGTAGGATGAAGTAACATCACTAAGAGATGAAGTCAATGAAATAAGCACAACCGTCAAGAAACTCAGAGATAGATCCAATTACTATGAATGTCTTGAAGCCACGATCTGCTCGCTAAAAGAAGATCTTGAAAAATGAAGAAGCAGAATAAAGAACTACTCCAAGCTCATGAAAATGAAGTTCTTGAACTAAGACTTCAGTTGGAAGAAGAAATAAATGCTGAAGAAAATGTGAAGAAGCGGTATCTTGAAAAGGAAGAGCAACATCAAGTTGAGGTAAATATTCTAAAAGATAAATTAGAAGAAAAGAATAAATTGTTACGATTTCAAGATAGTACTAAAGTCTTGGATGATATTCTTAATAGTCAAAGGTCTCCTGCTATCAAAACTGGTCTTGGTTTTCATGAATCTATTGAAGGTGAATCTAGCTCACAAAGTAAGACAAGGGACTCTACTACAAAATCTGAAATGCTCAATAAGGAGATGAAAGGTCAATCTCATCATCAACCAAGGAAAGAAATTATTCAAAGAAAATCTTTTACTCCTCCTATGAATAATGTTGAATGTTATGTATGTCATAATCTTGGACATGTTGCAGTTAGATGTAGAAGAAGAAGGCTTCAAGACTATCATGCAGAAAGATCATCAGATTCAAGGTACTTTATGTTTGGTCACAGAGCTCTTGATTTCTATAGAAGAAATATGAGATGTTACACATGTAACAAGCTTGGACATATAGCTAAGAAATGCAGGAACAAAGTATGGGCACCACACCAAAAGGAGAAAAAATCATCATCACACTTGAAGATGTGGAAGAAGAAAGAAGTACAGTCAGAAAGAGGTGGAACCGCACAACATACAAACATAACAGAAACAAAGGGTGCTCGAAGTGTAAAAATTCAGTGTCCTAAATCTCATACGCAAGTTTCTTAAAGAGAAGTCACGTATATATGCGAGTTGGTTATGGCATAGTCGCATATATGATTGTTTGAGGAAAGGCAATAGGGATAGGTTCACGAAAAGGATCAGTTATGATTCGGTTTATTATTTGCGCTATTTGATAATGGTTACAATTTGCTGATGATATGACTTGATGGTTAGGAATTTTTTGTTTCTAACTTGATAATGATGATGTCTTGATACTTCTTGCTGATATGCATGATCAGATCTGACAGTAAACAAGATGGCACAGGTTTAGGGGGAGCATATGCTTTTATTGCATTGTTGGAATTATGGTTAATAGTCCTTGGTGATGATGCTTATATGGATAAATTATTCATCTTGCTATGATATAGTTATGAGTTGTTCATATGATTCATGGGGTTACATAGTTGATATTTAGAACATATTTGTGGTTGATTCTCTAATGGCGCTTACATGGTGATCTTTATAAGGATAAGGAGAAGCACATAGCTTGAATTCACATCTTCTTTACTTGATGATGAGTCATTCATATGTTGTTGTCGTCATATGTATAAAGATCATATTTTACAGTTATGATGCTGGATTCCTATTGTTCTTGGCACATATATGGATGAGGATTGTTGGCTGGATACATGGATGATTATTCAAAGTTGCATTGTTCGAGACATGATGATGAGTTCTTACCTATATGATGATAGTTTGTTTCGTACATATGTTGATTGATGCAGATATTCCTAATTGATGATACTTGGTTCATGTAGATCTGGATGGCTATGGTGTTTCTCACATATGATAAGAATGTGAATGATTATGTATATACAAAATTATGTTCAAAAGGATGAGTTGATATGGACATACCTTGATGATTCATGCACTAATACAAGTTGCTGGTCTAGTTGCTATTGACAGATGCTATGGAGCGGATCATACAGTGTTGTTGTTGATGTTTATCATGATGTTTGGTCTCTGTTATAAATGTCATGTATATCATTCGATGTAAAGGTCATATCAAGACTCATGATGTAATAGTGTATCTCTATCTATTGTAGTCATTTGATGAGATCTCTTCAGGTCATGTAATGGCCTATGTTGGTTTCCCCACTATGCCTGGGATGAATGATGTTATTCTCTTATGTTATCATATGTAAACTTTTGGTATATCACCATTGTGATGGGAGATAGATGTATGTATGAGTCTTTGGTGATAGGAAGGTCATTTATGATGTATAGAGTCATGTTATTCTTGTAGAACATCTTTTTACAGACCTTGCCTACAGTCAGGGGGAGCATGAACAAGCATACTTCAGCAGAGCAAAGATTTCAGCATGTAGCATGGACAAATTGGTACACCTTGGCATATACAAAGGGGGAGCTCATTCAGAGATTTCAGCAGGTACTCAAAGGAAGCATGGACAGAGTGGTAATTCTTGGCATATACAAAGGGGGAGCTCATTCAGAGATTTCAGCAGGTAATCAGGGGGAGTATGGGTAGCGGAATGTTCATCTAGGAAAGAGATTATCTTGGTCTGCCCTTTGCCCTTGCTATCAAAGGGGGAGAGTGATTGGTTGTTGTTGCCATCAACTCCAAAGGGAGAGATTGTTGGCATTATGATACATATGTTGTACTTGATGGCAACCCACTCATCTCAGATGATAAATTATAGTGCAACAAAGTTCACGCACTTTCATGAAGATAAAAGTTTCTTTCATGTAGAGAAAAGTTCACGCACTTTCATGAAGATAAAAGTTTCTTTCATGTAGAGAAAAGTTCACGCACTTTCATGAAGATAAAAGTTTCTTTCATGTAGAGAAAAGTTCACGCACTTTCATGAAGATAAAAGTTTCTTTCATGTAGAGAAAAGTTCACACACTTTAATGCAGAGAAAAGTTTCTTTCATGTAGAGAAAAGTTCACGCACTTTCATGGTTGGTTCATGTATTAGTCCGACAATTTTTTATCCTATGGTTTTGGTCCATGGTATTGCATCAAAAAGTGTTGATCCCAAGTATTGGGTCCGTGGTATTGTGTTATTATGGTTGTGGACCGTGGTATTGTGAAAGGCCTAAGACTATAAAAGAGGAAGGAGATCATTCGGCAAAGCATCATCTGAATTATTGAATATATGACAAAGTGCTAGATCTGGAATACTGTGATTGGGTTATGGTGCAGTTCTGGATCTGAGCTAAAGAGGGATCTCACTAGTTGATGGAGAGCAAGATCTAAGGATAGATCGGGATCAAATGGCTTGAAATGAACTATCTCTATATAGTAGATTATGCTTATTCTAAATTTTTATACTAATGCTTGTAATGATCTGAACTGGGTATAACTTAAATTTGAAATTGCTGCAAGTCATGATTGAATATTTATAGATCTGTACGCGGGTTGGCTTTGGCGAAAGCGCGTATGTATGCAGGTTTAGTTCATTGTAGTAGCATATACCATTTGAACTATGATGTTTAAAGTTACAGGTGGTTCAGGTTGTTGATGTGTTTTGATGACTGTTTAATGGTGTCAGTATTCTACATATTCAGTTTGATTGATTATGTTGATGGATGAGATCTAATAATGGATCAGGATCATAATGACTCATAATTATGTGATCTAATGGACCAGAACGGGTTGATAACACACATATTATCCTTGTATTGGGTGATTCAGAAGATTGACTGATTATGTACTTCAATAATTTTAATTGGTCCAGTATGAAAATTGGATGAAACGTGGCCTTTCAGATTATGTGTTGTGCTTCAGGTGTATCCAGTCTGAAAATGTATGAAATGTGGTACTTGGAGGAGAGAAGATTGTAGGCCGGTGCCTACGTATTAGTATCTTAGCTAGTACAAGAGCTAAGGGGGTGGTAGCTCCCTTCCAGTAGCAGTTGAAAACTTTGGAGCATCGTATCAGGTAGCAGCCTCCGTACTAGTAAATGGATCAGCTAGTACAAGAACTATGGGGGTTGTAGCTCCCTTCGAGGAGAGTCTGGAGAATGAGAGAAGGTTGTAGCCTTATGCAGGTAGAAGCCTGTGTACTGGTATAAGTCTACACCAGTACAGGACTATTGTAAAAGGTATTTCTTATTAAAGAATATTGAGACGACTTGCAGCAGGTGGTTTTCACCCACATTGGGTTTCCACCTTACATCATGGTGTTCATGTGTGCTTCTTGTGTGTGATGATCTGTTCTATTTTACTGCTCTGGTTTACTGCTCATATGGTTAATAATGTTATGATGCACTCATTAGAGATCAACTAACTGAATTATATGTTTACTAGATATATACTTGTTGCATCACATATGAATCTTAATATGGAAAGTGAAAACTTATATTGATCTGATAATACTGATTCACCCCCCCCTCAGTATTATTTCCAACAACGTCATGATGAAGGACCATCACAAATCTAATTTTGATGTAAGTGTTCATTTCTTATTTTTGAACCAATATCTGGACGAGTTTATGCAATACTAACAAGGGAAGAAATGTGAATGTCCTCCAACAGAACCATGTAGAATGATGTAAGATCCTTCCAAAGTACAAAACATAAAGAAGGTTGAATGGCATGAAGAAGGGCGATATGTAGACTAATGGATTGCATTCTGATGAAAGGAATGATGAAATGACTAACTCGGGGATGAAAGTGTTTGATGGTCTTTGCCCTTTGAAAAATTCCCAAAAGATGAATACTCCATCATAAAGAATAAATTAATGACATTGAAGGAAGGAGCTCTTCAAGAAGTTGGTTGTCCCATCATCTCCACATGAGGAGATGTTGCATGTCCCTAGCTAAGAGGGAGCCTAGAAACAAGTTTTGTTGCTTGATAGAAACTTTGAAGCAATATATTCTCCCTAATTGAGAGGGAGAGATAGATGTTGGAAACAAATGATAATACTGAGAGGGGGGAAAATAAGTATTAAGGCTAATTTTAACCTTTTTACGCTGATTTAATTTTATGATTCAAACTTGGCAACAATCCATATAATGAGCATTAATATGAAATCAACAATCAAGCACACACCATGAGAATTATATAAATGAGATACAAGGTTTTACATGGAAACCCTTTCGGGAAAAAACCACCAAAGCTTGTTATTGTTATTAATGTAAATAAGAGAACTTACTCTACTACATCAATATTTTTTGTGAGTACCCACTCACAGGAAGCACCAACTCCCTTTGATTGTTTTCTAGCACCAACTAGTATGAAGAGCAGACTCCCTATTTTTGTAGACACCTGTCAAGCTTACCAGAAGCGCCATGTGAGGCATCGATCTCATGCATTTTTGGCAAGCACCAAATTGGAACTCCTTTCATTTTTGTAAGCCAACTTTCAGGAGGCACCAACCCCCAAGTTTTCTCAAGAACCCATCAAAGATGGAAGCACCAACTTCCTATAAGCAGGCACCAACCGACACTCAAATAGGAATTGAATGTTCTATGTAATTTGGTATCCACTCTACCTGAAAAAAACTTCGTTATCTAGTCACTCTGCTTCCTCTGCTTCCCCATGATTGATGTTGCCACTCTGTCCTGTATTCACATTGTGTGAGTGTACCATGGCATGGCTCTACCATTATGTGGTCGTGTATGACTTGTCCTCTGCCTCTGCGTTAACCATGAGAGAGGGAACTTGGCAGTTTCTCCATATCGAGAATGAATTCTCAGTCCACCTTCACACTCCACTAGGAAAAGTCCCCTCTGTGAATAGATCTCCTATCACTAGGGCTCTCCATGCTTATTCATGGTTTCACATGGCTTTGTTTTCCTTCGACATGGCTTCTCATCTATACTTAGGCATGGCCTTCCTTGTTGTTGTTGCATCACTTGTCTATTTCTTGTCACAAGTGTAGAAATAATGATCGACCTTGTAGTCCTCCATCGCTTGAGTGCATGGAGCTCTATGCTGAGAAATAAATTCTCAGATGACCTCAAGGTAGACCCAACACTCCTTCCCAAAGATCGTGGTCCTTAATTCCTTGACCCAATGATCTCTGACAGTCACCATTACTCATGACACCAACTCCTCTATTTTTACATTCAACTCGTAGTTGCCGACCCATATGCCTTTACTCTTTGTACTGCACTATCATAGAAAGTCCACATCGCAACTTCACAGTAGTGAAATGTTCTTATTGGGAGCTAATATTCCTTTCATACCGCTCTATGCACTTGGCTCTATGGATTTACATGATCAAGAGCCTACCTAATATCAAAAGCTCCCTCTATTAGAAAACTTTCAATAACCAACTGTTCTGAAGTTCTGATATCATAATCCTCTAATTGCTTTTCTCCTTCTCCTTAGCCCTCACAATGCACTTCTCACCATAGGATCGCTTCCTATGACCTTCTTCTTACCATTAAGGTGCTAAACCATTAGACTCCTTCGAGTGGCCATTCTCCCATTGTCGAATTATCTACACCCTTGCCTCTTTGAACTCTCGTGACCATGTGACCATGTGTCATGTTGCACTGCCATGTCATGCTAATGTCAACTTCCACTTGTCCCTTATCGGAGCCAATCAGATCCTTCCATGCGTCGTGCTGGAGGAGACAGAGGAGGACCCGCCAACCTTGGTTTTACACCAAAATCCTTTGTTAATTTTCTTTTGACATTCCTCGGTTCTTTTAAAGGCTTATCGACACTTATCGATATCACAAAATTTTAAAGGTTCCTACCTTGACAGATTTCAGATATTGCAATCTCTGATATGTCGATGTTCCTATAAGCCGATCTCCAGGATATCTATATCCTCTAACCTATGATACAGTCTACTCCAATGACCTCCGACATTCTAATTTCACCGATATGCTGACCTATAACATTCCAATGTGTCATGTCGATACACCAATCTCTGGGGTTCCGATCTCCTGATGCGCCGATCCGTTGACCTTCGATCGTCGATCCGCCGATATGGTGGCCTCTGATCGCTGATGCGTTGATATGTTGACCTCTAATCACCAATGCATTGATATACTAACCTCCAATCACTGATACACCAATATGTTGATGTGCCGATCTTTTGATCTTCAATATGCTGGTCCTCATATATTCCAGCCTTCTTAGGACTTCAAGTCCCTGATCATTGGCAGGCCATAACATTTGAATGAGGAATCCATTTTTCGACTGCTGCATATCATTGGAAATATATTACAAAACACTTTCCAATGGATGCGATCCATTGTAGGCTTTAATCCCATATGCTACCTCTAAGATGGCCCCAAAATACCTGCCATTGTTCTGCTCCTTGACTCTCGAGATAACTGAAATCACAACCACCAAGGTGATCCTCTACATGAATCCTGCAGCTACCATGGACTTCCTCCTGGTTGATCACTATAATCACCATTTTATGGATTCTCCAATAAGCCTACTACTATGATGATTCTCTTCATGAAGCCTACAACTACCATGAGATTCCTCCTCGACCACCACTACCAACATCTGTTGCGCCAAGCATTTGAGCTAGTCTACCTGACATCAATGCCAACACTCCTGGCAACAGTTAGGCAAAGTCAACTTCCCGACGCATCTGCCCAGCATGACTTTTGACATTAATTCCAACACACTTGGAGATGCGTTCACTAGGCCACTGGCTATCTAGACAATGCTAACTGTCTAATAATAGACACATCACTCTTGTCTTCAATTGGAAGAAAGAATGGAGGATTGGGTAAACATCTAGAATCTTATGCTCTTAGAGGATGTGATAGGGAATCCAAGATAAGATTAGTCATAGAGTATCGATAATATTTAAGGACTGGGAATCCAAGATAACTAAAGTCCTAGTCTAACGCAACCTGAGAACGCAGGTCGAGTATGTTCTAGGAGAGACAATGATGAGAGTATCTATGAATCATTGGTCTTTCCAACATTGAGCTTAGATGTTGTGGAGAGATAGAGTTTTTATTCAAGGCATTTCTATGTGAAAATTCTAGTTGATATGATGTTATACAGATGGGTTACCAATCTGATCCTTCTTATGAGAAATTCTTCAGATTGAGAATGAGCAAGTACCATTATGAATAACTCCCTAGTTAAGAGGAAATGTTGAAAACTCAGATAGTGAACAAATTTTTGGAGGGATATATTCATTTCTTTGTATCTGATTAACACACAAAATGGGTCAAATGGTTACCTCTGGTTGAATGGTGTTATAACACTTCCTTCCATACTATAGCAAAAATAACCCCATTTATGGCACTTTATGGATATCATCCACCATCCATCACATCATATTTAAGAGAAAATTATAAAGTTCAAGCAGTGGAAGATCACATCAACAAAAAGTTCTCCAACTCTTAAAGGATAACGTGACTTTGGCATTGAATAGAGTGAAACAATAGGCATATCAACATCACACCGAAAGAAGTTTTGATGTAGGTGATTGGGTATTTATATAGCTACATCCATACAAAAAAATGTCCCTCAAGCAAGCTAAGAAGGATAATAAATTATCCCCAAAGTATTATGGTCCATACTATGGAATACAAATTGGAGCTTCCTGTAGCCTCCCGAGTGCACCTAGTTTTCCATGTTTCATGCATAAAGACGATTATAGGTGTCAAGCTCTAAGTTTAAACAATATTTCCAGAACTTGCCTACGAAGGAAAAATCATATTGGAACCTAAAGTAGTCATAGAAATAAGAAATCAAAAACTACGAAATCGATCAATTTTAGAGTATCTCATCAAGTGGAAGAGCTTACCTACTGAAGACTCCACGTGGGAGGATGAGAATTTTATATAGTAGCATCTAGAACTACTCAAGCATTGACAAAAACACTTTTCTTAAGGAGAGAGGCATGTTAGGACCCTATAATACTAGATTATTCCCTTATCATTATTGTCATTGTATCCCCTTGTTGTTATTGTTGTGCCCTTAAATTACTATTATTATGCCAGCTATGATTATATTGTGATCCCTTAGAATCCTACATATAGAAAGGAGGTCTTGTCATTTGTATCATCAAATAATTATTCATTTGTGTAATGTAAAGGAGGTTTCGCCCTCGAAGAGGCTGATTTTGAAGTCGTTGATCTATCATTTCTTCTATTTTGTGAGTTGTTTGCATAACATTGGATTATTCACATGTCATATGTATTCAAGGCATCACATGTCCACACGAATACATGACAATATTGTCTGAAGAGGCAAACAAATGCTTGTGGCTCCTCTGTTGTGCAACTAGTCATAGAGCTTCTCAAGTGAAACCACACCCTTGGGAATGGGGTTTCCTTATCTTTCAAGTCCTTCACTGGTTCATCCTCTACAATGAATGAGTGGTGAGGATTACTTCTTCAACATATGAGACTACCACTCCTATGGGTGTAGTCTTTCTCTTCCTCTACGAAGAGGGAAGATTGTGTACTCCTGGGATAAGTCCAATACCTTTTGAAAACTAACAGGTGATGGAACAGACTGAGAGAAGATGATGATATGAAATTTCTTGTTTGGGTATGGGAGGTGAGGAGTAACCAACTTCAGAGTTGCGTGTGGGAGAGAGGGAGTTCGTGTTACTACCTTGACTAATTTATGGATACGTGGGGTTGAGAGGACTTTCAGCCATAAACAACTCACGACCCTCCTTCTATCACCAGAAATTTTGACAATGTTGGATCTGCCAACATTTAGGGGATCTCCCCAGTAAGAAATTCCAACTAGACCTCACACCATTTCATGTAGGAGTCCCATCTGGTATGATCTCCCAGTTTCCATTATCTTAGAGATTTTCCTTATCTTTTGTTGTTCAACACATGAGAGTGTTATGCTTATAACATCAAGAAAGTGAGGTGAGTGTGCCTAGTGAGTGCATAACATAACTCTATGTCCGGGTTCTCTTACTTTCAAAAGGGGGGAGTAATGTGAGCCTCTTGATGAGAGGGAAGAGTCCCAACCTAGGAAGAAACACACATGAAAAATAACAAGGGTCTCTCCAACATCCAGCGTAATAGTCCCCAAACGATGTGGTAGTCGTGAAAACCAAATTTAAAGGGAAAACATGTACATCGTCAAGCGGAATAGTCCACATGGGGGTGACAGTCGTTAAAACCAAGAAAACAAAAAGATTGTATGTCTAATGTCTGGGGGAGTAGTCCACACGGATGGGACAACAATGATAAACAATACAACACATCTTCAACAATATGAGTACTAAAATAACAGAAATAGTTCAACTATCTTAGTTCACGTGAAGAAAACATGCATTACAAACATTCAAATAATAATCTTACAAACGGATATAAAATATGTGTGAAAATGTGATGGCCTGATCCAAGACACATATGTACACCATATATCACTGGTCCTAGTAGTGGGACATTGGAGCCACTCCTCGCTCCTCAAAGAACAGACTATAGACTCTCAAGGCTGTGCAGGAGGAGCCAAGCTGAAATATAATAAAAGAAAATGTCCCTCAAGCAAGCTAAGAAGGATAATAAATTATCACCAAAGTATTATGGTTCGTACTATGGGAGGATGAGAATTTTATATAGAATCATCCAAAACTACTCAAGCATTGAGAACAACAGTTTTCTTAAGGAGAGCAGCATGTTAGGTCCCTATAATACTAGTTTATTCCCTTATTATTATTGTCATTGTAGCCCCTTATTGTTATTGGTGTGCCCATGTTGTCCCCATATTGTTATTATTGTGCCCTATAGAAGCCCTATATTGTTATTGTTGCACACTTACATAATTATTGTTATGTCGGCTCTGATTATATTGTGACCCCTTAGACTCCTATATATAGAAAGGAGGTCCTGTCATTTGTATCATCCAAGAATTGTTCATTTCTGTAATGTAAAGGAGGTCTCCCCATCGAAGAAGCTGATTTTGAAGTCGTTGATCTATCATTTCTTCTATTTTGTGAGATGGTTGCATAAAATTGGATTATTCGCATCATATGTATTCAAGGCATCATATTTCCATGCAAATAAATCAAATTTTTGTTTGAAGAGTTGTACAAAGGCTTACTGCTCCTCTGTTGTGCAACACATACCGAGATTTACGAGCTTCAGATCTCTTTCTGTTCCCAAGTTGATTTGTTTGTGAATCAGTGTGGAACTGTGGGTTTTGGTGTTCCTGGGCCCTTTGAAGTGATTTTGCAAGTCTTAGAGTTTCTCACGTGAAACCACACCCTTGGAGATGGGTTTCCTTTGCTATCATCATGTGTGTGTTTCCGTCTTTAAATTCCTACACTGGTTCATCATCTACAATGACTAAGAGACGAGGATTACTTCTTCAACAGATGAGACTACCACTCTTGTTGGTGTAGTCTTTCTCTTCCTCTGCGAAGAGGGAAGATTGTGTACTCCGTGGATCAGTCCAATAGCTTTTGAAAACTGACAGGTGATGGAACGCACTAAGAGAAGATGATGATACAAAATTTCTTGTTCGGGTATGGGAGGTGATGAGTAACCAACTTTAGAGTTGCGCGTGGGAGAGAGGGAGTTCGTGTTACTGCCTTGACCAATTTATGGATAGTACGTGGGGTTGAGAGGACCTTCAACAATAAACAACTCACGACCCTCCTTCTATCACCAGAAATTTTGATGATGTGGGACCCGCCAACATTCAGGGGATCTCCCCGGTATGAAGTTCCAACTAGACCTCACACCATTTGGTGTAGGAGTCCCATCTGGTACGATCTCCCAGTTGCCATTATCTTAGAGATTTTCCTTATCTTTTGTTGTTCAACACATGAGAGTGTTATGCTTATAACTTCAAGAAAGTGAGGTGAGTGTGCCTAGTGAGTGCATAACATAACTCTATGCCCAGGTTCTCTTACTTTCAAAAGGGGGAAGTAAAGTGAGCCTCTTGATGAGAGGCAATAGTCCCAACCCAGGAAGAAACACACACGAACAATAACAAGGGTCTCTCCAACATCCAGTGGAATAGTCCCCAAACGATGTGATAGTCGTGAAAACCAAATTTAAAGGGAAAACATGTACATCGTAAAGCGGAATAGTCCACAAGGGGGTGACAGTCATCAAAACGAAGAAAACAAAAGCATGGTATGTCTAATGCCTGGAAAAGTAGTCCACACAGACGAGACAACAATGATAAAAAATACAACACATCTTCAACAATATGAGTACTAAAATAACAGAAATAGTTCAACTAACTTAGTTCATGTTAAGAAAACATGCACTAAAAATGTTTAAAGAATAGTCTTACAAATGGATACAAAACATGTGCAAAAATGTGCTAGCCTAATCCAAGACACATATGTACACCATATTTCACTAGTCTGAGTAGTGTGACGTTGGAGCCACTTCTCGCTCATCAAAGAACAGACTACAGACTCTCAAGGCTATGTGGGAGGAGCCAAGGTTTTACATGGAAACCCTTTCGTGAAAAAACCACCAAAGCTTGTTATTGTTATTAATGTAAATAAGAGAACTTACTCTACTACATTAATATTTTTTGTGAGCACCCACTCACAGGAAGAACTAACTCCCTTTGATTGTTTTCTAGCACCAACTAGCAGGAAGAACAGATGCCCTATTTTTGTAGACACCTGTCGAGCTTACCAGAAGCACCATGTGAGGCACCAAACTCATGGATATTTTTCAAGCACCAACTTGCAACTCCTTCGATTTTTGCAAGCCAAATTTCAGGAGGCACCAACCCCCAAGCTTTCTCAAGAACCCATTAGAGATGGAATCACCAACTTCCTATAAGTAGGCACCAACCCACACTCAAATAGGAATTGAATGTTATATGTATTTTGGTATCCACTCTACCTAATAAAAACTTCGTTATCTAGTCACTCTGCTCGCTCTACAGCAGCCCACTGATATTCTCAACAACACTCACTCATCCTCTCCATGAAGCTTTGTATTTTCTCTTCATCAACATGCACTTAGCTCTCGACCTCTTGCTCTCCATAGCACGCACACAACTCTCGGCCTTATTTTACTGGATAGGAACCTTTGGACTTTCTCATATAGCACAAGAAACTATGAACTTGTTCACACAACATAGGAAACTTTGGTCTTGCTCACACATCGCACAGGCATCTTCTACCTTACACACAACGCAAATGCAACTTCTGCCTAACACACCACATAGGCAACTTCCGCCTTTCTCACAACAACGCAACTCTTGGGGCCTCTTACCTCTGCATACACACTTTTGGCCTCTCTCTGAAGAATAGGCTTTCACTCAACCTTACACAATAGTCCACACACAAAGATATTTATGCTTATCTCTCTAGCAAATATGTTGCTTGCCCCCCTTTGAAAATATGAGCTCTTGGGTTTTTTTCCTCTGCTTCCCCCTGATTGATGTTGCCACTCTGTCCTGTATTTACATTGTGTGAGTGTACCGTGGCATGGCTCTACCATTATTTTGTCACATATGACTTGTCCTCTGCCTCTGCATTAACCATGAGAGAGGGAACTTGACAGTTTCTCCATACCGAGAATGAATTCTCAGTCCACCTACACACTCCACCAGGCGCAATCCTCTTTGTGCATAGATATCCTATCACTAAGGCTATCCATGCTTATTCATGCTTTCACATGCCTTTGTTTTCCTTCAGCATGGCTTCTCAACTATACTTAGGCATGGCCTTCCTTGTCGTTGTTGTGGTCTCTTGTCTGTTTCTTGTCACAAGTGTAAAAACAATCATCAACCTTGCGGTCTTTCATCGCTTGAGTGCATGGAGCTTTATGCTCAGAAATAAATTCTTACATGACCTCAAGGTAGACCCAACACTCCTTCCCATTGGTTTAAAAAGGCAACCCAAACAGAGAAAAGAATCTCATGATTGGGAAGAAGTGTTAAAGATTTATGAAGCCAAAGCTCAACCTACCCAAAATGAAGATAGAAATACTTTCCATCTTTTACATACTGCCAAAATTTCTTAATTTCATCATCAGAGAATAAATTCAAAGCAAGGATTTGCACAGAAGGTCCAGATATCTTAATAGTGATTTCTACCTCTTTCAGAAAGTTTTTCTTCTTGAACAGGAAAGTCATAGGTAGCTTATAGATATCAGTAGAATTTAGAGCAGGAGGAGTCCAATGTTCAGGGTCTTCAACTAATTCATGATTTTCGTTTTCAACAGACTCGGACTCAGTCGACCGTGACGAGACTTCAGTAATGACTTTTCTGTCTATGGATGAGAATGATCGCAACAGATTGGCCATATTTAATCTATAACAGAAATAGACTAATGAAAGCTTTTATCTACTCGGTCCAATGATCAACAGAGTGACCTTTCAAAGGCTAGCTGGCTTTCAATAGAATTCTGTCTACAGATTAGTGAGTTAGGATCTACAACAGGGCTCTGATACCATAAACAAGATGTATGGTCTAGGAACTTACTTGGAACAACTGAAGCGAATGCCTTCTTTTGTTGTTTCCTCTTTTTCACATACCTAAATTTACGGAATGGTCGTTTAGGATTGATAACTCTCTTAGGTCTGTATTTACCATATCTTTTTGATTTCCTTTTCCGGAAAGGAATCCAGGGTAAAACAGAACGACACACATTCAAATTAGGAGAAATATCATGAACCTGTTTCTGCCAGCACAAATATTTTACTTTCTCTTGGCTTCTGAATAGGAGATCGATCCAATAGATTTGTTCTATCTTTTTGCCTTGGACTTCAATATCTTTCATTATCATATCCCCAATATTTCCCGGTAATTTAGAAAGAAAAGAAATCTTCTGGGTATGATCATTGACAAGATTAGCTTTATAGATTTTACCCATATATTCAGATCCAAACTGATCTAAATCTTTTAAATCTGTCAATTGCATGCGGGTTAAATCTGTAATAATTGTTTTCTTTTCATCTTGTGGTTCGGGAACAAATTGAGTGAGCAAGAGAACTTCTAAAGTTGCTAAGCCTAAAGCTGCAACATTATTTCTTTCTTCTTGAGAAGCGCCCATCCACCAATCCCAAACAATTCCAGCCATTCGTTTCTCCGCCAACAAGAAAATAGAATAATTATCTAATTTGGACACAACTTGCATTTGATATAAAGCACCAATCCAAATGCGGATGGATTCTGCAGGATTAGATGATTTGTCTAAATCGAGAACATATCCAGAAGAGTTAGTATGAAAGAGATCTTCTTCGACTCTTGGATATTTAGGATCTTTATGCAGATTTGCTTTTTGCAAGGATGGCATAATAAACGAGGGAAAAAGAGTAGCAGCATTTTCTATTGTAGCCAATTCACCTTTGTTCTTATACAAACTAGAAAACTTTGGAAGTGCAGTTTTAGTGCTTATTTGGCTATTACTAGATTCAGCAAAATCAGCTGCTTCTTCTGGGGAATCACTGGTTTCCCATTTGGGTGGAATTTCCATTGTTTTAACAAACTTTGGAGGCTGTTCTTCTCTTTTCTTTTTCTGTCTTCTTCTTTTCTCTTTCTCTTCTCTTCGCTGCTGTTCAGCGGACTGTTCATCATGAAGAAGTTTAAGATTGGCTAAAATCAAATCACTTTGAGAGCCTAAATCATCGAGCACTTCTTCAGCATGTGCACACCAAGTAGTTAAATAATTCCCGATCTGATAAGTTTGATCTAAATCATTTGTATTTTGGGAATTGTGTTCTATCAAAGGAGCACAATCTGCTCTGGTAGGTGGCTGTCTAGAAGAGGAAGAAGTAGTACAGAACTTTGTTCGAGGAGGCCATTTGCCACCTTTAACATATCTATGATTGGCATATTGCCATTCTTCAACTGGAGCAAAAGAGGTACGCATACGGTGCATTTTATTTACAGATGGTAGAAATGGTTTATATTCAGGTATATACAACTCATTAGGTGACAGAGAAGGTTCACCTAAACTTTCTTCTTCGGGAATAGTAGCAGGAACTTGACTACTTGAAGGAACTTCATTTGGAATCATAGGAAACACATATCTCTTTGGCTTAGAGACAGGTCGAGGAATTACTGGTCTTGGAGGAATCAACTTGACTTGTCCATTATCAATAGTTACTCTTTTCAATTTGGATTGAGGTTGTTTAGTATCAACTATTGACTTGTATTGGAAATACCAGTTTCCAGGTAACTCAGTAGGATCATATAGAACACCTTCAACTTGAGCATTAGACAAACCAACTGTAACACAATCCTTTAAGACAGGCTGTTTAAGTTTAGGATGTGCTGTATTAGTCAATTGAAAAGAAGCTTGTCCAATTATAGACAGGTATTCACTTTCTTCAGCCATGGTTAACCCTTGGACACCAGACAATAATTTCCAACAATCTTTCAGATGGACATCATTCAGACTAATAGCATAGTCAGGATAAATGGTTCCATATTGACAACCAGTAGCAAGGTTTCCTTGAATAGTACCAATCCTAGCATGTTCATAATTTTGATGACGGGTATCAAACAGTTCAGCAATACAGGGAGTATTAATTCCATGACGAAACAGTGGAGCTAATCCAATCCTTATCCCACAACTGAAGCGAACGCCTTCTGCAAATTTCTTCAACACATCAACCAGAGATTTGCACGGACTTTTGCGAACTCCTGTCGCTTCTCAAACGCGCCTTACTATCTCTCACACGATGCTCTTAAAAGAAACAGTCCTCAGACTAGCGGCCCAGCAGGCTTCAGTATTAATTCAAAGTAAAATTACACACCATAGAAACTCAAAGATATGAGCTCTGATTACACACACACACTCACAAACTCACTAAGCACTCACAACTCACGATGCCTAAACTATGAGAGAGTTCTCTCTTAAATAACCTAACAAACGAATCTAGCTGACCTAATGCATGACATAAAAGTAGAAATAATTGAGGGTCCTGTCAGTATCTTATTCCACTGACGGTGTCTACTCAACTTTTTCTTTTGTACAAAGATTCGTCACAACATGTGACCAACAGTGTCACATTGCTGACAAAGAGATTCGTTACCAAGAACCTTTCGGGCTTCTATCGCTATCATATCCCATCTCGGAATCTGACGGAGTCTTGACTCTGTCCCAATGGTACGATAAATGAGATAAAGTATCTTGAGGATCTTTCCAGGAAGATGTAAGCCATGATAGATATTCTTTTTCCCAGGTAGGGTCATTTTGTTCTTGAGCATCTTGATAAATATCCACATATACGGTTTCTTTTTCGCTATTCACTTTAGCTTTTCCTTTTGGATCGTGGATTGTAATGGAGGAATCTTCTTTTTGTGGAGCATGTGAACTCTGACCTATGTCATAAGTAAATCTGATCGAATCTGCAGACTTCTTTAAACTTTTAGATGGAAAGAGATAATCATCTTTATTCCATCGGTTCACATATGCAAAGGGATCGATTTCAATTCCAAGGAAATTATCTTTCTTGCTATTTCTGAAATCTGGCAAAGACTGTACAGCCAGTTCAACCCCATCTAATAACTCCCATTTAAAAATCTGAAACATACTTACAGATTGTTCAATACTCGATTGAACCCATAATTTACATTGATGACTAAGATTTCCTTGTTCTTGCCATCCTATTTCAAACACCATTGAAGAACAGACACGATTAGAGAGAAGTAGATTGATCAAGCAAACCGCATCTTCGGACCATGAACAAGAATATACATTAATAGTAATAACAGCCTTCTGATTAACTATTAATCGAAATACTCGTTGTTTTCCTTGCAGAAGTTCGAGGGTTTTTATCAGTGATAGTTTCTCCGGTAGTTTTAACGAATGAAAATCTTGAAGCCATAATGAAATCTTTTTAATCTGATCTGGATCTTCAGCTAATGTAGATTTCATAATACTATCCTTTCCGTAAAGCTGTGAAAAAGGATTTGGTTCAATAGCATTACGGAATTCCATATTCTGATAATCCCAAGGTTCTGTAAATGTTCTTAAATACTGCAAGGTCCTTAATACACATTGAGAAGCTCTGACTTGGAGTTTCTTCTGACACTTACCATCTCTTATCTCCCAATCAGCAAAAGACTGAAACATCTCAAATTGAGGGAAAGAATCAGTATTAACAAAAGCTTCAGTATTTTGTTGGAGATATGCTGCTTCAATCTCTTCAAATAAATCTGGAATTTTGAGAGATTTCAAAAAGCGTTCAACAAGACCATTCATATTTACCTCCTCCAGTTCTAACATTTTAGAAGAAATATACATAGAAATAGAAAACTCAATTGCACCAATAATCTGATAATAATTCAGAGTTTTCAGAGTTTGAATCATATCTGGAGTATAATCACTGAGCCAAGTGTCATCGAGCTGTTGAAAATAGAGCTTAACCTGTAAATTTGGTAGAGGATAAACCTTTACCAATTCTTCATTGAGATTTAGAAAAACGCCAACATTTTTATGTTGCCAAGCTTGACATCTTTGTATCCACTGATTTCTTCTTAGTCGGAGACCAATTATCTTCTTGATTTGATCAGTGACATTGGATAACAAATATTCTAAAATCTTAAAACGCTGTACAAAAGTTTCAAAAGAATCATCAGCAGGACTGGTTCCTGCAATGGTGAAAAGACTTTCACTATGTACATGTACCTTGTTCATTTCTCTGGTTAAGGCATCAGGTAAATAATTAGAATTTCCAGGAATCCATTCAACATCAAATTCATACATCTGAAACCACATTTGCCATGCTAATAATCGCCCACGAGCTAATTGCTGAGATATCTTGGCATTCAAGAAATACTTGAAATTCATTGAGTCAGTTCGAATCAAGAATTTTGAAGGTGCCAAATAAATTTCGAACTTTTGAATTCCATTGAATATTGCAAGGGTTTCTTTTTCAGCAGGAAAATAACCTTTCTGATGTTTAGAGAATTCACCTGAAGCATAGGCACATAGAACTTCTTCAACATTTTCTCCTTCTTGCCTTCTCTCAAAAAGAGTAGCCGCCCAAAAATTGTCGGAAGCATCAGTCTGTAAGATGAGAAAACCAGTACCAGGCGGTTTTAAAGTAGGTAATGTTTGGCATTCTTGTTTCAATAATTGAACCGCTTGAGTAGCTTCATCAGACCAACCACCATTAATAAATTCTCGAATAGGAGAAGTCTTTTCAGAAAGATTGGGAATATATTTATGAACATAATTGAGAATTCCCAAAAATCGCTGAATCATTGGCTTATCTTGTAATTGATCAGGAAATTCAGATAATTTCTGTAAAACATGAGGCTGCATCTGAATTTTACCTTGGCGAACGGTGATGCCGAGAAAATCAATACTGTCTTGAAATAAAACCATTTTCTTCTCAGATAAGACTAAACCATGATTACGGGCTTCGTCAAGAAATATTTGGAGATGCTTCAAATGAGAGGCGAGATCTGGACTAAATACAAGGATATCATCAATATATACAACAATAAAATCGTATGAACCAAAAATATGATCCATTCGACGCTGAAAGAATGCAGGAGCATTTTTGAGACCAAATGGCACAACTCGCCATTGAAAGAACCCGGCAGGACATGTAAATGCAGTTTTTGGACGATCTTCTTCTGCAATTTGAATCTGATAATATCCTGATTTCATATCAAATTTGCTGAATATCTTACTGCCATGAATTTTCTGCATGATTGTTTCTTGTCGAGGCATGGGATAATTAAAGCTCTTAGTTATAGCATTTAAAGGCTTATAATTAATCACCATCCTATCTTTACCACGAACAATCTCAGAATGATTGCGAACTAGAAATGCAGAACAGGAATAATGAGATTGACTTACTTCAATCAAATTAAGATCTAGCAATTCTTGAATCTGTTTGCGCATTTCTTTTTCTTCATCAGGAGTACAGGGTATCAATTTGCCAGTCACTCCATTGTCATGCAGAGTGATAATTTCTTGTTTCGGGCTCTGAGTTGTCCAAAAAGCTTGAGGATTAGTAGAACAACATTTTAGCAATTCCTCAAATATCTGAATTTGTTCAGGAGACCAATTAGGATCCCTATTGGCCTTTTGGTTAGGTTGAGCTTTGGCTTCATAAATCTTTAACACTTCTTCCCAATCATGAGATTCTTTTCTCTGTTTGGGTTGCCTTTTTAAACCTACCTTTTTCTGACTCTGATCTTTTCAGGCTTCAGAATTAGCCATAGTTAACCTGGGGACTGAGACTGCTTTCTTCTTGATGTTACAAATGATTTTATCATTACTGATCGTAACAGGCAACACTGAATTAATGAACGGCATTCCCAGAAATAAACTTGCTGAGTTATCATAATGCTGAATAGCTGAAATCTTAATTATATTCCCCCCAAGTTTCATTGAAATGTTATCAACATAATGAGTCAGATTAACAGAACCACCAATGGTTTCAGATCTAAGGATATTCTGTAAGGGCTTCCATAATCCTTTAAACAGTGACGGTCTAGCAAGATTATTGGAGCCACCGGTATCAATAAAAGCATCAACAGAAATCCATTCACCACGTACTTGAACTTCAACAGGAATATACAACAGATCACTAGTTCTGACAATCTTTTTCATAAAGGCTTGTTCATCAACAGAACTAGGTTTAGGGAGGAGAGAGGAAGATGATGCAACTGTCTTCGGATAAGGACATAAAGAATTCTAAACGGACTGAGGTTTAACGGATAAGAAGTTTGGCAAAGAATTCTTGGTGTCAACAGTTGTAGTAGTTGTGACAGAGGTATCAGAATACTCTTCTGTATCATCTTCTTCAAAAACAACAGAATCACTATCATCACTTAAGTGATCCTCATAAACATCGGAATCAAAATCAGAATATTGATAAGCAAGATTCATTTTATTACTAATATCAGGCAGAGACTCAGTATCAGAAAGAGAAGCATCAGTCAAAATATATACATCTGAAACTTCATCATCAGAATCAACAACTGACCAGTCATCTGCAAATTCTTCAATATCAAAACAGGCTTTTAGTTTGTTAGAGGAACTCTTGGGACATTTGCGTGCAAAGTGTCCTTCTTGCTTACAGATAAAGCAAGCATTATCCTTCTTTTGTTGTTTCCTCTTTTTCACATACCTAAATTTACGGAATGGTCGTTTATGATTGATAACTCTCTTAGGTCTGTATTTACCATATCTTTTTGATTTCCTTTTCCGGAAAGGAACATAACGACACACATTCAAATTAGGAGAAATATCATGAACCTGTTTGTGCCAGCACAAATATTTTACTTTCTCTTGGCTTCTGAATAGGAGATCGATCCAATAGATTTGTTCTATCTTTTTGCCTTGGACTTCAATATCTTTCATTATCATATCCCCTATATTTCCCGGTAATTTAGAAAGAAAAGCAATCTTCTGAGTATGATCATTAACAAGATTTGCTTTATAGATTTTACCCATAAATTCAGATCCAAACTGATCTAAATCTTTTAAATCTGTTAATTGCATGCGGGTTAAATCTGTAATGATTGTTTTCTTTTCATCTTGAGGCTCGGGAACAAATTGAGTTAACAAGAGAACTTCTAAAGTGGCTAAGCCTAAAGCTGCCACATTGTTTCTTTCTTCTTGAGAAGCGCCCATCCACCAATCCCAAACAATTCCGGCCATTCGTTTCTCCGCCAGCAAGAAAATGGAAAAATTATCCAATTTTGACACAACTTGCATTTGATATAGTGCACCTATCCAAATCCGGATAGATTCTGCTGGATTAGATGACTTATCTAAATCTAAAACATATCCAGAGGAATTAGTATGAAAGAGATCTTCTTCAACTCTAGGATATTTAGGGTCTTTATGCAGATTTTCTTTTTGCAGGGATGGCATAATAAACGATGGAAATAGAGTTGCAGCATTTTCTATTGTAGCCAATTCACCTTTGTTTTTATACAAACTGGAAAATTTTGGAATTGCAGTTTTAGTACTTAATTGGCTATTACTAGATTCAGCAAAATCTGCTGCTTCTTCATGGGAATCACTGGTTTCCCATTTAGGTGGAATTTCCATTGTTTTTACAAACTTTGGAGGCTGTTCTTCTCTTTTCTTCTTCTGTCTTCTTCTTTTCTCTTTCTCTTCTCTACGCTGCTGTTCAGCGGACTGTTCATCATGAAGAAGTTTAAGATTGGCTAAAATCAAATCACTTTGAGAACCCAAATCATCTAAGACTTCTTCAGCATGTGCGCACCAAGTAGTTAGATAATTCCCAATCTGATAAGTTTGATCTAGATCATTTGTATTCTGAGAATTGTGTTCTATCAAAGGAGCACAATCTGCTCGGGTTGGTGGCTGTCTAGAAGAGGAGGAAGTAGTACAGAACTTTGTTCGAGGAGGCCATTTGCCACCTTTAACAAATCTATGATTGGCATATTGCCATTCTTCAACAGGAGCAAAAGAAGTACGCATACGATGCATTTTATTTACAGTGGGTAGAAATGGTTTATGCTCAGGTATATACAACTCATTAGGTGACAGAGAAGGTTCACCTAAACTTTCTTCTTCGGGAATAGTAGCAGGAACTTGACTACTTGAAGGAACTTCATTTGGAATCATAGGAAACACATATCTCTTTGGCTTAGAGACAGGTCGAGGAATTACTGGTCTTGGAGGAATCAACTTGACTTGTCCATTATCAATAGTTACTCTTTTCAATTTGGATTGAGGTTGTTTAGTATCAACTATTGACTTGTATTGGAAATACCAGTTTCCAGGTAACTCAGTAGGATCATATAGAACACCTTCAACTTGAGCATTAGACAAACCAACTGTAACACAATCCTTTAAGACAGGCTGTTTAAGTTTAGGATGTGCTGTATTAGTCAATTGAAAAGAAGCTTGTCCAATTATAGACAGGTATTCACTTTCTTCAGCCATGGTTAACCCTTGGACACCAGACAATAATTTCCAACAATCTTTCAGATGGACATCATTCAGACTAATAGCATAGTCAGGATAAATGGTTCCATATTGACAACCAGTAGCAAGGTTTCCTTGAATAGTACCAATCCTAGCATGTTCATAATTTTGATGACGGGTATCAAACAGTTCAGCAATACAGGGAGTATTAATTCCATGACGAAACAGTGGAGCTAATCCAATCCTTATCCCCCCAAAATGAAGATAGAAATACTTTCCATCTTTTACATACTGCCGAAATTTCTTAATTTCATCATCAGAGAATAAATTCAAAGCAAGGATTTGCACAGAAGGTCCAGATATCTTAATAGTGATTTCTACCTCTTTCAGAAAGTTTTTCTTCTTGAACAGGAAAGTCATAGGTAGCTTATAGATATCAGTAGAATTTAGAGCAGGAGGAGTCCAATGTTCAGGGTCTTCAACTAATTCATGATTTTCGTTTTCAACAGACTCGGACTCAGTCGACCGTGACGAGACTTCAGTAATGACTTTTCTGTCTATGGATGAGAATGATCGCAACAGATTGGCCATATTTAATCTATAACAGAAATAGACTAATGAAAGCTTTTATCTACTCGGTCCAATGATCAACAGAGTGACCTTTCAAAGGCTAGCTGGCTTTCAATAGAATTCTGTCTACAGATTAGTGAGTTAGGATCTACAACAGGGCTCCGATACCATAAACAAGATGTATGGTCTAGGAACTTACTTGGAAACGCTGTACAAAAGTTTCAAAAGAATCATCAGCAGGACTGGTTCCTGCAATGGTGAAAAGACTTTCACTATGTACATGTACCTTGTTCATTTCTCTGGTTAAGGCATCAGGTAAATAATTAGAATTTCCAGGAATCCATTCAACATCAAATTCATACATCTGAAACCACATTTGCCATGCTAATAATCGCCCACGAGCTAATTGCTGAGATATCTTGGCATTCAAGAAATACTTGAAATTCATTGAGTCAGTTCGAATCAAGAATTTTGAAGGTGCCAAATAAATTTCGAACTTTTGAATTCCATTGAATATTGCAAGGGTTTCTTTTTCAGCAGGAAAATAACCTTTCTGATGTTTAGAGAATTCACCTGAAGCATAGGCACATAGAACTTCTTCAACATTTTCTCCTTCTTGCCTTCTCTCAAAAAGAGTAGCCGCCCAAAAATTGTCGGAAGCATCAGTCTGTAAGATGAGAAAACCAGTACCAGGCGGTTTTAAAGTAGGTAATGTTTGGCATTCTTGTTTCAATAATTGAACCGCTTGAGTAGCTTCATCAGACCAACCACCATTAATAAAATCTCGAATAGGAGAAGTCTTTTCAGAAAGATTGGGAATATATTTATGAACATAATTGAGAATTCCCAAAAATCGCTGAATCACTGGCTTATCTTGTAATTGATCAGGAAATTCAGATAATTTCTGTAAAACATGAGGCTGCATCTGAATTTTACCTTGGCGAACGGTGATGCCGAGAAAATCAATACTGTCTTGAAATAAAACCATTTTCTTCTCAGATAAGACTAAACCATGATTACGGGCTTTGTCAAGAAATATTTGGAGATGCTTCAAATGAGAGGCGAGATCTGGACTAAATACAAGGATATCATCAATACATACAACAATAAAATCGTATGAACCAAAAATATGATCCATTCGACGCTGAAAGAATGCAGGAGCATTTTTGAGACCAAATGGCACAACTCGCCATTGAAAGAACCCGGCAGGACATGTAAATGCAGTTTTTGGACGATCTTCTTCTGCAATTTGAATCTGATAATATCCTGATTTCATATCAAATTTGCTGAATATCTTACTGCCATGAATTTTCTGCATGATTGTTTCTTGTCGAGGCATGGGATAATTAAAGCTCTTAGTTATAGCATTTAAAGGCTTATAATTAATCACCATCCTATCTTTACCACGAACAATCTCAGAATGATTGCGAACTAGAAATGCAGAACAGGAATAATGAGATTCACTTACTTCAATCAAATTAAGATCTAGCAATTCTTGAATCTGTTTGCGCATTTCTTTTTCTTCATCAGGAGTACAGGGTATCAATTTGCCAGTCACTCCATTGTCATGCAGAGTGATAATTTCTTGTTTCGGGCTCTGAGTTGTCCAAAAAGCTTGAGGATTAGTAGAACAACATTTTAGCAATTCCTCAAATATCTGAATTTGTTCAGGAGACCAATTAGGATCCCTATTGGCCTTTTGGGTAGGTTGAGCTTTGGCTTCATAAATCTTTAACACTTCTTCCCAATCATGAGATTCTTTTCTCTGTTTGGGTTGCCTTTTTAAACCTACCTTTTTCTGACTCTGATCTTTTCGGGCTTCAGAATTAGCCATAGTTAACCTGGGGACTGAGACTGCTTTCTTCTTGATGTTACAAATGATTTTATCATTACTGATCGTAACAGGCAACACTGAATTAATGAATGGCATTCCCAGAAATAAACTTGCTGAGTTATCATAATGCTGAATAGCTGAAATCTTAATTATATTCCCCCCAAGTTTCATTGAAATGTTATCAACATAATGAGTCAGATTAACAGAACCACCAATGGTTTCAGATCTAAGGATATTCTGTAAGGGCTTCCATAATCCTTTAAACAGTGACGGTCTAGCAAGATTATTGGAGCCACCGGTATCAATAAAAGCATCAACAGAAATCCATTCACCACGTACTTGAACTTCAACAGGAATATACAACAGATCACTAGTTCTGACAATCTTTTTCATAAAGGCTTGTTCATCAACAGAACTAGGTTTAGGGAGGAGAGAGGAAGATGATGCAACTGTCTTCGGATAAGGACATAAAGAATTCTGAACGGACTGAGGTTTAACGGATAAGAAGTTTGGCAAAGAATTCTTGGTGTCAACAGTTGTAGTAGTTGTGACAGAGGTCTCAGAATACTCTTCTGTATCATCTTCTTCAAAAACAACAGAATCACTATCATCACTTAAGTGATCCTCATAAACATCGGAATCAAAATCAGAATCTTGATAAGCAAGATTCATTTTATTACTAATATCAGGCAGAGACTCAGTATCAGAAAGAGAAGCATCAGTCAAAATATATACATCTGAAACTTCATCATCAGAATCAACAACTGACCAGTCATCTGCAAATTCTTCAATATCAAAACAGGCTTTTAGTTTGTTAGAGGAACTCTTGGGACATTTGCGTGCAAAGTGTCCTTCTTGCTTACAGATAAAGCAAGCATTATCCTTCTTTTGTTGTTTCCTCTTTTTCACATACCTAAATTTACGGAATGGTCGTTTAGGATTGATAACTCTCTTAGGTCTGTATTTACCATATCTTTTTGATTTCCTTTTCCGGAAAGGAATCCAGGGTAAAACAGAATGACACACATTCAAATTAGGAGAAATATCACGAACCTGTTTCTGCCAGCACAAATATTTTACTTTCTCTTGGCTTCTGAATAGGAGATCGATCCAATAGATTTGTTCTATCTTTTTGCCTTGGACTTCAATATCTTTCATTATCATATAGGATCCTAATTGGTCTTTTGGGTAGGTTGAGCTTTGGCTTCATAAATCTTTAACACTTCTTCCCAATCATGAGATTCTTCTCTAATAGTCACCATTACTTGTGAGACCAACTCCTCTATTTTACATTCAACTTGTAGTTGCCGACCCATACGCCTTTACTCTCTATACTGTACTATCACAGAAATTCCACATCGAAACTTCATAGTAGTGAAATGTTCCTATTGGGGGCTAATATTCCTTTGATACTGCTCTATGCACTTGGCTCTATGGATTTACATGATCAAGAGCCTACCTAATATCGGAAGCTCCCTCTATTAGAAAATTTTCGATAACCAACCTTTCTGAAGTTCTGATATCATAATCCTCTGATTGCTTGTCTCCTTCTACTTATCCTTCACAATGCACTTCTCACCATAGGACCGCTTCCTATGACCTTCTGCTTAGCATTAAGGTGCTAAACTTTTACACTCCTTCAAGTGGCCATTCTCCCTTTGTCAAATTATCTACACCCTTGCATCTTTGAACTCTCGTGACCATGTGACCATGTGTCATGTCACACTGACATCTCATGCTGACATCAACTTCCACTTGTCGCTTACCGGAGCTAATCAGGTCCTGCCATTTGTCCTTCTCAGAGCCAATCAAATGCTTCCATGTGTCTATATCGGAGCCAATCACATCCTTCCATGTGTTGTGCTAGATGAGACAGACGATGACCCGCCAACCTTGGTTTTACACCAAAATCATTCATTAATTTTTCTATTGACATTCCTTGGTGCTTTAAAAGGCTTATCAACACTTATCGATATCAACAAAATTTAAAGGTTCCTGACTCGACAAAGTTCCGATATTGCAATCTCTGATATGTCGATGTTCCGATAAGTCGATCTCCAAGATTTCTATATCCTCCGACCTATGATACAGTCTACTCCAATGACATCCAACATTCTGATTTTGCCGATATGCTGACCTATAACATTCCAATGTGTCATGTCGATACACCAATCTCTGGTGTTCCGATCTCCTGATGCACCGATACGTTGACCTTTGATCGTCGATCCGCCGATATGGTGGCCTCTGATCATCGATGCATTGATATGTTGTCCTCTAATCACCGATGCATTGATATATTGACCTCCAATCACTGATATGCCGATATGTTGATTTTCCGATCTTTTGATCTTCGATATGTTGGACCTCATATATTCCAGCCTTCTTAGGACTTCAAGTCCCTGATCATCGGTAGGCCATAACGTTTGGACCAGGAACCCATTTTTCGACTTCTACATATCTATGGGAATATCTTTAAAAACGCTTTCCAATGGATGGGATCCATTGTAGGATTTAATCCCATATGCTACCTCTAAGATGGATTCAAAATCTCTGCCATTGTTCTGCTGCTTGACTCTCGAGATAGATGAAATAACAACCACCAAGGTTATCCTCTACATGAATCCTGCAGCTACTATGGACTTCCTCCTGGTCAATCACTGTAATCACAATTTTATAGATTCGACAATAATCCTGGTACTATGATGATTCTCTTCATGAAGCCTACAACTACCATGAGATTCCTCCTGCGCCACCACTACCAACATATGTTGTGCCAAACATTTGAGCTGGTCTGGTTGAAATTAATGCTAGCTTCCGAACGCATCTCCGCAGCATGAATTTTGACATTAATTCCAACACACTTGTAGATGCATTCACTAGGCCACTGGCTATCTAGACAATGCCAACCATCCAATAATAGACACATCATTCTTGTCTTCACTTGGAATAAGGAATGGAGGATTGGGTAAACATCTAGCATCTTATGCTCTTAGAGGATGAGATAGGGAATCCAAGATAAGATTAGTCATAGAGGACCGATAATATTTGAGGACTGGGAATCCAAGATAACTAAAGTCCTAGTGGAACACACCCTGAGAACCCAGGTGGGGTATGTTCCAGGAGAGACAATGATGAGAGTATCTATGAATCATTGGTCTTTCCAACATTGAGCTCAGATCTTGTGGAGAGATAGATATTTTATTCAAGGCATTTCTATGTGAAAATGCTGGTTGATATGATGTTATACAGATGGGTTACCAATCTGATCCTTCTTATGAGAAATTCTTCAGATTGAGAATGACCAAGTACCATTATGAATAACTCCCTAGTTAAGAGGCAGTGTTGAAAACTCAGATAGTGAACAAATGTTAGGAAGGATATATTCGTTGCTTTGTATCTGATAAACATAGAAAATGGGTCAAATGGTTGCCTCTAGTTGAATGGTGTTATAACACTTCCTTCCATACTACAACAAAAATGACCCCATTTATGGCACTTTATGGATATCATCCACCATCCATCACATCATATTTAAGAGAAAATTCTAAGGTTCAAGTAGTGGAAGATCACATCAACAAAAAGTTCTCCAACTCTTAAAGGATAATGTGACTTTGGCGTTGAATAGAATGAAACAACAGGCAGATCAACATCGCATCGAAAGAAGTTTTGATGTAGGTGACTGGGTATTTCTACAGCTACAGCCATACAAAAAAATGTCCCTCAAGCAAGCTAAGAAGGATAATAAATTATCACCAAAGTATTATGGTCTGTACTATGGAATACAAATTGGATCTTCCCGAGTGCACCCAATTTTCCATGTTTCATGCTTAAAGATGGTTATAGGTGTCAAGCTCTGAGTTCAAACAATATTTCTAAACCTTAACTATGAAGGAAAAATCATATTAGAACTTGAAGTAGTTATAGAAATAAGAAATCAAAAACTATGAAATCGATTAATTTTAGAGTATCTCATCAAGTGGAAGAGATTTCCCGCTGAAGATTCCATGTGGGAGAATGAGAATTTTATATAGAAGCATCCAGAACTACTCAAGCATTGAGTGCAACACTTTTGCTAAGGAGAGAGGCATGTTAGGTCCCTATCATACTAGTTTATTCCCTTATTATTATTACCATTGTATTCCCTTATTGTTATTGTTGTGTCCATGTTGTCCCCATGTTGTTATTATTGTGCCCTATAGAAGCCCACTATTGTCAGTTATGATTATATTGCGACCCCTTAAACTCCTTTATATAGAAAGGAGGTCTTATCATTTGTATCATCCAAGAATTGTTCATTTGTGTCATGTAAAGGAGGTTTCGCCCTCGAAGAGGCTGATTTTGATGTCGTTGAAATATCATTTCTTCTACTTTGTGAGCTAGTTGCATAACATTGGATTATTCACATGTCATATGTATTCAAGGCATCATATGTCCATGCGAATACATCACAGTACTATCTGAAGAGGCGGACAATGGCTTGTGGCTCCTCTGTTGTGCAACCCATATCGAGTTTTACGAGCTTCAGATCTCTTTCTGTTCCCAAGTTGATTTGTTCGTGAATTAGTGTGGAACTGTGGGTTTTGATGTTCCTGGGCCCTTTGAAGTGATTCTACAAGTCATAGAGCTACTCAAGTGAAACCACACCCTTGGGGATGGGGTTTCCTTATCTTTCAAGTCCTTCACTGGTTCGTCATCTACAATGACTGAGTGGTGAGGATTACTTCTTCAACAGATGAGACTACCACTCCTGTGGGTGTAGTCTTTCTCTTCCTCTACGAAGAGGGAAGATTGTGTACTCCTGGGATCAGTCCAATACCTTTTGAAAACTGACAGGTGATGGAATGGACTGAGAGAAGATGATGATACGAAATTTCTTATTTGGGTATGGGAGGTGAGGAGTAACCAAGTTCAGAGTTGCGCATGGGAGAGAGGGAGTTCGTGTTACTGCCTTGACTAATTTATGGATACGTGGGGTTGAGAGGACTTTCAGCCATACACAACTCATGCCCCTCCTTCTATCGCCAGAAATTTTGACGATTTTGGATTTGCTAACATTTAGGGGATCTCCCCTGTATGAAGTTCCAAATAGACCTCACACCATTTGGTGTAGGAGTCCCATCTGGTAGGAGATCTTGGTTGCCATTATCGTAGAGATTTTCCTTATCCTTTGTTGTTCAACACATGAGAGTGTTATTCTTATAACATCAAGAAAGTGAGGTGAGTGTGCCTAGTGAGTGCATAACATAACTCTATGTCTGAGTTCTCTTACTTTCAAAAGGGGGGAGTAAAGTGAGCCTCTTGGTGAGAGGGAAGAGTCCCAACCCAGGAAGAAACACACACGAAAAATAACAAGGGTCTCTCCAACATCCAGTTGAATAGTCCCCAAATGATGCGGTAGTCGTGAAAACCAAATTTAAAGGGAAAACATGTACCTCGTGAAGAATAATAGTCCACATGGGGGTGATAGTTGTTAAAACCAAGAAAACAAAATATTTTATGTCTAATGTCTGGCGAAGTAGTCCACATGGATGGGACAACAATGATAAACAATACAACACATCTTCAACGATATGAGTACTAAAATAATAGAAATAGTTCAACTATCTTAGTTCTGGTTAAGAAAACATGCATTACAAATGTTTAAATAATAGTCTTACAAACAGATATAAAACATGTGTGAAAATGTGATGGCCTAATCTAAGACACATATGTACACCATATATCACTGGTCCTAGTAGTGGGACATTGGAGCCACTCCTCGCTCCTCAAAGAACAAACTACAAACTCTCAAGTGCTTTTTAGCTTGGCTCCTCCCGCATAGCCTTGGGATTCTCCTTATCTTTTGTTGTTCAACACATGAGAGTGTTATGCTTATAACTTCAAGAAAATGAGGTGAGTGTGCCTAGTGAGTGCATAACATAACTCTGTGCCCGGGTTCTCTTACTTTCAAAAGGGGGGAGTAAAGTGAGCCTCTTGATGAGAGGGAAGAGTCCCAACCCAGGAAGAAACATAGACGAACAATAACAAGGGTCTCTCCAACATCCAGTTGAATAGTCGCCAAACGATGCGGTAGTCGTCAAAACCAAATTTAAAGGGAAAACACGTACATCGTCAAGTGGAATAGTCCACATGGGGGTGACAGTCGTTAAAACCAAGAAAACAAAAGGATGGTATGTCTAATGCCTGGCGAAGTAGTCCACACAAACGAGACAACAATGATAAAAAATACAACACATCTTCAACAATATGAGTACTAAAATAACATAAATAGTTCAACTATCTTAGTTCAGGTTAAGAAAACATGCATTAAAAACGTTTAAAGAATAGTCTTACAAACGGATACAAAACATGTGCGAAAATGTGCTGGCTTGATCCAAGACACATATGTACACCGTATATCACTGGTCTGAGTAGTGTGACCTTGGAACCACTCCTCGCTCGTCAAAGAACAGACTACAGACTCTCAAGGCTATGCGGGAGGAGCCAAGCTGAAAAGTCGCTTTGCTCATACAATGAGGGGGTATATATAGCCAAGGGGGTATAACTGACCCTTGTGACTCTTCGACTTCCCTCATGATTGTTTGACTTCTTATGACTTTTTGACTTTACATGACTCTTCAACTTTAAATGTGGGTCTCTTGGACTTCCACTTTACATTACATTGATTACAACAAGTATGGCCCATAGTAATGGTGTTTCCAAGACAACTCATGACACAACTCGACATGACATTGTTGGCATGTACTCACTCACTGTGGTGTCTGTGTCGAGTTGTTGTGATGTTGAGTAATGGTATGCTTTCGGTGTAATATGTCTTCACCTCCACATGTCAAAGTGCGCAGGGTCTTCGATGGTCTTGGTCTTTGCTTGATGTTCAAGTGAATGTGTCCCTTTCGTTCACTTGCTCGATGTGCTTCATGTGTTCGTTCGACTGCAAGCAATTCTTCTTGCATTTAGCTCTTTTCCATCCCATTTGTCGTCACGCCATGTTTCATCGATTTACTTGTTCCTGCAATTGCTCGTAACAAGACGAAATCAAATCCAAAACTCTCCTAGTCTAGCATGATGCATTCTTTTCCATTTCGGTGCAGGTGACCAAGAGAGGGACAACCCACTAAAACTGCATAGAGCACAACTCAGGCCAGGATGCGAGACTCTAGAGGACTGTTTGGAAAAGCTGCACATATGTCACTTGGAGATAGATTTTTGCGATTTGTGATAGTAGTGATAGTGGCGGGGAAAAGCTCAGCTGGGTGGAAAGATTGTGCAGTTTCCTACAGGAAGGCTAGGCAGGGTATCGTAGAGCTGCTGGGCCAATTTGTGAAATTTAGAAGCGGAGCACTGGGTAGGTAATCCAGTTTGGATCTGTGCAATTTCTTCGGGTAGGACAGTGCGAGGAACGGGAGGCACTACCAGAAAAATCTCTGCAATTTTCCAGAGGAGGACAAGATCGGGTTGAAGGAGCTACTAGTCAAAATTCCGCAATCCTGGAAGACAATTAGGGCTTAGATAGTTCTATGCATTTTCTGGGTTGATTGTAGAGTGGGGAAGAAGGGGTGGTGATAGTCAGTTGTCGCAGTTTTTTGAGTGAGCATTCCAGGTTAGCAAGGAAACCTCCCTGACAATTTTGCGTAGTTTCTGGGTTGTTTGTAGAGCAGGGAAGAAAGGATCGTCAAGGACAGCTCTGCACAATTCCTAGGCTGGTTGTAGAGAGGAAAGAAGGATCGATCAAGGACAACTCTGCGCAATTTTTGAGATATTCACAGCCCTAGGTCACAACTCAATTCATTTCCTCAGGTTGTCTAACATGAGGCTTGATGGGAGGTATTGTGGGAAACACAAACTAGATCGGTTTCTGGGACAATTTATTTGCAGTTCTGGGAGTGAATCAGCTGGCTCATTTCCAAAATTGCATAGAGTAGGGTGGCCATAGGAAAACATCAAGCTTTGTGTAGTTTTGGCAACAGCGAAAGGTTACTGAGATCATGTCTAGTTAAAGAGGGGTTATTCGGTCGACAAATTTTCAGGAAAATTTACTGTGTGAAAGCAAGTGTACTTGGGCATACATGACAATGTGATCACACACTTAGCACGAATCGATGATGAGACACCTAGAACCAACGAGACAACATGTGCTCAGTGAGACTGACTCAAAGGTTAAGATGGACAAGTGCGATAGTTGAAATATGTCTTCGAATGACTATAACGACACTTGCATAACAATGTTTACAACTTTGTGTGTGAGTGTGACTAATGTTGGCAAAGCAAAAACAAATCATACACACAAAGACAAACCTTCAAAATGTTAGAAAAATTCGCAAGCATGACATAGCAATCAACATGCCAAAAGACGATCACTAATCAATAAAATGAAAAGGATGTGAAAACTTGACAAGAGCTCATGGTATGACCCCGTGCGTTTTTGAACATCAAGTGAAAAAACCAAGGAAGGCTCTGAAATTTGGATGTAGGCCAAAATTTTGGAGGGTGTTGCAGCCGCTATAACACACCTCAACCCTCAACCACAATGATTTAACCTATATTGTCTAGAAATCACTAACAACAACTAGATCGATCTCTACCCAAGCTATCCAAGGCTCTATCAATTAGTAACTTAAACCACAACCTCCAACGTCCCCTGTTCTTATAGGGCTCCAGAGATCTCCCATATCAACCCATAGACGCCAGGGCACTTAAGTTGTTCCATGGCTCCAGAGAATTTGTTCCAACCCATAGCCATAGGAAACTTGAGAAAGAATCAGAAAACAAATAGGGAACCCACTATACCGTGCTTATCCAAGAAATGACAAGGGAAGGCTAAAACCACTCTCAATCCAAGAAAATCCCATGACAATGACATCAAATCAACAAGGAATCACATGCATATATCATGCATCCAAAAACTAGCAAGGAGATCACACATGGAACATGTTACCTGCAAAATAATCATGTTGTAGTTGTTGATCCAACTGTATCCTTGCGCTCCTTGCTTTCCTTTGCTCTCTCTTCGCTTTCTTGTTTTCCTTCTTCCAGTTCCAATTGAATTCTAGAGTGCTCCAAGGATACTCTAAGTGTGCAAGAGTGCGAGAGAGCCAAATGCTAAACTGAAGGAAGAAAAGATAGAAATGTCTAAAATTTGTAATGACCAAAAGCTGTGAACTAATTCTCTGATACCTTTTTTATCATTGATGTCTCATTTTTCTTCATTTTCCTTCATTTTCCTCTAATTTTCCTTGCCTGCATATTGTGTCTATTCACTTTAATTTTCTCCTATTTTCCTTTATTTTCATAATTCAATGTCAATTATTGCCTCTTCTCTTTGCCAATGCCTTTGCAAATTTCCATTCATTAATAAAGCACAAGCTATGCTCACTATAATGTTTGCCCATCATTGATCTTTGAATACATGTCTCATGACCTTGGTCTTATTTTATTTACATGCAAAATGAATGAAGGGTTCTTACTGTCTTGATTATAGTGGTTTCAATGGCTACAATATATTATAGTTGTCATTCCTTTTTCTATCAAGTGACTTTTCATGTGAACAATGGTGATAAACAAATTGATTGTCATTGTCATTAGTAGGGTGGTTTCTTTTCAAGTTTTCATTCCATCTCCACTCCATAACTTGTGTGTTGTAATGTTTTACAAGAGATGATTTTCAAAGATTTATAGGGGCCAATAATTTTAAATCCTTTGTAATAATAATTTTGGTTTCAAACATTTTGAATCATTTGTGCATCACTAGAGGATTGAAAAAAATGAATGACATATCTACCCGCCAACACATGTTTAAGAAAAGAATGGCAATATAAGAACATTTGGCATTGAAATATTTTTCTATGATCCACAATGAATTTTTTTTATCATTAATAATATTTTTAAATGTCACATACTCATTTTATATTAAGAATAAAATGAATTGCACATCTTTTTCTTATTAATAATATACATATATATAAGAAATAAATTTATCTTCAAACAAATTAATTATCATATTCAAATATTGTGATTAAATGTTGCCTTGAAAGTGAAAACATTAGATTTTTTCCCTTTTAGTTACTTTATCTTTCTAAAATTAATATAAAAATTATGTTACTCCACATGCACATCCAAATGTTTTATTTATGGCAGAGAGGATGAAATACTTTTACAACAAATATATTTATTTTTCTACATATCTAACTCATATTAATAACTGAATTTGACTTTGAAACCATTCAAAACAATTTCGTTTCTCAAATACTTTTATTTTTTTCTATATACATTTATAGTAACAACAAACCATGAAAATATAAAAATACAAACTCAACACCGCAGGGCTCAACTCTCATCAAACGTCAAACGACTGCATCAGGCACAACGCTCAACTCTCTTGCATATCAACTGCATGTTTCATTTTCCATATTCAGGAACTCAGTAACCTCCTCCTTCCTCTCCTTCATGGCTTTCCCGTTTTCTTGAACTGGATTGGTTTCGTTAACCCCAGCAAGTGGACGTCCACCGTTTAATAGGCCGTGAGACTCGTCCTGCACTTCAGGACATTTTTTCTCCAGTATTTGATTATTTGTCAATGTCTGCCCTGCCATGTGTATTTCGCCCTTGCTTTGACTACGCTGTAAATCAATGGGGAATTGATTCAGCCACGATTCGCCTTCGTTGAAGTGATTGGCATTGTGACCCTCAATTCTTATTTCCTCCTTACATTGATCAGCTGGAGCTTGTACTTGCGCGTTGTTTGTATTTAACTGTGGAGGTTCCTGTAGCTGATCAATTTTAATTCCGCTGTCACCATAATTAACACTAGCGGCATTGTGTTTAGGATGGTTGTTTATAGGAGTAGATACTCCCATTCCGGCTCCATACCCAGTGCAGGCAGCCCGATTCTTTTCTTCTTGATCTGTTCGTATTACCTCGCTACCCACTGTGTTGTGAACTTGAATATTCTGTAGACTTGCTTGTTGCGATTTTCCCGTGCTAATTTGGGATTGAGGACCGGACATTGGCTGCATTATTCCTGCCGAATTAAACATACCATTATTCGAGATGTAGCCCCTCTGAAATCCATATCCATTTATTTGGGATCGGCTATTAGGAAATCCATTCAAGCAAGCATTAGGTATTGGTAAATCTGCACGCTGCTCTGTCACTGGCCCTGTGCGGCTTTGAAAGGGTGTGGGTGTGGGCGTGGGCGTGGGCGTTGCAGTACTGGGTGTAGGGGTATGAGGATTTGAAGAGTACTGTGTTGTACGTCCTCCTGTGGGAGTGGGCGTGGGAGTAGTGCCTCCTGCTAGTGCGTTTGTCGGCGTAGAAGTATTTGGCCTGACTGCTTGTGGGTTCTGTGAAAATTGTGGAGTAAGGAATATAGGGGTTGCAGGTGATGAAAATGCGTTTCTTTGAACGGGTGTGGGTTTGGGACTAGTGCCTCCTCCTAGTCCATTAGGGGGCGTAAAAGTACCTGGTCTGACGGCTTGTGCGTTCTGTGAAAATTGTGGAGTAGAGAATGGAGGCGCCGCAGGTGATGAATATGTGCCTGAGTATCCTGCAGTAAATGCAGAATATCTTGCAATTCTTGCGGCAATGGCGGGCTTTGCCTGATGCAATAACCATTCTATGGTGTTTGCACTATCTTGGAAGCCCAGTAAATGGGTGAGCTCTAAAAAGTCCTTGGATGCCACTGGTAGTAGCCAATCAATGGTTTCTCCGCCTCTGCTGAAGCCCAACTCAGTGGTCAGCTCTTGCAAACGCCCTCTTTGAATTGGCAACAACCAATCCAGCTGTCTGTGTGCATTCTGGATGTCCACGGACTGTTGGGTTCGGACCATTTCCAGTAACCAATCAATGGTTTCCCCTCCATTCTCGTAGCCCAGAGATTTGGTGATCTCTGCGATGACTTTGGCTCCCATGGTTGTAGGTAATAAATAATCGACAGTGGATCCTATAGTTTTGAAATTCAAAGCTCTAGTAACATCGTCTAACCTTTCTTTGCAGGCATGGGGCACATCAACTCTCGGGCGCCTGCTGGGTTTTGTGGTTGTCATCTTCACTCTTTTGGAGCTGCGGGCAGAGCTTCTCTCTGAAGCTGAATCTGGAACTGGAATACTAGATGCATTTCTTTTAGCAGGGGCCATCTAATTTGGGTGGAGAAGTGAGATGGAGCGTCCTTCAATCGATAGACTACGATCGCCTGAGATGTTTGTTTGTTGTAACATGCAAATGAGAAAAAATATTCAGAAGTGAACGATCCTTGAAACCAAATTATTTGTATTCGATGAGTGATGAGTGGGTATTTATACTAATTCTGTAGTCAACCCCTTTCTTATATTTAGGTGAAGCAAGAGATATACATGGTATGGTTGGTCCTGTTGGTCGACCCATTCCTAAATATAAAATTTATTTATATTTATATTACTATTTGGTCGACCTATTACTAAATATATTTATATAAATATATAAATGTGTGGGTGGGGTGGGGAGGTTTGTAGTTGAAGTTGTACGTAAGATTTAATAATAGGTTAAAGATAATTAGTTAAATTAATTAAAATGGGTTAAACATTGTTAATAGTAAATAATAATTTAATATATATTAAATTAAATTGATATATGAAATTTCTTTAACATATAAGTGATTTAGGAAATAAGAATTCTCCTTAATATATGTTTTAAAATAATGATTATTTTATATCTTTGGATGGGGTGTTTCACATCTCAGAGGTTGGGTGTGTGATCCAAAATAACAATGTGTATCTTTGGATGGGGTGTTTTACATCTCAGAGGGTGGAGCGGAAGTTGCCTCCATGCTCGCCCTTTTAACTATTTATCCACGCAAATTGACCTTGGCGTGGGGAATGCTACACATATGATGTATGAAACCATGAAAATGGACCGCCACGTTGATTCTCCAAACCCCTATCAAATCTGTTTCGCTTGGAAAATAATCTTAATGTTTGATTTCCTTACCTCCCCGCTTCATGTGACTCAGTGAAATCTATTACCAACAAGTATGGAATTCAATGTTATTCACTGCTCCACTACCAACAAAAACCCTTGCCAAAAGGATATTAGAGAAGACTGGCATTTCAAATAGCTAATTCGAGTGCTATGAAAATTCAATTTTCCCCTAAGCGATTGAGCCAAGTTTTTGATAGTCAATTTAATATTTCTCATTCCTTTAAGCCGTGTTTGCAATGCTCCAACTCTTTTACCTTTCCAAGAAAAATTCAGGGGAGTGCTAGCTCATTAGTGAGCTTTGCTCCATCAACCTAGCAATTTCCCTTCGTAATGTTGATTGGCAACTCGAATCATCTTGCAACAACATCAACAAGAAAACAACCTATCCAACCTCGTCGAATCATCTTGAGCATCTTGTAGTTGTGAAGTTGTAAACTAATAGCAGTGAGACACTTTTTCCTTGGAAAGTTAATCGTTTCAACTCCTAGCTTTTTCTTGCTTCTTCTTCCATTGGAATAACTCTTGTCTTGACTTTAACTCCTAGCAGAGAATTGGCTTCTTACTCCTATCTATTGGTCACTAAGCCACCACACTTTTGTGGAAGCCCCCTCTCTCTTTTGGCTCTAGGCTCTTCACAAAGATCCTTCTCATTAGATATATCCTTTGCTGACACTCTCAACCACTCTAGCTTGTACTTGACTACTTACCTTTATTCAGGGACCAGACCTTTCTTTGCTTTCCTCAAACATTATTTACTCTTATCCATTTTCATCTCTTCTCCAACTTTTGTTCTTTCACCTTTCTCTCCTCCTTATGTAGCTACCCTACCACGCGAGAGAGGACATGTTTGCAAAGGTGTAGTGTACTATCAAGGGTGTGAAAATGTAGGAAGTGCACAGGCACAACTCAAAGTGGACAAAGTAGCAGCTCACTTTCGAGAACTCACCCCACCTCCTATTCAGGAAGAACTCTCTTGTGCTAAAAGGGAAGGAAATAACTAGAGGCACCTTCTTCCAAACACAAAGGTAATGTTAGATTTGGTTGATCAGGTGCTTGATACAAGGAAAACACGTTGGCATTTTAATTAGTCTATGCAAATATTGGACCTATATTGGCACATGAAATTCCTTCTTAGAAAAGTTTTACTAGATTGACATGAGAACACAGAGGACCTCCTCATATCCATGGAACACCTGGACAGACACATGACAAACCTAAAACAGGGACTAGAGCTGATCAAGAAGCACCTTGGAACCCCCCATACTACTCATTGTTCATCAGGCAGCAACAAGTAGCTGATCCAAGTTGCAGCAACAGATTTGGACCCCTCTTCCTTTTTTCCTCACCCTTATTATTTTTCAGTGTTTTAGTTTCCTATTTATTTGTCTTTCTTTCATGGCCTTAAAGGCCCACATATTAGCATATGTATGGTGTATTTTGAATCTCTAAGCAACGCCTTGTCTTTTGCCTCTCTTAAATGAATACATTTTTTTGATGTGTTCAGATTTCCCAAGTGACTAGCTAATCTAAGGCCTTCAACTCTTTCATGTGATCTCTTGTTTAGAAAGAATTACAAATATTTACTCAAAAGGAAAAGAAAATGTTTTATATAATATATTAAATACATATTATAACATAGTGATAAAGTATCATTTGTATAATACACCAACCTAGATCCATCTTAACTCATGATCCACCAAGTGTCGAGAGGGATCAAATCTCTTAATGCACAAAATTATTTAGAGTGAAAAGAATTTGATTTCTCTTGGTGCTTGGTAGACCCGGAGTTAATATGGATCTAGGTTGGTTTAATTATTGATAATATTAATAATTATAATTATAATTAATAATTTTATTCTTTTATTTTACTTTTGTTTTTATTATGTTGAGAACTTTTTTCTAGAATACTGTCTAGACTCATTAAGGTGTCTGATGTTTTGAGGAACACCTTACCCATCTTTAGGGACAAAACGATGGTGAAGTGTGCTAGACCAAGAATATATAAAGGATAATGAGAACATTTATTAATAATTATTAATTTAATGATATGAATTAAAGGGATTTCAGAAAAATAGGTAAAGTGGAATAAGAAATTAAATAATAATAATAATAGATTTTGGTCAAACTAATATTAGTATTAATGAGATAGGGGTTAATTATATATATTAAAAATAATAAGTTAGAGGATGGTCAAATTGATACTAAAGATATGAGGATTGATAATTTATATTAAAGAACTAAATTAATGTTACTCAATTAAATTATTAGGTTAAAGAAGTATAGAAATAGAGTAAATTAGAATTAAATATTAAGAAAAAGTAAAAACAATATAAAAATAGATTAAGAAGGTGTAAAATTAATTAATTAAAAGAATTTAGGTAAGGGTTAATGGCAAAGAATGATTAAATTAAATTAAATAATGAAAATGAAATAATAGATTTGGTCATATATATATATATATAGACATATATATAAGAAGTAGGAGGTATTATTTTATATTAAAATATTCTTATAAAGTTTTATCAAGTCAAAATGTTTTAGTTAATAATTATAGTTATTAAATTTTTAATTTAATGTAATCTAATTTAATTTTTTTTTTTTTTTTTTTTATGTACTTTGACTAAGCGAAAATATTTAGATATCATAGCTTAACCAAATAAGAAATTACAACATCTCTTCTATGAAGTGGCTCTAGGTGCAATAATAATACATATAAATTAAAATATTTTATAGACATTATGACATAACATAAAAGCATCTCAATCAAAACAATTTAAATTTATAATATAATTATATAAATTAGCTATGCTCACTTTATATTTTAAAGGTTACTTATAATTTTTGAAAGAAAAACTTCTGCGTAAATCACATGAAGACATAAATTTGTCGACGCGTTTCGAACCAACTATATGACAAGTTGAAGAAACAGATCTAGCTTAGCATGATAAATAGTCTGAGCAGAGTCTCGAATGGCTAAATTGACTAACGACTAATTTTGACCTTAGGACTCAGGTCAAATTCTTATTTATTAATTTATTTTTATTATTATTATTATTATTATTATTATTATTATTATTATTATTATTATTATTATTTTTCTTATGAAAATAAGTTAAATTATGTAAAATGGTTGGTTTAAAAGGGAATATATTTATATATAGATATATATATATATATATATATATTAGGAGGTTATTAAGGTAAAACTTAGGATTAATAATTTTCATGGCTGGTTTGAAACGATAATTTATTTATTTAAATTATTAAATCATTATTATTGGTATTATACACACACACACACACACACATACATATATATATATAAAATAAAATTATAATATTAGGTTGACTAGTATTTTTATTCAATAATAATTCAATGGTTAGTTTATTTTTATGGAAGTTAGTTAAAATATAATTTTAAGGTTAAAAACGTAATTATTTATGTATTTAACTTTATTTTAAAAATATATATATATATATATATATATATATATATATATATATATATATATATATATATATATATATTCTATAATTAAAGTTATAATATTAGGTTATTAAGGTAAAAGTTAGGATTAATGGTTAGATTAAAAAGATAATTTATTTATTTATTTAAATTATTTAATAATTATTATTAAAACTATAGATATATATATATATATATATATATATATATATATATATAAACTAATGATGGGTTGAGAAAGTAATTAAATAATTTATTTTTTAATAATCAACTCTATATATATGTATACCCCGGATGCCAGTGCTACCTTGCCAGCTCAAGGAGAGCCACGTGCCCAGCACGGCCTGCCACGTGAAGGCTGGAGGGCTTTAATGCCTCTCGCCGCCAACAATCCAAGCCGAGGATTGCAGAGTTATTTCCTTAATGAAGGCGCTGGACGCGATGGAAGGGACGCAGAGTGCATTCAATGCGATCGAGCTACAGAAGAATGTTGATGGGTTTAAGACGGAGGGAATGTTGGCATGCGGAGCTCAGTTCGATGTGGAACTTGTCCAGATCTCTGAGCAAAGCTGTGTTATTGCTGTTGATTGCTTGGGCGAGGTTTGCCCCTTGCTGGTTACTTCCGGTTCTTGCTTGTGTTCAATTGTGCCCTGGTGCGAGCCAATTTGGAGGGGAAAATTCTACGGGGAGGAGCGCGGAGGTAGCAGGCCTTCATCCACTGTGGAGAAAGTCAAGGAAGTTGAAGACAGCATGGTGCGAGAGAGGATGCCGAGCAGGAGAGGAAGAAGCTCAGGGCGTGGAAATTCCCCCCGCACACCTGCATCGGACACTCACCACCACTGTTGCTATTTTTATTGCTATCGAAGAGTGGGAGCTTCCCCTGTTCAAGCTAGTCAGTTTATGGAGGCTGGTGGCTCCAGTGATGGTGCGCCTAGACTCCCTGCGTTTGGATCAGTTATCTTCACCCTGGGTGGCTCCAGGGACAATGTCGGCATTAATGCCCACATCTCAGTGCTATTCACCAAGATCCCTGGGGAGAATGAAGATGGAGTGCAGCAGCTCCCTGCTGAGGAAATTCAAGAGGATGTCAAAGGGAAACGGCTAATGGGTGAGTCTTCAAGTGCAGGGGGCAATTCACAGCAGGCGTCTCAACAAGCACCTTCCCGAGCTCGCGAACCTGAACTGCCTGCCCCAGCGCATAATCCCATGGCGATGTGGGAGGGATACCCGGAAGGACAAGGCTGAGCGATAATTGTGGAAGAAGAACCAGAGGAGTAACCCCCAATGACACTCCCTCGTCTTTTTCAGCTGGCTCTGGGATCGCGGTTGGCTTCTGATACACTCCTCTTGTCTTATGTCTTATGTATTCGGTTACATCTCAGGTCGATACTTGTTTCTTTCTACGTTTTGGGTCATGGCCGCGGCCATTATAGTTTTTGTCTCAGGTCGATACTTGTTTCTTTCTCTGTTTTGGGTCATGGCCACGGCCATTATAGTCTTTCTGTTTGAGGTAATGAACAATGCTTGTATGGACTTCTGGGTCATGTGTCATTTGAAGGTTGCCCCTGCGTGGGCTTTGTCAGTACTATATGGGAGCATTAGTCTTTATGTTTTGAGTCTGTTAGAGATGCCCGAGAGCCACTGTTGGACCTGGGCAGCCAGTCCTCCTGATTGTAAGTTTTTCATGTACATATTAATATATAAGTAGATAGTGTTGCTGAGAAAAAAAAACTCTATATATATATATATATATATATATATATAATTTAAAAAAGTAATTTAATAATAATAATAATAATAATAATAATAATAATAATAATAATAATAATAAATAAATAAATATTAAACTAATTAATTAATTAATAACTTGAGTTAAAATAAATAAAATAAGGTTAGTTTAAAAAAGTAATTTATTTAATTATTTATTGCTAATATTATATATATATTAAAATATTAGGATGCTTAAAAAAAATAAAAAAAAATAAATAAATAATAATAATAAAATAATAATAATAATAATAATAAATAAATAAATAAATAATAAAAATAAAATTGGAGTGGCAGAAGAAACAACTAAGAAGAGAGTGTTGGAATCCAGCACCTACTGATTTTCCAACCATCATCTCTATTGAGATTGCTCGGCCTCTTCTCAATCTCAATAGCTTCCCTCAATTTACGAAGGTGAAACAGAGCGACTTTGGCAACAACCTTTGCCTCAATTCAACTATTGATTCCCTGCAAGGTTACTTATATGGTAACTTTATATTTTAAAGGATGTTTATCATTAAGAGTGTGGTTAAACCATAAGACTTTGGCTACACCAAAACAATATAACAAATCCAATCACATTGAGTTAGTGACAAAATGTGGCTAAACAAGGCTAAGAATGAATCACTACATCAAATTTGTGTATGTTTGAGAAAACAATGGAAAAATAATTTTAAATAGATAATAAGATCATGGCACGAGGAAGTAGTTCAATCCTACATTTATTATCAATCCAAAATAATAATTACGCGTAAGGCATTCCTATTTGAAAATAAGGCTACTGTGTCAATTTGTAGACCATAAATCCAATATGTTTACTTTGTTTTCAGTGTGGCTGTCTTCTTCACTCTAGCTGTTAAAAACATATATTCTTGCAGAACGCGACCATAATAAGGTAAGATCCCTCATTTCGGTATTCAATACTTTTTCTTTAGAGTTCCGCTCAATTCTGGAAATAACCTTGCACCAAATGACAGGGGATAAGATGGAAAAGAGTGGTAACAATTTCTTAGGTAAAATTGATAATTTTTTTGTACCCTACCTTTTCTCTAGTGCTTATCCATGACACTAAAATTTGCTTTCGATTTGGTTGCAGGTACAACGTTCACCAATTCCTCCTCGCATCTGTAGACTTAACTCTCATCTAAGATTTTCCAGGTTCCCTCTCTCAAAGGTGGTTTGATTGTGCTTTTGGTTGTCGATTTTCTTACAGGCCCAAAATCCTCCCGATGTTGTGAATGTTTTTAATGCCACCACTGGCATGTTGTGTTTTTTCTCCATGAACTAGGAGTTTAGTTACTTTTTGCAAAGGGCTATAGAGTTTTGTAACTTTAGCCTCAATTCTTGTCCCGAATTTTAATTTCTTCTCTCTTGTACATGTCCATGGCATGTTGCCTTGGAATTATTGATATTAATTGTAATGTTGGAAACTATAAATTTTGTTCATGCTAAAAGATTGTTTCTGTTGTAGTAGGTCGCCCTTGGTTTTTGAAAAGAGAGAGTTTCATGATTTTGATTGAATTCAACTGAAAGGCCGACTCTCTGGGTGAAATTGTATATAGATATGTTGTGGACATCATCAAGCAAGACGGTGAATAAACAAGGACAACGAAAAATTGACAATAGAGCTTACTGATAGATGGATCAAGAAAAGATACGAACCAATCAGGCAGTTTTGCAATGAATCTTTGTATAAAGGCAAAAAAGTTGTGACACCCAGCATTCATTCGCTAATTATAAATATTTATAGTTTCTAATTATTTAACCAGAAATGAGAAATGTTAGTAGATCCGTTCAAGTGTCTGGTGCCGAAATATCTCCAAAAGTTTAAAGACATAAATTAAAATTTAGGCATTGTTAACATGCCTCGTAAAGATGTAGAGGGAATGTCTCTTGCTGTTGAACAAAGTAATGCAAGAAGTATATATCATGTTAGTGGGTCTTCCTCTCATACTGAAACATGAGATAGGTTTCACGATGAAACATGAAATGGGATTGGTGTTACATAGGGTTTTTCCCCAAACAAAACAAAAAACTCAGAAATTGCCTGATTGAATCTGTCCCCAACCCCATCCTCGTCAATTTCTCTCTCTGTAGCCTACAAACCAGAAATTTTATTGTCATCCTCTTCCTTTGTGTAATCCATTCCTGAGAAAAAAGTGGAATTGACACTATATCGTTCTACACTTTTTCTCCTGTTATGTATAGTCCATCTAATATCTCATATATTCTTGTTTCTTCGATCAAAATTCTTGAGACTCCCCTTCCATTTAAGGGAATATGCCTTCAAACAAAGGGCATTTACCTCTTCCCCATGACAATGTGGTACATTTACCTCCCCACCATTGCACTTTATAGATGGCAATAGAGATGACAATTTCCTGCGGCCCCAACTAATCCATACATATTTGTATTGCTTGATAGACCCATGCATTCAGGAAGATCCTTATAGCCCCAATCATGTAGAAAAAAAACATGTTGATAAAATAGAGTTTAGGCCTCATACCTGAACTTTATATCACACTCTTTGTACCTACTTCCAACTCTTTCACAATAATTTTAAGCCTCAAAACAAGAAGGGACTTCAGGTCCAAATCACTTCACCCCCTCACAAAAGAATAAAGAAATAAAATAATATGCATCCTTCTACACTAAGTTATTTCCCCGCCTCTGCATAACCATTTCTAACATTTATTCCACCAGCATTAGCCTCTTCCTCCTATTTATCTTCATTTCCTGTGAACCAACCAAATTGCTCCAATTTTGTTTTTTCCCTGAAACAGAAAGGGTGCCAGTCCATCTTCATAATGAACAAGACATGTCTCACCCACATAAATGGGAATGTGATCAGGTTGAGAAGATCTTAGCATCTCCAGGTCCTTGAGCAATTGGGTGTTTTCATCAATCTCAACAATTTTCTCCATCTGTCATGTGTTTATAATGCAAGGGTAACAAACTCATCAATATTGATTTCCCTTGTTTGTTGGGCTCTTGCTACTTGAAGCTTGCGAGGCAGAAAGTATCATAACAAGAAAATATAATAAATAAAATAGAAATGACTTAAAACTTGTTGCAATTCAAAGCTTGTATCTTCATACTCAATCTCCAAATTCCATTTACCTTCAACCATAGCCTCTACTTCAACATGCATATGAGAAAATTCTACAGCTTTTGGCTCTGCTTGAAACCTTGATTTCTTTGATGGAAATTAATCAATGTAAAAAACAACACCATGCCACAAGATGAATCAAAGCCTATAAACTAAAATCTTTTAAATTTCAAACTTCTCTTATAGGCCTTTCTAATTCCTTTCGTTCATGTTGCAACTTCTTTCATTCTCTCTTGTGACCCTTATACACATAAGGCATAAATGTCAAATCAAAAGAATTCATATTAGACAAAGAGAAAATAATTTCCCCAGGATGACTCAATGTGTATAATTGCAAAAAAATGGAAAATAAGTGGACCAAAAAAATAAAACTTAAAAAGATCAAATGACCATATTACAAATGTAAGGTCACACAGAGACATGAAATGTTAAAACCCACCATGCGATACCATTTTCGTCAACATATGTTGAATTGTACTTTCTTTACACTGATCTACAACATAAGTATGGTAAGAACCTAATGATGAGAACACACTTTTTGCACTATTTTTTTCCAGACTTGTGTTGGTTCTCTAATGGTAGACAACAACTAAGCACATTCAACACATTTTCTCATGTGGTATTGTTAGAAAACAATGTAGAGAAACATTTTCAGCCTTTTAGAAAAAAAATTATAGTAATCCATAAAATCTTCAGCATGCATGCATACAAAAGAAAAAACAATAAGAAAATATCAATTTTCCATTCAAGTGAACAGGTGAATTAGTATTCTTCAATAACTAATATTTCAAAGCTCATTGAATTCTACCTTCTAGTCTACATCCAGAGAGGCTACCTTGTCAAGAAGACTAAGAAATGTACTGCTCACAAACAAAAACATTACATAAATCACATTCACAATTGACATTCTAACATAACTTGACTCCATACTACACATCATCCTTTGAACATGACCTGACATCACATAGATTATGACCCTCAACATCCACTTGACAATAGAAAAGCATTATTAGAGGCCCCAAAACGCTAAAAATTATTCAACATTAGTTGGAGACTCTTTGAACTCACTAAATATATACATGAATTTACAGATGTTTAAAATCGCTCAAATCTCCCCACATGCCTTAAAATCAGAAAATTTTCACTGGTCTTCAAATAATTTGGGAAAAATATTATTCTCAGCATTATAAAAGCACTCAAATCCTCTCTACCAAGGGAATTTTTTAAATCACCAATTCAAAACAAAAACTTTGACGGCTTCACCTAATTCATTTAAAATGTGATGGTTATCTTTCCAAATATAAAGACATTCTTTCATAAATGTATAATACAAGTGGGTGCTTTCAATTCTTTTTTGTAGGGAGGATGTTCAATACATCCATCAGTTTCTGATTAGAACTTTGTCACTTCAACTTATTAGATAAACCCAGTCAATGAAAATGCAGATATTGACTATCTGTTGTGGAGCAATGACCAAATGCATTTCTGCTATAGGTGATTTTTTTTTCAATTTCAAGCTTCTGGGAATATGAAAAAAGGAAGGATAAAAATAAACATAATTCTAATTGTCACATTTGTGGCTCTCATATCGATGTATATCATAGATTGCAGTTCCTTTCAAAATGCCTAAACAAAATAACTTTTTAGGAGTTACAAGATATGATTTTCTGGTATTCATTAACAAGAAACACTGAATTTTTTAGGAATGATGCCCAAACAAAATAACTCTTTAGATGTTACAAGATAGGCTTCTCAAGTATTCATTGACAAGAAAGACTCGAATTTTTTGGAATGCATAGAGGAACATTTCTTCCAAAGCTAGCCTCTCTGAGTTGAAGTCATGGCCAAAAGTTTGGACTCAAGGCATTAAGCATATCATATTCATGGCTGCAAATCCAAGTGGTTTGTGAGTATAACTTTAAGAGCATGCCTTGATTAGACTAGAGAGTTACCAAAGGGAAAAATTCAAAAAGTTTATGTAAGTTTATGGAGGCCCTGGTAAACCTATTTTAAATTTGGTATTTATTTATCACTCAACATTTCCATATGTAGAGGCAGTAATTTATATTACAAAGGAAACAATTCGAAATTGGGAAACATTTAGATCACAATAACACATCACATATCTCTTCATTGACTAAAACTTATTATCACAAATGGCAGTGAGATATCATTATTATAAAGCCAAAAAGTATATCAAAGGTAACATCTGACACCATTGACTAAAACTTTCAAAAAAATGGTTGTTTAGTTTTTGGTAGGACTCCATTCATGAATCATCCAACATCAACCTATTAATGATCCTTATAGAGCCCATCAACTATTGTGTTGGAATTTTTAAAGATATGTGTATATTTAATATATTGGAAAAACCTAGAGACTAATTTAAATTAACTTTGTTCACAACTCGAATCGTCTTACAATAACATTTATTAGAAAATATACTACCTAGCTTCGTGGAATCGTCTTGAACATTTTGTAGTTGTGAAGCGGTATACCAATAGTAATGAGGCCTTTTTCCATGGAAAGTTAATCCTTTTCACCTCCTGGTTTTTTCTTGCTTCCACTTCCATTGGCGTTCTTCTCTTGACTTTAACTCCTAGTAGAGACTTTTCTTCTTACTCCTATATATTGGCCGCTAAGCCACTACACTTCTGTGGAAGCCCCACTCTCTCTTGGCTCTAGGCTCTTCGTGAAGCTCATTCGCATTAGATATATCCTTTTCTGAAACTCTCAACCACTCTAGCCCACTTTTGATTACTTACCTCTATTATGGGAGCATATCTTTCTTTCCTTTAATCAAACTTTATTTACTCCTATCCATTTTCATCTCTTCTCCAAAACCCATTCTTTGGCCTTACTCTCCTCCATGTGTAGCTACTTCACCATGCTAGAGAGCACATGTCTGCAAAGGTGTAGTGTACTATCAAGAGTGTGAAAATCGAGGGAGTGCATAAGCACAACTCAAAGTGGAGGAAGTAGTAGCTCACTTTCGAGAACTCACCCCACCCCTTATTCAGGAAGAACTCTCCCGTGATGAAGGGGAAGGAAATAACACAATGCGCCATCTTTCAGACACAAAGGTAATAACAGATTTGGTTGACTAGGTGCTTGATATAGGGAAACACGTGCATATTTTAATAAATATATGCACACAGTGGACCTATACTGGAACATGAAATTCCTACTTGGATAGGTTTTACTAGACTGACATGAGAACAAATAGGACCTCCTCCTCTCTATGGAACACCTACATAGACACATGATGGACATAGAACAGGAGATAGAGTGGATCAAGAAGCACCTTGGCATCCCCCCTAGTACTCGTTGTTCACGAGGTAGAAACAAGGAGTCGATCCAAGTTATAGGAATCGATTTGGACCCCTCTTCCTATTTTGCTAATTCTTATTATGTCTTTATTTTTTCAGTTTCCTGTTTATTTTTCTTTCTCTCATGGGCTTCAAGGCCTACATATTAGTATATGTATGGGGCATTTTGAATCTCCAAGCAACTTTTTGTCTTTTGCCTCTCCTAAATGGGTACATTTCTTGATATCGTCATATTTCCCTAGTGACTGACCAATCTAAAACCTTCAACTCTTTGATGTAATCTCTTGTTTAGAATGTAATACAGATATTTACTCACATGAAAAAGAAATTTTTTTATATAATATATAATAATACATATTATAACATAGTCATAAAGTATCGTTTGTATAATACACCAGCCTAGATCCATATTAACTCTAAATCTAATACACCATCCTAGAGGTCAGTGAGCCACAACTTCATTGAATATAATATTATTTCGGGTAAGCCAAATAGTCCATCACAGGAGAAGGGGTAAGCATAGTTTTTTAGTGCCATGGTGCACATCAAACCAAGAGTTCCAAACTTGTGAGATAGTGGGTCCCTGCCAACTTTCCCGTACGGAAAGAGACTGTGCAATCGATTGCCACAACTGAGCAATAGTAGGACAATGTAGGAACAAATGCTCATTTGTTTTAGAGTCTTGTTTACACATAACACACCAATGCGGCCTGTAGATAGATCTGCGAATGAGGAAATCTCCCATGGTTGTTTTATTGATGAGCACACTCCACATAAACAGATGGGCCTGACAACGTGCTTTCAATTTCCATAGGTGGCGCCACCATTCCTATATTGCCACTGGTTTGCGATCTGAGAGGAGAGAGAGGTAGCCAATTTTCGAGGTGTATTTGCCATGTTCAGCTGGAGTTCAAACAAGTTTATCTCGTCCTTCTTTAATACGAACATGTGCCTCAGACAGAGCAGTTAAGTATCCTTCCCAAGATTGATGCCATTGTACAGGGATGCCAATATTGTTGGCTGCCAACCATGCTTGCTTTAATAAAGTGCAGCGTTCCCTGTCTGCTAGTTGTGCAACCACCATGATGTCCCTTTGATGTAGGTGGTGTATCACGTCAAGAGGGAGCTGATATATGTTGCCTCCCCCAATACATGGATCCACACTAGCGCGCAGTTGATTGCCATCATTTATCCTCCTAGCCAGGCCAGCTCTGATAAAAGGCATAGTTTGCAGAATTGCCTTCCAAATAATAGAAATGCCAGTACACAGCCAAATTGGCAATCAGGCCCAATCCATGAGTTGCTGTGGATAGACATATTTGTGGTATTTGATAATGGTCCAAAGATTCTATGTTGCGAGGAGATTCCAACCCATATTTGCTGCTAAATATTGTGCAAAGATAGTCAGATCCTTCAATCCCCATCTGCCCCATTTTTTTGGTAAAGAAATTTTTTTCCAACATATCCTAGCAAATATTTTTCCTTATTTTTTTCTGTTTTAGCGGTATTTGCAACATATCCTCTGGATACGAGTAAGAATTCCCTGAGGGATCCAGGCCAGTGACATCCAGTACACAGGTGTGGCTTCAGGAACAGATTTGATGAGGACAAGGTGCCCGGCTCTGGAAAGGAATCTATGGTTCCAATTTTTCAGTCTCTTCTCTATTTTGATCACCAACCAGATCCAATCTGCAATCCGGTAGCTATGTGGTTTGATCCAAAACCCCAAATATTTTAGGTCATTTGCTAGCGCATGAAGTTGATAAGCGAAGAAATGATGGGAAGCACTGTCTTCCTAAGTGGAGGTATGTGACAAAGTGATATTGGACTTGGCTTGATTAGTAAACATGCTAATGGCATGTGCAAAGAGTGTTAAGTTTTCATGGAAAGTGGTACAGTCCTGAATGCTTCCATCAAGAAAGATAAGGACATCATTGACAAAAAGGAGGTGAGTGAGATAACAAAGATCACTCATTTTCAATCCTTTTAGTCTACCTTCCCTTTTTGCTATAGCAATGAGCCTACTGAGACCCTCCATCACAATCACGAAGAGAAGCGGAGATAGAGGGCATCCTTGTCGAAGACCCCGTTAGAAGGTTAATCCATTTATGCGGACACTGAAGGATGCCGAGGAGATCCAGCACATGATCCAATCTATGAATGTTGATGGGAAACCCAGGAGGATAAGTATCATCTTTATATAGAGCCAACTGACTCGGTCGAATGCCTTTGCAAGATCGATCTTTAGGATAATACCTTTCAAATTTCTGAATTTGATAGAGTGTAAAGCCTGCTGAGCCATTCCAATGGCCTCGTGCATTTGTCGATCCTGTAGGAAGGAAAATTGCTGAGGGGAAATATGGTGGGAGAGGATGGGGCGGAGCCTATTTGTGATGATCTTGGCAATGGTTTTATGCAGGAAATTGAAGAGAGAGATTGGGCGAAATTCATTGATGATGATGGGGAGTCAGATTTAGGAATCAAGGAAATTAAAGCAGAGTTTATGGCATTATACATTTTGCGTATGATCTTGCATTCTTCGACTATTTTGAAGAGATCTTGTCCTATAAGCTCATAAAAATCCAGATAGAATTCAATAGACCATCCGTCCAGTCTAGGGCTTTTATATTTTTTGAACCATTTCAGTGTCCCTTCAAGTTCTGCAGAGGAGACTGGGGCAGTTAACTCTTCTGCTATGTCCATATCAACAAAACTAGGGAAATGTCCTGCCAAACGAATAATTTCTGCAAGATTTGTAGCTGGTGATGCTTTGTAGAGTTGTTGAAAGTGAGGGTTCCCCAGATGTATTAGTAATACCTCCATCATTAGAAATACCTTCATCATGCATGGGCATATTCCAGATAGTGTTTGTGACTTTTCACTTGTTGGAATAATTCTGAAAGAAATTTGTATTCTCGTCTCCATCTTTTAGCCAGGTCGCTCTGCTCTTGAGGCACCATGACTCCTCCCTTTCCTTTAGGATTTTGGATTGTTGATTTCCAAATTCAATAAGGTGGGTCATTGCTTTTGTACTTATGAAGTGCCTATTCCAGTCGTCTAGTAGAACAACGAATGATGACTTGACTGTGGCAAGGATGTTGTCATCCTTTAGTGTTTTTCCCTTTTCCCATTGTATAGATAATCGCTTGAGCTGAGAGAGGTTGTAGCAGAACCCTTCAGCCACGGTGCATCCCCTTGTGGGAGGGTTTGCCAACCAACAATCAATGATTAATTTGGTATAGGTCGTGTCGAGCAACCACTTTGAGTTGAATTTGTATGGTTCTTTGGGGTCTTTTGGAGGATCTGTGATTTCCAAGAAGATAGGGGAGTGATCAAAGATACCTGCAGATCCAACCCATTATCGGTAGAGGGATAATTTCTGTAACATCGAGATCTTGATTAAAAATATGTCCAATCTTCTAGCTAAAGCTGCCTCCCCAACTCTCATGTTTCTCCGTGTGGTCAATGTTTTATTCATGGGGATATCAGTCAGATGGGCGAGTTCTGAAAGTGCTTCCATGGTATCAGAGAGTGAGTCAACCTTGTTAAAGAGCCCCAAGACTCACCAAAACCTATGGAAAAATTTAGATCTCCTCCAATGATAAGGTTTTCTGGTGAGGTGATGGAGAGGTTTAAGACCCGATCCTAGAAAACCTCTCTTCCTTGGCAGGGCCCATAAACATTGATGACTCGAAGGTCCATACCAAGGTTAGCAGAGAATATGTCTATCCCAATGAAACCCACTCGTCCCCAGGTTACATCCCAGAGCCAAACCGCTAGATCTCCCGGCTGCCTCAAGGGAGAGGAAAGTCAAGCTAGGTTTCAGAGATCCTAGGATACAGGTAATGTGGTTCGCCTCACCTAAGGTTTCTTGTAGAAATATGATGTCAACAAGTTCGGATTCGAAGAGTCTACGGAGGGCTAGATTTTTGGGCGAGCTAGCCATGCCCCTACAATTGAAATATAGCCACTTCATGGAGGTAACTGGTCATGGGTGATCAAAGCTCTAAGAGCCCGATCCAAGGAAGCTTGCCTACCAAAGTTCACCTTGGCCCTTGCCTGCAGGACGGATTTTGCGAGGAAGGATTTGCGATGGTGAGGGGGTTTAAGGGGCAGCGAAGGGGTGGATAGGCCTAATCCAGAGACGGGTGGGGAGGATTCAAATGAGAGGGAGCGGGCTCGTAGATTGTACGAGTGGGCGGGTCAGATGATGAAGAGGATTGGGGTGAGGACCAGAGGGGGCTTCCAGAGGGAGAGATGGTGAGGTTGTAGAGAAAATAGGCTGATGGGGAATCAAGGGGCAGGGGATGGGAGGGAGGATGGAATTTTAATCTAATACTGATGCATTCTGCAGATGGAGTGTAGAGCATGCAATAGTAGAAGAGAAAACAGGGCGGGATAGAAGTGGATTACCCGAGTTGTGTGCAGCCTGTGCTGTTGCCCTAGATCGAGTCATCGATGGAGATGGTGGATGAGGGGAGTTCACAGGAGCTTGCTAAGCCTACTGAGCTATGGTATCCTTTCCGAATGAAGGAAATGATGATAGGGTAGTGATATATGCATTACATTCTAAACAACTGTACCCAACAATATTGGTAGTGCAGAAAGCCCGAAGGGCACTAAGTTCTGGAGTGAAAACTCAAACTGGCATTGAGAAAAAAGGATAGGGTTGCGCGGTGGTAAGGCAAAAACCGAAATACAGCTGTAAAAGAAAAGTTCAGGGTCAAGTGGCATGCATCATGCACACTGGTAAGGCTGAAAATTTGGTCACAACATGACACATTTAAATCCCTCTAGCTCACTACAGGAAATTCATCTTTGAAACTAGAAAGTGGTGGCGCAACAGAAATGATACCCTGCCACCTTACCACTCATTTCAAACTAGCCTCCCAGTGTGTTCTGTCTCTACAACCAATAAAAAAAAAACCCTCTTCGGAAAGACTCCTCCATTGAGTTAGCTCTGTCAGTTAACACTATTCTTACATTGGTTCACTGTACTTCGTCATTATGTTCCCTACAATGACAACGCCTTTGACACTATTCACATGTTTACATTGTTCTCAATCTGGTTGTCTTCTTTACTCCAGCTGTGAAAGACCTATATTCTTGCAGAACTCGACCATAGCAAGGTAAGATCCATCATCTCGGAATTCACTATTTTTTTCTTTAGAGTTCGGCTCAATTATTGTAATAACCCTACACCGAATGCCAAGGGATAAGATGGTAGAGTGCGGTAATAATTTCTTAGGGAAAATTTATAATTTATTCATACCCTAGCTTTTCTTTAGTGATTATCCATGACACTAAAATTGGGTTTCGATGTGGTTGCAGTTACAACATTCACAAACTCCCCCTAGCAACTCTAGAGTTAACTCTCATCTAAGATTTTCCAAGTTCCCTCTCTGAAAGGCGGTTTGATCGTGTTTTTGGTTGTCAGTTTTCTTATAGGCCCCAAATCCTCCCCATGTTGTCAACATTTTTAATCCCACCATTGGAATGTTGTATTTTCTCTCCATGAACTAGGAGTTTAGCTATTTTTCCAAAAGGGCTATAGAGTTTTGTAACTATGGCCTCAATCCTTGTATCAAATCTTAATTTCTTCTCTCTTTTACATGTCCATGGCATGTAGCCTTGGAATTATTGACTATTAATTGTGATGTTGCAAACTATAAATTTTATTCCTGTTAAAAGATTTTGTCTGTTGTCGTAGGTGGCCCTTGGTTTTTGAAAATATCTAGTGTCACGATTTGGGTATTTTATTTTGATTGAATTCAACTGAAAGGCTGACTGACTGGGTGAAAGTGCATATAGATATGTTGTGGACATCATCAAGCATGATGGTGAATAAACAAGGACACCAATGAATTGACAACAGAGCTTACTTACAAATGGCACAGGAAAACATACGAACCAATAAGTCAATTTTTTAATGAGTATTTGTATAAAGGAAAAAAAGTCGTGACACCTAGCATTCATTCGCTGAGATTGACTAGACAAAAAATTGAACTTGAATAATAAGTTTAGTTGGTTTACACATTCATGAACATGATAAATATTTCTGGTTTCTAATTATTTAACCAGAAATGAGAAATGTTTAACAAAAAACTCAAAAATTATTTTATCTAATTAAATGGTTAGTAGATCCTTTTAGGTGTCTGGTGGCCAAATATCTCCAAAAGCATAAAGGCATAAATTAAAATTTAAGCATTATTAACACACATTGTAAATATGTAGAGGGAATGTCTCTTACTGCTAAACAAAGTAATGCAAGAAGTATATATCATGTTAGTGGGCCTTCCTCTCATACTAAAACATGAGACACATTTCATGATGAAACATGAAATGTGATTGGTGTTACATAGGGTTTTTCACCCAATAAAAACAAAAAACTGAGAAACAACCTGACTAAATGTATCCCAAGCCCCATCCTCTTCCTTTGTGTAATCCATTCCTGAGAAAAAAGTGGAATTGACATTACATCGTTGTACACTTTTGCTACTATTATGTATAGTCCATCCATCATCTCATATATTCTTGTTTCTTCAATCAAAATTCTTGAGCCTCCCCTTCCATTTAAGGGCATATGCCTTCAAACAAAAGGAATTTACCCCTTCCCCATGACAATGTGGTACATGTACCTTCCCACCATTTCACTTTATATATGCGATAGAGATGATGGTTTTCTGCAGCCCCAACTAATCCATACATCTTTGTATTTCATGATAGACCCATGCATTCTAAAACATCATTACATCCCAAATCATGTAGAAAGAAAACATGTTAATAAGATAGTGTTTAGACCTCATACTTGAACCTTATATCACATTCTTTGTACCTAATTCCAACCCTTTCACAATACGGTTAAGTGTCAAAACAAGAAGGGACTTCAGGTCTGGTCTTCATAATGACATGTAATTATGATTTTATGTAAAAGATGTAAAGAAGAAAAAAAGTTATTGTAATGCTTACCTCATGGGTTTCATGAGCAAGAGATTTTATTTTTAGTTAAGGCTCCCATTGTTAGCTCTTAGGGATTTTTCATCTAGTCATAAAAGACTAAAGAGTCATTGTCATGTATTGAAGGCATGTTACACATTGTAAAAGTCAATTTTGTTTTTGTAATTCACCCTCAAAGATCTTGTCAGTAGTCCTCACTCCAGTCGGCCTATAATGAAAGGGATAATACTAGAAATATGATGTCGATATATTCCAGTGATCATGTCAGCCTAATAATCATGGACAAACCACTATATATAGCAGTGCCTAGCCTCATTTTGAAGAGAATAGTTCGATCAAGCAAGTCTAAGATTACCAAGTTTGAAAATAATCTTAGAAGGAGACTTAACATCAACGAAGGAAGAGGAAGGGATAGTGAAGAAAGTGACATCATTGTGGGACTATTTTTAGGCTAGTCTACCATCACACATGTGAAGATGGCATATCTGAAGTTTGCAAAGAGAGGTTGAAGATTGCAGACATATAAGGGAGATCTAGATTGGGTGAAGACTTCGTTGAAGGGAAGCCAAGTAGAAGTGAAAAGAGTCTCCCTCTAAAATAAGACTATTCAAGGATCAAAATTTGATCTAAGGTTTCTGTTGTGAAGCAAAAAGTCGTAGACCTACAAGAAGAGACCAAAATTTTGAAGCAATCCAAGAAGAGGAATATGAATAGTATCGTTGACCTAAGGGTGAAGAGGAGGCTTATGACTTGGTCTTGGAAGGGCTCTAGTGTCAAGGTTATTTGTCATGGTCTTGGTATTCGTCAATTGAAGTTTCTATAAAAATAATTTGTTTGGGTTTTCCTCTCAAAGAGTGAGAGGTTTTGGCCCTGGTTGACAACCTATATACTGTGTCTCTTGTCTCTTTATTGTTCATGCATTGGAAATTGTCTTCATGAAAAGAATACAATAATAACATAATAAAGAGAAGATCATAATCAAGAAGTAAAAAGGAACTCACAAGAAACTATCAAAGTATAGAAATCACCTATCTATTGGTGCCCTAGATTTTTCAACATGGTATCATAGCTAAGGTGACAACATCAAGAAGGGGTATCCAATCAAAGAAACAGACAAGGATGAAGTTTCAAGAAAAGGATCAAAGAAATTGAAGCATACCAAAGTGAAAGTTCAAAGATCTACATCATACCAAAACCCTAGATCAAAGAAATCTACTTCATCAAAATTCTTGGGATCATCATCGAGGAAGTAGAAAGAAAGACCAAAAACCCTTGAAGCATTTCGAAGATCATTAGTCAAGCATAATTTAAGGAGTAGAATATTTTTCAAAGACTGAAGAAGGATAAATTCAAGAACATTGTCATGATCCTCAAAAGGGTTTGTCAGACAAGCTCTCTCTCATTAAAATAAAGCTTTAACCTTTGAAGAACTCCATCAAAGTGATATATCTCCCAAAGGGATCAAGGATTACTCTTGAAGAAGAAATCTATCAAGAAGTAGTCTTTGACTATACATATCATTGTCAAATTAAAGGAGGATGAAAGTGGAGAAATCATAATCTACTCAAGTAAGTATATCTATGACTTCAACTTAATCTATCAAAATTTCTTTTTGGAAGGAGAGAAACAAATTGGTTGGGGATTCAAATTTTCTTCCATAGAAGAAAAGAACAAATCTAAACCTTATTGAGAATCAAGTCATAGAACACATCAAGTGCTCAATCACCAAAAATATTGAAGAAGATGCTCAAGTACTTGTTACATACATGAAGGGGGAACAGAGGGCTCAGAGGATTCTCATATAATCCATTAAGGACTCCCTCATCCCATATGTATCAAAACTAAGCACTTCAAAAGATATATATAAGAAAATGGTAGAGTTGTTTTTTGTGAGTACTGTAGGAGAATTTATCTCTCAAATGCAAGAACTCTACAAGTTGAATATTTCAAAGGAAGAAGGAATAACCTCATACTTCATGAGGATTTCTCAAACAAGAGATCAACTTCATGATCTAGGTGAAAAAATGTCTGATAGAGAAACGACCATTGTAATATTAAATGCATCACCATAGGAATGAGGAAACTTCACTTCATGTATTTATGGGAAGAAAAAGCCCACTTCTTTCCATGATCTATGGTCTCTCTACAAAATTGAAGAAACCAAATTAAAGGAAAATTTTGATGTCAGATCAAATGAACAGAACCAAGCATATGCTGCTATGGCAAAGAGAAAGGGAAAATTTGGAAAGTTTGGTTGCCAAAAGAAATAGAAGAAACATGGCAAAGGTTCAGTATTATGAATGTCAAGAATATGGGCACTATAGAAGAGATTTTCCTAAACTTAAGAATGAAAATAATAGGAAAAATAAGGAAGAATACCATATTACTGAAGCAGTGGAAGAACATGAGAAGAACAAGCTTAAGAAGGAGGAAGTGAGAGATCTCTACTCTCAATGAGATAACCTCCTCCACTAAGTACTCTTCACTTGTGTAAATAATATTTATCTAGATAGGAAGCATTGTAAATATGATAAGATGCATCATATTAGAAGATGACATCATGGTAAGTGAGAGCTCGTGACATCACCATAGGAAACATGAAGCCTATCTAACATAAAATATATGGCAGTCAACTATGAAGGATATAGCTCTTGGGAACCTCATTGAATGATCAAGTGATACTTATGGGAAAAAAGAAGTCATCCATGACAATGCTCATCATATATCAGTCAAAAGGTAACATCTATTGAATAGGGATATGTGAGATCCTCAAGTTTCTATGATGAAATCTTCATTGGAAGATTCACCAATCTAGAAAGAAAACAAGCATTGAATTAGGAACTCCAACATGTAGAATTAATGGAATTATGATATGATGACATAAGAGATGAAGAAGATCAAGGATTGAAGCTCTTTTCAACCAAGGAAGCTGTTGAAAGAAGCCTAGATGACCTAAAGGAAAAATGAGATATATATGCATGTATTCAATAACATAAAGTCATGTTGAAAGGTTGCATGTAACGTGGATCACTGCTCTATCTTGAGAAGCATGATCAAATGGAAAGGATCTTCTTCTATATAAGGATGCAGCAAGGCATGGGTCACACTAGGTGAAATCAACATAATATGTCCTCATATGGAATATGAGGTGATTAACAGTAGCTGGATGAACTCTAATTGGAAGCTCCCGAGAATGAAGCATGTGAAGAAAGGAAGGAATATATCGTAGACTATGCAACCATGGAAGAAGGAAATCAAAATCTCGGAACTGAAATATTTAACTATGACATATCCCCAAAAAATATGAAGACTTTGATGGAAGTCTGAAAAAGATAGAGACCCTTGACAATATACATCTTTGGGAAATGTGTGAAATTATATGCGGGATGTTTATGCCACCAAGAAGATGTCATGATGAAGGACCATCATAAAGCTAATTTTGATTTAAGTGTTCATTTCTTATTTTTTAACCAATATCTGGATGAGCTTATTCAATACTGACAAGGGAAGAACTGTGAATGTCCTCCAATAGAACCATGTAGAATGATGTAAGATCCTTTCGAAGAACATAACATAAAGAAGGTTGAATGACATGAAGAAGGGACATATGTGGACTGATGGATCGCTTTCTTATTAAAGGAATGATGAAATGACTAACTCAAGGATGAAAGTGATGGATGGTCTTTGCCCTATGAAAAGATCCCGAAAGATGAAGACTCCATAACAAAGAAGAAATTCTTGACATTGAAGGAAGGAGCTCTTCAAGAAGTTGGTTGTCCCATCATCTCCACATGAGGAGATGTTGCATGTCCCTAACTAAGAGGGAGCCTAGAAACAAGTTTTATTTCTTGATAGAAACTTCGAAGCAATATATTCTCCCTAATTGAGATGGAGAGATAGATGTTGGAAACAAATGATAATACTGAGAGGTGGGGGCGAATCAGTATTAAGGCTAATTTTAACGTTTTTATGCCGATTTAATTTTCTGATTCAAACTTAGCAACCATCCATATAATGAACATTAATATGAAATCAACAATCAACCACACACCATGAGCTTCACATAAATGAGATACAAGGTTTTACATGGAAACCGTTTCGGGAAAAAACCACCAAATCTTGTTCTTGTTATTAATGTAAATAAGATAACTTACGCTACTACATCAATATGTTTTGTGAGAATCCACTCACAGGAAGCACCAACTCCCTTTTATTATTTTCTAGCACCAACTAGCAGGAAGAACAGACTCCCTATTTTTGTAGATACCTGTCAAGCTTACCAGAAGTGCCATGTGAGGCATTGACCTCATGGATTTTTTGCAAGCACCAACTTGCAACTCCTTCGATTTTTTCAAGCCAACTTTCAGGAGGCACCAACCCCCAAGCTTTCCCAAGAACCCATTAGAGATGGAAGCACCAACTTCCTATAAGCAGGCACCAACCCACACTCAAATAGGAATTGAATGTTCTATGTAATTTGGTATCCACTCTACCTGATAACAACTTCGTTATCTAGTCACTCTGCTCGCTCTATAGCAGCCCACTAATATTCTCAACAACATTCACTCATCCTCTCCATGAAGCTTTGTATTTTCTCTTCATCAACATGCACTTAGCTCTCGACCTCTTGCTCTCGATAGCACACACACAACTCTTAGCCTTATTTTACTAGAGAGGAACCTTCGGCCTTTCTCATATAGCACAAGAAAATATGACCTTGTTCACAAAACACAGGAAACTTTGGCCTTGCTCACACATCCCACAGGAAACTTCCGCCTTACACACATTCCAAATGAAACTTTTGCCTAACACACCACATAGGCAACCTCTGCCTTTCTCACAACAACGCAACTCTTGGGGCCTCTTACCTCTGCATACACACTCTTGGCCTCTCTCTGCAGAATAGGCTTTTACTCAGCCTTACATAATAGTGCACACACGAAGATATTTTATCCTTATCTCTCTAGAAAATATGTTGCTTCGCCCCCTTTGGGTTTTGTTCCTCTGCTTCCCCTTGATTTATGTTGCCACTCTGTCCTATATTCACATTGTGTGAGTGTACCATGGCATGGCTCTACCATTATGTTGTCACGTATGACTTGTCCTCTGCCTCTGCATTAACCATGAGAGAGGGAAATTGACAGTTTATCCACACTAAGAATGAATTTTCAATCCACTTGCATACTCCACCAGGCACAATCCTCTCTGTGAACAGATCTCCTATCACTAAGGCTCTTCGTGCTTATTCATGGTTTCACATGGCTTTGTCTTCCTTCGGCATGGCTTCTCAACTATACTTACGCATGGCCTTCCTTGTCATTTTTGTGTCTCTTGTCTGTTTCTTGTCACAAGTGTAGAAACAATGATCAACTTCCCAGTCCTTGATCGCTTCAATGCATGGAGCTCTATGATGAGAAATAAATTCTCAAATGACCTCAAGGTAGACCCAATACTCCTTCCCAAAGATCTTGGTCCTTGATTCCTTGACCTAGTGATCTCTGATAGTCACCATTACTCATGAGACCAACTCCTCTATTTTACATTCAACTCGTAGTTGCTGACCCATACGCCTTTACTCTCTATACAGTGCTATCAGAGAAATTTCACATCGCAACTTCATTGTAGTGAAATGATCCTATTGGGGGCTAGTCTTCCTTTGATACCGCTCTATGCTCTTGGCTCTATGGATTTACATGATCAAAAGCCTACCTAATATCGGAAGCTCCCTCTGTTAGAAAATTTTCAATAACCAACTGTTCTGAAGTTCTGATATCATAATCCTCTGATTGATTCTCTGCTTCTGCTTAGCCCTCAGAATGCACTTCTCACCATAGGACCGCTTCCTATGACCTTCTGCTTAGCATTAAGGTGCTAAAACTTTAGACTCCATCGAGTGGCCATTCTCGCTTTGTCAAATTATCTACACCCTTGCTTCTTTGAACTCTCGTGACCATGTGACCATGTCTCATGTCGCACGGCCATGTCATGCTGACGTCAACTTCAACTTGTCCCTTATTGGAGCCAATCAGATCCTACCATTTGTCATTATCAGAGCCAACCAAATGCTTCCATGTGTCCTTATCGGATCCAATCACATCCTTCCATGTGTCGTGCTAGGGGAGACAGAGGAGGACCCACCAACCCTGGTTTTACACCGAAATCCTTTGTTAATTTTTCTTTTGACATTCCTCGGTGCTTTTAAAGGCTTATCGACACTTATCGATATCAAAAAATTTTAAAGGTTCGTGACTTCACAAAGTTTTGATATTGCAATCTCCAATATGTCGATGTTCCGATAAGCCACTCTCCACGATTTTCCAACCTATGATACAGTTTATTCCAATGACCTTCGACATTGTGATTTCACCGATATGTTGACCTATAACATTCCAATGTGTCATGTCGATACAACAATCTCCGGGGTTCCGATCTCATGATGCACCGATATGTTGACCTTCGATCATCGATCTCCTGATATGGTGGCCTCTGATCGTCGATGCGTTGATATGTTGGCCTCTAATCACCGATCCATTGATATACTGACCTCCAATCACTGATACGTCGATATGTTGATGTGTTGATATTTTGATCTTCGATATGCTGGACCTCGTATATTCCAGCCTTCTTAGGACTTCAAGTCCTTGATCATCGGCAGGCCATAACGTTTGAACCAAGAATCCATTTTTCGACTTCTGCATATCATTGGAAATATCTTACAAAACACTTTCCAATGGATGGGATCCATTGTAGGATTTAATGCCATATGCTACCTCTAATATGGCTCCAAAATCTCTGCCATTGTTCTGCTCCTTGACTCTCCAGATAGCTGAAATCACAACCACCAAGGTGATCCTCTACATGAATCCTGCAGCTACCATGGACTTCCTCCTGGTCAATCACTGTAATCACCATTTTATGGATTCTCCAATAAGCCTGGTACTATGATTATTCTCTTCATGAAGCCTACAACTACCATGAGATTCCTCTTGGGCCACTACTACCAACATATGTTGCGCCAAGCATTTGAGTTGGTCTAGTTGACATCAATGCCAACACTCCTGCCAACAGTTAGGCAATGCTAACTTCTGAACGCATCTCCCCAGCAGGAATTTTGACATTAATTCCAACACACTTGCAGATGTGTTCACTAGGCCACTGGCTATCCAGACAATGCCAACTGTCCAATAATAGACACATCATTCTTATCTTCACTTGGAAGAAAGAATGGAGGATTGGGTAAACCTTTAGCATCTTATGCTCTTAGAGGATGAGATAGGGAATCCAACATAAGATTAGTTGTAGAGGACCAATAATATTTGAGGACTGGGAATCCAAGATAGCTAAAGTCCTAGTGGAACACACCCTGAGAACCCAGGTGGGGTATGTTCCAGGAGAGACAATGATGAGAGTATCTATGAATCATTCGTATTTCCAACATTGAGATCAAATCTTGTGGAGAGATAGAGTTTTTATTCAGGGAATTTCTATGTGAAAATGCTGGTTCATATGATGTTATAAAGATGGGTTACCAATCTGATCCTTCTTATGAGAAATTCTTCAAATTGAGAATGACCAAGTACCATAATGAATAACTCCCTAGTTAAAAGGCAGTGTTGAAAACTCAGATAGTGAAAATTTTTTTGGAAGGATATATTCATTGCTTTGTATCTGATAAACACACAAAATGGGTCTAATTGTTGCCTCTGGTTGAATGGTGTTATAACACTTCTATACTACAGCAAAAATGACCCCATTTATGGCACTTTATGGATATCATCCACCATCCATCACATCATATTTAATAGAAAATTCTAAGGGTCAAGCAGTGGAAGATCACATCAACAAAAGTTCTCCAACTCTTAAAGGATATCGTGACTTTGGCGTTGAATAGAATGAAACAACAGGTAGATGAACATCACATCGAAAGAAGTTTTGAGTGCACCCAACTTTCCATGTTTCATGCTTAAAGACGGTTATAGGTGTCAAGCTCTGAGTTCAAACAATATTTCTAGAACTTGACTACGAAGGAAAAATCATATTGGAACCTGAAGAGCTTACCCGCTGAAGATTCCACGTGGGAGGATGAGAATTTTATATAGAAGAGTCTAGAACTACTCGAGCATTGAGAACAACACTTTTCTCAAGGAGAGAGGCATGTTGGGTCCCTATAATACTAGTTTATTCCCTTATTATTATTGCCATTGTAACCCCTTATTGTTATTGTTGTGCCCATGTTGTCCCCATATTGTTATTATTGTGCCCTATAGAAGCCCACTATTGTTATTGTTGTGCCCTTAAATTATTATTATTATGTCATCTTTGATTACATTGTGACCCATTAAACTCCTATATATATAAAGGAGGTCTTGTCATTTGTATCATACAAGAATTGTTCATTTGTGTAATGTAAAGGAGGTTTCCCCCTCGAAGAGGCTGATTTTGAAGTTGTTGATATATCATTTCCTCTATTTTGTGAGCTGGTTGCATAACATTGGATTATTCACATGTCATATGTATTCAAGGCATCATATGTCCACACAAATACATCACATCACTGTCTGAAGAGGCAGACAAAAGCTTGTGGATCCTTTGTTGTGCAACCCATACCGAGATTCATGAGCTTCAGCTCTCTTTCTGTTCCCAAGTTGATTTGCTCGTGAATCAGTGTGGAATCGTGGGTTTTGATGTTCCTGGGCCCTTTGAAGCGATTTTGCAAGTCATAGAGCTTCTCAAGTCAAACCACACCCTTGGGTATGGGGTTTCCTTATATTTAAAGTTCTTCAATGGTTCGTCATCTACCATGACTGAGTGGTGAGGATTACTTCTTCAACAGATGAGACTACCACTCCTGTGGGTGTATTCTTTCTCTTCCTCTATGAAGAGGGAAGATTGTGTACTCTTCGGATCAATCCAATACCTTTTGAAAACCGACAGGTCATGGAATAGACTGAGAGAAGATGATGATACGAAATTTCTTGTTTGGGTATGGTAGGTGAGGAGTAACCAACTTTAGAGTTCTGCATGGGAGAGAGGGAGTTAGTTCTACTTAGTTGACTAATTTATGGATACGTGGGGTTGAGAGTACTTTCAGCCATAAACAACTCACGACCCTACTTCTATCGCTAGAAATTTTGACGATGTTGGACCTGCCAACTTTCAATGGATCTCCAAGGTATGAAGTTCCAACTAGCCCTCACATCATTTGGTGTAGGAGTCCCACCTGGTATGATATCCTGGTTGCCATTATCTTAGATATTTTCCTTACCTTTTGTTGTTAAACACATGAGAGTGTTATGCTTATAACATCAAGAAAGTGCGGTGAGTGTGCCTAGTGAGTGCATAACATAACTCTATGTCGAGGTTCTCTTACTTTCAAAACGGGGGAGTAAAGTGAGCCTCTTGATGGGAGGGAATAGTCCCAACCCAAGAAGAAACACACACAAAAAATAAAAGGGGTCTCTCCAACATCCAGCAGAATAGTCCCCAAATGATGTGGTAGTCATGAAAACCAAATTTAAAGGGAAAACATGTACATCGTCAAGCGGAATAGTCCACATGGGGGTGACAGTTGTTAAAGCCAAGAAAACAAAAAGATTGTATGTCTAATGTCTGGCAGAGTAGTCCACACGGACAGGACAACAATGATAAACAATACAACACATCTTCAACAATGTGAGTACTAAAATAATAGAAATAGTTCAACTATCTTACTTTAGGTTAAGAAAACATGCATTACAAACGTTTAAAGAATAGTCTTAAAAATGGATATAAAAAATATGTGAAAATGTGAGGGCCTGATCCAAGACACATATGTAGTGGGACGTTGGAGGCACTCCTCGCTCCATAAATAACAGACTATAGACTCTCAAGGCTATGTGGGAGGAGGCAAGTTGAAATATAATAAAAGAAACTATCCCTCAAGCAAGCTAAGAAGGATAATAAATTATCACCAAAGTATTATGGTCTGTAGTATGGGAGGATGAGAATTTTATATAGAAGCATCCAGAACTACTCAAGCGTTGAGAAAAACAATTTTCTTAAGGAGAGAGGCATGTTAGGTCCCTATAATACTAGTTTATTCCCTTATTATTATTGTCATTGTAGCCCCTTATTGTTATTGTTGTGCCCATGTTGTCCCCATATTGTTATTATTGTGCCCTATAGAAGCCCACTATTGTTATTGTTGCGCGCTTACATAATTATTTTTATGTCGCCTCTGAATATATTGTGATCCCTTAGACTCCTATATATAGAAAGGAGGTTCTATCATTTGTATTATCCAATAATTGCTCATTCATGTAATGTAAAGGAGGTTTCCCCCTTGAAGAAGCTGATTTTGAAGTCATTGATCTATCATTTCTTCTATTTTGTGAGCTGGTTGCATAACATTGGATTATTCGTGTGTCATATGTATTCAAGGCATCATATGTCAACATGAATACATCACAATATTGTCTGAAGAGGTGGACAAAGGCTTGCTGCTCCTCTGTTGTGCCACACATACCGAGATTTACGAGCTTCAAATCTCTTTCTATTCCCAAGTTGATTTTTTTTTGAATCAATGTGGAGCTATAGGTTTTGGTGTTCTTGGGCCCTTTGAAGCGATTCTGCAAGTCATAGAGTTTCCCAAGTGAAACCAAACCCTTGGGGATGGGGTTTCCTTTGCTATCATCAGGTTTGTGTTTCCGTCTTTAAATTCCTTCACTGGTTCGTCATCTACAATGACTGAGTGATGAGGACTACTTCTTCAACAGATGAGACTACCACTCCTGTGGGTGTAGTCTTTCTCTTCCTCTATGAAGAGGGAAGATTGTGTACTCCGGGGATAAGTCCAATAGCTTTTGAAAACTAACAGGTGATGGAATGGACTGAGAGAAGATGATGCTATGAAATTTATTGTTTGGATATGGGAGGTGAGGAGTAACCAACTTAGAGTTGCGCGTGGGAGAGAGGGAGTTCGTGTTACTGCCTTGCCCAATTTATGGATAGTACATGGGGTTGAGAGGACTTTCAGCCATAAAAAACTCACAACCCTCCTTCTATCACCAGAAATTTTGACGATGTGGGACCCGTCAACATTCAGGGGATCTCCCTGGTATGAAGTTCCAACTAGACCTCACACCATTTTGTGTAGGAGTCCCACCTGGTACGATCTCCCAGTTTCCATTATCTTAGGGATTTTCGTTATCCTTTTTTGTTTAACACATGAGAGTGTTATGCTTATAACTTCAATAAAGTGAGGTGAGTGTGCCTAGTGAGTGCATAACATAACTCTGTGCTCGGCTTCTCTTAATTTCAAAAGGGCGGAGTAAATTGAGCCTGTTGATGAGAGGGAACAGTCCCAACCCAGGAAGAAACACACACGAACAATAACAAGGGTCTCTCCAACATCCAGTGGAATAGTCCTTAAACGATGTGGTAGTTGTGAAAACCAAATCTAAAGGGAAAACACGTACATCATCAAGCAGAATAGTCCACATGGGGGTGACGGTCGTTAAAACCAAGAAAACAAAAGGATGGTATGCATAATGCCTGGCGAAGTAGTCCACACAAACGGGACAACAATGATAAAAAATACAACACATCTTCAACAAGATGAGTACTAAAATAACAGAAATAGTTCAACTATCTTAGTTTGGGTTAAGAAAACATACATTAAAAACATTTAAAGAATAGTCTTACAAATGGATACAAAACATGTGTGAAAATGTGCTGGCTTGATCCAAGACACATATGTACACCATATATCACTGGTCCGAGTAGTGTGACGTTGGAGCCACTCCTCGCTCGTCAAAGAACAGACTACAAACTCTCAAGGCTATATGGGAGGAGCCAAGATAAAAAGCACTTTGCTCATACAATGAGGGGGTATATATAGCCAAGGGGGTATAACTAACCCTTCTGAGTCTTCGGCTTCCCTCATGATTGTTTGACTTATGACTTTTTGACTTTACATGACTCTTCAACTTCAAATGTGGGTCTCTTGGACTTCCACTTTACATTACATTGGTTACAACAAGTATGACCCATAGTAATGGTGTGGCCGAGACAACTCATGGCACAACTCAAAATGACACTGCTGGCATGTACTCACTCACTATGGTGTCTGTGTCGAGTTGATGTGATGTTGAGTAATGGTATCCTTTCGGTGTAATATGTCTTCACCTCCACGTGTCAAAGTGCACAGGGTATTCGATGGTCTTGGTCTTTGCTTGATGTTTCATGTGCATGTGTCCCTTTCGTTTGCTTGCTCGATATGCTTCACGTATTCATTGGACTGCAAGCAAGTCTTCTTGCATGCAACTCTTTTCCATCCCGTTTGTCATCACGCCATGTTTCGTCGATTTACTTGTTCCTGCAATCGCTCGTAACAAGACAACATCAAATCCAAAACTCTCCTACTCTAGCATTATGCTTTCTTTTCCATTTCGGTGCGGGTGACCAGGAGAGGGACAAGCCACTAAAATTGCACAGAGCACAACTCAGGCCGGGATGCGAGACGCCGAAGGACTGTCGGGAAAACCTAAACATATGTCACTAGGAGACAAATTTTTGCGATCTGGGACAATAGTGATAGTGGCAGGGAAAAACTCAGCTGGGTGGCAAGATTGTGCAGTTTCCTGGAGGAAGGCTAGGCAGGGTATCGTAGAGTTGTTGGGCCAATCTGTGAAATTTTGAAGGGGAGCACTGGGTAGGTCATCCAGCTGGGATCTGTGCAATTTCTTCGGGCAAGACATTGCAGGCAATGGGAGGCACTAGCAGAAAAATCTACGCAATTTTCTAGAGGAGGAAAAGATCGGGTTGCAGGAGCTACTCGTCAAAATTCCACAATCCTGGGAGACAATTCGGGCTTGGATAGTTCTGTGCATTTTCTGGGTTGATTGTAGAGTGGGGAAGAAGGGGTGGTGATAGTCAGTTCTCATAGTTTTTTGAGTGAGCATGCTAGGTCAGCAAGGAAACCTCCCTGACAGTTTTGCATATTTTCTGGGTTGTTTGCAGAGCAGGGAAGAAAGGATCGTCAAGGACAGCTCTGCGCAATTCCTAGGCTGGTTGTAGAGAGGAAATAAGGATCAATCAAGGACAACCTTATGCAATTTTTGAGATCATCACAACCCTAGGTCGCAACTCAAGTCATTTCCTCAGGTTGTCTAACAAGAGGCTTGATTGGAGGTATTGTGGGAAACACAAACTGGATCGGTTTCTGGGACAATTTATGTGCAGTTTTGGGAGTGATTCGGTTGGCTCATTTCCAGAATTTCATAGAGTAGGGTGGCCATAGAACAACATCAAGCTCTGTGTAGTTTTGGCAACAGTGCAAGGTTACTGAGATCGCATCTAGTTAACGAGGGGTTATTCAGTCGACAATTTTTCAAGAAAATTGACTAAGTGTTATAGCAAATGTACTTGTGCATACATGACAATGTGATCACACACTTAGCATGAATCGACGATGAGACACGTCGAACCAATAAGACAACATGTGCTGAGTGAGACTGACTCAAAGGTTAAGATAGACAAGTGCGATAGTTGAAATATGTCTTCGAACGACTGTAACGACACTTGCATGACAATGTTTACAACTTTGTGTGTGAGTGTGACTGATGTCGACAAAGCAAAAAAAAATCATACACACAAAGACAAACCTTCAAAATGTTAGAACAAACTCGCGAGCATGACATAGCGATCAACATGCCAAAAGACGATCACTGATCAATCAAATGAAAAGGGTGTGAAAACTTGACAAGAGCTCATGGTATGACCCCGTGCGTTTTCGAACATCAAGTGAAAAAACCAAGGAAGGCTCTGAAATTTGGATGCATGCCAAAATTTTGGAGGGTGTTGCAGTCGCTACAACACACCTCAACCCTCAACAACAATGATTTAACCTATATTGTCTAGAAATTACTAACAACAACTAGATCGATCTCTACCCAAGCTATCAAAGGCTCTATTAATTTGTAACTTAAACCACAACCTCCAACGTCCCCTATTCTTATAGGGCTCCAGAGATCTTCCATATCAACCCATAGATGCCAGGGCACTTAAGTTGTTCCAGGGCTCTAGAGGATTTGTTCCAACCGATAGCTATACGGAACCTGAGAAACAATTAGAAAACAAATATGGAATCCACTATACCATGCTTATCCAAGAAATGACAAGGAAGGGCTAAAACCACCGTCAATCCAAGAAAATACCACACCAATGACAACAAATCAACAAGGAATCACAAGCATATATCATGCATCCAAAAACTAGCAAGGAGATCACACATGGAACATGTTACTTGCAAAGTAATCATGTTGTATTTGTTGATTCAATTGTCTCTTTGTGCTCCTTGCTTTCCTTTGCTTTCTCTTTTCTTTCTTGTTTTCCTTCTTCCAGTTCCAATTGAATTCTAGAGTGCTCTAAGGATACTCTAAGTGTACAAGAGTGTGAGAGAGCCAAATGCTAAACTGAAAAAAAAAAAATGATAGAACTGGCTAAAATTTGTAATGACCAAAAACTGTGAACTAATTCTCTGATGCCTTTTTATCATTGATGTCTCATTTTTTTTCATTTTCCTTCATTTTCCTCTAATTTTCCTTGCATGCATATTTGTGTCTATTCACTTTAATTTTCTCCTATTTTCCTTTATTTTCATAATTCAATGTCAATTATTGCCTCTTCTCTTTGCCAATGCCTTTGCAAATTTCCATTCATTAATAAAGCACAAGCGATGCCCACTATAATGTTTGCCCATCATTCATCTTTGAATACGTGTCTCATGACCTTGGTCTTATTTTATTTACATGTAAAATGAATGAAGGGTTCTCACTGTCTTGATCATAGTGGTTTCAATGGCTACAATATATTATAGTTTTCATTCCTTTTTCTATCAAGTGACTTTTCATGTGAACAATGGTGATAAATAAATTGATTGTCATTGTTATTGGTAGGGTGGTTCTTTTTCAAGTTTTCATTCCATCTCCCCTCCATAACTTGTGTGTTGTAATGTTTTATAAGAGATAATTTTCAAAGATTTACAGGGGCCAATAATTTTAAATCCTTTGAAATAATAATTTTGGTTTCAAACATTTTGAATCATTTGTGCATCACTAGAGGATTGAAAAAAATGAATGACATATCTACCCACCAACACATGTTTAGGAAAAAAAATGGCAATATAAGAACATTTGGCATTGAAATATTTTTTCTATAATCCACAATGAATTTTTTATCGTTAATAATATTTTTAAATGTCACATACTCATTTTATATTAAGAATCAAAGGAATTACACATCTTGTTCTTATTAATGATATATATATATATATAGATATATGAGAAATAAATTTATCTTGAAACAAATTAATTAGCATACATATTCAAATATTGTGATTAAATGTTGCCTTGAGAGAATGAAATATTTTTACCACAAATATACTCAATTTTTTACATATCTAACTCATATTAACTATTTTTTATTCAAAAATAACTGAATTTTACTTTCAATTAAGTTTTTTTACCTTGAATTTTTATTATAGTGAACATTGAAACAATTTTGTTTCTCAAATACTTTCTTTTTTTCTATATACATATATATAGTAGCAACAAACCATGAAAATATATAAATACAAACTCAATACCGTAGAGCCCAACTCTCATAAACGTCAAACGACTGCATCAGGTACAACACTCAACTCTCTTCCCTTCGCATCTTTAATGTCAACTGCATCTTCCTCCACAATGCCTGTAGCTTCTGCTTCTTCCACATTTCCTTCATGGCTTCATCTTTGTGACCTCCCGCTTCACAAATAACACCCTCCTGCTTCTCTGTTTGAGTTTCATTTTCCATATTCAGGGACTCAGTAACCTCCTCCTTCCTCTCCTTCATGGCTTTCCCGTTTTCTTAAACTGGATTGGTTTCGTTAACCCCAGCAAGTGGACTTCCAACATTTAACAGGCCATGGGACTCATAAATAGAGTAAACTAGAATTACATATGAAGTAAAAGTAAAAACAATATAAAAATAGATTAAGAAAGTGTAAAATTAATTAATTAAATTAATTAAAAGAATTTAGGTAAGGGTTTACCGCAAAGAATGACTAGTAGGAGGTAATTTTTTATATTAAACTATTCTTATAAAATTTTATCAAATCAAAATGTTTTAGTTAATAATTATAGTTATTAAATTTCTAATTTAATGTAATTTAATTTCATTTTTTATTTTTTATGTAATTTGATTAAGTCAAATTATTTAGCTATCATAACTTAACCAAATAAGAAATTACAACCTCTCGTCCATGAAGTGGCTCTCGTGCAATAATAATACATATAAATTAAAATATTTTAAACATTATGACATAACAGAAAAGCATCTCAATCAAAACATTTGAAATTTATAATATAATAATATAAATTAGCTATGCTCACTTTATATTTTAAAGGCTACTTATAAATTAACTATGGTAACTTTATATTTTAAAGGATCTTTATCATTAAGAATGTGGTTAAATGATAAGACTTCGGCTACACCAAAACAATATAACAAATCCAATCACATTGAGTTAGCGACAAAATCACATTGAGTTAGTGACTTAATGTGGCTGAACAACGCTAAGAATGAATCACTACATAAAATTTGTGTATGTTTGAGAAAACAGTGGAAAAATAATTTTAAATAGATAACAAGATCATGGCACCATGAAGTAGTTCAATCCTACATTTATTATCAATCCAAAATAATAATTACACGTAAGGCATTCCTCTTTGAAAATAAGGCTATTGTGTCAATTTGTAGAGCATAGATCCTATATGTTAGATGATTAGAAGATTTTATATCATTGGATCATTACAGGCAGTGGAGAATGTTGTGGTGCAAGGTTGTTACAGATCACCACACCTATAACTAATCTCAAAAGGGCTCATATTTCCATAATGGGTTTGGCATGCAATCAAAGAAACTGTCAAATTCACTTTGTCAGTCATCTTAGTCTTCAAACCAGCCTAAGGGCACTGAGTTTTGGAGAGAAAACTCAAACTAGACTGCTAGAAAAAACGATAGGGTCGCGCACTCGTAAGGCACAAATCGAAACATACATGTCAGAGAAAAAGCCAGGGTCACGCGGCTAGGGTCATGCGCACTGGTAAGGCTAAAAATTTGGTCATAGAAAGACACCTTTGCATCCCTCCAACCCACTTTGGAAAATTCATCTTGAAAATTGGAAAGTGGTGGTGCACCAAAATCTCTACCTTGCCACCTTACCGCTCATTCCAACCAAGACTCCTAGCACGTCTGGCCTCTACAACCAATAGAACAAGAACCCTCTTCAGAAACACTCCTTCGTCGGCTTACCTCTGTGAAGTAACACTATTCTTACATTGGTTCACTGTACTTCATCATTATGTTCCCTACAATGACAACCCCTTTGACATTATTCACATGTTTACTTTGTTTTTAGTTTGGTTGTCTTCTTCACTCTAGCTGTGGAAAACCTATATTCTTGCAGAACCTGACCATAGAAAGGTAAGTTCACTCATTTCAGAATTCATTGTTTTTTCTTTAGAGTTTTGCTCAATTCTGGCAATAACCCTGCACCGAATGACAAGGGATAAGATGGCAAAGAGCGGTAACAATTTCTTAGGTAAAATTGATAATTTTTTTGTACCTACCTTTTCTCTAGCGCTTATCCATGACACTAAACCTGGCTTTCAATTTGGTTGCAGGTACAACGTTCACCAACTCCCCCTCGCATCTGTAGACTTAACTCTCATCTAATATTTTCGAGGTTCCCTCTCACAAAGGTGGTTTGATTGTGCTTTTGGTTCTCGGTTTTCTTACAAGCCCCAAATCCTCCTGATGTTGTGGACATTGTTAATGCTACGACTAGCATGTTGTCTTTTCTGTCCATGACCTAGGGGTTTAGTTACTTTTCCAAAAGGGTTATAGAGTTTTGTAACTTTGGCCTTGATCCTTGTCCCGAATTTTAATTTCTTCTCTCTTGTACATGTCCATGGCATGTAGCCCTGGAATTATTGACTATTAACTGTAATGTTGGAAACTATAAATTTTATTCCTGTTAAAAGATTGTGTCTGTTGTCGTAGGTCGCCCTTGGTTTTTGAAAAGAGAGAGTGCCATGATTTGGGTATTTTCTTTTGATTTAATTCAACTGAAAGACCGACTCTCTGGGTGAAAGTGTTTATAGATATGTTGTGGACGTCATCAAGCAAGATGGTGAATAAACAAGGACAACGATGAATTGACAAATAGAGAGCTTACTACAGATGGCACAGGAAAACAAACGAACCAGTCAGGCAGTTTTTCAATGAATCTTTGTATAATGGAAAAAAGGTTGTGACACCCAACATTCATTCGCTAAGGTTGAGTACACAAAAAATTGTACTTGAATAATAAGTTTAGCCAGTTTACACAATCATGAACCTGATAACTATTTCTAGTTTCTAGTTATTTAACCAGAAACGAGAAATGTCAGTAGATCCCTTCAGGTGTCTGGTGCCCAAATATCTCCAAAAGTATAAAGACATGAATTAAAGATTAGGCATTGTTAACACGCCTCGTAAATATATAGAGGGAATGTCGCTTGTTGTCGAACCAAGTAATGCAAGAAGTATATATCATGTTAGTGGGCCTTCCTCTCATACCGAAACATGAAATGGGATTGGTGTTACATAGGGTTTCTGCCAAAACAAAACAAAAAACTCTTAAATTACCTGATTGAATGTGTCCGCAACCCCATCCTCATCAATTTCTCTCTCTGTAGACTAGAAACCAAAATTTTATTGTCATCCTCTTCCTTTGTGTAATCCATTCCTAAAAAAAAAAGTGGAATTGACGTTATATCGTTCTACACTTTTTCTCCTGTTACGTATAGTCCATCAAACATCTCATATATCCTTGTTTTTTAGATCAGAATTCTTAAGACTCCCCTTCGATTTAAGGGCATATGCCTTCAAACAAAGGCCATTTACCTTTTCCCCATGACAAGGTGGTACATGTACCTCCCCATGATTGCACTTTATAGATGGCGATAGTGATGATGATTTCCTACAGCCCCAACTAATCCATACACATTTGTATTGCTTGATAGACCCATGCATTCAAGAAGGTCCTTAAAGCCCCAATTATGTAGAAGAAAACATGTTAATAAAATAGAGTTTAGGCATCATACCTGAACTTTATATCACACTCTTTGTACCTACTTCCAACTCTTTCACAATAATTTTAAGCCTCAAAACAAGAAGGGACTTCAGGTCCAAATCACTTCACCCCGTCACAAAAGAATAAAGAAATAAAATAATATACATCCTGCTACACTAAGTTATTTCCCCGCCTCTGCATAACCATTTCTAACATTTATTCCACCAGCATTAGCCTCTTCCTCCTATTTATCTTCATTTCCTGTGAACCAACCAAATTGCTCCAATTTTGTTTTTTCCTGAAACAGAAAGGGTGCCAGTCCATCTTCATAATGAACAAGACATGTCTCATCCACATAAATGGGAATGTGATCAGGTTGAGAAGATCTTAGCATCTCTAGGTCCTTGAGCAATTGGGTGTTTTCATCAATCTCAACAATTTTCTCCATCTGTCATGTGTTTATAATGAAAGGGTAACAAACTCATCAATATTGATTTCTCTTGTTTGTTGGGCTCTTGCTACTTGAAGCTTGCAAGGAAGAAATTATGATAACAAGAAAAAATAATAAATAAAATAGAAAGGACTCAAAACTTGTTGCAATTCAAGGCTTGTATCTTCACACTCTATCTCCAATTTCCATTTACCTTCAACCGTAGCTTTTGCTTCAACTTGCATATGAAAAAATTCTACAGCTTTTAGCTCTTCGTGAAGCCTTCATTTCTTCAATGAAAATTAATCAATGTAAAAAACAACACCATGCGACAAGATGAATCAAAGCCTATAAACTCAAATCTTTTAAATTTCAAACTTCTCTTAGAGGACTTTCTAATTCCTCTTGTTCATGTTGCAACTTCTTTCGTTCCGTCCTGTGACCCTTATACACACAAGGCATAAATGCCAAATCAAAAGAACTCAAATTAGACAAAGACAAAATAATTTCCCCGGGATGATTCAACCTGTATAATTGCAAAACAATGGAAAATAAGTGGACCAAAAAAATAAAAAATAAAAAGATCAAATGACCATATTACACATGTAAGGCCACACAAACACATGAAATGTTAAATCCCACCATCTAATACCATTTTTGTGAACATATGTTGAATTGTACTTTCGTGACACCGATCTACAACATTAGCGGGAGTAGGCTTTGAATTATCAATCTCTTTATCTAATTCACTCATAACCTCTAACTCAATAAAAACAAAATAAAAATGCAATTGAAAAATCTCTTTTGTATCATGATAAGAGTAAAACACATAAGTATGGTTATCATGATAAGAGCAAAGCACATAAGTATGGTAATAACCTAATGATGAGAACACACTTTTTTCACTATGTGTTTCCATACTTGCGTTGTTTCTTTAATGATAGACAACAACTAAGCACATTCAACACATTTGCTCCTATGGTATTGTTAGAAAAAACTGTAGAGAAACATTTTCAGCTTTTTAGAAAAATAAATTACAGTAATCCACAAAATCTTTAGCATGCATGAATACAAAAGAAAAAACAATACGAAAATATCAATTTTCCATTCAGGTGAATTAGTATTCTTGAATAACTAATATTTCAAAGCTCATTGAATTCTACCTTCTGGTCTACATCCAGAGAGGGTACCTTGTCAAGAAAGCTAAGAAATATACTGTTGACAAACAAAAACATTACATAAATCCCATTCACAATTGACATTCTAAAATAACTTGATTCCATACTATACATCGTCCTTTGAAAATGACCTAACAACGCATAGATTATGATCCTCAACATCCACTTGACAATAGAAAAGCATTATTAGAGGCCCCAAAATGCTGACAATTATTTAACCTTAGTTGGAGACTCTTTGAACTCACTAAATATATACTTTAATTTAAAAATGTTTAAAATCCCTCAAATCTCCCCACATGCCTTAAAATCAGAAAATTTTCACTGGTCTTCAAATAATTTGGGAAAACTATTATTCTCAGCATTATAAAAGCACTCAAATCCTCTCTACCAAGGGAATTTTTTAAATCACCAATTCAAAACAAAAACTTTGACGGCTTCACCTAATTCATGAAAAACATGATGGTTATCTTTCCAAATATAAACACATTCTTTCATAAATGTATAATACAAGTGGGTACTTTCAATTCTCTTTTGTAGTGAGGATGTTCAATACATCCCTGAGTTTGTGATTACAATTTTATCACTTCAACTTATTGGATAAGCCCAGTTAATGAAAATGTAGATATTGATTGTATGTTGTGGAGAAATGACCACCTCCATTTCTTCTATAACTGACTTTTTTTTCAATTGTAAGCTTCTGGGAATATGAAGAAAATAAAGATAAAAATAAACATAATTCTAATTGTCACACTTATGGCTCTCGTATGGATGTATATCATAGATTGCAGTTCCTTTCGAAATTCCTAAACAAAATAACTTTTTAGGTGTTACAAGATATGCTTCTCTGGTATTCATTAACAAGAAACACTCGATTTTTTAGGAATGATGCCCAAACAAAATAACTCTTTAGGTGTTAGAAGATAGGCTTCTCAAGTATTCATTAACAAGAAAGACTCTAATTTTTGGGAATGCATAGAGTAAAATTTATTCCAAAGGTAGCCTCTTTGAGTTGAAGTCATGGCCAAAAGTTTGGACTCAAGGCATTAAGCACATCATATTCATGGCTGCAAATCCAAGTGGTTTGTCAGTATGACTTGAAGTGTATGCCTTGATTGGATTAGACAGTTACCAAAGGGCCAAATTCAAAAAGTTTATGTAAGTTTATGGAGGCCCTGGTAAACTATTAAAATTGGCAACTACGGCGAAACTCCATGTGGGTCATCCTATTTATGGAAACTGATATTTTTCTTCGATCCCTCTCATCGAGAGGTGTAGGATTGATCTAAAGATCATCCAATTCCGATAAGTATTCATGGAGTTATGAATTTATTTGCGTTATAAGACAACTCGTCAAGGTCGGCCAACAACCAAATAAACCCCACATGTGCTCAACGTTTTAGTATAAATAGAGGTGGCCTCCAAGTCATTTCAACACACTTGGGATCTCTTCCTCTCTCTATTTGTCTTTGGGTTTTAGTAGGAGGAGAGAACCTAAGGAATAATGTTTCCATGATCTAGAGGGAAAAAAGACGAAACTGCTCGAAAAGCCGGAAAAGCCGGAAATGCTAGGAAAGCGGGAAAAGCTAGAACTTCTGGAAAATAAGGAACTGCTAGAAAAGTCGGAACTACCAGAAAAGATGGAACTGTCGGAAAAGCCAGAAATGCCAAAAAAGCCAGAAATGCCAGAAAAGATGGAAAAGCTAGAATTGATGAAAAAGATGGAACTGCCGGAAAAGCTGGAAAGGCTGAACTGCCAGAAAAGCCAGAAAAGTTGAACTGCTGAAAAAGTTGGAACTGGAGGTAAAACCGGAACTGCCAGAAAATCCAGAAAATCTGGAACTACCGGAACTGCCGAAACTGCTAGAGAAGCTGGAACTGTTGGAACTGCTAGAAAAGTTGGAAAAGCCAAAACTACCAGAAAAGTCAGAACTGTCGGAAAAGACGAAACTGCCGGAAATGCCGGAAATGCCGAATATTCTGGAAATGTCAGAAATGCCGGAAAATCTGGAAATGCCGGAAAATCCAGGAATGCCGGAAAATCTAGAATAGCTAGAAAAACTGGAAAAGTCGGAAATGTTGGAAAAGGCGGAACTGTCGGAAAAGCCGAAAATGCCGGAAAAACCGGAAATGCCAGAAAAGCCAGAACTACCAGAAAAGATGGAACTTCCAGAAAAGCTGGAACGCTGGGACTTTTAGAACTGCTGGAACTACTGGGAACAACTGGAACTGCCAGAACTGCTAGGAACAGCCAGAACTACCGGGAACATCCGAAGCTACCAGAACTACCGAAACAGCCGGAGCATTTGTCTCCGAAGGAGAGCAACATGCAAGGGACAACTAACTAACATTGGGACAGTTGTATGGTACTTAGCAGCAAATACACCAAGAATGTAATGTTACAGCTACTATGCAAGGGATAACTAGCATGCAACAACAAGCATGTTAAGGACAACAAGCAAGCAAGGTGCAACCAACACATAGGTTAGGATGGCAACATGGTGCGGTAATGGCACATAATGCAGTACAGTGATGGGTACAGTCATGATTAATGAAGCGTGGTGAGATGTACCATAGTGATGATGGGTGTAGCATGGTGCAACGAAGTGAGGTGCAATGTGATGACGAAATGCAACACAACAATAGGTGAATGAGTCACCTTGGAGAATTAGTTGAAGAAGCATGTCTTCAACTGATCTCATGTATCATCTTCTTAGAGATGATCTATGCTCTTATCTAGATAAGTCAAAGTGTTGAATTTTGTTGTAAACATACTGTCTCTCTCTCTGTACTGAACTATTGAAGAACATATAAGAAGAATTGGTGAAGGGTTTCCCAACATTGGGGTTTATCCGTGGCTAGCGCCACATCTTGTGTCCTCCTGTCTTGGCTTATCTTCTGCAATTTATGTCTATGTTCTATCTGCAGTTTACTTTAATGCTGATGTGATTGCTAATCTGGAAAAGATATGGAGCTAATTGTGAAAATTGAAATAAATTTCTCTAAGTATAGAACATACCTAAAATTAACATGGTATCAGAGCTAAGGTGAAGACAATGCCCAAGCAAGAGTGAAAGAGAAATCACCGAAGACAGTTGGGAAAGGATAAAAGGATCAGTGGATTCCTCATCCCTCCTTAAATTCACGAAGGGTGTAGTCGAAGTAGAGAATATTATAAGAATTGTGCAACGGAATATGGCCTACCTAAAGATCACTTCATTGGGATACCAGATCTCAGGGTGGAAGGAAGGGCAGATAACTAGTTCAGCCATTATACGAAGAAGTGTTTGAATGGCAGGGACACATTACTTGATGATGATAACAATCATTCCAGAGACATCTTCAATGATCAAAGGAATGACAGGTAATGCAGGTCATCAAGGAAATGGCCAACTCTTCATAGAAAGCAAGGAACCCAAAGTATGTAGAACCAAATGTTGTTTCTGATAAGATAGAGAAGCGTTATCTTGTATTGGCCCTCTCCTTCAGTTTCTTTGGGAATCTGGCTTGTAGATTGTAGTGCTTCAAGGCGCTTCATCGGATAAAAGGGTGCACTCTATAATTTGGTAGAGATGGAAACAATCATGGGATTATACTTGGAGCCAATGCCACCTATCCCAGAAAGGGTGTAGGGAATGTTAACTCTTAATTGAATAAGGGTAACTCGATTCATTTAAAAAATCTCTTTTATGTACCTAATCGTAAGAAGAACTTGGTATCCATCTCAGAAATGGAAGTCAAAGGATACATAGTGGCATTCATCGATGGAAAGGTACGTGTTAAAAAATATAATTTTCAAAGATGCTTTTTCTCATGGGTTCACAGTTGGAAATTTGTATCAAGTTGCAGGATGGTCCATTGGGGATCATGTCAATTGACATATCACATCTATAACACCGGAGGTTTACCTATTGGGCCCTATCTGATGTGAGTGAAATGGTGATAGGGATGTCTGAATTCAAGTAGAGCATGAAGGTACATGTTTGAGATGTACCGAAGGAAAATCTTATAAGGGGACCATTCCCCTCATGCAACAGGTCCATAGGTTTGGAATAACTCGAGGAGTTTGAGATTCATGATTGGGAATCTCATGTGTACAGGTGGAAGAAAGCCCTCTATCGCTTGAAGCAAAACACCCCGGGCGTAGTATGAGAGGATTGATAGCTGTTTGATGAAGTTGAGATTCACTAGGAGTGAAACAGATCCAAATCATTACCCAAAGTTTGTGGAAGATAGACCTCTCATACTGGCACCTTATGAGGATGACCTATTTCTGACAGGTGCATACCCTCTCATTTGCAGAAGTAAGAGGGAGTTGGATTCTATATGTGGAATGATAAATTGTAAGCCTGTGACTACCTTGAGGATCTTAACTTTTAGAACTTATATGGTAGTGATGTGAGACCAGATTTGGGAAATGCCTCTGAGTTTCATAAACTCATTCGCATTGATGTTCTTGGTGAACTTCCATCTGGGCATATGTTTTGCAGTTAGCATGGTGAGCTCATATTTGGTTGAGCATCACTGTATTGGTGCCAAGAATCTTCTGAGATATCTTCAGGGAACAATCTCTCATGGATTGAGATACACTATCGAAATATGAAACTGCATGATTATTCGAATGCTGACTGGGCAGGCAATGTGGAGGATCACTAGAGCACTTCTTAGTGCTAGTTCTCTTTGGATTCTGCTTCAATATCATGGATGAGTAGGAAGTAGAAGTCGGTTGCTATAAGCACTGCCAAGACCGAATACATAGCTACGACTATGATCTCATGTGAAGCTGCATGGTTGTAGAAGCTCTTAAGTGAGGTATTTGTACACATGATGAATACCACTGTGATTCTGTGTGAGAACCAAAGGGGGGATTCGATTATTGAGGAATCCCATATCCGATGATTGCTCTAGCAAATAGACATTAGATATTGCCTTATCTGCAATATGGTAAGTCGATGAGCGAGGAGGCTCCATCGCATTGAGACTGATGTACAAGTCACAGACATTTTGTCAAAGCCCCGAGGAAAGGTCAAATCTATGAATTTCCCAAACGACTTGGAGTCATTGAGAGACCTTCTTATAAGGGTCTTGCATGTTTCATACATTGAGCTTTGGGAGCTCTAGGAGGCTTGGGTAACTTACTGGAGCAACATACGACCACAGGGCAACTCACCATCCACTCGTGGTACACTATGAACATGATGATTAGTTCTTCTGTGGGCCGGGATTATTAGTTCTATTGTGGAAACTGTGGAACAAGATGATTAGTACTCATGTGGGCCGAGATGATTAGTTCTCCCATGGCAACCGCGGAACAAGATGATTAGTTCTCCTCTGGGCCAGGATGATTTGTTCTCCGTGGCGGCTATGGAACAGGATGATTAGTTCTCCTGTGGGCCAGAATGATTTGTTCTCCGTGGAAACTGTGGAACAGGATGATTAGTTCTCCTGTGGGCTAGGATGATTAGTTCTCCATGGCATCCACTGACATGATGATTCGTTCTCCTGTGGACAGGATGATTAGTTCTCTTGCCGAGACATCCTACCCATGCAGTCTAGGACTCATGGGAAGTACCTCTCATCTGATCAATGAGGAGGGAAATGAGGATAGGGACCATAGTAGTAGTATCAATGGATGCATTGTTGTATCTACCATACTCCTTATGCTAGGATGACCTCCATCGATCTGGGATCAGTATGAGTGATTTGAGACACTCTCTTGTCACATTGATCTGGGATCAATGAGACTAATTTGGGATTGGTATGAGTGGTTTGAGACACTCTCTTGTGACATTGATCTGGGATCAGTACGAGTGGTTTGAGACACTCTCTTGTGATATTGATCTGGGATCAATAAAACTGACTTCGGGTCAGTAAGAGTAATGTGACACACTCTCTTAAGATGAAACTGACTTCGGGTCAGTAGAGAATGGTATAAGACATTCTCGATCAATTCTTCTACTTCATGGTTTAGCAAAGCTCAACAGATCAAAGCAGAGCATAACTCAACAGGTAAGAGTAGAGCAGAGAAGTGTAGGGAATTGATGGCAGAGATAGTATAGTCAGACATATGGATCAATGTATGGAGTTCTCCCTAGTTGAGAGGGAGTGTTAAAATTGGGAACTAGAGAAAAACTCCATGTCAGTCATCTTATTTATGGCAGTTGATACTTTTCTTGGATCCCTCTCATCGAGAGGTGTAGGAATGACCAAAAGATCATCCAATTTCGATAAGTATTCATGGAGTTATGAATTTATTTTCTTTATAAGACAATTCATCAAGGTCGGCCAACAACCAAATAAACCCCACATGTGCTCAACGCTTTAGTATAAATAAAGGTGGCCTTCAAGTCATTTCAACACACTTGGGATCTCTTCCTCTCTCTACTTGTCTTTGGGTTTTAGTAGGAGGAGATATCCTAAGGAATAATGTTGCCCTGATCTAGAGGGTAAAAAGTTGGAACTGCTGGAAAAGCCGGAAATGCTGGAAAAGTCGGAACTGCTAGAAGAGCTGGAAAAGCCGGAACTACCGGAAAAGCCAGAACTGCTAAAAAATATGGAACTGCTAGAAAAGTCGAAACTTCCAGAAAAGACGGAAATTCTAGAAAAGCTAGAACTGCTAGAAAAGCCAGAAAAGCTGGAACTGCCGGAAAAGCTGGAAAAGTCGGAACTGCCGGAAAATCCATAAAAGTCGAAACTGCTAGAAAAACTAGAACTGCCGGAAAACCCAGACAAGCCAGAACTGCCGGAACTAGCAGAAAAGCTAGAAAAGCTGGAACTGCCGAAAAGACAGAACTTCCAGAGAAGACGAAACTAACGGAAAAGTCGGAAAACCTAGAAAAGCCAAAACTGCCGGAAAAACTACAAAAGTTGGAAATGCCAGAAAAGCCAGAACTGTCGGAAAAGCCAGAAAAGCTGGAAAAGCCGGAACTGACGGAAAAGACAGAACTGTCGGAAAAGCGAGAAAAGCCAGAAGCTAGAAATGCCACAAAAGCTGGAGCTGTAAGAAAAGCAGGAAAAGTTGGAAATGCCAGAAAAATCAGAAAAGTCGGAAATGCCGGAACTGCCAGAACTATCGGAAAAGCCAGAACTGCCGGAAAACCTGGAACGGCTAGGACTGTCGGGACTACGAGAATTTCCGGGAACAACCAAAAATGCTGGAACTACCAAGAACAACGAGAACTACTAAGAATAGCCAGAACTTCCAGAACTATATTTAACTGCCAAAACAGTCGGAGAATCTGTCTCTGAAGGAGAGCATCATGACAGGGACAACTAACTAACATTGGTACAGTTGTATGGTACTTAGTAGCAAATACACCAAGCATGGAATGTTATAGCTAGCATGCAAGGGACAACTACCATGCAACAACAAACATTCTCAGGACAACAAGCAAGCAACGTGCAACCAACACATAGTCAGGAAGGCAACATGGTACGGTAATGGCACATAATGTGTTATAGTGATGGGTACACTCATGATTAATGAAGCGTGATGAGATGTAGCATAGTGATGATTGGTGTTGGAGAGGTAAATCCCCTCTACGGATAGAGGTGATCCCTACTAGCCCAGAACGGGTCTAGCAACAATCAGTGAATGCTACTATGCAAGTTCCTAATTGCAAGTAAAAGGAAGGCAATGGACACCAACTTGGATCCCAACCCTATTGTTTGATGAAGAGATGCCGCTCTCGCTCCTTCGCTCTGGCCGGTCACGATCCTCCGCGATCTCCGCGAATAGATACCTGCACACACGAAGAGAAAGACAAACACAAGCGTGAAATCTAATAAAAGCAACTATACATCAGTCAGAAAGGACGTAATTCACATTAGCCATTGCAGAGACAAATGAGAATGGAACCATAATAGTAGTCATCTATTATTAATCAATAATAGAGAAGAGTACAACCAAATGTTCTGACGTTGAATCCTTCTCAAGAGGGTCCAGCCGGCAAGTCTCTTAAGCATTCACCCATAGAGATAGATCTCCCAAGACAAGAACTCTCTCTCACACAAGCAACACTTCACAACCTTCCTTAAGCTATCTAGCAATTCCACACTTATCACACCAACTACGTATTAGTAGCAACAATCTGAGCACTATAAACTCCACACAATCCAAACTAGCTGCTCATGGCAATGGTAGAGGTTTAAATAGGAGAAGGAGTCTCCATGAATGGTGGGAAGATGAGCTTATCTTCAAGGAAGGTGGTTTCAAATGGCGAACAGACATGCCATAGAAGGGAGGGCGATACTCACAAGGCCAACAACCAAGTCTGGAGTCATCTGGAAGGCTGGCTGTTGGAACAAATTCGTCCAAACTGGATCAGCTCGGGTGCATAACTGGACTGGAGCGCTGACAGCGCATCTGGATAACGGGACAGGCTATGTTAGCGTGGCTTAATACGAATATGTGTTGCACTGGCTCATGAAATTCAACCAGCGCGGAAAACCCGTGTGCTTCCGCGCTGGCAGCGCATCAGTTGTACTATCAGCCGCCAGTCAGCGCGGTTATTTTAATAACAGTCGCGCTGATCAAATAAACTTTGGCAAAGTGGGTCATTTGGCCAGATTAGGGAGCAGGAGCATGATCAAATGGAGTTCATGACACAGTAGGGAGACTGACAGGGAGACAGTGACAAATTACTGTGTAACAGATTGCCCCCTAAAGCATGAAGCCCGAGAGAGTGGGAGGGGTGAAATGCTTTACAAAACTCGCTGAACTGGAACACCACCAGGAAGGACCTGCACGTACAACTGATATCTCGATTACATGTAGTCTAGGCATGGGCGCAGCCATCCAGAAGACATACGAAGAAGGTCTGTGGTATGGACGCAGCCACCCAGCTGAAGAGACCATGATGATAATAAGGTATGGTCGCAGCCATCCTAAAAGACTCAGGCATGGGCGCAGCCATCCATCAATGAGTCATGCAATAACAATCCACAAAATCGCAACCTGGTGTGTAGCAGACAAAAACCAGGGTCTTGCGCTCCATCCCAATCCGAACAAAGTACAAGTTCAAGCATGTGAATACATGAGCTGAAGTCGAACATGCATGAACATCGTCTGATTACCAGTCAGTGATGAAAAATGTTAACAGACGCGAGAGGTACCACCAATAATGACAATGGTACTCAAGGTACTTATAGGTACAATCCGCGGCATGTGAATCAATGAGCTGGTGTCGAAAACCCGCAGAATCATTCGATCGGAGGCCAGTGATGAAAACCTTGCGTCTAACATGAAGAGCCTGCCATTGAGGCATGCAGGCTCTAAGGCACCCGAAGGGAGTCTCTAGGTCACTTTCCTAGATAATGAGCTGAAGTCGACAGGAAGTAACCTTGATCGAAGGTGGGCCATAATGTTTCCCACATCATCGACACGAGATAGAGGAAAAATATTTTGTGTGAGACATCAGAGGGAGGTGGTAAGCTTGCAGAGGTCAACTTCTCTTGAACATATCGGTGGCATGACAGCGGATTTGGCAGTATTTGACATCAAATAAGCAGAGGTCATGGTGACAAGGCAATGAGTAGATGAGAGGTCAAAACAGGGTAACCAAAACCCACGGAGGCTAGTGTGAAACAAGATGAGAAATCCCCACCCAGACACGAATGCAGACGAGTGCCATGTTCAAGAGCGGCATACTGTCGACACGACCATAGAGTAAGCATATGTTATCCCCATCAAGCTTGTCATCCAAAAATAATCGGGGTACCTGCCAGAAATGGTGGGGAAAATGGAATCGCCAAGTTGTTGGAGAGGTAAATCCCCTCTACGGATAGAGGCGATCCCTACTAGCCCAGAACGGGTCTAGCAACAATCACTCAATGCTACTATTCAAGTTCCTAATTGCAAGTAAAAGGCAGGCAATGGAAACCTACTTGGATTCCAACGCTATTGTTTGATGAAGAGATGCCGCTCTCGTTCCTTCGCTCTGGCCGGTCACGATCCTCCGCGATCTCCGCGAATAGATACCTGCACACACGAAGAGAAAGACAAACACAAGCATGAAATCTAATAAAAGCAACTATACATCAGTCAGAAAGGACGTAATTCACATTAGCCATTGCAGAGACAAATGAGAATGGAACCATAATAGTAGTCATTTATTATTAATCAATAATAGAGAAGAGTACAACCAAATGTTCTGACATCAAATCCTTCTCAAGAGGGTCCAGCTGGTAAGTCTCTTAAGCATTCACCCTTAGAGATAGATCTCCCAAGACAAGAACTCTCTCTCACACAAGCAACACTTCACAACCTTCCTTAAGCTATCTAGCAATTCCACACTTATCACACCAACTACCTATTAGTAGCAGCAATCTGAGCACTATAAACTCCACACAATCCAAACTAGCTGCTCATGGCAATGGTAGAGGTTTAAATAGGAGAAGGAGTCTCCATGAATGGTGGGAAGATGAGCTTATCTTCAAGGAAGGTGGTTTCAAATGGCGAACAGACATGCCATAGAAGGGAGGGCGATACTCACAAGGCCAACAACCAAGTCTGGAGTCATCTGGAAGGCTGGTTGTTGGAAAAAATTCACCCAAACTGGATCAGCGCGGGTGCATAACTGGACTGGAGCGCTGACAACGCATCTGGATAATGGGACAGGCTGTGTCAGCGCGGCTTAATACGAATATGTGTTGCGCTGGCTCATGAAATTCGACCAGCGTGGAAAACCCGTGTGCTTCCGCGCTGGCAGTGCATCAATTGTACTATCAGCCGCCAGTCAGCGCGGTTATTTTAATAACAGTCGCGCTGATCAAATAAACTTTTGCAAAGTGGGTCATTTGGCCAGGTTAGGGAGCAGGAGCATGGTCAAATGGAGTTCATGACACAGTAGGGAGACTGACAGGGAGACAGTAACAAATTACTGTGTAACAATTGGTATAGCATGGTATAGCGCTGTGAGGGGTAGCATGATGATGAAATGCAGCACGATGATAGGTGAAGGATTCACCTTGGAGAATTAGTTGAAGCACCATGTCTTCAACTGATCTCACGTATCATCTTCTTGGAGATGATCTATGCTCTTATCTAGATAAGGAAAAGTGTTGACTTTTATTGTAAACGTACTCTCTCTCTCTCTCTCTCTCTCTCTCTCTCTCTCTCTCTCTCTCTCTGTGCTGAACTATTGAAGAACATATAAGAAGAATTGATCAAGGGATTCCCCACATTGGGGTTTGTCCCTGGCTAGCGCCACACCTTGTGTCCTCTTGTCTTGGCTTGTCTTTCACGATATATGTTTATGTTCTATCTGCAGTTTAATTTAATGTTGATGGGATTACTAATCTGGAAAAGATATGGAGCTAATTGTGAAAATTTAAATAAATTTCTCTAAGCATAGAACATACCTAAAATTAACATAAACCTATTGTAAATTTGGTATTTATTTATCACTCAACACTTTTAAGTGTAGAGGCAGTAGTTTATAGTACAAAGGAAACAATTCCAAATTACGAAACATTTAGATCATAATAACACATCAAATATCTCTTCATCTATGCTTTTCTTCCATATGTTACCGACTTATGACATTTCCTTTGCAACATCCAGTGCAAATACTAGTTTATAAACAATAATGACATCATAATAACATTAAGTATATTTGTGAATAAAGGTACATTGCAAATTAGAGATGGGATCAATCACTTAGGTGCACAATCCCTTGACCATAAATATAGTGAATGAAATTGTGCTTTATGTCACATTGTACATAACTATCAAGAAAGTAATGATGCCTAATTTTCTTAAAGTGACAATAGTTTTTATTGGGTAGTGGAAGCCCCGCGTAACGGTCATGGGGCACGAAGACTGCAGTTTTGGGTAAAGATTCTGTGAGAAGCGCAGAACACAATTTGTAATAGGTTGAAATCAAAGGGTAGTCCACCCAAAAATAATGTAATGAAATGTAAGATGAGTTGGCCCGCCCGTGGATCACGATCCATGGAAAGGTATAAATAGAGCGAGGATCTATGGGTAGAGGAAGCTAAGTTTTTTTGGATGATTTTGGATCTGAAATGTAATGGGTTTTTGAAGGAAACACTCTGAAAGCATCTATAAGTCTGAGTCAGGGGTTTGGGTAGTAGATAGAGGCTCTGCAGCTATGTGCGTAGAGGCTTGGAAGAGTCCGCAACTGTGTGCATGGACCCCTGCAACTGAGTGCGCAGGACGGATCTGGATGTATTGGTGATAAGTGGAATTAAAGATAAGTTTCTTCTGCAAATTCTGTGTTACAATCTGAGTTATCGCGAATCTGACTATATGAATGGTTGAGATAACTGTTTAATCTATGTGCATAGGTTTATGTTATAGATATAGTTGAATCTGAGTTTATTCTAAGTCTGCAAACTGGTTAAATCTGTTAAATGTTTGCTTAAAGACCCTTCTAAGTAGATATGAGTTACAATACTTCATCAAATAGATTAGATCTGTAAACAACACGATCATAGAAATTTAAAATCATTATGCACGAATATAACGTAGCGTGAGGCTACAAATCGATGTGCGACACCTTCGGACCACATCCAGACATCCCAAGGGTGTGGAAACCTAGTTCCAGCACCCTCCCCTGCTACCTCGGGTGAGACCTCAGTCCATGCTCCACGAACTGTTGTCGAAAGGGCCGGTAGCTGCAAGATTTGCTTGGCTAAATAATTCTTCCGAACCTAGGTCAGGCCCATATAAGCCAACAAATGGTTCCGTTGCCGGGATCGGGATCTGCCTAAGGGGTGTCTAATGTGGGAACACTGGAACCCTATGAAGAAAGAGATTGAAAAGTGGTGGGATATGAAACTCCACGAGTTCGTAGTTCAGGAAAGCAGAAACCCGCGAGTATTAGAGGAAGATTGGCTGGATCGTTATATATTCATAGACATTCATGAAATATTCTTCGCATCATTTCTGGTAGAGCTGTACGAGTGGATCGCAAGGCTAGCTGACAGTGTGGGAAGGTGTAGATTGGACCAGCATATTGTGTGGACCCTGGAATTGGTGCGCAGGCTAGAAGCCACCAAGGATAAAATCACGACATAGTAATTCATTGGCTGGATTGGGTAATAGGAGGATTTATCACTGAGTTCGCGATTGATACAACTGTGAGCGATAGTGAAGCAGAAAGGCAGTTTCTTCATGGACCTCGGGGTAGGTATATCAAATCATTGAATACTTGGATTAAGATGTTGTTGTGTGAGAAACCGATTATCCGCATTTATTGATGTCTGGAGTAACGTGGAGCTGAAGAGGTTACCACAGAACAGGAGGAGTAGAAAATAGTCCTTTGGCTTCTGTTTCCCAGGAAAGTGAAGAGGAGCTCACGAGGTTCTCACCAGGGAGTGTGGTCCGGTTGATCATGGAGCACTTCCCACTAATACCACCTCCGTCCATGCCACCATCCACCTCACCTACATCAAATCCGTCCACTCCAACTCCACCACCACCAAAGGTCGGGATGACGAGTGCAGTCAAGCTGCCAACATTTAAGGGTGTAGGAAATGAGGAACCAAATCAGTTCTTGTTTGTGATAAAGTCTGTATGGGATGCTCAGGGCATCACAGATGATAACATCAAGAAGGCTACCTTAGTTAGCGTGATGCAGGACCGTGCATTAACCTAGTACATGAAATATTCAAGTGATCATCCAAATGAAGGAATAATAGCAATCCAGGAGGTGCTAAACAAGGAATTTGGGTGACCAAAATCCAAAACCCAGTAGGTTATTGGGTTGAAGGAGATCGCAATGTTGCTTGGTGAAACTCCGTGGGATCTGGACCAGAGGTTAAAAAGTACTATTCGCGAAGCTAACATGACTTTGATAGATATGCAACACTGCGAATGGTTTGTGGCGTCATTAACACCACATTTGAGGACGACTCTGTCACAACAAAAGATCTCAACCCAAGCTAAGGCACTGGAGACAACAATGAGGTTGCATGAAACCCCAATACTAGATCCAGGGTTGGGAGTTCAAAAATCCACGCGCAACTTCAAAACCTGAGTTTAGAAATGCAAAGCTTGAAGCAAGAAAGAATGTCCTGACCAAGGGCACATGCGGAGGTAGGCTGTATTAAATGCAAGAGCCAAGGGCACGATAAGGACCATTGCCCTGTCTTCACGAACTATCTGGCGGGGGGAGGCCCGATGCCATTAAAACTGGAGGTACAAGCAGGACCAAGTGCCGCACCTGCGCTCTGGTGCGCGATTTGTCAAGTGGGTGGAAAACACACAACAGATAACTGCCACCTATTACAAAAGTATACCCAGACCCTGCAGCAGTTGTATTGCAATTTTTGTCGATCAGTAGGACATGATGAGCGAACGTGTCGAAGTTATGACTTAATGATGGAAAGAACCCCAACTTACTAAATGCAGACTGAAGTGTGAGGAGGATTTCAAGGACACAGCTGAGGAAGAGGAATGGGGCCCGGGCGGGGCCGCAGACAGCTGATTTGTTATAACTGTGGAGGGCCAGGACACTACGCTCGTGACTGTACTAACCCGACCAGGACTTCATGCCCCTATTGTGAGCGGCTTCATCATGAAATGGTAGACTGTCCAACGTTAATTTCTCAAATGCACGAAAAGGGGGTGCTACAATCTCCACCAACCCAGAATGTCCAGATGATGCGTTCAAAACCTCGCGAAGAGGACCCCAGTATAAATATGGTACTGAGAAGCGGCACAACTACAAGAGGAAATTCGTAAGAAGAGCGTGCAGAAAGCGGAAAGTGGCACGACACACCAACAAAGGAACCTGACTCTGAGCCAGAACCGAGGATGAAGATGCCGAGGGAAGCTCGAAGGAGCTTCACGGAAGCCTCTACTCCAGGTAGGAGGGATCAAACAGAGCCAGGAGTGGACCCCTCCATGATTACTACCTTTCTCAAAACTTGCATGAAACTGTTGCGCGATAGTAAAGTCGCTCAAGTATTATAGGAGCTGATCATGAGGTACGCCAGATCGGTGAGCCGCATGTAGTCCATAAAATAGGAAGACATGCTTTGTGCACAATATGGGAAATGAGACTGACAGTGCAAATCAGTGAGTATGAAATGGATCAGGTCATCTTGGACTTAGGCTTGGATGCTAACGTATTACCTAAACAAACTTGGGAGCGCATGGGCAAGCCCGCACTGCAATGGTCCTCGATTCAGCTATGAATGGCCAACCAGCAAAATATCTTACCAATGGGCCGACTGTAAGGAGTGACCATAGATATCGACGGTGTAAGTACATAGACTGATTTCAAAGTCACAGAGACTGTTGATGATAGTAATCCTTACCCTGCATTGCTCAGAATTGATTAGGCAACGGACATGAAAGGTATCATTAACTTAAAAAGGCGAAAAATGACGTTCGAAAAGAAGTCATTGCGAATAGTCGTTCCGTTGGACCCAGCAAAAGGAGAATGCTACATCGAACCTGTGCGTGATGAAAAAGAAGTCATTTCGAATAGTAGTTCTGTTGGACCCAGCAGAAGGAGAACGCTACACCGAACCTGTGCGCGATGAGGAAAGTGATGAAGAACTAGATTGCATCTATCAGATAACAACGCAAGACCAAGATCGGGTGCATTCCACAGATGGTGGAAGAATCTCGTGGGAACGCGATAGCACCTGCACAGTGGATTCTGATGAGGAGACTGAGCGATGGCAGAACCGGTTGCAGGAAGCTACGACACTGAACTGTAATATGATGATTCGATCATTGCGACACATAACCATCGGGGAACGACAACGGCTAGTAGAGAGCAACGCAACAGAGGATGTACGCAATAGCCAAGTTGGTATAGAATGGTTGTTCATCAATAATGAAGGGTACGGGTGCACATCAGGCAACCATCAACCCACCCGGATCTGCGTGGAACAAAGGCTCACACGGTCGGGTAGGAAAGTCTCTTTACGACCGAACAGACCAGCACAGATACAGCCCACCCTACCCGTGATAACATCCGTGAAAGGATTCAACAACTCTAGGTAGCCATTTTGCGTGGTAAAATGAAACTTGGAAATTCAGAATCAATAAAGGACAGACTCCAAGCACAGAGTGAAAGGCTAGATGAAGCAATTGATAAGTTGCAGTTAGAAGTCACCTACACGAAGGAACTAATGAAGGGAACAAACATGGCTGGCTCTCCTACCCTGCTACAAGAAGTGACACCGCTAGCATGGCTGCGCTTCAAGGATAATTTTAGGGGCGAATGTTTGCCCTTTGGCGAAATTAAGGGGTTTTAAATTTTTAGTGGGCGAATATTTTGTATCATAGTACATTTTTACAAATCACCTCAAATAGCCCACCTTATTTCAAGGGAGAGGGTAAAAAAGGTAAATTTAGCCCTTGAAATTAGGACTTACAACCTTCCATTCACCCATTTTCAAGAATAAGTTTTATTTAAGTGAATCCATTCGCCCATTTTCAAGAATAGGTTTTATTTAAGTGAATCCTATGGGCCAAATACCATATTTATAAAAGAGGTATGGTAAATTAATAAAAATATAAATAAATGAGAGGTATGGTAGATAAATAAAACATTTTTTATATTTACTCCAGAAGTCACCTTATATACATGTAACGGTGTAAACAAATAAAAACATAAGTAAAGTGGAGGTATGGTAAATAAATAAAACGTCTTTTTATACTTACTCAAAAAGTATGGTAAATAAATATAAATATAAATAAACTAGAAGTATCCTAAATAAATAAAACCTATTTTTATATTTAGTCCATAACCCTCGTTCTATTTATGAAGGCTCAAGAAAGAGGTTTTATTTAAGTGAATCCTATGGGCCAAATACCATATTTGTAAAAGAGCTATGGTAAAATAATAAAAATATAAATAAACGAGAGGTATGGTAAACAAATAAAACATTTTTTTATATTTACTCCATAAGTCACCTTATATTTACGAACACTAAAAAAATGGGTTATATTTAGGTGAAACCTATGGCCAAAATACTATGGGACAAATACCATGGACTAGATTGTTATTAATACCATGCAAAAAACCATTATTAACCATAATATTAGAATTAATAAAAATAAAAATGGCACATGGTATTGACCCATGGTATTCACCAAAATGGCACATGGTATTGACCCATGGTATTCACCTGGAATGTAGCCTATTTAAATGGGGGAATTAAACCAGCATGTAGCCTATGCTAAGATTCACTAGGACTTTACAAAGTTTTATTATTTAGTGAAAGACTCGCCAAGATCTTACAAGATTTTATAATTGAGTAAAATATTCGCCATGCCTGGTGAGAGATTTGCCAAAAAATTATATATACCTATTATATTATTGATAAAATCGCCTTCCATTTTTCCTATATACCATGGAGATTCGCCTATTTATTATATTTATAAATTTAGGGGGGGTTCTTAAAATTTTCCCTACTGCGCTTGCACTAGGGAGGACAAGGACGCACACACTGCAATCCGTTAGCAGAATCGAGGGAACGCAAAGGGTGCTCGCAGCCCGGGCTAGTTGGGAAACAGAAGACCCGCACGAGGGGTTTTCCCGCCTGACTATCCATAGGAGGCCCAGTCCCAACACCACACATAGTTGGAAGAGGGCACAAGACTATAAAACAGGCTTCTGCGAAGCTGTGAGACATGGCCACAACATACATACAAGAACCGTACTTGCGTCCCTAGGGATTCACTGCTGAGAAGGAAATATGGAAAGCGACCGTTGCAGGTACTGTTCATGATATGATTGCCCATTTAAGGCACATTGGAGTGGGCGACGAGTAATTAAGGCAGAAGAATAACCGCCAAAATCGCATTTATGAGCTACCACCTGGGAGAACAACCGATTTTAAATTTGATATCATATATAATCATAGTAAGGGTCACACCACAATGCTTTACCGTCCTACAAGAAAACCGCCTTGGGTCCGAGACAAGCGCAAGATGAGTGACAAGCAACTCGAAGAAACTATGTGGTTTCAGGCATTGCCAAAACATTACCGGGAAGTAATCCTAAAAGAAAAATATGCTACCACAGATAATCCACAAGAAGCCATGCCGCAAGCTGGCGAGCTCCGTAAATCACCCTGGATGTCGAAGACCAGGAAGGACCCTCAAGTTCGAAAACGGGTAAGAAGGTCGCCGTGACACCTGCACTTTACCAAGTTCACAATGGAGGAAAAGGGTAAAACTGTCACAATTGAAAGTGATGAGGAAGCAAAAGGTTCTCCCACATATGTTGAAGAAGTAAACCCTGAGGAGGATCCCATCCAGCCAGTGCGACAACCCAAGTATGTGTCCCCAAGAAAGAGGAAGGAATGGTACCCACAAACCTAGATGAAGGCGCCACTATACTCGTTAACCCGGCTCTTCCAAGAGCAATCCCACTGGAAAGCGCGGTGGTTGGCCGAATTGCGACAATGAAATTTGAAGATTGGGACCTCGTAGATACAATAAAATTTCCCCACTTGGCTACTGATGCACTGGTGGAGTTAAGTGTAGAAGGGACGGTGACAACGTTACAGCGAGAGTGGCTGCGGAAGGTGGAGAAAGCCGGGTTTCTCTATCTCTTGTCTATTACTCACTTTCTCCTGCCCCCTATCAAAATGTTGGTCATAAATTAGTTGCTTTGTTTGGTTCATAAGGAAATATTATGGATCAACAAACCTGTCCACATCACAGCTAAACTTGTTCATCGGGTTTCGCACATTCCCTACAATGGAAGATACCCCCAGGAAGTTGCTGATAGAAGTGGCAATGTCGCGATGATAGGGAACCTAAAAATGAAGTATAAGCTAGCGAAGGGGTAACGAAGGTACATAATTGATAGCATTTCAGATAATGTAGTCCACGTCGCCACTCAGTTGCTAGCTGGGAAAGTAATGAGGAAATGTTGTGGCAATGAGGTTACGGCAGTAGTCATTGCACTCACTGAGGAATGTGTAGTTGGAGAATGGTTCAATTGGTCACAGTTCCTTTGTGAAGAGTTTCTAACCAACTACCGAGAGGTTTAGGAGGAGGGAAAGACCTTCCATTATGAACGGTTGCTCCTGTCGATTATGCTGGTCGCTAATGACTTACCCGAACACAATCAGTGTCTTGTCTTGGACCCGAAGTGGCCGAAAGTCGCTAGGTATGCTTCCCTCTAGGCAACAAGGGACGCGGGATGAATTCAAAACATAAATTTTTGTTGGATACTAATGGATGCGACTGTGTGCCAATGGATTAACGAGCTACCCCACCTATCCGATGGGATCTATGAAAGCATGAATCATATTGTCGAGTTTAAAGCAGACATGCATCATATCTATATTAGGGTGCGTAAGGACCCAGCACGACAATGGACCTCACTCTGTTTTATTACCATTGATGATGTTTTTGAGGGGGTTGTGGATACCTGGCCACTGGCATGGCTGTTGTAGGGAAAAGTATCTGACTCGGATGACCCTAACCCACTCTAAGGGCGACAGTTCCTTAGCAACAACTGTAAAACAAACTAATGAAAGTTTACTTCTTTATGAAAGCAAAAGAGAATGGAGGAAGCACTAACCATTGCCTTGCGCTTAATGTCGAATTCAAACTCTCCTCTTTGGCCGCTTGCTCCTAGCTCTTTGTTGTTCTGCTCACCCAGCTGCAATGAGATCCTGCACAATAACAAAGAAGGAAACTACAAGAGGCATGCAATCATAACTGGTTCATGGATTAGTGTAAACCAAACATGCAATCATCACAATATATAATTGAACAAAAGCACATAGAAGAACCTCAATAGCTTTTATTAATGAAGAAATAAAGGTTCTGAGAGTATTACAACCATTGCAGGCTCCAACCCAGCAACACCTCCCAGCAGAAAGAATTGCTCTTCTTCACCTCTCTCAAACAATCACCCAATAACTCAAGAATGAAACCAATAGCATATCATTACTTTGCACCAAATTCCAGCCTCCTGAGCTCATAGGAGAGAGCTCAATATATAGATGAATTGAGAAAGGATGAGTCAGCTTGCAACTGATGTGTAGCTGCCTTGTGTCCTCTCTCTCTTCAGTTAATCTTTAGTTGATCTTCAGTTCTTGAGTCCACTTGGTGAACCTTGCTTCCACTTGGAGAAACAAAGCCTCTGACTCATCACAAGGCGAAATACCTGATCCAAGTGTCATTTTTGGAAGATTCCAAAGCCATGACTCACTGTGCCACATGTCCAAACTCGCCCAATGCAGGTGGGCTTTGTTCTACCTGCTTTGCAACGCAGGTACACCATGGAGCAGTTGTGTTTCAGCGCAGAAGCCTAGTGGAGCACCTGCTTTGATTTCAGGATTGCTTGTTTTTGAGTGTTTTCAGGTGGAGAACTGATCTGAGAGCTATTGGTTTGCTGACCTTGTTCCTCTAGGGGTAGGAACATCATGTTTAGGGAACTTTGGATCCCTTGGATTATTGACAGTTCATGCTTATTGTTGTAAGGCACAAAATTGTCTATAATAGATGCCCCCTAAAGTATGAGGTCGTTTATCGGGTGAAATGCTTTATTGAGAGGATCCGAAGTTCATTCAATCTGCTGAGAAGTGTCCTGTAATAAGATACAATACAATACATTATTTTTCATACATTTTTCATGATCTAGCTGAGGCGGGCATTCCCATGCTCAGCTTTATAAATACATTTTGGTACATAGAACAGACGATCGTCTGATTGTAGACTGATAATTCTCTGCCGAATTTATCATCCTTTGAAAAGGATGATCATCTGCGGTAATGATGTACATATCAAATGTCTTTATGTCCTGAATATATATCGCAGCCCGGATGGATGAAACTAGATCCGGGGTCTTCAATCTCTTCCGATCTTCACTCGATGTACAAGTTGATCCATGTGAGAATTTCTTGAAGTCGAACATGGAAAGACATCGCTTGATTACCGGTCAATGATGTAAACCGTTAACAAGCGCGAGAGGAATCACCGATAAGGATGATGACCCTCAAGGTACGGCAGTACAATCTACATGGTGGGAATAAAGGACTTGGCGTCGACCACCATGCAAAATCTTCTGGTCGAAGGTCATTGATGTATACCTGTCGCCGGAAGTGAGAAACTTGCCATCGAGGCATGCAAGCTTCAAAGTACTGAGGGGGGTGTTCCTAGATCGACTCCTTGGATAATGAGCTGATGTCGACAAGGAGCGATCCGTCAAAGGAGGGCCTTAATGAATCCCACATCAGTGACACGGAACGGAGCTAATGATTATGATGAGGTGAAAACAAACTGTGATGTATGATTCAGGGTGGCGGTCATGAAGTGGATGAAGGATAATGTATGGCAGTGGGTGGAACACGATTGACTCTTTACAGAACCACATCTCTTGAACATATAACGACACTGATGTGATGGATTGGTAGCATTACCCCAATTGTGGATGGTGTGGCGAGGACCATGATTCTGCGACCGGTGAATGAAACAACCCAACCCGAAGTGCTACGGAGGACAAAGTGTCATGTTCAAGAGCGACTTGCTACCATTAATGCTGTGAGGTTCTCCCAATTTTTCCCCAGTCATTGCTGACCAGTACCTCTTTATTTTTTTCAAGCTTGAGGAGGATAACATATGCTTGTTCTATAACCTGCCCTTCGGGCAAGCCCATCGCTATGTTTTAACGAGCCTAGCGATAGGGAAACTCGTTCTCGTCTAAAGACAAGTTTGTCGCTATTTAATCATTTTAACGAGTCTAACGACAAGGAAAACTCGGTCCTTTTCATTTTTAAAGAGTCTGAAAAGGTACGAAATGTTAACTCCAAAATTCCTTTTTCGTCATCTAATCCCTTAAGTCCGAAAAAGTTTAAAACAATACAGAAGGGATGAATTTTCGGTTGCTTTAACGAGCCGAACAAAACAAGCACTCGATCTTTTTGTGCAATAATCCCTCAGGTCCAAAAAGATTAAAATCTAGAGGAGGGATAGCTTTCCGGTCGCTTTAACGAGCTGGAAGGCCAAAACTCGGCAAACTTTTCATATTTTACGAGTCAGTGAAAAGAGCTCAAAGAAGACTCGTCTTTTGAGGAACGAGTGATGAACAGGGATAGCAGCAGATTCCAGGTACAGGTTGGAAATCTCCAATCACAGCAGTGTCACAAGGATGGCTAAGTGAAATCACTCTTCGCAATTGTTCCTCAAAATGGGTAAACAAACATATGGAGGTGAACGATTGGCCAAATGAACGGATGGAGGTGATGGCATATAAACACGACCAAGGGCTTTTAATATGGCTTTCAAAGGTTACATTTCTCGAGGTTGTTTACCGGTTCATTTTTTACGCATGAGCTTGAACTGCTAGGGAAAGATTGCTCACAAATTATGTTTATTTTTTAACGAGCATGAACTTTGCACAAAAACTGCTCGATTCTGGCATTTATTTTTTAACAAGCATGAACATTGCTAAAACTGCTCGATATACTAGTCTTAATACAAGGAATTCTTTAGGTGAGGTAATCTTATTTAAGGAGCGATACCTCACTAATCACTCCAATTTGGCAGGTTTTAACTTTTGCCCTTCATCCTTTCTTTATGCAAGCTGGAAACGGCTAATCCTACGAGTTTAACGGGTTAGACCTACAGGTTTAGAGGGAGGACCTAAAAATTTAAAAAATAAATAGTCGTCCCGTGCTTGCACTCCAAAAGGTTTGCATGCCCCCAGGTATAAAGTATAATTTCGAGATTATGCCATCTCTTACTTATTATCCGAAAAATGGTTTTGTTTGTTGCCACAAACTAAACTCTCTTTTCGGAAATGTCTATCATTAGGTTGCTAAGGATGGTGACTACTTGTTGCAGCAATTTCATCTCTTTCTTTGAAGACTGTCCCTACTTATCCTTCAAAACAGCTTGTTTTAATGGGTGAGGCTTGACATTCAAAGATGGTGGCTACTTGCTGCCACAAATAGATCCCCTCCTTAGGAGAGCCCACTTCTTTAGACAAAGGGAGCGATTGCTTCGCTTCGACATAACTTTGACAAAAGAATTTTACCCTAGAACAACCCTCTCTTCCACTGCCGGACGAGGTACGGACTAGTCCATCCTTCTGCGGAAATTAACTTTATACCCAAGGTTTTCTCTGCCCGAGGCAGGCCAGGGTGCATGCCCCCTGGGTCCCAGTTCTTTCTTTCCGAATTACTCGCATTCATCGGGAAGTAGAACTGGAGGCGGTGGCATTCCTTGAGCGAATAAACCGTTAAGGGATGGTATTTGACTATTTGCAATGCGTGATCCTGGAAATGAAAGTTGGTCTACTAGCTGGACCATTTTTCCTTCGTGTGGAAAACACATGACTCTAAAGAGCGAGGACACTATTGCCTCCATGCAATATATATAGTCTCGTCCAAGGAGTAAGTTATATGCCAAGGGTCCCTGGACGACCATGATGTTCATGCGAATTGCCTTCCCTTTCAATGTAACTGGAACATTGGGGAGAATCCCTAACGGATGACTGGTTCCTTTTTCAAAACCTGATAGATTTCTCATCTCAGGTAAAAGCGCCGGGCAACCCAGTGCTTTCCAAGCAACAGAGGAAAGGATACTCACAGATGCCCCTTCATCAATGATAGTTCCAGCCATCACCATTCTGTAGATTTGGACTATGATTCTGAATGGGATGCTGGCTGGTAACCGGGGTCTGCCTAGTTGATTCCAATCATAGGATACAACTAGGTTGCTTGGTGGTGGGACCGAATATACGGCCGGATACGACCCTGACGATGTTCCTCCCTGCGATAAAGGAATGGGCGCATTGCCCTGATGCTCATCAGAGTCTGTGTTGATGAAAAGAATATGGACAGTGTCATCCTTATCCTCTTCAGTGAGGGTGTCATTTGAAGATGGGTCTTCAATGACGGAGTCATTGGACGATGAAACCTCTGAAGGAAGAACTGGGTCAACTGCCGTTTCGACCTTTAGACTTTCGTCTGGTCTGGATTCAGCAGGTTCACTCTCAATGACCGACACTTCAGCTGATCATTTGGGCGGGTCAGCCGGATTTTCAACTATCAAGGGATTAGGCGCGAGTTTTTGATATCCAGGAGGAAGTTGTAACGGTGAAACCGGACGATCTTCCAAAACTCTCTTTGCCTCATCTAAGAATGGACATTTGTGGATGGCGTGCTCGCCTTCACACAATACACAGGGTGATCTTGGTCTCCCTCTTCGTCCTTCACTCTCGTTAGTTGACGGACTGCAATCAACATGACAACCAGAGGTTGATGCTACCGGATCATGCAACCTTGGGGACCAGTCCCTTAGTATCCGGGGAATACAAGGACAATCACGATGGAAGTGGGCCCCTTTGCAAATGACACATGGCGATTTAGGCCCGGTCGGTGCAGTGTGTGGCTTTTTGTCAGCTGTCTTTTGCTTGCCCCCAGTCGCCTTCGCCATAGGCCCCTTCTGCTTCTTTTCTCTCTTCTTCTTTTCCTTCTTCTCCATGGGAGGCTCACTTTTGCCGGCTCTACCTTGTGAAGATGAAGGATCAGAGGAAGAATTGTAAGAAATGGAAGGCTGGTGGGTAGCTCTAGACTGTTCTGACTGTTGATTCGACTGCTCAGGATTAGTGGCGATCTGGACTACATTAGTTGAAAAGAGCCATACAGGTAGGCCAATTGTCAATCCTGGAAGCGACAATGTCGCCATATGAGGCGCACCAACATCTCCCCAAGAGAAGAAGGGATTTGGATTTCCGCCAAGGTTGCTTCCTTGGTTGGTGGGCTCCATACTTTTCAACTGAAAGATCAACGTGGGAATAACAGGTGATTATGTTCCGCTTAAAATAAATTTTATTAACGACGCTTTTAGACACAAACTTGCTTTTTCATGTTTTAAGAGTCGAGAAAAAGCTAAAGATGACTCTAGTCGCCTTCGATGTTTTAACGAGCCCGAAGTGACAAATGCTCGGTTGGGCTTTTTCAATTATAGAGTTTGAAAAAGGGCAAAAGAAACTGCTCTGGAGTTCTAGGCAGAGGGTGTGCCAAACTTTTCGTGAAACCACAGAATACGTTTTACGGTACGGGTGGTCGATCTTCGTGAATGCTGTGTTCACTGCATCGCGATCAGTAGGGCGGTTGACACGGCTTCCTATGGATAAAGGATAATTGCCAATAGGGGTCTCCCAATATATACGCGACGGTACGTGGGAGCACAAGTCCGTATTAGTGCCACCGACTCTCAGGAGGAATCACCCACCTTCGTAGAGATCGACAGTCACTATGTTTAACGACGCCGGAACACGTCTCTACCTAGACCTCTAGATGTTTGCGTTATGTTACAAAGCGTTGTTATGTAAATTGGATTTATTTTAATGTTGATCTTGCTTATCAGTTTGCCTTTAAGGATCACCACGAGATGTATATAACAAATTCCTGAATGCAGTCTAAGATGAGAAGCAAACTTTTCAATCTTTCAACTTTGAAAACCTTAACTACTGAGGGAAAAGAAAGGCAAATCTTTTCGCACAGATCATAGAGCACACACTAAAATGCAAATTTTTCCTAAATCGTCAAGCACACAGTCAAATGCAAAATGCACAATGCATGTATTTTCTTTTCCCTTTCTTAATGTGGATGGATACAAAAAGAAAGTGGTTATATAACTTTGATTTTGATTTAAAGCGAAAGTAAACAAGTTTGTCCAAAATCAAAAGACACCTTAAGATTCACTTGCTTAATCACTGGAAATACATGAAATCAAACCATACTAACGAAAGTAAAATGACTAATCAGCTACGGACAGTAAGCAAGCTAACTCTTTAGACCAGCAAAAACGCCTAACACAGGTTCAGATCTAAGAGGCCAAAAGCATGACTAGTTTACTTTTTGTTATGGGAAATTGTAAATGAGTAAGAAATACAAAGAACAAGTACAATTTCGTTATATAATAGAGGCGGAATGATGGCAAGTAATATTGGTTTCAAAACAGGCACAAGACTGACACCTAGCAGCAAAACTAAGTGAAAACAGGCAAGAGAAAGGAGGAAACCCCAAATGCACTAAGCAAATTTGGGTCAACGTAGGCTCTGCACAGTCAAACTGGCTCTCAGCACAGGTAGCTAGTTCGGGACCTGCGTTGCAAAGCAGGTAGCCTGTGTACTACCTGCTTTGGAAAACGAGAATTGCGTTTTCACAGTTTCCGGGTCATAATTTTCTCAAAAATGCACGGTTTTTGCTCAAATCAGAAGCATTCAATCAAGCACACTCAAAGGGATGATTTAGAAGGTGCAAAGCTATCACTAAGAGCTTACAGGGATCTTTGTAGATCAGCTCTTCAAATCATGAATCTGCTCAGAAAATGAGCAAGAGTAGCTGCCCTCTACTTCGCTTTTGATATAGTCAAAAGCTTTTCGATTTGGTACTCTTTTGTTCAGGAAATGAATAGCAAAAATACTACAAACACAATCAAACGGATACGATCCCCAGCGGAGTCGCCAATTTGTTGTATGGAAAAGTATCCGACTCGGATGACCCTAACCCACTCTAAGGGTGACAGTTCCTTAGCAACAACTGTAAAACAAACTAATGAAAGTTTACTTCTTTATGAAAGCAAAAGAGAATGGAGGAAGCACTAACCGTTGCCTTGCGCTTAATGTCGAATCCAAACTCTCCTCTTTGGCCGCTTGCTCCTAGCTCTTTGTTGTTCTGCTCACCCAGCTGCAATGAGATCCTGCACAATAACAAAGAAGGAAACTACAAGAGGCATGCAATCATAACTGGTTCATGGATTAGTGTAAACCAAACATGCAATCATCACAATATATAATTGAAAAAAAGCACATAGAAGAACCTCAATAGCTTTTATTAATGAAGAAATAAAGGTTCTGAGAGTATTACAACCATTGCAGGCTCCAACCCAGCAACACCTCCCAGCAGAAAGAATTGCTCTTCTTCACCTCTCTCAAACAATCACCCAATAACTCAAGAATGAAACCAACAGCATATCATTACTTTGCACCAAATTCCAGCCTCCTGAGCTCATAGGAGAGAGCTCAATATATAGATGAATTGAGAAAGGATGAGTCAGCTTGCAACTGATGTGTAGCTGCCTTGTGTCCTCTCTCTCTTCAGTTAATCTTTAGTTGATCTTCAGTTCTTGAGTCCACTTGGTGAACCTTGCTTCCACTTGGAGAAACAAAGCCTCTGACTCATCACAAGGCGAAATACCTGATCCAAGTGTCATTTTTGGAAGATTCCAAAGCCATGACTCACTGTGCCACATGTCCAAACTCGCCCAACGCAGGTGGGCTTTGTTCTACCTGCTTTGCAACACAGGTACACCATGGAGCAGTTGTGTTTCAGCGCAGAAGCCTAGTGGAGCACCTGCTTTGATTTCAGGATTGCTTGTTTTTGAGTGTTTTCAGGTGGAGAACTGATCTGAGAGCTGTTGGTTTGCTGACCTTGTTCCTCTAGGGGTAGGAACATCATGTTTAGGGAACTTTGGATCCCTTGGATTATTGACAATTCATGCTTATTGCTGTAAGGCACAAAATTGTCTATAACAATGGCACAGACCAGAGGCTGTAGAGCGCAACGAGGCTGCTATCAGGCAGCAAAAGGAGGAAGCTAATTGTGTCATGAAACAAAAGAGAAATGAACAACTCGCCGCAGAGGTTTAGGCAGCTCGGGAGGTGGCACTAGCGGCAGTAGGAAAGACACCACCAGGAGGGGCTACATTGACAACGGCCAAAAGTAGTCAAAAGCCGCCCACTGAGACAGTCACGGACGAGCCACCAAAAACTAGCACAGATTTGCCTTTGAAGTGGCTAGCGCAACTAGAACGGCCGAAGCCACGAAAGAAGGAAAAGGCATCCAAAACGGACAACGGAGTGACCACCTTAACCGAGGGGGACCTAAATGACATAGAAAACATTGTTCGGGATGCTGCTTGGGATGCAGTCGACGAGGCCATGTCACAGAAGTAGATTTTGTTGGGGGAGCTCCATGCACAGCTACAGGAACTTGGAACAATGATCACGCCAATAGGCACCAGCGCTACTTAGGGTGTTCCTGGTATGATAGCCGCTGAACCATTGTTGAAGGCCCAAATGGTTCATTCCATCACGATTCCAGCAGGAGCATTGATCACCACAGATGCAGAGGACCGAGCTGTGCTAGGACGACTTAAAGGGTTGGGACTAAACGTGGCTGCTCTACTGCGTGAAAGTTTGCAACAGCTCTAGGACAGTGCCACCATGGAGCTCTGTGCCAAGGCCTGCCACGCCGAACAAGTACTCCAGGAATAAAAAATTAATATCGAACAACTGCGCCACCAATGAGATGAAGTAGTTACACAGAAGCACCAGGTGGAGAAGGTAGTAGCAGAAGCCTCCTCTAGTGCCCGTGAGCTAGAGATTGCGGTGGAATTACCTATTGAGACACAAATCCATAAATTGGCTACTAGGTTCTGAGACGCAAAGGAGGACGTTGTGTGGATCCAACTCGAGCTTAGCTTGCAGATCGCGGACTTAAAACTACAGGTTCCACCATCGACACCACTAGAGATCCTAGAGCAATGCAGGAACATTATTACTTTGGGGTGCGTAATGCTCACACGTTCAATGGAGGAATGTATCGAGCTACTAACTCAGTTGATTGTTATGCTTACCTCCCTTCAGGAGGATCCAACGCTTCACCGATTAGAAACTGAGGCCCGAGAGCTGCAACAAGCTTATGATCAGATCAGAGGAACCGCACAAACCGTTGCTATCACACAGTGCTTGGCTAAGGTATGGGAGGCTCGGGACCTGAAAATCCAAGCTGATACCTCCAAACAAAAGGAAGCAATGATTAAAGCCCATCTCCAACCGTGGCTGGATGAGGAATTTGTAGTTTCAAACACCATAGAGCGTAAGGTAGCTCACATGTAGGCCGAGTATGCTACTATGGAGACAATGGAGACAGGGACTGAGGTGTCGGCGCCACACATGGAATGGATGCAGTGAATGACGGAAGAGTTTGCTGCTAGCACCAGCGACACAGAGGCTGCTAACCGATCTCCGTGAAAAGTTGGCCGAACTAGCTGAGTGACTCAGGATGAGTCACGATGATTGTGTTGGGGGACTGTTGGGTAGCGAAAGCCCCACGTAATGGTCATGGGGCACGAAGACCACAGTTTTGGGTAAAGATTCCTCGAGAAGCATGGAGCGCGATTTGTAATAGGTTGAAGTCAAAGGGTAGTCCGCCCAAAAATAATGTAAAGAAATGTAAGATGAGTCGGCCCACCCATGGATCATGGTCCATGGAAAGGTATAAATAGAGTGAGGCTCTATGGGTAGAGGAAGCTAAGTTTTTTGGATGATTTTGGATCTGAAATGTAATGTGTTTTTGAGGGAAACACTCTGAAAGCATCTGTATGTCCGAGTTGGGGGTTTGGGTAGTGGATAGAGGCTCTGCAGCTGTGTGCGCAGAGGCCTAGAAGAGTCTGAATCTGTGCACGTGGACCCCTGTAGCTGAGTGTGCAGGACGGATCTGGATGTATAGGTGATAAGTTTCTTCTACAAATTCTTTGCTACAATCTGAGTTATTACAAATCTGACTATATGAATGGTTGAGATCACAGTTTAATCTATGCACATAGGCTTATGTTATAGATATAGTTGAATATGATTTTATTCTAGGTGCACGAACTCGTTAAATCTATTAAATGTTTGCTTAAAGACCCTTCTAAGTAGATCTGAGTTACAATACTTCATCAAATAGATTAGATCTGTAAACAGCGTGATCATAGAAAGTTAAAATCATTCTGCACGAATATAGCACAACGTGAGGCTGCAGATTGGCACGCAATACCTACGGACCACATCCAGACATCCCAAGGGTGCGGAAACCTGGTTCCAGCACCCTCCCCTGCTACCTCGAGTGAGACCTCAATCCGCTCTCCATGGATTGTTGCCGAAAGGGCAGGTAACTGTGGGATTTGCTTAGCTAAATAATTCTTCCAAACCTGGGTCAAGCCTATACAATCCAACAATTTTTCTCTTGCAAAGAAGAAATATGTGATTCATATGCATAGTTAAATGGATGATTACCTTTTTCTTTTCTTAAGGTTCCTTCATTACTTTTCCCATAGAGTTTTCAAAATAGTCATTTTTCATACTCGGATCAGATCTCACTTCCATTTGTGATAATTAAAATATAAAAAATCTACCACTATACAGACGTTTCAAAACAAATCTCATTTTAAAATTTGGTCCAACTATCGAACTTTATGCTTACCCATTATATTCATTATTATAAAGCCAAAAAGTATATCGAGGGTAAAAACTGACACCATTGACTAAAACCTTCAAAAAATCGGTTATTTAGTTTTAGATAGGACTCCATTTATGACTCATCCAACATCAATCTATTAACGATCCTTATAGAGCCCATCAACTATTCTGTTGGATTTTTTAAAGATATGTGTATATTTAATATATTGGAAAAACGTAGAGACTAATTTAAATTAAATTTGTTCACAACTCGAATCATCTGAAAATAACATTTATTAGAAAACAACCTATTTATCTTCGTGGAATCGTCTTGAACATCTTGTAGTTGTGAACTGGTATACCGATAGAAATGAGGCCTTTTTCCATGGAAAGTTAATCCTTTTCACCTCTTGGTTTTTTCTTGCTTCCTCTTCCATTGGCGTTCTTGTCTTGACTTTAACTCCTAGCAAAGAATTTTCTTCTTACTCCTAACTATTGGTCGCTAAGCCACTTCACTTCTATGGGAGCCCCACTCTCTCTTGGCTCTAGGCTCTTCGTAAAGCTCCTTCTCATTAGATATATCCTTAAGTGGAACTCTCAGCCACTCTAGCCCACTTTTGACTACTTACCTTTGTTATGGAAGCATATATTTCTTTCCTTTAATCAAAGTTTATTTAGTCCTATCCATTTTCATCTCTTCTCCAAAACCCATTCTTTGGCCTCACTCTCCTCCCTGTGTAGCTACTTTGCCATGCTAGAGAGCACATGCCTGCAAAGGTGTAGTGTACTATCAAGAGTGTGAAAATTGAGGGAGTGCATAAGCACAACTCAAAGTCGAGGAAGTAGTAGCTCACGTTCGAGAACTCAGCCCAACCCTATTCAGGAAGAACTCTCTCGCGCTGAAAGGGAAGGAAATAACACGATGCACCATCTTTTAGACACAAAGGTAATAACAGATTTGGTTGACTAGGTGCTTGATGCAGGGAAAACACGTGCACGTTTTAATTAATATATGCACACAGTGGACCTATACTGGAACATGAAATTCCTACTTGGCGAGGTTTTACTAGACTTACATGAGAAGAAATAGGACCTCCACCTCTCCTTGGAATACGTGCATAGAAACATGACGGACCTAGAACAGGAACTAAAGTGGATCAAGAAGCACCTTGGCATCGCACCTACTACTCATTGTTCACCAGGTAGCAATAAGGAGTCGATCCAAGTTATAGGAATAGATTTCGACCCCTCTTCCTATTTTGCTAATTCTTATTATGTCTTTATTTTTTCAGTTTCTTGTTTGTTTTTCTTTCTCTCATGGCTTTCGAGGCCTCCATATTAGCATATGTATGGGGCATTTTGAATATCCAGGCAAGTTTTTGTCTTTTGCCTCTCCTAAATGGGTACATTTCTTGAAATGGTCATATTTCCCTAATGATTGGCCAATCTAAAACCTTCAACTCTTTCATGTAATCTCTTGTTTAGAATGTAATACAAATATCTACTCACAAGAAAAAAGAAAAGAATTTATGTAATATATAATAATACATATTATAACATAGTCATAAAGTATCATTTGTATAATACACCAGTCTAGATCCATCTTAACTCTAATCTAATACACCATCCTAAAGGCCAACGAGCCATAGCTTCATTGAATATGATATTATTTCAGGTAAGCCAAATAGTCCAGCACAAGAGAAGGGGTAAGCCTAACCTTTTAGTGCCATGGTGCATAGCAAACCAAGAGTTCCAAACTTGTGAGATAGTGGGTCCCTGCTACCTTCCCCGGATGGAAAGAGACTATGTAATCAATTTCCATAGCTGAGCAATAGTAGGAAAGTGTAGGAACAAATGTTGATTTTTTTCAGTTTCCTTTTTACACATAACACACCAATGCAGCCCATAGATAGATCTGCGAATGAGGAAATATCTCGTGAGTGTTTTATTGCTGAGCAGACTCCACATAAATAGACATACCCAAGGAGGTGATTTCAATTTCCATATGTGGCGCCACCATTCAAGTACTACCACTGGTTTGTGATCCGAGAGGACAGAGCACTGGAGTCCTAAGAAGTTCGTCTTGTCCTTCTTTAATACGGACATGCTCCTCAGATAGAGCAATTAAGTATCCTTCCAAAGTTTGATGCCACTATATAGGGATGCCAAAATTGTGGGCTGACAACCATGCTTGCTCAAATAAAGTGTAGTGTTCCCTGTCTGATAGCTGTGTAACCACCTTGATGTCCCTTTTATGTAGGTGGTGTATCAGGTCAGGAGGGAGATGATATTTGTTGCCTCCCCCAATCCATGGATCCATCCCAATGCGAACTTGATTGCCATCATTTATTCTCCAAGCCAGGCCAGCTTTGATAAAGGGCATAGTTTGCATCATTGCCTTCCAAACAATATAAATGCCAATACGCGGCAAAACTGTCAATCGGACCCAATCCATGAGTTTTTTTGGCCAGACATATTTGTGGTATGTGACAGTGGTGCAAAGATTTTGTGCTGTGAGGAGAGTCCAACCCATCTTTGCTGCTAAAGCTTGTGCAAAGACAACCAGATCTTTGAATCCCCATCTGCCCCATTTTTTTGGTAAATAAATGTTTTTCCAACTAACCCAAGAAAATATTTTTCCTTCTTTTTGTCCGTTCCAGAGGTATCTACAACATATCCTCTAGATACGGGTAAGAATTCCCTGAGGGATCCAGGCCAGTGACATCCAATACACAAGTGTGGCTTCCAAAACATATTTGATGAGGACAAGGCACCTGACTCTGGAAAGGAATCTATGGTTCCAATTTTTCAGTCTCTTCTCTATTTTGATCGCCAACCAGACCCAATCTGCAATCTGGTAACTATGGGGTTTGATTGAAAACCCCAAATATTTTAGGCCATTTGCTAGAGGGTCTAGTTGAAAAGGGAAGAAATGATGGGTAGCTTTGTCTTCCTGAGGGGAGGTATGTCACAATGTGATACTGGACTTGGCTTGATTAGTAACCATGCCAGTGGCATGTGCAAAGAGTGTTAAGATTTCATGGAAAGTGGTGGAGTCTCGAATGATTCCATCAAGAAAGAGAAGGACATCGTCGACAAAAAGAACGTAAGTGAGATAAGAGAAATCGCTCATTTTTAGTCCTTTTAGTCTACCTTCCCTTTCTGCTATAGTAATGACCCTGCTGAGGCCCTCCATCACAATCAGGAAGAGAAGGGGAGATGGAGGGAATCATTGTCGAAGTCCCCATTCTGCATGAAAGAAATGTGAGGCTGATCCATTTATGAGGACACTGAAGGATGCCGAGGAGATGCAACACATGATCCAATCCGTGAATGATGATGGGAAACCCAGGTGGATAAGTATCATCTTTATATAGAGCCAACTGACTCGGTCGAATGCCTTTGCAAGATCGATCTTTAGGATAATACCTTTCAAACTTTTTACTTTGATAGAGTGTAAAGCCTTCTGAGTTGTTCCAATGGCCTTGTGGATCTGTAAGTCATGTAGGAAGGAAAATCGCTCAGGGGAAATATGGTGGGAGAGGATGGGGTGGAGCCTATTTGCGATGACCTTGACAATGATTTTATACAGGGAATTGCAGAGAGAGATTGGGCGAAAGTCATTGAATGATGATGGGGAGTCAGATTTAGGGATCAAGGCAATAAAAGTAGAGTTTATGGCGTCATACATTTTTCCTGTGATCCTGCATTCTTCGACTACTTTGAGGAGATCTTGTCCTATAAGCTCAGAAAAATCCAGATAGAATTACATAGACCATCCGTCTTGTCTAGGGATTTTATCTTCTTTGAACCATTTCAGTGTCCCTTCAAGTTTTGCAGAGGAGACTGGGGCAATTAACTCTTCTGGTGTGTCCATATCAACAAAACTAGGGAAATGTCCTGCCAAATGAATAATTTATACAATATTTGTAGCCGGCGCTGCTTTGTAGAGTTGATGAAAGTGAGAGTTCTCCATGTTTCAAAGGTGGCAAAATGTATTAGCAATACCTCCATCATACATGCGCATATTCAAGATAGTGTTTGAGACTTCTCATCCCTTGGAATAATTCTGAAAGAACTTTGTATTCTCGTCTTCGGATTTTATCCAGGTCACTCTGCTCTTGAGGCACCATGACTCCTCCCTTTCCTTTACGATTTTGGATCATTGATTTTCCCATTCAATAAGGTGGGTCTTTGCTTATGTAGTTATGAAGCCCCTATTCCGGTCATCCAGTAATACAACCAATGATGACTCGACTGTGGCAAGGGTGTTGTCATCCTCTAGGGTTTCTTCCTTTGCCCATTGTATAGATAATGTCTTGAGCTGAGAGAGGTTGTAGCAAAATCTTTTTGCCAGGGTGCATCCCCTTGTGGGAGGGTTTTCCAGCCAATAATCAGTGATTAATTTGGTATAGGTCGTGTCCAGCAGCGAGGTTGAGTTGAATTTGTATGGTGCTTTGGGCTTTTTTGGAAGACCTATGATTTACAAGAAGATAGGGGAGTGATCAGAGATACCTCCAGAGCCGACCCATTGTCTTTAGAGGGATAATTTTTGTAACAATGGGATCTTGATTAAAAATCTGTCCAATCTTCTAGCTAAAGCTGCCTCCCCAACTCTCTTGTTTCTCCATGTGGGCAATGGTTTATTCATGGGGATATCAGTCAGATGCGCAAGTTCCAAAAGTGCTTCCATGGTATCAGAGAGTGGGTCAACCTGTGTTGAAGAGCCCCAGGACTTGCCAAAACTTATGGAAAAATTTTGATCTCCTCCAATGATAAGGTTTTCTGGCGAGGTGTGGAGAGGTTTAAGAGCTGATTCTAGAAAGCCTCTCTCCCTTGGCAGGGCCCATAAACAATGATGACTCGAAGGTCCATATCGAGGTCAATAGAGAACATGTCTATCCCAATGAAACCGACTCCTCCATAGGTAGATTTAAGGTTGATGGAGCGAGGGTTATATCCCAAATCCAAACCGCCAGATCTCCCGACAGCATCGAGGGAGAGGAAGGTCGAGCCAGGTTTCAGAAATCCCAGGATATGGGTAATGTGGTCTGCCTCACCTAGGGTTTCTTGTAGGAATATGATGTCAACAAGTTCAGATTCGAAGAGTCTATGGAGGGCTAGCTTTTTGGGCGAGCTAGCCATGCCCCTATAGTTGAAAGATAGCCACTTCATGGAGGTAACTGGTCATGGGCATTCAAAGCTCTAAGAACCCGATCCAAGGAAGTTTATCTGCCAGAGACCACCTTGGCCCCTGCTTATAGGATGGCTTTCGAGAGGAAGGATTTGCGGCTGCGAGGGGGTTTGAGGGGTAGCGAAGGGGTGGGGAGGATTCAGATGAGAGGGAGTGGGCTCGCAGATTGTATGAGTGGGGGGGGGTCAAATGGTGCAGAGGATGGGGGGGGAGGACCAGAGGGGGCTTCCAGAGGGAAAGATGGTGAGGTTGTAGAGAAAATAGGATGATGGGGAATCAGGGGGCAGGGGATGGGAGGGAGGATGGAGGTTTGATCTAATATTGATGCATTATGCAGATGGAGTGTAGAACATGCAATAGTAAAAGAAAAAACAGGGTGGCATAGAAGTGGATTACCTGAGGTGTGTGCAGCCTCTGCTGTTGCCCTAGATCGAATCATCGACGGAGATGGTGGACGAGGGGAGTGGACAAGAGCTTGTTGAGCCTACTGAGCTATGGTATCCTTTCCGAATGAAGGAAATGTTGTTGGTTGAGTCTTCTCAAGTGATGAAGGAGCATTCAACTCAAAAATATCATTGTATTTTAGTAGACATAGGGGGTCTTGTGTTTTAAGGAAGTTGGTTTCCTAAGTGTTTAATTAATGTAATTATTTAGGCTTTTGAGTGATTTTAAGGAGAATAGGATTTAATTAGGTATTACGAGGCATATTTGTAAATATTATCGGATGTTGGAGAACATGAGAGAAAGATGGAGGGGAGGACCAGAGGGGGCTTCCAGAGGGAAAGATTGTGAGGTTGTAGATAAAACAGGATGATGGGGAATCAGGGGGCAGGGGATGGGAGGGAGGATGGAAGTTTGATCTAATATTGATGCATTATACAGATGGATGCAGAACATGCAATAGTAGAAGAAGAAACATGGTGGCATATAAGTGGATTACTCGAGGTCTGTGGAGCCTCTGCTGTTACCCCAGATTGAATCTTCGGTGGAGATGGTGGATGAGGGCAGTGGACAAAAGCTTGCTAAGCCTACTGAGCTGTGGTATCCTTTTCGAATGAAGGAAATATTGTTGGTGGAGTCTTCTCAAGTGATGTGAGAGCATTCAACTCAAAAATGTCATTGTATTTTAGTAGACATAGGGTGTCTTGTGTTTTAAGGAAGTTTGTTCCCTAGGTGTTAAATTAATGTAATTATTTAGGCTTTTGAGAGATTTTAAGGAGAATAGGATTTAATTAAGTATTGTGAGGCATATTTGTAAATGTTCTCGAATGTTGGAGAACATGAGAGAATTAGGGTAGTTGAGAGATTGAGAGATTTGGGAATCAGTTGTAAATCTTAGGTTAGGAATTGATTTCATGATCTTGTGGATTAAAGAGGATCCTTAGGGATAAAGAAGAGATTTTAGGATTTTGTTGAGAAGGTTATGGATCTAAACCAGGAATTGGTTATAGAGTCCTTTTGTATAAATGTAAGCCAAAAAGGCATAAAAAGAGTTAGTCAGTTAGTAGTTAGAGAAGTAGTTAGTGAGTCAGAGAGTCATTTAAGCCTATGAGCTAAGGAAGAGAGGCCACTGATTAGAAAACCAGGCCAGAGAGAGAGAATCTTATGTAAATATTTATTTATTAATGCAGAGAATTCGATTCCTAAATTGTGTGGTGTGTATTGGTTAATGGGGTTATGAATTGTGTGTGGATTAGAGTTTCTGCATAGTATATGTATGCAAGTGGAGTTCGACAGAACACAGAGAATAAGTTAGGATGAGCGATCGTGTTGGACCGTTGAATTCGATTAAAGGATCACAGTTGACATTCAGGAGTGATCACGTTTAAGAGTACATAGAGTATGTCCAAGAGGGAGTTGTGTTGCAGAACAACAAAAGACCCGAAACCCTTCAAAGTAAACCAAAAGAATGAAGAACAGGAACCGTTGAATCAATCCAGATCGACAGATAAGACTGGTGGAAGAAGAAACTGACGGAAATATTACAGTGATCTGATGGAAGGAGATCTATGGTGATCATGTGGTGAATACGCGCAGGAGTTAAACAGAAATACTGAGCATTTTTCGTAGGCGGAAGTGGTTTTCGCGTAGCCTCAAAACTGTAAGTGGTAAATGAAAAATGGACCCGATGAAGTTATGAACCATAATTTAATCTATTTGGAGTCTAGAGGTGATTGGATAGTCTGTTAAAAGGGTGATCGGATGCATATCATGTGCAAACAAGCACGGGGTTTAATTTGGAAATCGGACCCAATGAGAGTTTATACAATGGGGTTAAATCTTCGTTGAGTTCCGGTGATCACGACCGTCAGTTGGTGGACTCATCAGATGGTAATCACATGGAAAAGTGTGCACATGTTAATATGTTGAGCAGACCTGATATGTCGATCGACTGGAGTTAAGTTTATTTGAGTTCCAAAGGATGAAAGCAGATCACATGACAATCATTGATCTGATGGAGCGAAATCAATGGTGCAGATTTGAAGCGAGAGGTTGGCATCGATACATGTTCCTACGTTGTTAATTGGCGGAAAGGTAAGGTTTAAGTGGTTTATTTAATATTTCTATTATACGAGGGTTATAATAGAAATAAATTGAATTAAAGGTGTTATGGTTTAAGTTGGGTTTAACCAAAGTCTAAGACCATGGCATGATTAAGACGAGAGGGTAGGCAGAAATCGACCAGAGGGTTAAGTAATAAGGTTTAAGGATTAACCAAAGTTTATGAAGGTTGAGTAAAGTTCCGCTCAAAGGTTAATTAAGGGTAGACTATGAATAGTCAAATGAAATGTTTCTGCATTAGGTTTAATTAAGAATCCTAAATCCTTAATTTGTGAAGGTTTGACTAGGGAGGGAAATTAAAATTCCCGGGACATAATAGATTATGCATTTTATATGCATATTGTGGGTAAAGTCAGCTTAGGCTCGCGTCATTTGGTATCAGAGTAGAATAAGGAAATTCTGATTAAAATGTCTTTGAGAAATTTAGAACAGAGTTATGTTTGAAAGTGTGTATGTAGGCAAGAGGAGATCAAATTTTAATCTAACAAGTAGTAGGTAAACAGAGGTAAATTGCAGCAAGAATTTGCAGATGCAAGAACTAGATAACAATCCATTTAAAGTGTAGGAGAATGGTAGAACAAGATCATGTAGAGATCTTGAAGGTGAGATGATATGTTTTTTTTTTTTTTAAATTTGATTTGAAGATTGGAGAGTTTGTGGTCTTTATATTGTTGCACAGGTAGCAACATAAGAGGGTGAGAAGATTGCAACAACCTAGAGCAAGGAGTGCTCAATTCGTTCCAGAGAAAAGAACCATAGATATGCCAAGAGACTGAGCTCAGAGGAGAGAAGCTTAGTGAGGCATATGTAGCAAGAAGGATACTTGTTACCGCAGGGGTTTTTTTGCAGCTCACAAAGCAAATTCCACAGAGGATGTGGGTAGAATTGCTAAGGGATGAAGGAAGCTGGTAAGAGTTTCTAAGTGAAAGAAGAGGTGGTAAGAACGTAGTATTTCATTAGTGATTGAAATACAAGAGGACAGTTGTGTTCTTGAAAGGTGAAGATGAGTTGAAGCCTAGAAGGAGCAGAGAGAAGTTCTCAAAAGAGGTTCCAGAGATAGAGAACCAAGTGCTTGCCAAAAGACCAAGTACATAGGAAAGCTTGGTGAGGTAAGTAGTAGCAGGGAGTACTCGCAGTTGCAGAGGCTTTAATGCAACTCATAGTAAGTGAGTGAGGAGCCCATGAAGAAAGGGAAGAAGATGACAACTGAAGGAAAAGTGAAGAAAGAGGATGCCAAGGAAAATGGCAAGAGAATGAGTAAAGAGGAGAGTGACAAAGAGATTGATGAGTTAAAAGAACAACTCAATGTATTGAGAATGATACTAGAGGAAAACTAGAGACAAGGTTGGGTCTTGAAGAGAACGACAGTGAAATTGCCTAAGTTATAGAGAAGCCTACAACAGAGGTAGGTGAAGTGGCTGATGGGAAAATCAAAGAAGATGAGTTGGAAATGGAAGTTTCCATTTGTGAAACAGAATAGGGTGAAGAAGAAGTGGAGAATGATATCAAGCAGACAAGTGGAGGGCTTGAAGGGGCTAAAGAGAAGATCATCGAAATATTTATAAGTCATGTAGAGGACTTAGAACAACAGAAAGAATTTAGTAATACATTGATGTTTCAAGTTGTGACAACACAGGGACAATTTCTTGTGAAAGGAGATGAAATTTAGTCTGAAGAGTTGATATGTGAAGCAACAGTTGAGACTGTTAAACCTTGTAATTTTCAAACTGATAATTTGTGTGTAAATGTAGGAATCATAAGTAATGATGAAGTACTTGTGAAGTGTCACAGGGAACTTGAATTGTTGCAGTATTTGCTGGAAAATTTAGAACATGACAATGTGATTGTAGAGGAAGCAGTTCACTAGAATGGACAAGAGAAGGAAGAAATCACTGAAACAGATGGTGTGGAGGAGAGACTAGCTAACAGTCTGATGAATTCTTTTAAGAATTTAAATCAACATACTGATGTGCGGATAGAGGAGGAGAAATTAGAGTAGCATACTGATGTGTTTCCAAAGAAAGAAGAGGCACCAAAGCCTTATGATTTTTGTTTTAACAATTGTTTTGTGAGTGCAGGTTTAGTTGCAAATGCCCGAGAAAATTTGGCACAGATGAGAAGTCAAATAAAAATGAAAGAGTAAGATTTTGTGGAAGTATTTGATCCATCGAACATAGATGTTTAGTTGATGGAAAGAATGCTGGAAAGTCAGGATTCAATGCAGAAAGAGATAATCATGAAAGAAACACATATTTCATTAAATTTGGAATTAAATGATGAATCTAGAATTTCAAAATAACCAAAAACCTTAATTCTATTGATGTCATTGTAATTAAAAAATTCCAAATTTAATGAAATATGTGTTAAGAGGGTAAGGATGAAAGGGAGGCAGAAAAAGTAAGAGTAAGCATAAGAGAAAAAGTAAGAGTAAGAGTAAGAATCCGACAACTTCAAAGAGAAGATAATGAACAACAGTTTGAAGAGTTAGTCGATAACAAAAGCAACCTGAAACAAAGAGAAAGAGGTAGCACTAAGTGGCAGAGTATGGACCAACCAAGTGATGTGTTGGATACAGAGATTGAAAAATTATGGAAATTAATGATGAAACAGTCCATATGGAGGAGATTGATAGCAGCAGGAAGAATGATCAATCATAATGTGAAGCTGATTGAAGAAAGGAAGATGAAACAAAAGACAACAGACATACAACATCAGCAAAGGTGCAAAGAATTCAGAGAGTTACAAACTAAACTTTGGGACCCGGGAGGTTTTCTATCAACAGATGAAAACACATGATCAGCAGATCATGAATGTTTTCTACCTTGGGAATCTGATGTAGGAGCATTCATCTCAAAAATATCATTGTACTTTAGTAGACATACGGGGTCTTGTGTTTTAAGGAAGTTGGTTTCATAAGTGTTAAATTAATGTAATTATTGAGGATTTTGAGTGATTTTAAATGTTGGATAACATTAGAGAATTAGGATAGTTGAGAGATTGAGATATTTGGGAATCAATTGTAAATCTTAGGATAGGAATTGGTTTCATGATCTTGTGGATTAAAGAGGATCCATAGGGATAAAGAAGAGATTTTAGGATTTTGTTGAGAAGGTGGTGGATCTAAACCAAGAATTGGTTATATAGTCCTTTTGTATAAATGTAAGTCAAAAAGGCATAAAAAGAGTTAGTCAGTGAGTAGTTAGAGAAGTAGTTAGTGATTCAGAGAGTCAGTTAAGCCTATAGGCTGAGGAAGAGAGGCCACTGATTAGAAAATTAGGTTAGAGAGAGAGAGACTCTTATGTAACTATTTATTTATCAATGGAGAGAATTTGATTCCTGAATTGTGTGGTGTATATTGATTAATGGAGTTATGAATTATGTGTGGATTAGAGTTTCTGCATAGTAAATGTATGCAGGTGGAGTTTGAATAGAACACAGACAAGAAGTGAGGATGAAGGATTGTGTTGGATCGTTGAATGCAATTGAAGGATCACAGTTGAGGTTCAGGAGTGACTGTGTTTAAGAGTACGCAGAGTAAGTCCAAGAGGGAGTTGTGTTGCAGAACAACTAAAGACCCAAAACCTTGAAGTAAACAAAAACCATAGAAGAACCTTGATAAATCTCATACAAACAAAGTAAAGGATAGAAGGAATTGAAATGGTGAAGAACGAAACCATTTGATCAATCCAGATCGACGAATAAGAATCACAGAAGAAGAAACCAGAGGAACTATTATAGCCATTATATGTCCACCTATTCTATATCTATCTAGATAGATATAGAATAGGTAGATATCTGTTAGCGGGTAGCGGGAATCGAACCCGCATCGTTAGCTTGGAAGGCTAGGGGTAATAGTCGACATTTATTATTCGATGTCTCTAATTCAGAACTGAACATGAGAATTTAATGTCATTCGGCTCCTTCATGGGAGATATAGAGCGGTATGAGGGAAGAAGCGGGGTTGGAGCATAGTCGATGTTGAATCTAAAGGATCCACTACTGGATAGATACCCTTCGCAGCTAATCCTCTCGATAGTATAGTAGTAGCATCTGAATATGCAAATGTCGTAGCAGGAGCAGGGTCGATCAAGTCGTCAGCAGGTACATAAACTGCTTGAATCGAGGTTATGGATCCCTCAAGATCAACTGGCGAGGGGTCAACGATTACGTGAGTTGCTGAAACAATCTCAGTCGGCTCCTTTGACTGTAGAAGAACAAATAGCTACTATTTATACCGGAACAAACAGATACCTAGATATATTCGAAATAGCACAGGTGAGAAAATTTCTCCTTGGGTTACGTTTTTATTTGATAAAAAATAAACCTCAGTTCGAAGAAATTATACGTTCTACTAGTACATTTACAGAACCGTCCTGATAATTATTTGGACTATGTATAATATATCCGTGATTTTTTTCAATTTGTAATCTGATATCAGAAGTAATTGATTTAGTAAGTCTAGCTATATGTTGTGTAGTATCAATTATTTTCACAGAAGGTGGTAATATGATATCTTGAGCAGTTACATTTCTGGGTCCAACAATATAAATAGAAGCTTCTCAGATCCCGTACGAGTCACTTCTAAATACAATTTCTTTTCGATTCATCAAAATGTAGATCTATGGTGATCACATGGTGAAGACGCGCAGGAGTTAAATAGAAGGGCGAAGTAGTTTTTGTAGGAAGAAGTGGTTTTCGCGCGGCCTCAAAATTGTAAGTGGTAAATGAAAAATAGACCCGATGAAGTTATGAACCATAATTTAATCCAGTTGGAGTCCGAAGGTGATCGGATCGTCTGTTGAAAGGGTGATCAGACACATATCGCATGCAGACAAGCACGAGGTTTAATTTGGAAATCAGACCCAATGAGAGTTTATACAACGAGGTTAAATCTTCGTTCAGTTCTGGTGATCAGGACCATCCGTTGGTGGATTGATCGGATGGTAATCACGCGAAAAGGTGCACGTAGGTTAATATGCTGAGCAGACCCAATATGTTGATGGACTAGAGTTAAGTTTATTTGAGTTCCAAAGGATGAATGGAGATCGTGCAACTGCCGTTGATCTGGTGGAGTGAAATCAACGGTGCAAATTTGAAGCGGAAGGTTGGCATCGATATATGTTCCTAGGTCATGAATTGGTGGAAAGGTAAGATTTAAGTGGTTTATGTAATATTTCTATTATACGAGGGTTATAATAGAAATAAATCATATTAAAGGTATTATGGTTTAAGTTTGGTTTAACCAAAGTCTAATACCATGGTATGATTAAGACGAGAAGGTAGGCGGAAATCAACCAGACGGTTAAGTAATAAGTTTTAAGGATTAACCAAAGTTTATGAAGTTTGAGTAAAGTTCCACTCAAAGGTTAATTACGGGTTAGACTATGGATATTCAAATGTAACCTTTCCACATGAGGTTTAATTAAGAATCCTAAAGCCTTAATTTGTGAAGTTTTGACTAGGCAGGGAAATTAAAATTCCTAGGACATAATGGATTATACATTTTATATGCATACTATGTGTAAAGTTAGCTTAGGCTGGCGTCATTAGGGGTGGTTGCAGTGGTCTTTTCCATCTCTCCATCTATTCTCACTAGCGAGTCGGGAGCCTTTCGAACCAGGGGGTATTCCTTGAAAAGATGCCCGACTTTATGATGGCAGCGACATCTGAACAATACACGCTCGTCATCTAGGATTTGAATCCTCATAAAGTTCTGCGACTGTAAGGTTATTTTCTCCTCTAGGCCTTCCTGAGTATCTAGGTGCACCACGATGCAGGCTAGAGTGCGGTTCTTTGAATGAATGAAGGATTTATCGTAGTCCAATTTTGTGCCTAGAGTATTCACAATACACACAAATACCTCTTCATACTAGTATTGAAGGGGAAATCCAAGCAATCTTACCCAAAGGGGGGCAACTCCAATCTACTCTCTTTTTTGATCAAAGAGTGGACTCCAACATTTTAGCAGGACTAGTTCCATTTCTATGTGCCAATAGCTGGTATGTGCCATATTTTTGTATTATTCCGGGGCGAAATGGAGCGTGAACCATCCTCAAGGTAGGATATGCACCTCAGGTAAATCTTTAAAGATTTTTTCCCAAATCTCTTTTACCAATAGCCCAAGACACTCCACCAAATAGGTTCTCCATTGAATCCTTCCAACCAGAGCTTTGCCTGCCATGTCTGCTACTTCCCCCATGGTGAGTCCTTCCCCAAATTTGATGGTGAAGTCTTTCCTGAAGACCTTGACACACTTGATTTTCCTTTTCCCTGTTCTCAGTGTTGTTGGGTGGTCCTGCAATGGATCCAAAGGACTCAAAATTTCCTGTTGTGTTTGCTGAGCCGCGGTCCTTACACTGATGACGGGGGTTTTAAAGCACACAGATTGAGGGGTCGAAGGGATCATCGCCGCGGAGCCGGTGGGAGGGTCGTGACCCTGAGACTGTGGTGCTGGTTCCACTGGAATGTCGAGGCCCAGGGAGGAGGTAGGGTTTGTCGGGAAGAGGTGGTCCACAGGAGGCATTGGGTCGAACGATGGGGATGAGGGCGAGCAGGCGGCCAGGAGATTTAGGGTACCGGGAGATAACGGGGGGAAATCAAGGGCCGGGGATTTGATGGAGAGGGTAGGAATATGGAGAGTGGATGCAGAAAGCCTTGGGAGGGAGACAATGGGAGACGGGTTCGAACATGACGGAGCAGCAGAAGAAACTAGGGCCAGCGTGGGGTTAGGGCACAAAAAATAGCTTGATCCGGGTAAGGGTTTAGTGAGTATTCAACCGTTTCAAGGTCCATGCCCTCCATCCTGTAGCCAGGAATAGAGACCGTAACCGTCAGATCGCAGAAGTAGGTCTGCAGGAAGAGACCAGTTGGTAGTGGAGGGAGCCAGCAATGGTTAGCAGGAGGATTACGGATGTCTGTTAACCGTAATCGTAGATGCAACTAGGGTAGATAGCCTGGAGCACCGCCATCACCCACAAGACATAGAAATATGTGATTCATCTGCATACTTAAATGGATCATTACCTTTTCTTTTTCTTAAGGTTCCTTCATTACTTGTGCCAGAGAGTTTTCAAAATAGTCATTTTTCATACTCGGGTCGGATCTCACTTCCATTTGTGATAATTTAAAATATAAAAAATCTAACCCTATACAAACGTTTCAAAACTAATCTCATTTTAAAATTTTGGTCCAACTATTGAACTTTATGCTTTCCCATTATATTCATTATTATAAAGCCAAAAAGTATATCAACGGTAACATCTGACACCATTGACTCCATTCAAAAAATTGGTTGTTTAGTTTTTGATGTGACTCCATTCATGACTCATCCAAAATCAACCTATTAATGATCCTTATAGAGCCCGTCAACTATTGTTTTGGATTTTTTAAAGATAATTGTATATTTAATATATTGGAAAAAACTAGAGACTAATTTAAATTAACTTTGTTCACAACTCAAGTCATCTTAAAATAACATTTATTAGAAAATAACCTATTTAGATTCATGGAATCAACTTGAACATCTTCTAGTTGTGAAGCGGTATACCGATGACAATGAGGCCTTTTTCCATGGAATGTTAAACCTTTTCACCTCCCGGTTTTTTCTTGCTTGCTCTTCCATTGGCGTTCTTGTCTTTATTTTAACTCTTAGTAAATACTTTTCTTCCTACTCCTATCTATTGGTCGCTAAGCCACTGCACTTCTGTGGAAGCCCCACTCTCTTGGCTCTAGGCTCTTCGTAAGGCTCCTTCTCATTAGATATATCCTTTGCTGAAAATCTAAACCACTCTAGCCCGCTTTTGACTACTGACCTTCGTTATGGGAGAATATCTTTCTTTCCTATAATCAAACTTTATTTACTCATATGCATTTTCATCTCTTCTCTAAAACCCATTCTTTGGCCTTACTCTCCTCCCTGTGTAACTACTTTGCCATGCTGGAGAGCACATGTCTGCAAAGGTGTATTATACTATCAAGAGTGTGAAAATCGAGGGAGTGCAAAGCACAACTAAAAGCGGAGGAAGTAGTAGCTCACTTTCGAGAACTCACCCCACCCCCTATTCACGAAGAACTCTCCTGCGCTGAAAGGGAAGGAAATAACATGATGCACCATCTTTCAGACACAAAGGTAATAATAGATTTGGTTGAATAGGTGCTCGATACAGGGAAAACGTGCACACAATTTAATCAGTATATGCACATAGTGGACCTATACTGGAACATGAAATTCCTACATGGCGAGGTTTTACTAGACTGACATGAGAACAAATGGTACCTCCTCCTCTCCATGGAACACTTGCATAGACACATGACGAACCTAGAACAGGAACTAGATTGGATCAAGAAGCACCTCAGCATCCCCCCTACTACTCGCTGTTCACCAGGTAGCAACAAGGAGTCGATCCAAGTTATAAGAATAGATTTGGACCCCTCTTCCTATTTTGATATTTCTTATTATGTCTTTAGTTTTTCAGTTTCCTGTTTATTTGTCTTTCTCTCATGGCCTTCGAGGCCTACATATTAGCATATGTATGGGGCATTTTGAATATCTAGGCAAATTTTTGTCTTTTGCCTCTCCTAAATGGGTACATTTCTTGACATGGTCATATTTCCCTACTGATTTACCAATCCCAAACCTTCACTTTTTCATGTAATATCTTGTTTAGAATGTAATACAAATATTTACTCACACGAAAAAGAAAACATTTTATATAATATATAATAATAGATATTATAATATAGTCATTAAGTATCATGTGTATAATACACCTGCCTAGATCCATCTTAAGTCTAAATCTACCAAGCGTTGAGAAGGATCAATTCTCTTAAGGTGAAAAATTATTTTAGAGTGAAAGAGATTTGATCTCTCTCAGTGCTAGGTAGATCTGGAGTTAATATGTATATCAGTTTGTTTAATTATTGATAATACTAATAATTAATAATTTTATTTTTATTGTTGTTATGTTGAAAAATTCTTCTAAAATATTGTGTAGACTTATTGAGGTGTCTGATGTTTTGGGTGAACACTTCACCGATCTTTAGGGACAAAAAACTCATATTGATGTTGCGAATAATGTTAAACTAGGAATATGAAGAGAAAGGATATGACCATTATGAAATGCGAAGAGGATGAGAATGTTCATTAATAATAATTAATTTAATGATATTAGTTAAAATAATTTGAGAAGGACAGGTAAAATGGAATGGGGAATTAAATAATAATAATAATAATAGACTTTGATCGAACTAATATTAATATTAATGATATATATATATATATATATATATATATATATATATATATATATATATATATATATATATATATATATATATATAACGATGGAGAAGTTGATACTAAAGAGACGATGGTTAATAATTTATATTAAAAAATTAAGTTATGTTATTAAATTAAATTATTAGGTTAAAAAAGTATGAAAATAGAGTAAGATAGAATCACATTAAGAAAGAGTAAAAACAACATCAAAATAGATTAATAAAGTGTAAAATTACTTGATAAAATTAATCAAGAGAATTAACACCATGTAGCTTATGCTTCTTCCACTAATCCTTCATTACTTCATCTTTGTGACCTTCCACTTCAAAGATAACTCCCTCCTGCTTCTATGTTTGTGTTTCATATTCCATATTCGTACAATCATTAACCTCCTCTTTCTTCTCCCTCTGAGTTTCAATTTCAGTATTTATAAACTCGTTCATGGCTTTTCCGATTTCTTGAACTGGATTCTCATCTTCTTCATGAGGATTGGTTTCCTTAAGTCCTATCTATTTTCATCTCCTCTCCAAAACCCATTCTTTGGCCTTACTCTCCTCCTTGTGTAGCTACTTCGCCATGCTAGAGAGCACATGTCTTCAAAGGTGTAGTGTACTATCAAGAGTGTGAAAATCAAGGAAGTGCACAAACACACCTCAAAGTGGAGGAAGTAGTAGATCACTTTCGAGAACTCACCCCACCCCTTACTCAAGAAGAAATCTCTTGTGCTGAAAGGGAAGGAAATAACACGATGGACCATCTTTCAGAGACACAGGCAATAACATATTTGGCTGACTAGGTGCTTGATACAGGGAAGACACGTGCGCATTTTAATCAATATATGCACACAGTGGACCTATACTTGAACATGAAATTCCTACTTGGAAAGGTTTTACTAGATTGACATGAGAAAAAACAGGACCTCCTCCTCTCCATGGAACACCTGCATAGTCACATGACAGACCTAGAACAGGAACTAGAGTGGATCAAGAAGCACCTTGGCATCTCCCCTACTACTCGTTGTTCACCAGGTAGAAGGGGTCGATCCAGGTTATAGGAATAGATTTGGGCCCCTTTTCCTATTTTGCTAATTCCTATTGTGTTTAGCTTTTCAGTTTCCTGTTTATTTGTCTTTCTCTCATGGCCTTCAAGACCTAAATATTAGTATATGTACAGGGAAGTTTGAATCTCTAGCAAACTTTTTGTTTTTTGCCTCTCCTAAATGGGTACCTTTCTTGACATGGTCATGTTTCCGTAGTGTTTTACCAGCCTAAAACCTTCAACTCTTTCATGTAATCTCTTGTTTAGAATGTAATACAGATATTTAATAAGACGAAAAAGAAAACATTTTACATAATATATAATAATACATATTATAACATAGTCATAATGTATCATTTGTATAATATACAAGCCTAGATCCATCTTAACTCTAAATCTACCAAGTGTCGAGAAGGATCAATTCTCTTAAGGTGAAAATCTATTTTAGAGGGAAAGAGATTTGATCTCTCTCAGTGCTAGATAGATCTAGAGTTAATATGGATCTCAGTTTGTTTAATTATTCATAATACTAAAAATTAATAATTTTATTTTTATTGTTATTATGTTGAAATTTTTTTGTAAAATATTATGTAGACTCATTGAGGTGTCTAATGTTTTGGGTGAATACTTCACCGATCTTTAGGGACAAAAAACTCATATTGATGTTGCAAATGGTGCTAAACTAAGAATGTGAAGAGAAAGAATATGACCATTACGGAACATGAAGAGGATGAGAATGTTCATTAATAATTATTAAATTAATGAGACTAGTTAAAAGAATTTGAGAAGGACAGGTAAAATGGAATGAGGAATTAAATATATATATATATATATATATATATATATATATATATATATATATATATATATATATATAATAATAATAATAATATCCATTTTTAAGGTCACAGCCAAGCCAGACACCAAATTGGTGTATGAGACCTCCTTGTTTGTGGGACAAGGGACCCACCTCCGCGCAGCGATTTGAATGCTAAGTCTATGAAGGCATACATACTCTACCCCCCTCTGGTTTTGAACCTGTGACCTTTTACAAGGAAACACATGCTCTTAACCATTAGGCCCACTCGAGCTATATATGACGATGGAGAAGTTGATACTAAACAGAGGAGGGTTAATAATTTATATCAAAAAATTAAAATGATGTTATTAAATTAATTTATTAGGTTAAAAAAGTATAAAAATAGAAGAAGTTAGAATCACATTAAGAAAGAGTAAAAACAACATAAAAATAGATTAAGAAAGTGTAAAATTACTTGATAAAATTAATGCAGAGAATTTTAGGGAAGGGTTAATTGTAAAGAAAGAATAAATTAAATTAAATAATGAAAATAAAATAATATATTTGGTCATATATATATATATATATATATATATATATATATATATATATATATATATATATATATAGATATATATATATATATATATAGACACACACACGCACGAGAAAATGGTTAATTGTTTGTGTTAAAAAATACTTATATAATTTTATCGTGACATAATGTTTTAATTAACGATTATAATTATTATTATTTTTTAATTTAATTTAATTTAATTTAATTTTTATTTTTATGTAATTTCATTATGTCAAAATATTTAAATAACATAACTTAACAAGATAAGACATTACAACCTCTCTTTCATACAATGCTTCTCAACACAATAATAATACATGTAAACTAAAATATTTTAAAAACACAATAATAATACATGTAAATTAAAATATTTTAAAAACATTATAACATAGCAATAAATTATCTCAACCAAAACAATTTAAATATATAATATAATAATATAAATTAACCACAGTGACTTTATATTTTAAAGGTTGTTCATCCTTAAGAGAGTAGCTGAATGATACGACTTTGGCCATATTAAGACATTATAACATATGATCATGGAACCACGAAGTAGTTCAATCCTACCTTTATTATTAATCCAAAATAATAATTTATAAAGAAGAATGACGTTACAGATGGGATAAATCACCTATGTGCACAATTCCCCCCTTTTTTTTTGGTAGATAAGCACCCATGAGATTTGAACCAGTGACCTATCGCAAGGATTTCCTTAACAGTGCTCCCATTCACCATCAATCCAAAGCCCCGTGGACTTACCTAGCTGCACAATCCTTTCACCATAAATACACTGAATGAAATTATGACTTATGTACATAACTATCAAGCAAGCAATGATGCCTAATTATCTTAAAGTGATGGTATTTTTTCTCCGGTAAAGAAGAAAAATGTGACTCATATGCATATTTAAATGGATAATAATTTTTTTTTAAAGGTGCCTTCATTACTTGTCGCAAATATAGTTCAAAATATCCATTTTTCATACTCGGGCGAGATCCGACTTCTATTTGTAATTACTTAAAATATAAAAAATATACATTTACACAAAACAATTTCAAAACTAAACTCATTTAAGATTTTGGTCTTGCTATTGAAGTTTATCCTTACCTTTACTTAAGACAATTACATTCAATATTATAAACCAAAAAGTATATCAAAGGATAACATCTGACACCATTCACTAAAACCTTAAAAAAAAATGGTTGTTTAGTTTGCCATAGGACTCCATTCAAACCTTCAAAAAATTGTTTGTTTAGTTTGCCATAGGACTCCATTTAATGAATCATCCAAGATCAAGCTAATGACAATCCTTATAGAGCCCATCAACTATTGTGTTGAGTTTTCTAAACATCTATGTATATTAAATATATTTGAAAATCCTTGAGACTAATTTCAACTGATTTGATATTGTTATTGGTAATTTAAATTCATAAGATCATTTCATTTTAAAATTATTAATTTTAGAACACTAATTAAAATGGTTTGTTTTTAGACCAAAACTTTTTTGAATTCAATGAAATTACTTTTAAGAAACACAATAAAATAAAATAAATTTTCCACTAGTAATATCAAAATACTAAAGTTTTTATTGGGCTCCATTTAAGAACCCCCATGGAGATGATTTTTCAATCAAAAGCTTCCTTATTTACCTTGGGACCATACAGCTAAGAAAATGTTCAGAATATAGGGATATATTTATCATAAAAATATTATCATTATGTTCAAGCCTATTGTGCCACATTTGTATCCTTTTAACTCTCTCCTCAACCACTTCTTGATGAATTCTTTTATAGGAGAACCACGCAACACATGTTGAACATTATTCATCTTGATTTATAAATTGCTTTGGATATTTAACTAAATAGTTCATCACAATAGATATGATAAAGAAATTTATTGAAATTTGAAATATATATTATGAGTGTTAATTTTTCCTTACATTTATGGAATTATCAAGTTACTATTTACTACATCTGCATGCAAAATGTAAATATGCATAAAATAGACAACAAATATAAAATTACTCAAAAAACTACAATAACACAATGTATGACCCAAGAAGCCCTTTCGAGACAAAACCTAGCTAGAAGGTGTTGTAACTCAGCTCTCTCTTCTACACAATGGAAATGGATGCAAGTATAAACGAAGGAGACCCTAGCCCATGCACTTTTATATAACATAAACCCTCTTTATTTTCTTTCTCTATTTCCACTCTCAACTACTCTGCTCATCTATAGAGTGAAATGCACTCAAATATATTGGAACTTCTTTAACACCTAGTGGCTTTGTTATAACACAACTCGATAACTTACGAGTGGATAGGTTTGACTGCCTTAACTCACGCCTAGAGTTACAATATATACCCTTCGAGAGTATTCATCAGGTTCATGTGTCTGGTCCCTATTCCATGAGTAATAGCTTGATATGGCGAACTCACAAATCATGATGGTTAAAATAGGAAGGTCAACTTCTAGGTGGCATTTCTTTTGCATACGAACTCCACCTAAGTTATTTCTTGTGAAATTGGAAATGTATCTAAGTGTAGAACAATGCCAGAGGGTATATGTGACCGAGTGCTTTTGGATCCCAAAATCATTCATGAAATTCATCAAACAAGGACCTACCACTAAAAATAGGACCATGAGCTAAATTCTCCAATTTTTCCACTTTGAAGCAGTGAGAGGGATGAAAAATAATATAGTGATCCAATCTAGATGATGCCTCCCAATTTAGTGAGCCTTTTCATATCAAAAATCTTTTACCAAATTAGGTGAGGAAGTTTTTCTTTTTCCTTCTCCATGGAGTACCAACTAGCCTTTCTTGGAATTTTCCCTTTCAACCCAATCTTCCAAAGGTCATCTTTCACTTGTCTTGTAACTCTTGACCACTACAACAAAACCGTATCCTTTGTCGACATTTCATGAGTTTTTGGCATTGAATCCTCTACCAAAGGTAAGACCAATGCCTCTTCCTAAACTAGCATAGAAAGCTCTTAGAGTTTTACATGTTCTACATTCATCATTGAGTAAATGGACATGTATGGAGGTAGATTGATTTTGTAGGTATCATATCCCTCCCTTTTCAAGTATCTTAAAGGGACCATTCACAGAGCCTTTATTTTCTTACTAGGACCTTGTTCCCTCTCCATATTCAACTGTAGTCGTACTTTATCTCCCAGTTTGAATGACTTCTATGATATGTGTTGACCATGTCTAGCCTTTCCTTTTTCTTGTGACTTCTATTTTGTCTCCTATGCATGTGGATTTATTTTCTTGATATTATCAAAAAAAAATCTACGCTTAAGACATCCCTTGTAAGATACTCCTACACTCCTCCTTGCTATCCATATGCAATATCCAAAGGTGAAGGCAAAAAATATCCAAAATAAGTTTCAAATGGGGACTTACTAGTAGAAGTGTGAACTGCTCTATTATCAGAGTATTGTATGTATACAATATTTTCATCCTATGTCTTTGAATGCCTCTAATTGTAACCCCTCCAAATAGGTATCAAAGCCATCTTTACTACGTCTGCTTTCCCATCTATCTGAAGATGGAACTCTATAGGCATTCAACTTAATGTCCATGTTCTCCCACAATGTAGTCCAAATGCACTTAGAAATCTTGTACCCCTATTTAAAATTATGCTCCTTGGGATTCCAAAATTCATCTAAACTTGTCTAAAAAACAAAATTGTGCTTCTTTCTCGCTAATAGTCTTTTCACTTAAAACTTATTTAAGAAAACAACATACTTTTAAATACTCAAAACCACAATTAGTTATAAATAAACTATCAAAATATAAATTATAAAAAAATTTAATGAACTAATTATATTTTTGTTTCATAAATTAAACCATTAAAATTACAATAAAAATTAATAATAAATAAATTACAATAAATAAATAATAATAATAATAATTAAATTATTATGTATAAATAACATTTTTTACTCTAATTTTATTATTAATAAAAAAAGAATCCATAATCATACACAACAATTTGATGATGATAATCATGGGTGAGTAACAACCAATGCCGGAAGTCTTGGTAAGAAAAATGTTATGTTGCCACATGAAAAAAGGGAAGTATTACTTGTGTTACTTAAAAAATAATTAATTATTAGTATAATTATATAAATTAATTGACTAATAAATATATAGAGAAAATTATCAAATTATTTAAATAATATTTATATATTATATATATATAATATTAAAATAAAAATAAAAATATAAAATATAAAAAAATATTTGAAAACATTAGAATTTGATCAATAATAATATCACAATTGATTTAGAAATGCAAAAAACTATATAAAAATATTAAATTGATTTGGAAATGAAAAAATATATAAAAATATAAAAATTATATTAATGAAAGAATGTTTTATAACACCAAAATATTCTAACTTATTATTAAAAATAAATATTCTCAACCAAATAGCCCATACCTATTAACTTAGAAATAAACCTTTCTTGATACAAAATCATTACCACAGGGTAGTGATCATGATGCATCAAACGTCATATCGACTGCATCTTCCTCAATATTGACTGCATCTTCTTCCACTAATCCTTCATTACTTCACCTTTGTGACCTTCCACTCCTTAACCTCCTCTTTCTTCTCCCTCTGAGTTTCAATTTCAGTATTCACAAACTCCTTCATGGCTTTGCTGATTTCTTGAACTGGATTCTCGTCTCCTTCATGAGGATTGGTTTCGTTAAACCCAGCAAGTGGATGTAAAATATTAAAAAATAAAATATTAAAAATTTATTAATATTAAAATTAAAATATATTAACTTAGGGGGCGTAAAAGTACCTAGTCTGACCGCTTGTGCGTTCTGTGAAAATTGTGGAGTAGAGAATATGTGCCTGATGCAATAACCAGTAAGAAATAGACTATTAAGAAAAAGTAAAAATAATATAAAAACAGATTCAGAAAGTGTAAAATTAATTAATAAAATTAACTAAAAGAATTTACTTGAGGGTTAATGGTAAAGAATGATTAAATTAAATTAAATAATAAAAATTAAATAATAGATGTGGTCAAATTCATATATATAAAAGAAAGAGGAGGTAATTTTTTTATATTAAAATATTCTTAGAAAATTTTATCTAGCCAAAATGTTTTAAATAATAATTGTAATTATTAATTTTTTTAATTTAATGTAATTTTATTTAAACATTAATAATTATAATTATCAAAATTTTAGTTTAATGTAATTTATTTTAATTTTTAATTTTATGTTATTAGATTAGGTCAAATATTTAAGTAACATAATTTAACGGGATAAGAAATTAAAACATCTCTTCCATAAGTGCATCTGAGTGCAATAATAATACATGTAAATTAAATGTTTTATAAACATTATCACATAACAGAAAAGCATCTCAATAAAAAAAAAATATAATATAATAATATAAATTAAATATGGTCACCTTATATTTTAAAGATTGTTTATAAATTAACTATAGTTACTTTATATTTTAAATGATGTTTATCATTAAAAGTGTGGTTAAATGATAAGACTTCAGCTACACCAAAACATTATAACAAATCCAATCACATTGAGTTAGTGACAGAATGTTGCAAAACAATGCTAAGAATGAATCACTACATTAAATTTGCGTATGTTTGAAAAAACATTCCAAAAATAATTCTAAAGAGATAATAAGATCATGGAACTAGGAAGTAGTTCAATGTCACATTTATTATCAAATTTACACGTAAGGCGTTCCTCTTTAAAAACAAATCCCCCAGCTACTACTATGTCAATTTGTACATCATAGATCCTATATGTTAGACGATTAGAAAATTTTCTATCACTGCATGATTGTAGGCAGTCAAGAATGTTGCAGTGGAAGATTGTTATAGATCACCACACCTATAACTGATCTCGAAAGGGTTCATATTTTCCTAATGTGTTTGGCATGCAATCAAAGCAACTGGAAAATTCACTTTGTACATCGTCTTAGTCTTTAGACCATCCGAAGGGCACTGAGTTCTGGAGTGCAAACTCAAACTGGCATGTCAGAAAAATGATAGGGTTTCAAGATGGTAAGGCACAAACCGAAATAGACCTGTCAGAGAAAAGGCCAGGGTCAGTTGGTGAGGGTGATGCGCATTGGTAAGGCTGAAAATTTGGTCACAACATGACACATTTGCATCCCTCGAGCTCACTGCGGAAAATTCATCTTGGAAACTAGAAAGTGGTGGTGTAGCAGAAGCGCTACGTTGCCACCTTACCACTCATTCCAACCTAGCCTCCCAGCACGTCCGGTCTCTGCAACCAATAGAACAAAAACCCTCTTCGAAAACACTCCTTTATCGGCCTACCTCTGTTAGGTAACACTATTCTTACATTGGTTCACTGTACTTCGTCATTTTGTTCCCTACAACGACGACCCCTTTGACACTATTCACATGTTCACTTTGTTTTCAGTCTGGTTGTCTTCTTCACTCTAGCTGTGAAAGACCTATATTCTTGCAGAACTCGGCCATAGCAAGGTAAGATCCCTCATTTCAGAATTCACTATTTTTTCTTTAGAGTTCGACTCAATTATGGTAATAACCCTGCACCGAATGACAAGGGATAAGATGGCAGAGAGCGGTAAAAATTTCTTATGTAACATTTATAATTTATTCATATCCTAACTTTTCTTTAGCGCTTATCCATGACACTAAAATTGGGTTTCAATGTGGTTGCAGGTACAACATTCACCAACTCCCCCTCGCAACTCTAGAGTTAACTCTCATCTAAGATTTTCCAAGTTCCCTCTCTCAAAGGTGGATTGATTGTCTTTTTGGTTGTCAGTTTTCTTACAGTCCCCAAATCCTCCCCATGTTGTGAACGTTTTTAATGCCACCCCTGGAATGTTGTATTTTCTCTCCATGATCTAAGAGTTTAGCTATTTTTCCAGAAGGGCTATAAAGTTTTGTAACTATGGCCTTCATCCTTGTCCCAAATTTTAATTTCTTCTCTCTTGTACATGTCCATGGCATGTAGCCTTCGAATTATTGACTATTAATTGTAATGTTGGAAACTATAAATTTTATTCCTGTTAAAATATGTTATCTGTTGTCGTAGGTGGCCCTTAGTTTTTGAAAAGAGCTAGTGTCATGATTTGCGTATTTTCTTTTGACTGAATTCAACTGAAAGGCTAACTCACTGGGTGTAACTGTATATAGATATGTTGTGAACATCATAAAGCATGATGGTGAATAAACAAGGACAATGGTGAATTGACAACAGAGCTTACCTACAGATGGCACAGGAAAACATGCGAACCGATCAGTAAGTTTTTCAATGAGTCTTTATATAAAGGAAAAAATCTCGTGACACCCAGCATTCATTCACTGAGATCGAGTACACAAAAAATTTGCCTTTAATAATAAGTTTAGCCAGTTTACACATTCATGAACATGATAAATATTTCTAGTTTCTAATTATTTGACCAGAAACGAGAAAGGTTTAACAGAAAAGTCAAAAATTATTTTATCTAATTAAATGGTTAGTAGATCCCTTCATGTGTCTGGTGCCCAAATATCTCCAAAATCATAAATACATAAATTAAAATTTAGGCATTGTTAAGACGCCTCTTAAATATGTAGAGGGAATGTCTCTTACTGCTGAACAAAGTAATGGAAGAAGTATACATCATGTTAGTGGGCCTTCCTCTCATACTGAAACATGAGACAAGTTTCATGATGAAACATGAAATGGGATTGGTGTTACATAGGTTTGTCATCCCCTTCCGTTGTGTAATCCATTCCTGGGAAAAAAGTGGAATTGACACTATATTGTTGTACACTTTTTCTCCTGTTATGTATAGTTCATCCACCATCTCATATAATCTTGTTTCTTAAATCAAAATTCTCAACATTCCCCTTCCATTTAAGCGAATATACCTTCAATCAAAAGGAATCTACCCCTTCCCCATGACAAGGTGGTACACTTACCTCCCCACCATTTCACTTTATAGATGTAAGAGAGATGATGACTTTCTGCAGCACCAACTAATCAACACATCTTCGTATTGCTTGGTAGAACCATGCATTCCAAAACATCATTACATCCCAAATCATGTAGAAAAAAAACATGTTAATAAAATAGTGTTTAGGCCTCACACCTGAACCTTATATCACACTCTTTGTACCTCCTTTCAACCCTTTCACAATATGTTTAATCCTCAGAACAAGAAGTGACTTCAGTCCCAAATCATTTCAGATTGAGAATGACCAAATACCTCCCTAGTTAAGATGGAGTGTTGAAAAGTGTAACTAGGTCCGGCCTTCATAATGACATGTAATTTTGATTTTATGTAAAAGATGTAAAGAAGAAAGAAATTATTGTAATGCTTGCCTCATGGGTTTCATGAGCAAGAGATTTTATTTTTAGTTAAGGCTACCATTGTGAGCCGTTACGGATTTTTTCATCTAGTCATAAAATTCTAAAGAGTCATTGTCATATATTGAAGGCACGTAACACATTATAAAAGTCAATTTTGTTTTTGTAATTCACCCTTAAAGATCTGGTCAGTAATCCTCACTCAAGTCGGCCTATAATGAAAGGGATAATACTAGAAAGATGATGTCGGCCTGTTCCAGTGATCATGTCAACCTAATAATTATGGACAAACCACTATATATATCAGTGCTCGACCCCATTTCAAAGAGGATAATTTGATCTAGTGAGATACCCAAGTGTGAAAATCATCTTAGAAGGAGCCTTAACATCAACGAAGGAAGAGGAAGGGATAGTGAAGAAAGTGACATCATTGTGGGACTGTTTTTGGGCTAGTCTACCATCACACATATGAAGATTGCAGATCTGAAGTTTACAAAGAGAGGTCAAATATTGCAGACATATAATGGAGATCTAGATTGGGTGAAGACTTCATTGAAGGGAATCCAAGTAGAAACGAAAAGAGTCTCCCTAAAAAATAATACTATTCAAGGATGAAAATTTGATCTAAGGTTTCTGTTGGGAAGCAAAACGTTGCAAACCTACAAGAAGAGGCCAAAATACTAAAGTAATCCAAGAAGAGGAAGACGAAGAGTACCATTGACCTAAGGGTGACGAGGAGGCTTATGTCTTGGTCTTGGAAGGGCTCTAGTGTCAAGGGTATTTGTCATGGTCTTGATATTCGTCAATTGAGGTTTCTAGAAAAAGAATTTGTTTGGGTTTTCCTCTCAAAGACTTAGAGGTTTTGGCCCTCGTTGACAACCTATATACTGTGTTTCTTCTCTCCTTATTGCTCATGCATTGGAAATTTTATTCATGAAAAGCATACAATAATAACATAAGAAATAGAAAATCATAATTAAGAAGTAAAAAGGAACTCACAAGAAACTATCAAAGTAGAGAAATCACCTATCTATTGATGCCCTAGATTATTCAACATGGTATCGGAGCTAAGGTGACAATGTCAGGAAGGGTTATCTAATCAAAGAGACACACAATGATCGAGTTTCAAGAAAAGGATTAAAGAAATTGAAGCATACCAAAGTGAAAGTTCAAATATCTACATCATACCAAAACCCTAGAATGAAGAAATCTACTTCATCAAAAATCTTGGGATCATCATCGAGGAAGCAGAAAGAAAGACCAAAAGCCCTCGAAGCATTTCCAAGGTCATTAGTCAAACATAACTTAAGGAGTAGAAGATTTTTAAAAGACTGAAGAAGGATAAATCAAAGAATAGTGTCATGATCCTCAAAATGGTTTGTCAGACAAGCTCTCTCTCATTAAAGCAAAACTTTAACCTTTTAAGAAATACATCAAAGTGATATATCTCCCAAAGGGATCAAGGAATACTCTTGAAGAAGAAATCTATCAAGAAGTAGTCTTCTACTATACATACCACTGTCAAATTAAAGGAGGGTGCAAGTGGAGAAAGCAGAATCTACTCAAGTAAGTATATGTATGACTTCAACTTAATCTATCAAAATGTCTTTTTGCAAGGAGAGAAATAAATTGGTTGGGGATTCAAATTTTCTTGAATGGAAGAAAAGAACAGATCTAAACCTTATTGAGAATCAAGTCATGGAACACATCAAGTGCCCAATCACCAAACCTCTTAAATAAGATGCTCAAGTACTTGTAAGGTACATGAAAGGGGAAGTGAGGGCTCAGAGAATTCTCATATAATCCATCAAGGACTCCCTCATCCCACATGTATCAAAATTAAGCACTTCAAAATATATATATAAAAAATGGTAGAGTTGTTTTTCGTGAGCACTGTAGGAGAAGTTATCTCTCTATGGCAAGAACTCTAGAAATTAAATATTTCAAAGGAAGAAGGAATAACCTCATACTTCATTAGAATTTATCAAAAAAGATATCAACTTCATGATCTGGGTCAAAAAATGTCTAATAGATATATGACCACTGTAGTATTAAATGCACTACCATAGGAATGAGGAAACTTCACTTCCTGTATCTATGGGAAGAAATAACCCACTTCTTTCCATGATCTATGGTCTCTCTGCATAATTGAAGAAACCAGATTAAAGGGAAATTTTGATGTTAGATCAAATGAACAGAACCAAGCATATGCTGCTATGGCAAAGAGAAAGGGAAAATTTTGGAATTTTGGTCGCCAAAAAAAATAGAAGAAACATGGCAAGGGTTCAGTACTATGAATGTCAAGAACATGGGCACTATAGAAGAGATTTTCCTAAACTTAAGAAGGACAATAACAAGAGAAATAAGGAAGAATACCATATTACCAAAGAAGTGGAAGAACCTGAGAATAAGAAGCTTAAGAAGGAGGAAGTGAGAGATATCTACTCTCAATGAGATAATCTCCTCCACTAAGTACTCTTCACTTATGTAAATGATTTTTATCTAGATAGGAAGCATTGTAAATATTACAAGGTGCATCATATTAGAAGATGACATCATGGTAGAAGCATTATAAGTGAGAGCTCATGACATCACCATAAGAAACATGAAGGACGTCTGACATAAAATCTATGGCAGTCAACTATGAAGGATATAGCTCTTGGGAGCCTCATTGAAAGATCAGGTTACACTTATGGGAAAAATGAAGAAATCATCCAGGACAATTCTCGTCATTTATCAGTCAAAAGGTAACATCTGTTGAATAGGGATATGCAAGATCCTCAAGATTCTATGATGAAATATTCATTGGAAGATTCACCAATCTAGAAAGGAAACAAGCGTTTCATTAGGAACTCCAAATTCTAGAATTATCAAATGATGATATGATGACATAAGAGATGAAGAAGATCAAGGATTGAAGCTCTTTTCAACCAAGGAAGCTATTGAAAGAAGCATAGATGACGTAAAGGAAAAATGAGGAATGTATGCATGTATTCAATATTAGAAAGTCATGTTGAATGGTTGCAGGTAACATGGATAACTGCTCTATCTTGAGAAGCATGATCAAATGGAAAGGATCTTCTTATATATAATGATGCAGCAAGGCATGGGTCACACTAGATGAAATCAACATAATTTGTCCTCATATGGAACATGAGGTGATTAACAGTAGCTAGAGGAACTCTAATAGGAAGCTCCTGGGAATGAAGCATGTGAAGAAAGGAAGGAAGATATCGGAATAGAAATATTTAACTATGACATATCCCTGAAAGATATGAAGACTCTAATGGAAGTCTGAAAAAGATAGAGACCCTTGACAATATACATCTTTGGGAAATGTGTCAACTTATATGCAAGATGTTGATGCCATCAAGATGTCATGATGAAGGACCATCACAAAGATATTTTTGATTTAAGTGTTCATTTCTTATTTTGGGTCAAATATCTAGATGAGTTTATGCAATACTAACAAGGGAAGAACTGTGAATGTCCTCCAAGAGAACCATGTAGAATGATGTAAGATCCTTCCAAAGAACAGAACATAAAGAAGGTTGAATGGCATGAAGAAGGAACATATGTAGAGTAATGGATCGCTTTCTAATGAAAGGAATTATGAAATGACAAACTCGAGGATGAAAGTGATGGATTGTCTTTCACCTATGAAAAATTCACAAAAGATGAAGACTCCATAATAAAGAAGAAATTCATGACATCGAAGGGAGGAGCTCTTCAAGCAGCTGGTTGTCCAATCATCTCCACATAAGGAGATGTTGCATGTCCCTAGCTAAAAGGGAGCCTGGAAAAAAGTTTTATGGGTTGATAGAAAGTTGGAAGAAATGTATTCTCCCTAATTTAGAGGGAGAGAAAGATGTTGGAAACAAATGATAATACTAAGAGGGTGGGGCGAATTAGTATTAAGGCTAATTTTAACCTTTTTATGCCAATTTAATTTTATGATTCAAACTTGGCAACCATCCATATAATGAGCGGTAAAATGAAATCAACAATCAAGCACACACCATGAGCATCATACAAATGAGATACAAGGTTTTACGTGGAAACCCTTTCGGGAAAAAACCACCAAAGCTTGTTGTTGTTATTAATGTAAATAAAAGCACTTACTCTATTACATCAATATGTTTTGTGAGCACCCACTCACAGGAAGCACCAACTCCCTTTGATTGTTTTCTAGAACCAACTAGCATGAAGCACTGACTCCCTATTTTTGTAGAAACCTATCGAGCTTACCAGAAGCACCATGTGAGGCACTGACCTCATGGACTTTTTGCAAGCATCAACTTGCAACTCCTTCAATTTTTGCAAGCAAACTTGCAGGAGGCACTAACCCCCAATCATTCTCAAGAATCCATTAGAGATGGAAGCACCAACTTCCTATAAGCAAGCACCAACCCACACTCAAATAGGAATTGAATGTTCTATGTAATTTGGTAGCCACTCTACGTGATAACAACTTCGTTATCTAGTAAATCTGCTCACTCTACGACAACCCATTGATCATCTCAACAACATTTACTCATCCCCTCCATGAAGCTTTGTCTTTTCTCTTCATCAACATGCACTTAGCTCTTGACCTCTTGCTCTACATAGGACACACACAACTCTTGGACTTATTTTACTGCAGAGGAACCTTCGGCCTTTCATATATAGCACAAGAAACTATGACTTTTCTCACACGACACAGGAAACCTTGGCCTTGCTCACACATCATACAGGCAACTTCCACCTTACACAAACTGCAAATGAAACTTCTGCCTAACACACCGCACATGAAACTTCAACCTTTCTCACAACAACACAAATCTTGGGGCCTCTTACCTCTACATAAGCACTCCTGGCCTCTCTTTGAAAAACAGGCTCTCACCCAGCCTTACACAATAGTGCACACACTCAGATATTTTATGCTTATCTCTCTAGAAACTATGTTTCTTCCCCCCCCTTTGCACATATGAGCTCCTGGGTTTCGTTCCTCTGCTTCCCCCTGATCGATGTTGCAAGTCTATCCTGTATTCACACTATGCGAGTGTAACTTGGCATGGCTCTACCATTATGTTGTCACATATGACTTGGCCTTTTCCTTTGCATTAACCATGAGAGAGGGAACTTGATAGTTTCTCCATACCGAGAATGAATTCTCAGTCCACCTGCACACTCCACTAGTCACAGTCCTCTCTGTGAACAAATCTCCTATCATTGATGTTCTCCATGCTTATTCATGGTTTCACATGGCTTTTTCTCCTTCAACCTGGCTTCTCAACTATACTTAGGCATGGCCTTCCTTGTCATTGTTGCATCTCTTATCTATTTCTTGTCACAATGTAGAAGCAGTGATCGACCTTGTAGTCCTTCATCACTTGAGTGCATGGAGCTCTATGCTGAGAAATTAATTCTTAGATGACCTCAAGGTAGACCCAACACTCCTTCCCAAAGATCATGGTCTTTGATTCCTTGACCCAATGATCTCTGACAGTCACCATTACTCGTGAGTCCAACTCCATTATTTTTTCATTCAACTCGCAGCTACCAACCCATACACCTTTAACTCTCTGTACTGCGCTATCGAAGAAATTCCACATCACAACTCTCTGGCTAATCTTCTTTTGCTACTGCTCTATGCACTTGGCTCTATGGATTTAGATGATCAAGAGCCTACCTAACATCGAAAGCTCCCTCTATGAGAAAATTTTCAATAACCAACTGTTTTGAAGTTCTGATATCATAATCCTCTCATTACTTATCTCCTTCTGCTTAGCCCTCACAATGAACTTCTCACGATAGGACCGCTTCTTGTGACCTTCCAATTATAATTAAGGTGCTAAACCCTTAGACTCCTTCGAGTGGCCATTCTTCCTTTTTCAAATGATCTACACCCTTGATTATTTGAACTCTCGTGACCATGTGCCAGCCTGATATCAAAATTTTTTCTATATCGTAACTTTTCAATACTGCAAACATTATAGAGTTTTGATTTATTCAACCTTTGATCACTGACTTCCAATCTGATGTCATCACTCCACGTGGTGACTCCTTAGTTGTGAAATTTGTTACCCGGTTCTAGCCCATTAGCCTACAAAATAAGGTTGAATATGCCTGCCATGTGTCTTGTCGCACTGCCACGTCATGCTGACATCAACTGCCACTTGTCCCTTATCGGAGCCAATCAGATCCTACCATCTGTCCTTATTGGAGCCAATCACATGCTTCCATTTGTCCTTATCGGAGCCAATCACATCCTTCCATGTGTCATGCTAGAGGAGAGAGAGGAGGACCCTCCAACCTTGGTTTTACACTGAAATCCTTTGCTAACCTAAGAACCTTTCTTTTGAGATTCCTCGGTGCTTTTAAAGGCTTATCAGCACTTATCGATATCAAAAAATTTTAAGGGTTCCTCACTTAATAGACTTCTGATATTGTGATCTCTGATATCTTGATGTTTCGATAAGTTGATCTCCAGGATTTCTATATCCTCCAACCTATGATACAATCTACTCCAACGACCGCCGATATTATGATTTCACCGATATGCTGACCTATAACACTCCAATGTGTCATGTTCATACACCTACCTCTGTGGTTTTGATCTCCTGATGTACCAATACGTTGACCTTCAATCATCGATCCACTGGTATACTGGACTCTGATCGCTAATGCATTGATAAGTTGGCCTCTAATCATCGATGCATTGATATGCTGACCTCCAATCACTAATACGCTGATATGTTGATATGATGATCTTTTGATCTTCAATATGCTGGACCTTGTATATTCCATCCTTCTTAGGACTTCAAGTCCCTGATCATCAGCAGGCCATGATGATTGAACCAAGAATCCATTTTTGGACTTCCACATATCATTCGAAATATCTTCCAAATCACTTTCCAATGGATGGGATCCATTGTAGGCTTTGATCCCAGCTACTACCTCTAATATGGATCGAAAATATTTTCCATTGTTCTATGCCTTGACACTCCAAATAGCTGAAATCACAACCACCAAGGTGATCCTCTAAATGAATCCTCCAGCTACCACGGAGTTCCTCCTGGTCGATCACTATAATCACCATTTTATGGATTCTCAAATAAGCCTGCTACTATGATGATTCTCTACGTGAAGCCTATAACTACCATGAGATTCCTCCTGGGCCACCACTACCAATGTTTGTTGTGCCAAGCATTTGATCTAGTCTAGTTGGCATCAATGCCAACACTCCTACCAATAGTTAGGTAATGCCAACTTCCCAAAACATCTCCTTAGCACGACTTTTGACATTAATTCCAACTAATCCAGGTGGATATTGGTGGCCACCTACCAATTCCACTTGGAACCCCACCATTTCTTCTTTCAGATTTTCAGTTTGCTTAATTGTAGAACATTTTTCTACTTTTAGTAGTTTTTCATGTCCTAAACTTTCGGAGCCGTTTTGAGGCCCTAAACAACATTTTTTTGGAAATCTACCGCCAACGATTCTCTACCTAAAATCATCTTTTCTGTCATAGTCCTCAGAGAGATGTTTCCAACGGGTTATCATGATCGTCAAATGGAGATAATATGACCAAGTCGAAACCTTGGGAAGTTGGCTATCCAACTCACCCCAACGGGGCCCATAAACTCTTCGAGTTACATCTCCTCGGGTTACGGTATTGGATGTTTAGGGTTTGCTATTATTGTTCAATAATAAAACAGCCCTTGAGCCTCATTGTAAGGGGTTCAGAGTCATGTAGCCGCCACATCTCTTCTCAGAGATAAGCTACCATCGCCCCAGCTGGTTTATTTGCATTTCTATTTGTAATCATATTTCAGTATTTTACATTAATGAAATGAAATATATTTCCACTGCATCTCTGTGTTTATGGTTATCTGTGTAATTTGTTGTGTTCCTATGTAAATCTGGATCACCAACACACTTGTAGATGCCTTCACTAGGCCACTGGCTATCTAGACAATGTCAACTGTCCAACAATAGACACATCATTCTTGTTTTCACTAGGAAGAAAGAATGAAGGATTGGGTAAACATCTAGCATCTTATGCTCTTAGGGGATGAGATAGGGAATGCAAGATAATATTAGTCATAAAGGACCGATTATATTTGAGGACTGGGAATCCAAGATAATTAAAGTCCGAGTGGAGCACACCCTGAGAACTCAGGTGGGGTATGTTCTAGAAGATACAATGATGAGAGTATCTATGAATCATTGGTATTTCTAGCATTGAGCTCAGATCTTGTGGAGAGATAGAGTTTCTATTCAAGGAATTTCTATGTGAAAATGCTGGTTGATATGATGTTATACAGATGGGTTATCAATCTGTTTCTTCTTATGAGAAATTATTCAGATTGAGAATGACCAAGTACCATTATGAATAACTCCCTAGTTAAGAGGCAGTGTTGAAAAGTGTGTCTATATTCGGTCTTCATAATAACATGTAATTGTGATTTTATGTAAAATATGTAAAGAAGAAAAAAATAAAATTATTGTAATGCTTGCCTCGTGGGTTTCATGAGAAAAATATTTTGTTCTTAGTGAAGGCTCCCATTGTGATCTCTTAGGGATTTTTTAATCTAGTCATAAAAGTCTAAAGAGTCATTGTCATGTATTAAAGGCATGTTACACATTGTAAAAGTCAATTTTGTTTTTTAAATTCACCCTCCAAAACCTTGTCACTATTCCTCACTCAATTCGGCCTACAATGAAAGGGATAATACTACAAAGATGATGTTTGCCTATTCTAGCGATCATGTAGACCTAATAATCATAGACAAACCACTATATGTAGCAGTGATCAACCTCATTTGGAAGAGAACAATTTGGTCAAGAAAGTCTGAAATAACCACGTGTGAAAATCATCTTAGAAGGAGCCTTAACATCAGAGGAGGAAGAGGAAGGGATAGTGAAGATAGTGAAATCATTGTGGGACTATTTTGGGGCTAGTCTACCCTCACACGTGCAAAGATTGTAGATCCAAGGTTTGCAAAGGGACATCAAAAATTACAGATCCAAAGTTTGCAAAGGGAAGCCAAATATTGCGGTCATATAAGGGTGATATAGATTGTGTGAAGACTTTGTTGAAGTGAAGTTGAGTAGAGGTGAAAAGATACTCTCTCTAAAAACATACTATTCAAGGATCAAAAGTTGATCTAGGGTTTTTGTTGTGAAGAAAAAAGTTGCAGACCTTAAATAAGAGGAAAAAATTTTGCAAGAAGCCAAGAAGAGGAAGAAGAAGAGCAATGTTGACCTAACAGTTAAGGGGAGGCTTGTGACTTGATCTTGGAAGGGCTCTAGTGTCAAGGTTCTTTGTCATGGTCTTGGTATTCGTCAATTGAATTTTCTATAAGAAGAATTTGTTTGGGTTTTCCTCTCAAATAGTGAGAGGTTTTGGCCCTGGTTGACAACCTATATATTGTGTCTCTTGCCTCATGCATTGGTAATTGTCTTGATGGAAAGAGAAAAATAATAAAATAAGAAAGAGAATATCATAATCAAGAAGTAAAAAGGCACTCACAAGCAATTATCATAGTAGAGAAATCACCTATCTATTGATGTCCTAGCTTTTTCAACATGGTTTCAGGGCTAAGGTGACAAAGTCAAGAAAGAGAATCTAATCAAAGAGGCACACAAGGATCAAGTTTCAAGAAAGGGATCAAATACATTCGAAGAATAGAAAAACAAAAGTTCAAAGATCTACATTATACGAAAACCCTATGTTGAAGAAATCTACTTCGACAAAAGTCTCAATATCATTGTGAAGGAGGAAGCAGAAAGAAAGACCAAAAACCCTAGAAGCATTTTCAAGATCGTCACTCAACCATCATTGAAGGAGTATAAGATTTTTCAAAGACTAAATAAGGCTAGATCAAAGAACATTGTCATCACCCTCAAAGTGGGTTGTCAAGCAAGCTCTCTCTCATTAAAGAAATGTTTTAACCTTTGAAGAACTCCATCAAAGTGATATTGTTAGGAAATTATATATTACAGAGCAATGGAACACATAAATATTGCAAAAAAAAACAGAGAAAATGCACAAAACAAGAGAGGTACAAATATATGTGGTTCACACAATTTGGGCCACGTCCACGGTGAAACAACTAATGCTTCCTTTTATATTATCTAGCAAAATGAAGAGATACAACCTACAATAGATCCATTGTAATTTCCTCTTCGCTCTCACATAATTTCCTCTCTCTTTCTCGCTCATAATACCCATATACACAACTACAATAAAATTGTGTCATATATAGTGAGGGGTTTCCTTCTAGGGAAAAAGCCCCTAAATTAAACGTAACTTCTACCTTCAAATCATAAGCCTAATGAACGTCTCAAATTGACTATGAAATTACAACATTTTACAAGGCAATTTTAAATCTACTTTCTAGCTTCAGTGACACTACCTCGGAACCCCCGCTAAGGGGCCTCATAAAATTTCCATCACCCCCAAACATATATTAAACGACAGGTAGTGTTGTTGCCCCATTACGAACTAGGATCCAACACGGTGATACATCTGAATAAAGAAGATAATCAGGCTCCACACCCAACAATCTCCCACTTGGAGACTGATGATAGAAACTCCACCACTTCTTCATTTTCCAGAAACGCGAATTTGGACTTGTATGTTTCTCATATTCATCATAATACTTGAAGACCAATTTAAACTTAGAAGAATCTCAGTTTCTCCCTAGTTACAAGTTTTGCTAACATATCTCCAGGATTCTGGCTAGTGTCTATCTTTTCTAGCTTCAACTGTCCTTCTTCCAACACTGACCATATGAGATGGTACTTGAGCCATATATTAATATACTTAGAATGAAATGTTGAGTTCTTTTCAAGGTGAATGACACTCTGGTTATCTTTATATAACCTGCCCAACTCGTTCTTGTTACCCAATTCATCCATAAACCTTTGTAACCAAATCAACTCTTTACTAGCCTCTATAGTGGCAACATACTTTGCTTCTGAAGTTGAGAGTGCAACGAAACTTTGCAATTTTGAAACCCAAATGATAGTTTTTCCACCTACAGTAAACACATACCCTATTGTTCTCCATCTGTTATGTTTATCATCTTCCATATCTGCTTCAACATATCCCTATAGAGCAATGTTTGAATCACCAAAGTATAATGCTTGATATGTGGTACCTCTCAAATACTTGAGAATCTAATTCACTACCATCCAATGTTCTTTTCCAAGATTTTTCATGTACCTGCTTACAACTCCCACTGCATGTGAAATATCGGGCCCTGTGTAGACCATTGCATACATTAAGCTTTCAACTGCTAATGCATATGGAGCTTTAGACATAGAAGCCATCTCTTCCTAAGTCTTGGGACACATCTCCTTACATAGTCTGAAATGACTAGCAAAGGTGTAGTAATTGGTTTTGCATTATGCATATTAGATCTTTTCAACACCTTTTGTATGTAATCACTTTGAGACAATGTTAATTTGCAATTTTCCCTGTCTCTAGTTATTGTCATACCAAGGATTTGTTTTACAACACCCAAATCCTTCATTGCAAATGAATTTACCAATTTTCCTTTGAGCACATTTATTTCTTGCATGTTAGAACTTGCAACAAGAATGTCATCTACATACAATAAAAATATAATATAGCTACCATCATTTTTCCTTTTGAGATAAGCAAAATGATCAGAGTGACATTTAGTATAACCTTGTTCAGACATACTGTCAAATTTTAGATACCACTACCTTGGATCCTTTTTTAAGCCATATAAGGTCTTCTTCAACCTGCACACTAATTTCTCCTTCCCACTAACCTCATATCCTTGTGGTTGTTGCATATATATATGTTCCTCCAAATCCCCATGGAGAAAGGTTGTATTTACATATAATTGCTAGAGATGAAAATATTATGTTGCTACTAGACTTAAAATAGTTTTGATTGAAGTCATTTTAACAACAAGAGAAAATATCTCATCAAAGTCTATACCTTTTTTCTATGCAAACCCCTTCACCACGAGTCTAGCTTTATACATTTTTCTACCTCCATCTTCTTCCTTCAACCTATAAACCCATTTATTCTTCTCTTTGTGAATCCCATACTCTTAATAGTACTTATCAAACTCTTTGATGCAATATTCACCTCCATTGTCTGATCTGAGACACTTCAACCTTTTCCCTATCTCATTCTCAACCAAAGATTCCCAGTTCCTGAAAGTATCGAATCCGTCATATTTATTTCGAATACAATAAATCCAGGTTTTTCTAGTTGCATCATCCATAAAAGTAACATAATAACGAGAACCACCAAGAGATGGTACATAAGAAGGTCCCCATACATCTGTATGCACAAGCTCTGATTTTTCATTCTTCTTTTCTTTCCCAACTATGGGAAATATGACTCTCTTATGTTTTCCATAAACACAATTCTCATAGAATTCCAAATCAACATGCTTCAAATCTCACAACAATTTTCTTGAGTGAAGAATCTGCATCCCCTTCTCACTCATGTGCTCGAGCCTATAATTCCACAATGTTGTATCTGCTCTTGTAGAGGTTAAAGCATTAATGGAATTAGAAATTCCATTACATAAATACAATGTACCAACTTTTACTCCTTTTGCTATTACTAGGGCTCCTTTAGTGGCCTTCCATGTTTTATCTATAAAAGTAGTTACACATCCTTAACCTCCCAACTACCCTATTGAAATTAAATTTTTATTCAAATCTAGAACATGCGTTACCTCCTTCAATAGACATTGGTTTTCATTATGTTGTTTTATGAAAACTTTACCCATTCCAATGATTTTATAGGGTTTATCATCACCCAAACGAACCTGTCCAAAATACCCTTGATCATAATCATGAAAATGTTTCCTATCAAGTGTGGCATGGAATGAGGCACCTGGATCTACCACCCAGACATCAATAATATTTTCTAATGAAATAATCAAAGCATATTGCAACATATCACTTGTGACATTAGCTTGATGATTGTTTTCTTGTTGCACGTCTCCTTCTTTTCCCTTCCGAGACTTACAGTCTTTTTTCAGGTGTCCTTTCTTCCTGCATTTCTAGCACACTATCCCCGATCTGGACTTGGATCTGAATTTCCTTGACTTACTATGATATCATGGACTCTTTCCACTTTCCATTTTTCTTCCCCTAGTCTCTGTAGTCAAAGAATTACCTGATGTCTCACTGGAGCTTTTCCATTGCATTTCCTCTCTAAGGATTGCACTAACAACATCATTAAACTTTAAAGTACTAGATCTAGGGACAAAGTTACTAATGGAGATAAATAAACCATTCCAACTTTATGGAGATGAGAACAGAAATACCAAATCCCTAACTTCATCATCAAAAGTTACCCCTACATAACTTAATTGGTTGGTAACCGTATTAAATTCACTTAATGATCAACAACAAATCCACCTTTTCACATATTCATATTAAATAAACACTTCATAAGAAATACCTTATTTGAGGCCGAGGTTTTTCATATAATTTGGCCAATGTTGACATTAGACCCTATGTTGTTGTTTCCTTGGAAATATTAAAGGTTTTCGATGCTACTAAGCACAATCGTATTGTTCCAAGTGTCTTAATGTAGACAATATCCCATTTTGTGTTTGTCATACTCATCAGCTTCTTTGTCTTTCTGCTCAATGGTAGGTATAGATCTTTCTGATACAGATAATCTTCCATCTGCATCTTCCACAACTGGTAGTTTTTTCCATTAAATGTTTTTACCCTAAACCTACTATCTTCTGCCATTTCTCCCACTCAAACCAAGAACCCTTCTCTCCTGTGAGTTTATCATCCAAATAGACCTTTGGATTTGATACCAGTTGTTAGGAAATTATATATTACAAAGCAATGGAACACATAAAATATTGCAAAAACACAAACACAGAAAATTCATAAAACAAGAGAGACACAGATATACATGGTTCACCCAATTTGGGCTACATCCATGGAGAAACAATCAGTCCTTCTTTTTATATTATCCAACAAAATGAAGAGATACAACCTACAGCATATCCATTGTAATTTCCTCTTCTCTCTCACACAATCTCCTTTCTCTTCCTCACTTAGAATACACATATACATAGCCGCAATACAAGTCACTCATATATAGTGAGGGGTTTCCTTCTAAGGTAATAATCCCTAAATTAGACATAACTTATACCGTCATATCATCTTCCTAATGAAAAACTCAGATTGAATACAAAATTACAACATTTCACAAGGAAATTTTACATCTATTTTTAACTTTAGGGGCATTGCCCCTGAACTCCTATCATCATGGGGCTCATAAAATGGTCATTGCCCCTCCCTGGACCCCCCTGATGGTGATTAAATGAAGGGAGGAATTGTCACCCCATTACGAATTGGGGTCCAACGCGGTGATACTTATGAATAAAGAAGATAATCAAGCTCCACACCCAATAGATCTCTCTCCGAAAGGGATAAAGGATTACTCTTGAAGAAGAAATATATCAAGAAGTAGTATTTTGTTATCTATATCACTATAAAATTAAAGGAGGAAACAATTGGAGAAAGCATATGCTACTCAAGTAAGTATATATATGACTTCTTCTCAATCTATCAAAATTTCTTTTTGCAAGGAGAGCAACAAATTTGTTGGGGCTTCAAATTTTCTTGCAGGGAAGAAAAAAATGGATCTAAACCTTATTGTGAATCAAGTCATGGAACACATCAAGGGATAAATGACCAAACCTATGAAAGAATATGCTCAAACACTTGCTAGGTTCATGAAATGGGAAGTGAGGGCTGAGAGTGTAGGAATTTACACGGTGAGTTCCTCAGACAAAACACTAAAGAACACCACTCACAAACAGATCACAGATCAATACACAAGTATTAACAATGTAAACTTTGAAACGGGAACTGATACTGTTACCCGTTTCGTAGAGATAGCAAAAAAATGACCTGATTTTCAAAAGTGGTGATGCAGAATACACATGTTTTTTTTAGAACATGGTTTTTGGAACTTTAATTTTTTTCATGAGCATTAAGTTTTAGAATGGTAGTGATTTTCATGTTGATTTTAAAAAGTGACTATTCTGCATCACACCCTTTTTTTAAAAGACCTATTTTTTGACTTTTAATTTTCTAGTGTGTGAAATGTAAACAATTATTTTCTAAATTTGATAGTTTCTGAAGTGGTCATTTTATTCATATTTTCTTGTTCTCTATCTTAAATTTTTTTTTTTAGGGGGGTTTTTATTGTTTTGCGTTTTTAAATTAGAAAGTCGATAATTTGAATTTTAGATAATCTACATATTTATACATCCTTAATTAATTTTTCAATCCACATGAAATAATTGTTTCTAGAAAACAACATTTTTTAACAATGGACATAAAAATAACCATTTTTAACATAAATATAACAAAAAAACTAAACGTTTTGATAAGTTTTTGCTAGAATTAACATGTCAAAATCACAATTTTTATACAAAAATATTAACTAAAAATGGTCAAATAATAGTTTTTTTTATGAATTTCATGTCAAAAAAATAATAATAACAACTTTTTTTTCAAAAAATAATAATTAACTTAAAAATCAATGTGAAAATCACAAATTACAAATATTGAACACATAACAACTTTAATTCATTGATTATTCTTTTCATGAAATGTCAGAGTCAAAACATTGCAAAGCTTGATTTCCATGTATAACTTAAATTTAATCAAAAATGTCACGTAATCCAAACTCTTCGTCCTCTAGAGTTTCATCATTGTCATCTTCCACAATATTTTCTGCTTCCTTTTGCGCAATTTCCTCTTCTAATGGGTCTTTGATGTCTGCAAATCTCCCAATATATGTCTTTCCAAACATTCCACGTAATGGTGGTTGGGGTTCCTTTGCCTTTTTTGCCACACGTGATTCATTAAAGTCCCCTTTCCTCAACCCAATTTCTTGCATTTCATCTCGAAGAAATTGAAGAGAATTAATTATTTGCCGAATGAAATTGCATTGTAATGGATCTTTCTCAATTGCAATGCAATTTCTTCCTTTTTGAAGGCAGCATGCTAGTGTTGTACCTAATTATCAAGCACAAAAAAATAATGAAGTAAATTAGTACAATGACATATTAATTAAAAAAAAGAACATATTGAAATTCAATTCCATGTGGCAAAACCTACCTGAGCCAGAAAATAAATCCAAAACCCAATCTCCTTCATTTGAACATATGTCTATAAGATAGTTAATCAATAATTATGGTTTGTGATAAATGTTAACTATCTCTCCTTTCATTTCTTTGTCTTCATATGTTAGTTTTCTCACAACAGCATCATAAGTCAGTATTTGGCTATGACTCTTTCTCTCCACCCGATTAAAAATCATAGACATATGGCTATCATCTTTTGCCCAACTATCAATATGAATGAACTCATAGTCATTTATAAATTGTTGATCTTCATTGTTAAGAAAATTTGACTTTTGCCTGTAACATAAAATAGTAAAAGTTCAATTAACTTGTACATAAACGAATTTTTCAACATTAATCAAATATACCTTTAAACATCTTACCATGTAAGCTGCATCCTTGAATTTGTTTTCGCCTTGAAGCTTGACAATACCATTGCCAATTGTGTCTGAATGAAATGTCACAAATCTCCATAATGGTGATGACGTCACTTCCATAAATCACGCCACCACTTTATTAAAAGCTTGATAAGTATAAGGGTCACTATCATAGTAAATGTTTGGAATATTGAAACCATGGGGAATATCTGCAATAACCAGGGAATAATCCCTTTTTGGTACGAGTTTAGCAATGTCTTCACAGTCGCCTTGTATTACTTGATATTGAATAGTGTCTAGCCCATTCCAAATGAAATCATTAAGAGTTGGATCAAGTTCAACATTCTTAATACGTTTCTTTCTCAGTCTTTCAATCTTTATTTTTTCAATAAAAGTCTTGAAACTGTCTGGTGGTCCATTATCTTCTTTCCTCATCTTTTACCAAACAAACAAATGCATGTGTAAGTTTTAAATTAAAAATAGTACACAGATGATTAAGATTGAATGTATAAATCAAGTTACCTTTTTAAATGCAAGATAAAAAGCTTTTAATGTTGATGTAGAACTTGAATCTGGATAGTTGCATACAACATCATCCCAACTATCTTCATTCAACAGTTTAACCATTTGTTCCTGAATTTTCATGTAAACTTTGTGACTGCATAGATAAAGTAAGAAAAAGTTAATATAATGATATGTATAACAAATACTACCAATAACAACATGTTTTATTTAAAAGATAACTATAATCCTGGAAATAAGTAAAAATAATTCAGCAAACTTACTTTTGAAATTCTTCAGACATTTCTTCCAATGATAATTCCCCTAACCTCACACGAGATAATATTGTTTTGACAATTTTTTCATCTTTCACTCCTTGCATCACCCTCCAAGTTGTGATGGTCATATCGTCTGGAAGTTGCTTCAGTTCAGGAGCTGATTTATTGTTGCTACAAATCAATGGCTTAGACTTTTTGACCCTCTGGTTTTTAATGCCAATGTCCTCCCACATGCTAAAAATGTCATCAATCAAATTCCAAATATCTCCAGTTCTAAATGCCAATTGGAAAATGTTATCAACACCTCTGAATAAATCGCTATATCTGCTGTCTTTCCCACCTTTTGAATTGGTTTTCTCTTCAATTTGATAGCCTATTTCCATACAACATTCCTTTCAGAAATCTGCAGTAATATTTATCTTATCCCCACCACATTTTTCTAGGAATTCACTATGAATAAATCTATCCTTTTGGATCAAAGTCATAGACATCCTATATTCATTATCTGAATTATGATTCAATGCCACTAACTTTGCTTCTGTTTCATTTAAACTAGCATAAATGATACATTTCATTGTTTCAAAACGTGGGTTATTAGGATATTCCTCCATCAATTGTCTTTGAGTTTCAACAGAATGGTTCCCCCCAAGCACATAATAATTGTATTCAAAACATTTTGACTTATCAAATGCTTCTTGTTGGGAACTTGAAGTGGATCAACAAGAAGCTGCCACATAACTAACCACATGAGCATATGGATTGTACCTCATCAATGTCTTCAAGATGTGAACATGCAGATGATGTGGCTTTCTGATTTGATATTGGCATTGTCCTTCACTTGCCTCATAGGTTTGTTTGACATTTAACTCCCCCTCCCCCTCCCCTCCCCCTCCGCCGCCCCCTCCCCGGCCCCGCCGCTCACCCCGCCACCTCCCCGGGCCCCTCCGCTCGCGCAGGGCCACCCCGGGGCCGCCCCGCCCGGCCCGACTGGCGGCGGGTCGATTTCGTCGGTTGAGCAGGGCGGGGTGGCCCTGCGCGGGCGGAGGGGCCCGGGGAGGGGGTGGCGGAGGGGGGAGGGGAGGACGGGGTGGGCGGAGGGGGTCGGGGAGCGGCGGGGGAGGTGGAGGGGTGGGAAGAGGGGGTTGAGGAGGGGATGGGGGAGGGGGAGGGGTGGGCGGAGGGGTCGGGGAGGGGGCGGGGGAGGGGAAGGGGCCGGGGAGGGGTAGGGGAGGGGCAGGCTGGGGAGGGGCGGGCCGAGGAGGGGTAGGGGAGGGGCCGGCCGGGGAGGGGTGGGCGGGGTGGGTAGGGGAGGGGTGGGCGGGGTGGGTAGGGTAGCGGGTGGGAGGATAGGGGGGTAGGGGGGGTAGGGTAGGGTAGGGTAGGGCGGGGGGGGATTAGGGTGGGGTAGGGTAGGGGGGTTAGGGTAGGGTAGGGCGGGGGGGGGGGGGGGGGGGGGGGGGTAGGGTGGGTAGGGTAGGGGGCGGGGGTGTAGGAGGGTTAGGGTAGGGTAGGGTAGGGGGTAGGGGGGTTAGGGTAGGGTAGGGCGTGGGGGGTAGGGGGTTAGGTTAGGGGGCGAGGGGGGGGGGGAATGGGGGGGTAGGGGGATGGGGTAGGGTAGGGTGGGGGAGGGTGGGGGGGTTTGGGGTAGGGTAGGGTAGGGTAGGGTGGGGTGGGGGGGTTAGGGTGGGGTGGGGTGGGGGGGTTAGGGTGGGGTAGGGTAGGGTAGGGGGGGGGTAGGGCTAGGGGAAGAAGGGGGGGGGTAAGGGTAGGGGTTAGGGGGTAGGTGGGGGGTAGGGGTAGGGGCAGAAGGGGGGGGAGGGAGAGGGGGCACGGGGAAGGAGTTACGGGGTGGGGCCCATGGGGCCAGCGTTAAGGAAGGGCGGAGGAGTTGAGATTCGAGGGCAATGGGAGTTAGGGGGTGGGCTTATGGGGAGGAGAGTTGTGGGGTAGGGAAGGAAGAGTTGGGGAAAGGGTGCATGGGTGGGTGAGCTGGGGGTGGCAAGGGCTGGCGCATGGGTAGGGTAGAAGGGGGAAGAGGGCATGGGTGAATGGGAAAGATCGGTAATGGGTTGGGGGAAGGGGGCACGACGACGACCTACCCACGGTTATTGGGTGATTGAGTTTGATTGGGCCCACCATGCTCACGATTGACATAATTGTTATTTTGGCTTGGAAAAATTATTAATTTAAAAAAAAAATCTTCTTCGATGTTAAATTAATTTAATATGAAAATTTTGAAAAAAAAATTGAACTTACCTTTCAATTGCGATAATTCTTCGTTGAATATGTTGTTGATAGCAATATAGCTGCTCCACAAATTCACGTCTTTCAACGAACTTCAGAAAACCTGGATGTGGGGTATGTAATAGTGATAACGAAATTTAATATATAAGTGAAATTACGAAGATGTTTTTCTATATGATTAATGTGGGATAATTTGAGAATATATTATAAAAATTAAAAAAAAAAAAAATTAGTTGTTTAGTAAATATTATATACTTTAACTATTAGAATAATTAATATAGAAGTTGTAGTTTACATTTTGAATTTCAGTGATTGATTTCATAAAAAAAATTAGTTTATGTTTTTCAATGAATTGTAGAATAAAATAATAAAGGTAAATAAATCTAACAAACTTTTGGAGGGAAATATTTTCGCGAAAATTTTTGGAGGGAATAATTTTGGAGGGAATATTTCATTCTTTAAGCTATATAATATTCTTAGGAGACTCCATTTGTATCATTCAACATCTTCTATTTGAAAGGGATGGATTGTTCTGATGGTGAGGTTTCGATTTATACACCATCAACATCTTCATCGTGTAACAACTCTATTCATATTGATGAATATAGCGGGAATTCTTCCACTATGAATAGAAAGTCAATTCTTCCACTTAGTCCTGATTCTAAGGACTATGAACGCAGCGGTGATGAAGAGCATGATGGTGAAGTTCAAAAGAATGGAGTGTCACAATGTCCACTTAGTCCTAATTTTGAGGACTATGAGAGTAGCAGTTTTGAAGAGTGTGATGGTGAAGTTCAAAAGAATGGAGGGTCACGGTGTCCACTCAGTCCTAATTCTGAAGACTATGAGAGCAGCAATTTTGACATGCATGATGGCGAATCTCAAAATAATGGAGTGTCACGGTGTCCACTTAGTCCTAATTCTAAGGACTATGAGAGCAGTAGTGATGAAAAGTGTGATAATGAATTTCAAAAAAATGGAGTGTCAAAGTGTCCACTTAGTCCTAATTCTAAGGACTATGAGAGCAGCAGTGATGATGAGTGTGATAATGAATTTCAAAAGAATGGAGTGTCAAAGTGTCCAGTTAGTCCTAATTCTAAGGACTATGAGAGCAGCGGTGATGAAGCACGAGATGATGATTTTGAAAAGATTGGAGTATCACAATGTCCTCTTAGTCCTGATTCTAAGGACTATGAGAGCAACAGTGATGAAGCGCGAGATGATGATTTTCAAAAGATTGGAGTATCACAATGTCCTCTTAGTCCTGATTCTAAGGACTATGAGAGCAGCAGTGATGAAGTGCGGGATGATGATTTTCAAAAGATTGGAGAATCACAATGTCCTCTTAGTCCTGATTCTAAGGACTATGAGAGCAGCAGTGATGAAGTGCGAGATGATGATTTTCAAAAGATTGGAGTATCACAATGTCCTCTTAGTCCTAATTCTAAGGACTATGAGAGCAGCAGTGATGAAGCGCGGGATGATGATTTTCAAAAGATTGGAGTATCACAATGTCCTCTTAGTCCTGATTCTAAGGACTATGAGAGCAGTAGTGATGAAGAACAGGATGAGAGTAGCAGTGATGATCCAATGATGGAGATGTTGCCAAGAAATATTGTATCGAGGAGTAGGAGCAGACCTTTTCGTATCAATGTGGTAGAGCAGAATATCTGACGAGAAGAAGTTCTATCAACGCTCTCATTTCAAGTGAATGTTGCCAAAAAAATTGCTTGAAACGTATGGATTTCACATTTTCATTAGAAAGCAGGAAGAGATATTTGTCAATGAATAAAAGCATGCAAAACTCATATTTAGTTGGCGGCATGCAATCTACATTGTCAGGTTATGATTATCATATTAGGAATTTATTATTGTGTAGAAAAGCTTTCAAAATGTTTCATTCAATTGGGAATTTTCGTCTCTCGAGAATTCAAGAAAATTTGGAAAAGGATCCCACATTTTATTCAGAAGTACGTTATAAAAGACAGTCTGGGCCATTATCAAATACTGCAATGTCATGGATGAAATATTTCTTTTCAAAGCATGGAGAGTGTATGCCAAATAGAGAGACAATACATATTCCAGATAATTTTTCAAGACGAGAAATCTACAACTTATACAAAGAATATGCAGAAAGTGTTGAGGGACAGGGCCAATTTATTACATATCAATATTTTGTGAAGATATGGAAGAAAGAATTCAATAATGTTCGTATTCCTAAGAAGACAAGGATGGGGATTTGCAGTACATGTGCTTCTCTTAAATAAAAAAGGGACAAATGTGAAGGCTCAGAAAGAGGTAAGTGTTCATAACTTTTACTTTCAAAATTGTATAGTCATCAACTATGAAAACATATTTCTTAATGAATTTCTTTTATGTTGTATAGATTGAATTGTCAAAGAACTTCAGGAGCATCGCGAACAACAAACAAATGAAAGGAAGAAGTTGTACAAGCATCGAAAGAAGTGTTATGATAATCCAAATAAATATTTGGGTTTGATAATTGATGGTATGGACCAGAAGAAAACACTTTTACCACATTTTGTTCGCACACCCAAAAATCTACAAGAGGAAAATTTTATTCAGTTTCACTTGGTCGGTTGTATGGCCTTCAATGGGAAAATGTTGCCAAGGGTGTACTTCACAGCTCCAAATATTCATAATGATGCAAATCTGACCATAACCATAATTCATGATGTGATTTCTCATTGGTCTGGTAATCTTCCTGAAGTTTTGTATCTACAATTGGACAACACTTGCCGTGAAAACAAAAATCAGGTTGTTTTTGGGTATCTGAACATGCTTGTTGAATTGAGAATTTTTCAAAAGGTAAAGGTTGGATTCCTTCTTGTTGGGCACACTCATGACCATATTGATCAGATGTTCAGTCGTTTTTCAGTCACATTGAGGAGGAAAGAAGTTGGGAGCTTGCCATCACTAATTGAATGCATTAAGAAATCATACATGCTAGAGCCTGCTTTTGAAGTGTTGGAAGAAACTGTTGACATGCGAAGGTTTATTCTAGGATCATATGGTGAGGGGAAATGCATTGAACAACTTAATGATATTAGCTTCCAACATCAATTTCGTAAAAAAAAAATTGATGGGAAAACACTAATATGGGGCAAGAAGTTTTCAACTACTACAGAATGGGCACCGTCATCAGGTTTGCAATTTTTGAAGTTCATTCCAGATCATCCAATATTTGCATCAAAAATATTGTTATTACAATCAGTTGGTGAAGTTCAGAATGCACGCAGACAGAATAGACATATAAATTATTCTGATTGCCTAGAAGAAATTAAAAAATGTATTAGATATACATATGAGTACTTTGACATTGTTGATTCAGTTTGGTGGGAGTCATTTTTCAGTAATCAAAGTGATATCATTTCAACAACAACCAATGAAGATATACCTTTGAAAAATCCATCTATTTGGCCACAAAATGTGTCGAATGAACAAGAGGAAGTAAACATTGTTGAACAACAACAAACTCAAGGTATTATTAATTCTTCACAGGCAATGGAAAGAGAGATGTATATTGGTTCCAGAAGATCTCGTGCACAACGTGAAGCCATGGAAGACCTTTATAGGGGTTCAGTACATGATATTAAGGAGGGTTGCATGATTGCAGTGCTAGCAGATGGAGATCCCAAAGGCTATCCATTTTGGGTTGCTAAAGTTATAAAGGTCTTTACAGAAAATGAGGATGTTACAAGTGTTGAAGTACATTGGTATGCCACAAATACACACCCATTCAATGGTGTGTATAAGCCAGAGATGGTAGTTGACAAAAAGAATGGTGGAAAAAGAAAAAGAAAGGGTACAAATATAAATCGCCGCCGCACAGACATATTACAATTGGAGGATGTTGACATACTTGTTTATGACTTCAATTTAACAAAGCGAGGAACTCTTCGCTTCAAGACGATAGAGATTCTGAAAAGGTTGTTACCAGAAGGAATAGTGTTGACATGTGAGTCTGCTGAAACCAGTCGTAGATCTAGAAGACTTTTGAAACCTGGAATGTTGGGCATGCATGTGGACTCAGATGGGGGACTAGTTGATGAAAGAGAAGAATATGGAACATCTTCGTCAGCATCCAGTCACTCATCTGAAGATGTGAATTGTGATGGTGTGGAAGAAAATATGAGTGATTTTGAATAATTCTTTAGGACAGATTATATAACTAATGTATGCATCATATCTGCAAATTAAATTAATGTTTTCCATATGTTGTTAAATGAGAAGTTATGAAGCATTTTTATGTTGTTGGATTATGTCTTAAGTATGATAAATTTTATTGTTTAAATATCTACAATGCAATATCAAATTAGAGATATAATGTCTATTTTATTCAATATACAAATAAAGACTTTTGATTTCATTCAGTGATATACTTTGTTCATAATGTCATGGTTTTTTAATTTTATAGTTGAAAAAACTTTAATTTCTTTTGTATCTAGCATGGTGTGGTTAAAAACATGTTAAATTTATACTTAGGAAAGAAAAATGATATTCTACCAGAAACATTAATGTGTTTTTTCCTTAAAAATTAACTTTGTTTGAGACATAAAAAATTGTTTTTATTAGCATTTTTTAAAAAGTTTGAAAATTGACCCTAAAAAAAAAAACGTTATTCCAGTAGCATCACTTTCGTTTTGAAGCTATATTTTGCACGAAAATTTCGTAGTAAATTTTGTAGTCACCGCCATTTTTAAAACACGTTCAAAATTCACACCTAAACGAAGAAAACATCGTTCCAGTATACACACTTTTCGTTTTTAGCACTGTTTTTGATGTTTTTTTGGGGTTTTTTGGCCAGAGTTCCCGTTTTTAGTTTATAGTTCCCGTTTCAAAGTTTACATTGTTTATTCTTGATTTGGTTAAAACCCTCAAAGAGGGAAATAGTCCACGGCCTGAGCCAACGTGGCCACTTCAGGAAATTTAGTAATAAAAGAATGAAAATTTACATAAGCTTCTCACATGAATGGTTACCCTACAAATGACCCTCCATGCTCTTTAAATAGATATCATGGACCAATTGGGTGTTAAGCCATGGATCAAGAGTTGGTAATATTGAGGAGAGAATGAACCATCAAATCACTACATATCGTGACCGTTGGATTGTAAGTTACAAAAGTAAATAGTAAAGAAACACACTTTACTTAACTCTACACTAGACCAAGTTATACTTAACATTTCCTATGTGTCGGAATATCCTGACATCCCCCCTTAAGAATAACTTGGGATAGGATTGAAGGATGTACAAATATGGCACCATAGGAGAAGGAAGGAGGCATTAGAGCCTATCCCCCATTAATGACAACATCCTAAACTCCAACCATGAATTGAATTTTAGTAAACTTCGCCTCTGTGAGAGCCCTTGTAAAGATGTCTGCAACTTGATCATCTGTTGAACAATATTGTACCTCAAGAAAATGGTCATGAATGAGCTTTCTTATAAAGTGCATGTGTAGTTCAATGTGTTTGTTGCGCTGACGTTGGATTGGATCTTTTCTTAGTTGAATGGCACTTTGATTATCACACGAAAGTGTAGTCGGATGTCGCTACTGAAAGCCAAACTCTGACAGGATCTGACGAAGCCACAAGGCTTCCTTGCTAGCTTCTATGGCACCACGATACTCTACTTCTGCTGAAGAAAGAGAAATGGCACTTTGTTTCTTGCAAGCCCATGTAATAGTTCCTGAACCAAGAGTGAACACATAACCTGCAGTAGACTTCTGATCATCAGGGTCACCAGCCCAATCGAAATCAGTGAAACCAACCAATAGAGGAGATGCTTCTGCACTGTAATGAATCCGAAACTGAATTGTAACTCAAACATAACATAGTATTATTTTAGTTGCTTTCTAATGAATTTCATGTGGGTTTTGCATAAACCGAGCAATAAGGCCAACAACAAAGGAAAGGTCAGGACGAGTATGGGTTAGATACAAAATTTTTCCTACAAGCTGACGGTATAAGGTAGCATCAACTTCAGGGGAAGTACAAGTGATTGAAAGTTTGGCTCCACACTTAAAGGGAGAAGGGGATGGCTAACAATCTTCCATGTGAAAATGACGTAGAATATCACATGCATACATGGACTGGGAAAGGGACATACCTTCCTTGGATTGCAAGACTTGAAGACCAAGAAAATAATGCAAGTTTCCCAATTCTATCATTTCAGACTTCTTTTTAAGGTCGGACTTCACATGGTTTATAATGTTGGGATCACTGCCAGTAAGGATAAGATCATCAAAATAAAGAGCAGGAATGATAAGATACTTGCCCACTTTCTTTGTGTAGATAGTATTGTTGGAATGACACCTACAAAAGCCAGCTTCTAAAAGAAAACTATCCATTTTGGCATACCAAGCACGAGGGGATTGCTTGAGACCATAAATGGATTTCTTAAGCCGACATACAAGGCTGGAGTCAGTTTGTATAAAGCTAGTAGTTTGTTCGATATAGATTTCTTCATGCAAGTCCCCATGCAAGATGGTAGATTTAACATCCATCTTATGGACTTCCCATTTGAAAGAGGCAGCAAGGGAAAGAACAAGGTGGATAGAGTTCATTTTGGAAACAGGGGAGAATGTTTCAGTATAGTCAATGCTTTCAACTTGTGAAAAACCCTTAGCAACAATACGAGCTTTATGTTTATCAAATTTTCCATCTGGTTCATACTTGGTTCTGTAAACCCATTTGCCTCTAACAAGTTTTCATCCCTTCAGAAGAGGAACAAGATCCCATGTATCATTTGCCAATAATGAACAATATTCTTCATTCATAGCTGCATCCCAGTCTGGATGCCCTGAAGCTTCAACAAAGGTGTCAATATCATAATTCACTGAAGCTTGAGAGAGTAAAGAAGAGGCTCTATCGAACTGAGAACGTGTACATCGCTGATCTGTGGGATCACCAACAAGAACACCTACTACATCCCAAGTAGCACAGACCCATTTTGGAAGCTGACGTGCTGAAGGAGGATCTTGAGAAGGTGGAGGAGGATTGTCATTCTCGATGTCATCATCCGAAGAAGAAATATTTTCATAAGTAGAAGGGATAGAGATAGGTGACACATCGGCCGAACTAGGCTTGTAGGCCCATATATTTTCAACAAACTTTACATCTCTTCTAATGATAAAATTTTTGGACTTAAGTGGAATAAGTCTATATCCTTTAACATCTTCAGAATATCCAACAAAAATACATTTTTCACTCTTAGGTCCTAAAGATTTATGTTTCTCATTTGCAATATGGGCCCATGCTTCACTTCCAAAAACACGAAAGTTACTTATATCTGGTTTAATTGAGCTCCATGCTTCTTTTGGAGTGATATTATTTAAAACCTTAGTATGAGTGTGATTTACTATATAATTTGCATAGTTAATTGCTTCTGCCCAAAAATTAAGACTAAGTCCTTTAGATTGAAGCATATAATTAGCCATTTCCTTTAAGGTATGATTCTCCCTTTCAGTCTCGAGCCAAACCTTCAGTCACTTGTATTTCCCCTGAAGTTGATGCTACCTTATACCATCAAATTGTAGGAAAAATTTTGTATCTAAGCCATACCTGTCCTGACCTTTCCTTTTTTGTTGGCCTTATTGCTTGGTTTATGCAAAACCAACATGAAATTCATTGGAAATCAACTAAGAGAATACTTCGTTATGTTCGAGGCACAATTTAGTTTTGGATTCATTACAGTGTAGAAGAATATCCTCTATTGGTTTGTTTCACTGATTCAGATTGGGCTGGTGAACTTGATGATCAGAAGTCTACTGCAGGTTATGTGTTCACTCTTGGTTTAGGACCTATTACATGGGCTTGCAAGAAACAAAGTTCCATTTCTCTTTCTTCAGCAGAAGTAGAGTATCGTGGTGTTGTAGAATCTAGTAAGGAAGCCTTGTGGCTTCATCAGATCCTATCAAAGTTTAGCTTTCAGCAGCAACATCCGACTACACTTTGGTGTGATAATAAAAGTGCCATTAAACTATGCAAAGATACAGTCTAACATCAATGCAACAAACACATTAAACTGCACATGCACTTCATAGAATCCATCAAGGAGTCCCTCACCCCATATGTATCAAACTTAAGCACTTCAAAAGATGTATATAACAAATTGGTAGATTTATTTTATGTGAGTTCAGTAGGTGAAGTTATATCTCTAAGACAAGAAATCTACAAATTGAAGATTTCAAAGCAAGAAGGAATACACTCATACATCATGAGGATTTTTGAAATAAGAGATCAAATTCAAAATCTGGGTTAAATAATGTCTGACGAATAAATGACCACTGTAGTATTAGATGCGTTACCAAAGGAATGGGGAAATGTCAATTCAAGTATTTATGGGAAGAAAGAAGCCAATCCTTTCCATGATCTATGGTCTCTCTGCAAAATTGAAGAAACCAGATTAAAGGAAAAATTATTGTGGGATCAAATGAACAAAACTAAGCATATGTTGTTATGGCAAAGAGAAAGGGAAAATTTGGAAACTTTGGTCCCCAAAAGAAAAATAAGAACATCAAAAGGGTTCGGTGCTATGTATGTTAGGAATATGGGTGCTACAGAAGAGATTTTCCTAAACTTAAGAACGATAATAACAAGAGAAATAAGGAAGAAGCCCATATTACCAAAGAAGTGGAAGAAACTAAGAAGAAGAAGCTTAAGCAGGACGAAGTCAGAGATCTCTACTATGAATGAGATAATCTCTTCCACTAAGTACTCCTCAGTTGTGTAAATAATATCTATCTAGATAGGAGGCAGTGTAAATATGATAGGATGCATCATATCAGAAGATGGCATCATGGTAGAAACATTAGAAGTAAGAGCTCGTGACATCAACATATGAAACATGAAGGGTGTCTGACATAAAATCTATGGTAGTCAAATATGAAGGATATAGCTCTTGGGAACCTTATTGAAAGCTCAAGTGACACTTATGGGAAAAAGGAAGAAGTCATCAAGGACGATTCTCATCATACATCACTCAAGAGGTAACATTTTTTGGATAGGTTTATGCAAGATCCTCCAGATTCTCTGATGAAATATTCATCGGAAGATTCACCAATCTAGAAAGGAAAAACGTATCTCATCAGGAACTCCAGCTTGTAGAATTAATGGGATGATTATATGATGACATAAGTGATGAAGTTTATCAAGGATTGAAGCTCTTCCAAATCCTGGAAGTTGTTGAAAGAATCCTAGATGGCCCAAAGGGAAAATGAGGTATGTATGCATGTATTCAATATTATAAAGTCATGTCGAATGGTTGTAGGTAACATGGATCACTACTCTATATTGAGAAGAATCATCAAAGTGAAAGTATATTCTTCTATATAAGGATATAGCAAGGCATGGGTCACACTAGATGAAATCAACATAATATGTCCTCATATGGAATATGAGGTAATTAACAGTAAGTGGAGGAACTCTGATTGGAAGCTCTTCGAAATGAAACATTTGAAGCAAGGAAGGAAGATATTGTAGACTATGCAACCATGGATGAAGGAAATCAACATTCGGGAACTGAAAGTTTCAATTATGACATATTTCGAAAGATATGAAGACTCTGATGGAAGTATGAAAAAGATAGAGACCCTTGACAATATACATCTTTAAGAAATGTGTAAACTTATATTTAGGATGTTGATGCCATCAAGAAGATGTCATGATGAAGTACCATCACAAAGGTAATTTTAATTTAAGTGTTCATTTCTTATTTTTTAACACATATCTGGATGACCTTATGCAATATTTACAAGGGAAGAACTATGAATGTCCTCCAAGAGAACAATGTAGAATGATGTAATATCCTTCTGAACAATAGAACATGAAGAAGGTAGAATTACATGAAGCAAGGCCATATGTAGATTGATGGATCACTATTTGATTAAAGGAATGATGACATGACTGACTCGTGGATGAAAGTTATGGATGAACTGTGCCCTATGAAAAATTCCCAAAATATTAATACTCCATAACAAAGAAGAAATTCATGACATCGAAGGAACGAGCTCTTCATGTTGTTGTAGGTCCCTAGCTAGAGCGAGCTTGGAAACAATTTTTATTACTTGATAGAAACTTGGAATCGAATTATCCTCCCTAATTGAGAGGGAGATATTGACACGTCATTCTTGTCTTCACTGGGAAGAAAGAATGGAGGATTGGGTAAACATTTGGCATCCGATGCTCTTTGAGGATGAGATAGGGAATCCATGATAAGTATAGTCATAGAGGACCGATATTCATTGAGTACTGGGAATCCAAGATAAGAATATTATTGGTGGAACATACCCTAAGAACCCGGGTGGCGTATGTTCTAGGAGAGACAATGATGAGAGTGTTTATGAATCATTTCTCTCACCAGAATTGAGCTCGGATCTTGTTGAGAGATAGAGTTGTTAGTCAATTCTTTGCTATGTGCCAATTGTGGTTGATATGATGCTATATAGATGGGTTACCAATCTGATTCTTCTTATGAGAAATTATTTAGATTCAGAATGACCAATTACCTCCCTATTTAAGAGGGAGTGTTGAAAAGTGTAACTAGGTCCGGTCTTCATAATGACATGTAATTGTGATTTTATGTAAAAGATGAAAAGAAGAAAAAGGTAAAATTATTCTAATGCGCCTCATGGGTTTCATGAGAAAAAGATTTTATTTTTAGTTAAGGCTTCCATTGTGAGCCCTTAGGGATTTTTTCATCTAGTCATAAAAGTCTAAGGAGTCATTGTCATCTATTCAAGGCATGTTACACCTTTTAAAAGTCAAATTTTTTTTCTAATTCACCCTCCAAGACCTTGTCGCAAATCCTAACTCAAGTTGTCCTACAGTGAAAGGGATAATACTAGAAAGATGATGTCGGTATATTTCAGTGATCATGTTAGCCTAATAATCATGGACGACCCACTATATATAGTATTTCTCGGCCCCATTTGGAAGAGAACAATTCGGTCAAGCATGTCCGAAATAACCAAGTGGAAAAATCATCTTAGAAGGAGCCTTAAAATCAGTGAAGGAAGAGGAAAGGATAATGACGATAGTGACATCAATGTGGGACTATTTTTGGGCTAGTCTACCCTCACACATACAAATATTACAGATCTGAAGTTTGCAAAGGGACGTCAAAGATTGCATTCATATAAGGGTGCTCTAGATTGGGTGAAGACTTCGTTGAAGGGAAGTCGAGTAGAAGTGAAAAGAGTCTCCCTCTAAAAGGAGATTGTTCAATGATCAAAAGCTGATAGGGTTTGTATTGTGAACAAAAATATTGTAGACTTACAAGAACAGATCGAAATTATGAAGGAAGTCGAGAATAGGAAGAATAAGAGAAGCATTGACGTAAGGGTGAAGAGGAGGCTTGTGACTTGGTCTTGGAAGGGCTCTAGTGTCAAGGGTCTTTATAATCCTCTATGTATTTGTCAGTTGAAGCTTCTATAAGAGTATTTTTTTTTGTTTTCCTCTCAAAGAGTGAGATGTTTTAACCCTAGATGGCAGCCTATATCTGATGTCTCGTGTCTACTTATTGTTCAAGCATTGGTATTTGTCTTGATGAAAAGAACACAATAAGAACATAAGAAGGAGAAGGTCATAATCAAGCAGTAAAAAGGCACTCACAATAAATTATCAAAGTAGAGAAATCACCTATCTATTGATGCCATATATATTTTCAACAGACACCCCCCATACTACCCATTGGTCACCAGGCAACAACAAATAGTCGATCCAGGTTGTAGCAATAGATTTGGACCCCTCTATGTTTTTTCCTTTGTTATTATTTTTCAGTTTTTCACTTTCCTATTTATTTGTCTTTCTCTCATGGCCTTGGAGGGCCATATATTACAATATGTATGGTTTATTTTGAATCTCTAGGAATTTTTTTTATCTTTTGCCTCTCTTAAATGGATACATTTTTTGACATGGTCAGATTTCCCTAGTGACTGGCTAATCTAAGACATTCAACTCTTTCATGTGATTTATTTTTTAGAAAGTAATACAAATATTTACTCAAAAGAGAAATAAAATGTTTTATATAATATATAATAATACATATTATAACATAGTGATAAAGTATCATTTCTATATTACACCAACTTACATCAATCTTAACTCTCGATCTACCAAGTGTCAAGAGAGATCAAATCTCTTAAGGCACAAAACTATTTTAGAGTGAAAAGAAATTTGATCTATATCGGTGCTTGGTAGACCGAGAGTTAATATGGATCTAGGTTGGTTTAATTATTGATAATATTAATAATTAATAATTATAATTATTAATTTTATTTTTTATTTTACTTTTATTTTTATTATGTTGAGAACTTCTAGAATATTGTGTAGACTCATTGAGGTGTCTCATGTTTTGGGCAATGCTTCACCCATCTTAATGGACAAAAATATTAGATTGATGTCGTGAAGAGTGATATACCAAGAATATATAAAGGATATTGCCATTACGGAGCATGAAGAGAATGAGAACGTTCATTAATAATTATTAATTTATTGGAATCAATTAAACGAATTTCAAAAAATAGCTAAAATGGAAGGAGGAATTAAATAATAATAATAATAATAATAATAGATTTTTGTCAAACCAATATTAGTATTAATGATATATGGGTTAATTATATATATTATAAATAATAAATTAGTGGATGTTCAAAATGATACAAAAGAGATAATGATTAATAACTTATATGAAAGAGCTAAAATAATGTTACTAAAATAAATTATTAGGTTAAATCCCCGATTGAGGTGTGATACATCTAATGGATCTTCTCGGGATCCTTGTTATGAGTAAGTTGGTTGATGAAGGGTAGGAGGGTTTGTGTACCCATGCCCTAACATGCTTGGTTATCAACGTTGGGTGGTAGTGTGCATTGTGATTATTAATGACGATGCGACGAGCTGATGTGAACTTTCCCTCGAGGTGGTATGGGATCGAAACTCTATGTGTTTTACAATTTTGTGTTGGGTTTTGGTTCTTTGTGGTGGTCGAAGGTTCCTATTAAGTGTATCCTCGTTTAAAAGAAAGGACAAGTGTGTTAATTTATCAGACATAGTTGGTTTCCTCAGTTTAATGACATCCTCTGTCAGGTATGTAATTCTCTTTATACCTCCTCTCCTACTATGGTCTGCAAAGTACTCTGTTGTCTCTCAGATCTTAAAAGACATGTCCTACAGTATGATATTCGGAAGAAAATGGAACCATTGTCTGGAAAATTGGACAATTTTCGTTCTCTTGTCCTATGTGATTTTTTCTTTTTATGTGACTATATCTATCCACTTTGGCATTATTTTATCCCGCACGGGAATGTATTATGTCTCTCCAGTTTGGAATTATCTAGTTGGTGCATGTCTATTCATCGATGCTCGATATTTCATTGAATTGTTGATTCTGATAATAGGAAGTATCCTGAACCTCTTGTATTTGATTCATTGCACTTATCCTATGGTTTTTTCTTAAATTGGGCTCAGGAATCCAGTGTGTGGAGCCTTCTTTCCTGGGAAATAGATCCACCTTTTCTTGCCTGTGTAAATGGTTTCACTTGGGCTTGGGGAGCCTTAATTTTGTATCTTATGTTCAAGTTCGCAATCCCGTTCCACCCTCAGGGTATTTGGTAGGCTTGAGCCTAATGTAAGATGCGACCTACTTCTATGTTATGTTATTATGTCAGGTCATCATAGCCACTATATGTACCTCGCATCCAAGCGGGTACGTTGGCCTAGATTTTCGGTTCGCTCTATGTCACCTAAGGATTTTGGTGTCTCTGTTATTTGGTGGAAAACATGTATGGATTTCTCAACCCCTAGTTTCTGTTCTTCAGGCAAAGGTGGTCACGGTTGGGGAAGGATATCGGGGAAGAAAGGAGGTAAAAACCCATCCTTGAACCATCAAGCACGAAGATGTGGCTGTAAATCAGCTGTTGAGATCACTTGAGGTGCAACCTAGTCCTATCAAACAAGTACTCGGAGTCAAGTTTTGAAATTGATTTCAAATTGGGAATCTGAATTCAATTAGTGTTCAGAAGAAAAGGTTTAGGTGCAAGACTAGTGTGATTTAGTTATGAACCCAAGACATTCTAGAGGCCGCACCACCCAATACAAGAAAATTGTTCACCTCTACTCATTGATGAAAAGTATTGTGGCCAAGGGTCTTTCCAATATGATTCAGTTTTTCAGGAAATTTAGAAATAATTTCAACTCATACAACTCCAAATTTAGTAGCAGAATGTTCGTCTCAGCCACATTGAAAAAAACATTCCATGTCTTCCTTAGTATGAATTATTAGGTTCAAGTGCAAAGGACCCAACTCTTGTGGAGTCCTCTGGTGATTAGGAATTTGCATGTTTATGGCTACACTTATTTCTTTTTAATATTCTATGATGTATATGTAAACTAGATTTCTATGCTATAGATATTTGGGATGTAGATGGTTTCCAGACATTCAGTCCTACAAGGCACTGTTAGACAACCTAATTTTTTTTGTTTTTGGATGAAATTTAATGTTGTTCAATGGACAACAGAGCTTGTTACTCAATGTGGAAGTTGAGGCCACTGAACGTCTTGACTATGTTTGTAACATACTTTTGATAAAAATGAATGAACGAAAAAGGTCCTGTCAAACTTACAAAAAAAAATTATTAGGTTTAAGAAGTATAAAAATAGAGTAAACTAGAATCAGAGGGGCTTAACTGGGTAAGATATACCATACCACATGCATTCATATTGGGGGATATATATTGAAGGAAAATTGACATAATATATTAGGCATATAATAGGGGATAAAGGGATTTTATATTGGTAGGTACAAAAAATGGAGCTCACAGCTAATGAGAAAATATAAACGAGTATAAAAAATGTTAATGAAAAAATGGATCCCTACAATATCTAGTGAAAGTAGAGTATTTTGAATTGGGAAGGTGTATTGGGTTTGTATTAGTAGGGGGTAGTCAAATTAGTGGTATTTTTAGTATGCCACTAAAACACATGATATGTCATAGGTTAATTGAATGATGCCCTTGTGCCTTATCTACCCATCCCAATGGATATGGGTTTGGATGATCACAAACTTTCAATCGCAATTAGTTGACTAACTATGTTGTGATGGTATTTTTCGACAATTGTGAGTCGAACAAAGCATCAATTTTCATATACTTAACCTATATCATATATAAAATATTTTCCCCATCTCGTTGTATTCCCATTGTTGAAGGCTACTTAGATCACCCCCTTCTAGTTTAATGTGTAGACAATATTCTCATCCACACCTGAGATGTTTTCGACCTGGTTGCTCAAGTCTATGGCCATGATACTTTTATTCTTCCCACCCATCTTTTGGTTCTTTGGTTTGAGTTCTAGATGTAGTTTCCAACACTTCTCTTATATATGAACATTGATTTTATAGTGGTTTTAATGGTTTCTATTATATTTATACTGGTGCTTTATGGATATTGTCTTTTTTCCCTGCCCCCGTTTTCATTTCTTCTTTCCTTTTTTGGAATATTCTCTATGTTCCATTTGTGGTGTTCATACAGAACCCTGAATGATGATTCAATTAGGCTTCGCCTTTTTTAGCAAAAGTTAACGGGTCCCGCGGCTAAATGGTATATAGAATTTCCTAGAGCTTCGTTTGATAACTTCAGCACCCTTGCCACTACTTTTTTAACCCATTTTTAGTTACCCACAAGGTATGAAACAGGGACAGAACTCCTTCCCAACTTTAAACAGAAGAAATCCACTGACATATCTGATCATATTCATGAGTGGCAGCATCGTCGAAGAATGGTAAAGACATATGTTCCTGATCAACGTTTAGTTGAATGGTTTATAAAGTCATTATTACCCTCTATTACAGAAGATGTGGCTAAGGGAGGAGTTGTCACTAAAGAGCAAGTCATTGCTCGTGCACAATATTTAGACTTGATCTATACTCAGTCTGGCACGCTCTACGACAAAATTCTTGATGCTCCTGGACCGGAATTTTCCATTCCTCACACTCCTAAATCAAACAAGGACTCTCATGCCGGCGATGGCGTGATAGGTGAAACAAGCACGAAAACCGCAAAGACTACATCTAAAAAACCCTGCATAGTTTCTAGTCAAAAAGCAGATTAAGAACCTCTCGCCTTGGAGGTCAACGATGTGTCAATTGACAAAGGAAAAAATCCTAAGAAACCATGGGGAAAGAAGAAAGGGACAAATAATAAGAAGAAACAAGAAAATTCACCTCCTGAAAAATCTTCTGAAAACCATGCTAGGCGAAAGAAACCTCGTTATCCATGTTACATATGTGACGATGAGCATGTCACGAAAGATTGTCCACATGAAGCTGCGGTTATGAAATTTTTAAAAACTTCAAATACCCCAGCGGTGTTGACTAATCCGTTTCTGAGCCCAGAAACAAGCCTGTTTGCTATCGATCATGCTTCCCCATCCCAAGTGCTTATGTTATCCATCTCGAAACTACAAAATGATGCTTTGATATCTACAAGGAATAAAGATTATGGAAATCCATAGTCGTCAAACAGCAAGGCTACAGATCAACCTAATAGTTCGACAACAACTTCGTCAGAATTTGTTCCACCATTTATTCTTGAATTAACAATAAAACCGCCTAAGGGAGTAGTACATAAAACGACATTTAATCCTCGTCTCGAGCAGCAAAAAATTATAATATAGTGGAAGATTTGGCCAAATCGCCATCCGCTATGTCGACACTTAAAGTACTACAAAATTTCCCATCCCAAAAACAGGCTTTGTTATCAGCAATAGGTGGGATTGATCCAGCAGATTCCAATCGAGTGGCCTTTAATCATAAAGATACGAACCTCAGTTACCAACATAACTTACTTTCCTCATAGAGGTAAAAGCCCTCAACAAAACTGTTCATCAAACAATCATTGATGAGGGAACATCTACCTATATTATTTCAATGAGTTGCTGGAAAAAAATTTGCTCTCCACCCTTGTCACGATCATCAACGAAATTAAAAGAGTTCGATGGAAGAACATACACGCCATATGGGATATTAAGTAACTTGCAAATCGAACTGGGGGGCAAGACAGTAGAAATTGAAGTCGAGGTCATCGATGGAAACCTTGACTACAAAATCCTACTGGGAAAGCCCTAGGTTTATGCTATGGCTGCTGTTGTGTCAACATATTTTAGAAAGATTTCATTTCCCTTCCAAGGTCGAATTACAATCGTTGACCAACTAACCTTTTTCCCAAACAGTTCACAAGCTATTGGAAGCATTCCATTGATCCATGGACATTCTCAATTGCTTCAACATGTCGGAGTAGGTCTCCTAAATGACACATGCTTAATGGGTACTTTTGTCCTCTCACCTCCAAGTAATCTGGTAGAAGTGGCTACAGTGGGAACCTCTCATATGATATCTTCTACATCATAAAAGATTAAGAAGAAATTTGACCATTTCGATAGTGTGGATTATCATGAGGTATTTCCTCCAAGCCTTACCATACCTACATCATCTGACGATCAATTCAGTGATGTTGTACATTATGTACTGGGGGCATTGGAACCATATCTTTCCTTCATCACCCGTTATGAGTTGTGATCAAAGGTCGCCAGAGGATAGTTCGTTGACTGGTGTCAACCTCATTAAAAAATGAAATCTTTTGATTTCTGGTGAAATGATTTATCATGAGGATCTAAGGTATTCAAATTGGAAGGTGATGCTGGATCAGACAGCTGGGTTGTAATCCTCTCTTACATTACTATTAATAAAGTTCTTTGATTTTTCCTCCATATGATCTTGTATTTGTGAATCTTATTGTTTATGAATGCAATTGTATGGTCAAATTGTTTATGATTCTGCATTGTTTATGATGTTTTAGATAGAGATGCTTTGATAGTTTGCTATTACTTTGACTCTACAGGTACTCTTTGAAGCAGGACAAGTAGGAGAGGAGTGGAAAATTCTATCAAGTAAAGGAGAAATAAAGCTAGGATCAAAGCGAAATATCCAGGTTGGTCCTCTTTTCCTCTCTTCCATCTATCACACTTAAAGAAACTCTTAAAAAACTTTCATTGTTTGTTTCTAAGATAGCTACCCGCCTTAGTGGGACTAGAATTTTGAATCGACACTAGTTTGTTTGTTTGTTGTTTGTTTTATAAACTACAGATGTAGCTTGAAGTTAGCCACCTAGCCTTAGAAACGCCTTTGTTATGCAATTGCGAAGTAGATAAATGCTGCTTTAGTCAATCTCCAGGTTGTTTTATGAACTGAACATCTGACTTACAAAGCATCCTAAGTGCCCTTGTGGTAGCTCAAAACCTCATCAGATCCTACCCTTATGTTTTGTGTTTATTATCCATCATTACTCAGCCTAAATCACTAAACTTAGCTGCAGGTTTTGAGAAAAAACCAAGGTCCGTTTCACTCCTTGGCCCATCGCACTGTCTGTAACTGTGCAACCTGGATGCATCACACCTCTCGTGTGTTGTAGGTGAGATGCATCCCTGTTTCCCTTTGTAACAGGTGCGATGATTGAGTGAACTGTTTTTCTTCTCTGAAATTTAGCTTTTTCTCTATGTTTTCAGCTTTATTCAGTAGTTTTGTTGTTCATGATCAATACCTTCTTGTTGTAACCATCTTCCTTCACATTATTTCAGCCTCCATCAGTTAGGAATTGTAAATGTTTTTGTGTATTTTTCAATTATTTACAGTCTTCCTTTGTCAAAAGTAGCCTAATCGAACTGTCGTTTTCGGTGCAAGTGTCGTAATTGTCATTTTGAATCACAAGAAGAGTGTCATAAAGTCTTCCTCTTCTGGATAGTTGATTGTATTTTTGTCATTGTACTAGATTTTGAAATTATTCGTATTTCAAGTGTTGAAAAATGTTTTCAATTCGAAATCTAAAAGTGTCGACTTAGTCTTCCTTTTGTTTTGAAAAGAAAAATTGTTAGTGTTGTCGCTTTGAGAGAAAATAGTTCAGATCTGTACTTAGCTTTCTTTTTTGTCATCACACATTAAGAAAGCGGAAAACAAATACATGCATGTGCATCTACATTTTGACTGCTTGCAAAATTTGATTTAGGAAAGTGCATTTAGTGTGTTATCTATGCTCTCTGCTAAAAGAAAAATCATTATCTTCTTTCCTTTGTAGCTAGGATTTTCATATCTAAAAGAAAATAAACGACTATTTATCATTTTATATTGCATATTTAGGAATTTCACATCTACATCACGCGGTGAACCTTGAAAGACAAACTTCTAAGCAAGATCAACTCTAAAATAAACCTCAATGAACATAAAAATGCTTTGGAATCTAATGCAACACATCTAGAAGTCTAGGCTAGAGACATGCTCCAGCATCGTAAAACCTGGTAACTATTGTTTTCATCGCAGGTTGGGTGATTCCTCCTCTTTGATACAACAAGTGCCAGTATGGACTTGTGCTCCCTGTACCATCGAGTATATATTGGGAGACCACAATAGGATGATATCATTTATCCTTAGGAAGCCATGTCTGCCACCGTATTGATCGTAATGCACTGAACACAGCATTCGGGAAAATTAAATACCGTACATAAGTCCTTGGTAATTTCTCTATCATTTATCACCAAGGTGTATTTTGTAGTTTTACGATCGATTTGGTAAACCCTCTATCTAGACTTCCAGAGCAGTCACTTTCGTTCCTTTTCGACTCCGTAAAAGAGAAGGTCCATCTGAGCACTTGTCACTTCAGGCTCATCAAAAATTGAAGGCGACTAGAGTCACCTTTAGTTTTTTCTCGACACTTAAAAATTGAAAAAGGAAGTTGCGTCCAACTGTCTTTAAAATCTATTTTAAATGGAATAACATCCTTGTTCCTACGTTGATCTGAGGTTGATATAATGGAGTCTATCAATCAAGGAATCCCCCTTGGAGGGAATTCTAGTCCTTTCTCCTCTTGGGGATATATTGGTTCTCCATATATGGCTACATTGTCCCTTCCAAGAATCACAATTGGCCTGCCGGTATTGCTTTTCTTGACCTCTGTCGTTCAAAACACCGCAATTCCTCAACAATCTAATCAGCAACTAGATTATACTAAAGTTACCCCTTCACCTTCTACTTCATTTGTTTCTCCTTTCCCTTCTTCCTCTTCGCTTGGTGAAACTAGTGACACTAAAATCCAAGTAGCTAAGAAGAAAAAGAAAGGGAAGGAGAAGAAGAAGAAGCCAGCTAAGCAAGGGAACACCAAAGCATCGTCTGGTGAAAATCCACACACTAAAATTTCGAAACCAAAAACTCCATGCACAATTTGCAAGGAGAACCATTACCATCAAGATTGCCCTTGCATCCCACGGATCTTGAGAGAATGGTCTCCCCACTTACACCATTCGGTGTCATCAACCCCTGACAGTCAGGTTGACAGCGCACCATCAACTAGTGAAAACGAAGTCAATCGACAGAAAGGAAAAGCTAGAGTTCCATGTAGATTATGTGATGGTGATCATACTCTTCACCGTTGTCCTCTTCTGGACGAAGCCAAAGACATTTTGGATAATCATCCTACTTCACCACGGCGACTTCCACTTGGATACAAGAAACTCTTGCCACATCCTTTGCTAGTTGAAAACTTGGTTGACATAACTCAATTGTCGATCGAATCGCCTATCATTGAAAGTGAACCTTCTGAGTCCATACCAAATCAAATTCAACTAGTCGAGATGGCAGTCGACCCAGTCTTGCCTTCAGAAAATCCACCTTTAGATGATATAGTTTCCAAAGAGGATGAGAACGACACCGTTCAAATTCTTTTTATCGATATGGAGTCTAATAAACTTGGGGAAAATCTGCCCATTCCTTCACAACACAAAGAGACCCCTCCATTTCATGAAACTTATCCGGACATTTATCTGGTACCTCCTCCGAGCAGTCTAGTTGTTTTCTTTGATTGGAATCAACTAGCGAAACCTTACCTTCCATCTAATGTACCATTATGAATCATAGTATAGGTTTACAAAATGATCGTGTCTGGCACAATCATAAATGAAAGGGCTTCGATGAGTATCCTTTCCTCAACTACTTGTAAAGCGCTTGGTTCGCCATCGCTTTTGCCTGAAAATCAAATTTGTTGGGCTTCAACAAAAGAACCAATCGACCATTAGGGATCCTTCCAACGTTACCGATAACTTTGAGAAAGAAAACCATTTATTTGAACATGATGGTAGTCCAAGGTCCACTAGATTACAATCTACTCCTTGGATGTGATTATATATATAGAATGGAAGCCATTGTTTCCACATTCTTCCGAGTGATGTCATTTCCACATGAAGGTAGATTGGTGCAACTTGTCGACCAACTTTCATTTCCTGGTTCAAACATAGCTATAAATAAACAATAATCCCTAAATGGTCTCTTCGCATCAACAAAGTCTCTTCCATCTTCATCCCATCCACCTAATTACCGCAAGTAGTTCGGTGAGTGTGATGAAGATTAGGGGGCATGCACCCTAGTCTGCTTCGGCAAGCGAACCCAAAGGAAAAGAGAGATTTTCTTGAAAGGTCATAATACTTGGACCGAATAACATTCCCATAAAGTTTATGTAATCAGTCTAACGCGATTATTTCCTTTGTACGATTGTGAAGCTTAAAACATTCATCTTCGTACGTTATGTGATTCGGGCTCACAACAATCACCTTCATCCATTTCGACGGGCAAAGAAAAGGAAGAGTTTTTGTCGGTCGACACAAACAATCCTGCCTAACCGCAGGAACTTCCATTTGGTAACCTGGAAACTCTCCTTCTACTAAAAGACCTAGGGTCATGCAAACCTTTGCATGTAAGTGAAAAGCAACCTTTGATTTTCTTAGTTTGTAGATTCTTAACCGTTTAACCTCGTAGCTCGGTCGTTTCTAGCTTAAATAAAAAGGTCATGAGCACATGTTATAGTAGTGATCAAGCTCATTAAAAAATAAATCTACCAAGAGACATTATCAAAAGACTGGTAAGAGCAATGTTCCCACAAGGTTCAAGCTCGTTAAAAAATCAACCTAAAATGAGCACATGTTGGCACAAGGTTCAAGCTCATTAAAAAATAAACCCGCCTTTGGTAAATAACCTTTGTGATCGGTTTGTTATCTGCCCTTTGTGAACTTTGGTTGTGTTCATTCCGTCACCTCCATTTCATTCGGCGACCATACGCTTCCACTTGATTGTTTACCCTTTTGAGGAACATCTGCGACGAGTGATTCTGATTGCCACCCTCTTCACACTACCATGTTTTGAGAAGTTCCAAACTTACCTGGAACTAGCTGCTACCTTGAAATATCACTCATTCCTAAAAAACGAGCCTCTTTTAAACTCTTTCTAGACTCGTTAAATATAAAAATATTGTGGAGCTATTGGCCTTCCTAGCTCATTAAAGTAAGGGGAACGCTATCCCTCTTACATGTTTTAATCTTTTTGGACTTGAGGGATTATTAAACAAAAAGATCGAGCACTTTTCTTTGTCGGTTCGTTAAAACTATCGAAAAGTCATCCCTTTCGTATTATTTTATAGTTTTTCAGACTTAAGGGATTATGCCATGAAAAAGGACTGTTGGAGTCTCCTTTTCATCCGTTTTTAGACTCTCTAAACAAGAAAAGGACCGAGTTATATTTGTCGTTAAAATCGTTAAAACAATAGCGACAAACTTGTCCACCTAGACAAGAACGAGTCTCACTGACGCTAGGCTCGCTAAACATAGACCAAGCATATGTTATCCTCCTCAAGCTTGTCAAAAATAAAAAGGTACTGGTTAGCAATGACTGGGGAAAAATGGGAAGAAAACTTGAAGAACTATATTGGTAGCAAGTCGCTCTTGAACATGACACTTTCACTCCATCACCGTGATTGAGTTGGGTTGGGTTTCCATTCACCATCACCATTGGTCCGCCATGCCATCCATGGGGTTAACGCTACCAGTCCATATCAGTGTCACCAATATGTTCAAGAGAAGTCATTCAGAGAATTCACCATCCAGCAAACGCCTCATCCACTGCATTACATCCACGCTTCATTTTTCATGACCGCCATTCCTGAACCTCATATCATCAGATCGTTTTCACCTCCACAAAAATCATTTGCTCCGTTTTATGTTGTAGATGTGGGATACATCAAGACCCTCCTAAAATAGGTCACTTCTTTTCGACATCAACTCATTATCCAAGAAGCTGACTTAGAAAAAACCCTTTCATTACTTTGAAGCTTCCATGGCTGAATGGAAATTTCCTCACTTCCGGTGACAGGTTTACATCAATGACCTTCGACTGAAAGGCTTTGCATGGTGTTCGACATCAGCTCATATATTCACACCATGTGAATTGTACTGTAGTACCTTGAGGGTCATCATCATTATCGGTGATTCCTCTCGCATCTGTTAACAGCTCATATTATTGGCTAGTAATGAGGTGATGTCTTTCCATGTTCGACTTCAGAACATCTTTTCACATGGATCAACTTGTACATCAGGCGAATATTGGATGAGTTTTGGAGACCCCGGATCCAGTTTCATCCATCTGGGCTGTGATATATTCAGGAAAATAAATACATCAATTGTACACAGAAGTCGCACAGATAGTCATATAAGCCAGGGAAGATGACTCTTCATGCGAAGAATCACCAGTCTGCAACAAAAGAAGATTGTTTGTCTTATGTACATGAAAATGAATTTATAAAGCTGAGCATGGGAATGCTTGCCTCAGCTAGATCATGAAAATAATATGATGATGATGTATTGTATTGTATCTTATATAGGTCACCTTCCAGTTTGAATACCTCGAATCCTCATGATAAAGCACTTCACCCGACATCAGAAGATTTATGACCTCATGCTTTGGGGGCAACTGTTATAGACATATTTGGGCACTGCAACTCCAAACTGATATGTCGATAAACCAAGGGCTCTTTAGTCCTTAAAAGTTTTGTGTCATACCCTAAAGGATCATGGTCAAATGATTACATCATTTCCTAGAAGTTCCACTTGAAAAACTACTCAGAACTCGCCAAAACTAGACCATACTGACTACTCCATGGTCACGGTGCAATGCATCTCACTTTCTACACACGGGGGATGCGATCATACTAAAAAGGCCTTCTGTAGAGTGAGAATAGACAAATGGCAGAGACAGTTTGCTAAGTGGATGATCATGGAATCTTCCAGAAACTTCTCATATGACACTTGCCTCTCTGAATTCGCCCAGGTATGAGTAAGAGATCAATGAAATCTCCAAGTGGAACCAAGAAATATTAGTGGAATGATAGGGAAAATTTTAAGAACCCCCCCTAAATTTATAAATATAATAAATGGGCGAATCTCCATGGTATATAGGAAAAATGGAAGGCGATTTTATCAATAATATAATATGTATATATAATTTTTTGGTAAATCTCTCACCAGGCATGGCGAATATTTTACTCAATTATAAAATCTTGTAAGATCTTGGCGAGTCTTTCACTAAATAATAAAACTTTGTAAAGTCCTAGTGAATCTTAGCATAGGCTACATGCTGGTTTAATTTCCCCATTTAAATAGGCTACATTCCAGGTGAATACCATGGGTCAATACCATGTGCCATTTTTATTTTTATTAATTCTAATATTAGGGTTAATAATGGTTTTTTGCATGGTATTAATAACAATCTAGTCCATGGTATTTGTCCCATAGTATTTTGGCCATAGGTTTCATCTAAATATAACCCATTTTTTGAGTGTTCGTAAATATAAGGTGACTTATGGAGTAAATATAAAAAAATGTTTTATTTGTTTACCATACCTCTCGTTTATTTATATTTTTATTATTTTACCATACCTCTTTTACAAATATGGTATTTGGCCCATAGGATTCACTTAAATAAAACCTCTTTCTTGAGCCTTCATAAAAATGTTTTATTTGTTTACCATACCTCTCGTTTATTTATATTTTTATTATTTTACCATACCTCTTTTAAAAATATGGTATTTGGCCCATAGGATTCACTTAAATAAAACCTCTTTCTTGAGCCTTCATAAATAGAACGAGGGTTATGGACTAAATATAAAAATAGGTTTTATTTATTTACGATACGTCTAGTTTATTTATATTTATATTTATTTACCATACCATTTGAGTAAGTATAAAAAGACGTTTTATTTATTTACCATACCTCCACTTTACTTATATTTTTATTTGTTTGCACCGTTACATGTATATAAGGTGACTTATGGAGTAAATATAAAAAATGTTTTATTTATTTACCATACCTCTCATTTATTTATATTTTTATTAATTTACCATACCTCTTTTATAAATATGGTATTTGGCCCATAGGATTCACTTAAATAAAACCTATTCTTGAAAATGGGCGAATGGATTAACTTAAATAAAACTTATTCTTGAAAATGGGCGAATGGAAGGTTGTAAGTCCTAATTTCAAGGGCTAAATTTACCTTTTTTACCCTCTCCCTTAAAATAAGGTGGGCTATTTGAGGTGATTTGTAAAAATGTACTATGATACAAAATATTCGCCCACTAAAAATTTAAAACCCCTTAATTTCGCCAAAGGGCGAACATTCGCCCCTAAAATTATCCTTGAATGACACTAATCAAAAACCCAGGCTGGAATTTTGTATTTTGTAAGGAAGTTTTGTTGGTTTGTTGGTGAGAAGAGACATTGCATTGTTGGGTGATTTGCTTGTTTATAAGGTGAAGAGGGATTCTACAACTCGGAGGATGATGATGGATCAGACAGTTGGGTTGTAATCCTCTCTTACATTACTATTAATAAAGTTCTTTGAGTTTTCCTCCATATGATCTTGTATTTGTGAATCTTCTTGTTTATGAATGCAATTGGATGGTCAATGTGTTTCTGATTCTGCATTGTTTATGATGTTTTAGATAGACATGCTTTGATAGTTTGTTGTCACCGAAGGTTGGGTGATTCCTCCTCTTTGATACGACAAGTGCCAGTATGGACTTGTGCTCCCGGTACCGTCTAGTATATATTGGGAGACCATAATAGGCTAATATCCTTTATCCTTAGGAAGTTGTGTCTGCTGCCCTATCGATCGTAATGCACTGAACACAGCATTCGGGAAGATTGACTGTCGTACATAAGTCCTTGGTAATTTCTCTATCATTTATCACCAAGGTGTATTTTGCAATTTTACAATCGATTTGGTAAACCCTTTGTCTAGACTTCTAGAGAAGTCACTTTCATTCCTTTTTGACTCCTTAAAATAAAAGGTCCATCTGAGCACTTGTCACTTCAAGCTCATTAAAAATTGAAGGCGACTAGAGTCACCTTTAGCTTTTTCTCGACTCTTCTTTGTCTCTTCTTGAATTTTTTCATGCACTCTCGTACACTCTAATTATGTCTCTACCTCATGTAATTCCACAGTATCTGCTAATCATGTATGCACGCAATAGTTTAGAAGTGGTACATTATGAGAGTATTTAAATCCTTGCACTTAGTCATTGGAGGATTCCCCTCCAACCTTAGGGTTTCTTTATCGATTTCCCACAAAATTAGGGAATGTGCCTCTAGTTTCAAATTGAGATTTTCCTTTATGTTATTTCTCTTGGAGTGAATGATAAAATAAATTCTAACTGCTGCAACCATTTATTTAATTTAAAAGCATAAATTTCACCTTATATGGCTTGATGTCTATCTTCCTTCCATCTTGAATAGGAAATGTGGATGTTTCATGACATTCAAATGAGGTTCTTCTCTGTTGAGTTCTTTCCTATAATCCTTCTTTGGTTCTTCTTGATCCCCCAATTTTCCTTCTAAGATGACCTCTGATTTGGAACCTCCTTCTTCTTTTATTCCAATCTTGTTCAGTAAATTTTCCATAAGGGGGTTGATATTGCAAATTATTTATACAACCTGCTCTTTGATCCTTTACAACCTCTCCACTACCATATCTCAATGGTTATTAATGGATTAATCATCGATGGCTATGGTTTTACAACATTTTTCTTAAACCAATTTGGGTCCCGTGCAACTACCCACAATATACAAAAAGACAGATTCTATGATACCAATCTTACATATAAACTACCATGGATATTCTACTAGACATCTCCTCAAAATAAATTTGATATAGAAATTTACTGAACTCCAAAATCTATATTATGAAGTTTAATTTCTCCTTACATTCCAAGAATTATTATGTTATTGTTTATTAAATATGAATGCAGAATGTAAATATTCCCAAAATAGAGAAAAGAATCGAAAAATCACTCTCAAAATCAAATTTAACATGAGATATGACTTGGGAGACCCTTTTGGGAGAAACCCTAACTAGAAGGTGAGGTTATTGTAGAAATTATGGTGTATATTTACAATTGCTCATGAAGTTTTAATCAAAATCACAAACCACAAACCTACTCTACTACCATATGAAAGTTAATTGACAATTTAGAAAAAAAAAACCAGATATGGAATAAGAAATAAAACACATGTACACAATATTTTTCATAGGGAAAGCAATTTTCTAAAAACCGCAATTCTTTCTTGCATTAATTTGATGAATAGAGATGTATTACAACTACTTTGATCAACTGAGCATAATATGCACGTGAATAACCTATATCTCTTCTCACTGAGAAGCTCTGACATAGACTTAGTCAATTTATGCCTCTGCTTAAGCCCCTATTTTCTTGGACAATTCTTGAGAAATGAGGCCCCTGTTATTTAGGAATTTCTCCAAAATGGATTGCACAATTCCAAAGGTTGATCATCTGACAACATGCAAAAGTTGCAAACGGAAGACTAGTTTACAACTGATGTTACATTTCCTTGGAATCTCCACCACAACTAGGGAACATCAATACTTGGCATGCACTAGCTATTTTGGGTTGATCGATCAGTTAACTAGATGATAGTTGATTTAGACTAATGTTACACTACACAAATGACCTTCCACCAGTTCCTCCAATAGTTGGAACTAGTTTAACTGAAAACAACTTGAGATAACTGACTTTGATTGCTAGAAATTAGCAATTTCACATGCGTAATTGCAAACTAACTCCTCCAACTCAAATTTACTGAGTAAACTGAGTGACACAAGCAATTTCACACAAGTTAAATGCATCTAAGTTCTATGATGATGTGGAAATTCGAATTTTCTCAATTTAATCAAGGAAAAACCAAATTGAGAATTTCTTGCTGCATTTTTTAACACTTCATCTAAGCATTAAATGGGTTATCAACCACCACTTCATGCACCTGTGGAACTCAAACTTCCCTCTAGACAAGGCCTTTGTCAAAATGTGAGCATCTTGTTCCTCTTTCGAATGTACTAAAGCAACATTATCTACCTCTGCACGCAGTCCCGTAAATGGTGATATCAGATATCTATATGCTTCGATCAACCATGAAATATAGGATTCTTAGAGAGATCGATGCAACTGTAATTATCATAGTAGATCACAGTTGGATTCATCATCTGACCAAAAATATCAAACAAGTATTTTTCTCATCCATATCACCTCACATGTTGCTTCACTTGCAACCATGTATTCTACTTTTGTCGAGTTAAGCACCACAAAGATTTGTTTCCTTCTATGCCAAGAAACAGTTGCGAACCCAACACTAAAAATTCCACCGGATGTACTCTTTAAGTCTGATGGAATCCCCACTTAGTATGCATCTTTGAAGCCACATAGCTTCACTCCCTCTCTCCGTATGTACCATAGTTCAAACTAGGTAGTGTCTCTGAGGTATTGTAAAAAATGCTTAATTTCCTTCCAAAAAATTTTGGGTGGCCTAACCATAGCTTGACTTAGTTGGTTGACTTCATAGCACATATTTGGTTGTGTATTCACAAGATACATGATTGAAGCCACTAGTTGCCAATAAATGGTAGCATCCACTTCCTCACCTGAAGTGGCATCCTTCTTCCTCCAGTTGGTCACTAGAGCTGTCTCCATGGCCTCACAACTCTCCATGTGAAATCTCTATAGTATCTAAGTTGCACACTTTCCTTGAGGGAAAACAGTTCCTCATCACCTTGACATACTTCCAAACCAAGGAGGTATTGCATGAGTCCCATGTCCTTCATTTCAAATTCCCTTGCAAGGTCCTCCTTGCAACTTCTAATTAGCTTCTCATCACCAGTTAAAATCAAATCATCAACATATAAGACAATAACAAGAAATTTACATTCTACCAATATATGATAGAGGTTTTCATTTGCTTCACTTTTGGTGAAGCCTAAAAGGTGACATAGTTATCGATCCTAGTGTACCAAGCACGGGGTGTTGTTTGAGACTATACAATGCTTGCTTTAGTCTACATACATGATACTTTCGATAAAAATCTCAACACCTTTTGGTTGCTCTATGTACACCTCCTCCTCAATCATCCCATTGAGAAATGTTGTTTTTACATCCATCAACTGGATCTTCCACCCCATCTGTGCATCCATAGAAGGAATTTATATAATCGATGAGTACCTTGCTACAGGAGAAAAGGTCTCCTTATAGTCAATTCCATCAATTTGGGTGTACCCCTTGGCCACAAATATGGCCTTATACTTCTCTATGCTTCCATTTGTTGCCTTCTTCACCTTGAATATCCATCTCAAACCCATTAATAATTTATCTGCTAGTCTTGGGACCACTTCCCAAACATTTTTCTTTACAATGGATTCGTACTCCTCTACCATTACAATGACCCATATATGTTTCTCTACTACTTCCGCAAAAGAGCATGTCTCAATATCTACAACCTCAGTCGTTAGAGCCATGTATCCAATGTACCAATCAGGTGACCTCCTTTACCTGCACAAATTTGAAGGAGCATCCACATTCTCCTTTGCATCTTGCACAAGTCCCTCAACTTCCTTGGTTCTTTTCCTACCTTCTTTAGATGGTTTTGCTTCAGTGCCTATCTCCACCCTCTGCTCCTCAATTTGAGGCTACTCCACAACTTCTCGAGGCTTCTCCTTTGGATATAAAATATCCTTTTTCTTGTGGGATATGAAGTGCCCTCTCAAGAGAGCATCGCATTGCTTTCTTGTGGGATGCAAATAGCCAAGTCTTATGTGCCAAAGTTCACCAACATCGTGACCTTGCAATTTCTTCGACTTAGTGATTAATGCAACAAAATATTCCACATATAGTTTATACAGGTTCTTCACATGAACTCTAATCAGCTTCACCTACCCAATGGCTATGTGTCTCAGGAATTCATTTCATTTTCTAAAGATCACATCCTAACCATGGTCTTCCAAAAATACAATAGAGATGATATTTTTCTTTAGGCTGAGAATGAACATGACATCCTTGAGCATCATAGTGGAGCCCAACTCCCTCTGAAAGGTGACTAAACCAAGCATGGTCACATTATAGCCTCCATCATCCCCTAGCTCAAAATGCATACGCATGTCTTTCTCCTCCAAGTGAGTAGAAAACTATCTACATCTTGTCATATGGAACGATGCACTTGATTCCAAGTACCATGCACTCCCCATCACTTTGTTATTCATGCATGCGATAAGGATAAAGTCAGGCTACAACTGTGAAGCCAAGGCTTCGCTTGATCCTCCTTCTAAGATCTTCTTTCCTACCTTTTTGTATGGAAACTTCGTGGCACAATTCCTAAATTCACGACAATGGAAGAATTTAATTTTGGACAAATATTTCTTCTTGCCCCTTTAGCTGGATTCTGGTTTGGATTGATATTTCTTCCATTTTCCCTTTCCAACCAATTCAAACTTTTCTTCATCCTCGCCCTTAAATGAAGTCTCATATCTACTTTTCCACCTTATTTCCTCCTATACCAAATTGGACCATAAGCGTTCAAAATTCGGTAGTTTATCCCTATCGTTCATAAAATCTTGATATCTATGCTAGCTCTTGGGGAGGCCTAGAAGGGCTAGGCTTACCAAGTTAGCTTCTAGAACATTAACACCAACCCCACCAAGTTCATCACGACATTGTGTGAACCTACTAAGATACTGTATAATAGTGTCATTCTTGTGCATCTTCATACTTCAAAGATTATCCTTGAGTTCCAGCTTCTTGTGGTCACTACTATTCTCGAAAAATCTTTTTAGTGCTTTCCACATTCTGAATGGATTTTCTCTTTCACCGATATTTGAGACAATGAGATCCCGTACTCCCTCCAATGTTATTCCCCTCACCTTGGTTACATATTTATTCCATTGAGCAAGGTTCCAGTCATTATATTTTGGTGGTTTTGCAACATCTACCTTGATTTATTCTACCAATCCATTATCATCCAATAACACCTCCATGTGATCCTTCCATGCTATGAAATTATAGTTTCCTTGTAAGGCATACTCTAGCCTAATTCCATTGAAATCCATATTCTCAGCTCTGAAGAGATTCTGCTACACTAAACTTCAAATTCAATCCTCTTGAGACACAACTTCAAAATTCCTACTCTAATTTGAATCCTGCTCTTATACTATGTAGAAATTATTGTGTCGATTTGCAAGTTCTCATGAAGTTTTAAGCAAAATCACAAGACACAAACCTACTCTATAGCTCTACACAAGTTAGTTAACAATTTAGAATAAATATTTTAGACACGCAATAAGAAATAACACACATGCAAACAATATTTTTCCTACGAAAATTAATTTGCTAAAAATGCCAAAGTCTGCTTGCATTAATATTATGAATAGAGATGTATTACAATTAATTTGCTCAATTGATCACAACTTGCAAGTGAATAATCTATCTCTCTACTCACTAAGAAGATATAACCCAGACTGAGTCAATTTCTTCCTCTATTTGAGCCCCTATTTCCTTGCACAGTTGCTAAGAAATTAGGCCCCTATTGTTTAGGAATTTCTCCAAAATGAATTCGGCAATTCCCATGGTTGATTATCTTACTGCAAGCAACACTTGTACACTCAAGACTAGTCGACAACTGATGTTACATTGCCTTGGAATCTCTAACACAACTAGGTAACTCAAACTCTCTGTATGCACTAGATATTTTGGGTTGATTGATAAGTTAACTGGATGATCACTGAGTTAGAATTAATTCGCACTACACAACTGACCTTCCACTAGTTACAATTGGAAATATTTTAGCTGAAAATAACTTGAGATAATTCACTTTAATTGCTACATATTAGCGATCTCACATGCTTAACTGAAAACTAACTACTCCAACTCGAATTTAATGAGTAAAATGGGTGACTCAAGCCATGTCAGATACATTTAGTACATCCAAGTTTTCTGCTGATGTGGAAATTCGAATTTTGTCAATTTAATCAAGGAAAAATAAATTTGAGAATTTCTTGCTACATTTTTCAACAATTACTCTTGTCTCTCTTTCTTTGAATAGAAATGGATGCAAGTAAACTAGGGTGGTACCTATCATCCATGGGCTAACATACAAAAAACCCTCTCTGTTTTACATCTCTATATCCTTTCTTAGCTACTCCACTAATCTATGGAATAAGTTCCACTCAAATAAAATATAATCCCTTTTCCTATGAGTTGATTCCTCCAACTTTTTCACTATAAAACCTTTAATATGGATGGAAAATAATATAATGATCCAATAGAAATCATACCTACCAATTTTGGGAGGCTCTCGGTACTGAAAATTATTTATTGAATGAGGTGTGGAAATTTTTCATCTACTTTCTCCATGGAGTATAATTTATCCTTGCTTATAAGTTGTCCTTCAATTAAATCTTCCAAATTTCATGTTAGACGCTATCTTGTAGTTTTGGACATATTCTAAAAAAAAAATTATTATATCAACTATCCTTGAGCATTTTGTGCTAAATCCTATATAGAAGGTAGGAATTCTTCCTTTTCCTGATCGAGCATGCAAGACTCAGAGTTTCAAGTTTTCTACATTCACCATTGAGTAAATGTGCATGGATGGGGGGGGGGGGGGGGTGGGTGGAGATTGAGTCTATAAGTATTATCTCCTACATGTTCTAGTACCTCAAAGGGAACATATCACATAGCCTTGATTTTCTTACTAGGACCCTGTAAAGTCTCCTTGTTCAAATATAACCATACTTTGTTTCCCACTCTGAATGTCTTAACTTTTCTTTCGTGATCATGCCTAGCGTTGTATTTCTCTTGTGACTTTTGCAATATATTTTATACATATATATATGGATATTTCTAATCTTCTCAACAAACTTTTCTACCCTTAATGAACCCCCTATATGATCCTCCCTCACACCTCCTTGTTTTCCATATTCAATATCTAAAGGGGGAAGTCGAAAATATACAAAGAAAATTTCAAATGGGGACTTACTAGTAAAATTCTATACTTATTTATTATAAATGTTATATGCATGCCAGATTTTAATTCCAAGTCCGTGGATGCTTCTAATTTTAGCCCCTAAAAAGATACACCAGTCTCGTTGACTACTTTATTTTCCCAATTTGTCTATGGATGGAATACGGGATAATTATTCAACTTGTATCTATATTCTCCCACAATGTAGTATAAAGTGCATTGAAAAATATCATGTCCTTCTCTAAAAAGATGCTCATTGGGATTTTAAAGTGCACCTATACCTATCCAAAGCACAAGTGTGCTACTTCTTGGTTGTTGGTGGTGTTTTTACAAGGCATGAGAATGCATATCTTAATAAACCTATCAACTATCGTGAAGAGATAGTCATGTCCCTTCTAATTTTTTTAATAAACCACCACAAATTTTGTGGAAATTCTTTGCTAAGGATGAGCAAGTATAGGTAAGGGATGGTATAGACTCTCTTTCCTATGACAAGGGTTGTTGGTTCAACAAATAATACATCATCTTATGCACCTAGATAAATATTCTTGCATCATGGACCAATTATAAACATATCTCTACAAGTTGGCCACTATTTTCCCTACACCAAAATGTGCTACAACCTTGGAGGTGTGAGCCTCTCTGATTAGTTGTGGTCATTCACCTTTAGGGACAAACAACTTGTATCACCTATAGGGTAACCCATTGTAGAGATGATAATCAATTGTTCTATCACCATTGTGCACATGACTTTAGCTCTACAAATATTGAAGCACCTTCTTGAAGTCCTCATCCTCTAGGTATGCTTCTTTATATGCATCATGGGTGAAAGGCTCCATGCACATCAAAGTACCCAAAGATATGATATTTTATGTGGATGGCTTTGAAAGCATGTTTTCCAACTTGTTTTTGTTTCCCTTCTTGTAGGTGATCACTAAATAAAACTACTATAAAATCCTCATCCACTTGTAATGCATGGTATATTGTAACTTACTTTGTATCTACATGTACTGATAAGGGCTTCACTCAATGAACCTATGACATATCATGTGCGTTCATGGAATACTAAACAATACCCTTAATTTGACTACATATTGGAAAGCACCTCTAAAAATTACATTACTTAAGTGCCTATTAATACGAACCCAAAACACCTTCCCACTTTAAAAAGACTATACTTTCACTAGATATTGTACGTATCCATTTTTTCATTAACATTTTTTATACCCCTTTATATTTTTGCATTAACTTTGAGATCCATTATTTATACCATACAATATAGATACCCTTTATGTCCTATTATACGTTCAATATTTTATGTCATTTTTTCCTGAATATATATCTCCCAATATGAACTCACGTGGTATGGTATTTCTCCCCCAATAAAGTCCCCATGAAGGTAATGTGGTGATTGTTGATTTGTGTGGATTAGTATCTACTTTCCCGTCAGATAATGTTTCCAAGTTTTCACAACTTGCGCTAGATCATAATGCTCCTTTTCATAGGTAGGGTATACCAATATATAATTCAAATAGCAAATAACAAATGAAATTATAAAGGGGCACAATATATCGTTCATTAATCTCATGAACTTAGCTGGTGCATTACATAGGACAAGCAACATAACTAACCACTCATATAGACCATGAATAGTCTTGAAATTTTTCTTCTGTCTTATTTCTTAACAGAAACCTACAGATATCCTCACTTTAAGTCCAGTTGAGTGAAATATTTTTCTTGCTACAATTGGTCCATCAAATCATCTATCCTAGATATGGGGTAATTGTTCTTTAGCACAATTTTGTTTAACACCATGTAATCAATACACATCCACCATGTCCCACCCTTCTTTTACACAATTATGATAGGTGACCAACATGGTGAGGTACTTGGTTGAATGACACCCTGTTTTAATAGCTTTTGCAACTACTTCACCTCATTTTCTGCTATAATGGATTTCCTATAAAACCCAATTTTTTTAATGGATAGTCTGAAAACATATGGATCTCATTCTCCACTTCGATCTTTGGTGGTATCCCTTGCGGCTCCTGGAACACACCCCTATATTCACATAGAATATCTTCCAATTTTTGTTTTCATTCCTTAGTACACCCCTTCGGGGATGAATTTTCTCTCACTGAGTTTTCAATAGACTTATTATTTTGGAAATATGGTTCTACTGAGAGGGGGCATAGATGAATCAATATAATGACAAATTTTAACAATTCAAAACACTTCAATGCATATACAATGTCAATAAAATTAGAAACATTAGATAACACTAATTATACATGGAAACACTTATAGGAGAAAATGCCAAAAATTATATATGAATGTTGTTGTAGAAACCAACCTACTATTACAGTGATTTATTGGCAACAACTAGAAGGAGACACCAGTCCCTTGAAGTATTTTACTAGCACCAACTAGAGCTTCCTATCATGTCCATTTTTCATACATTTTCAAACTGAGATCCATAGGATTTTCAATTATACAAATTGATTGATTTCTAATTCAATTTTTCATTCCTCAAACTTTATTATGCTTCAGCATATCATGCTTTACTCAATGTCTTTAGGTGTGTTTTTATCAAAAAGTCCTTATATGTTGCTCCTTTATTATGCACATCACTCCCTTAGATCTACCTACATATAGTATTGGCCTGTCTATTTAGAGTTCATTCTAGGAAACTTTTTTGACCACACATCTTCCGTATATTTCATTCTTAGACTTCTTCTCACATTCGATTACACTGAACTTTGTTCGACATCTCTGTATTTCTCACCCTTCACACACTTCTACAATTGTATGAATGAACACAAAAACATCGAAAAATACTAATAAAAAAACTTCTTTGGATTTATATTTATACTTCATTCGCTTGACAGAGTCTTGGCAGGGTCGACATGCTAAAGAAAATCTAGGCTATTATGGTTGGAAATTTCATCATTATGATCCAAATATTCTTTATTTCAATGTCTCCTTAGCTCCCATGGGCTTAACTTTAGATCCAATAAACCTCATAATATGACTAGGTTAAATGATCATTCCATTAAATACAAATTTTGATTCAATTACAGTATTGGACACCCAAATATTTCATTTACTTGGATAGCTTAATATGAACTCCAGCTCCAGGAGCTCCACTGACATGCCACACGTCTATGTGTTGGGACAACAAATTTAATGGATATTTCACCTATTTCTTTGAATATGTCATCTGGCGCATTGTTAGTGAGTACAATGCATAAACCCTTGGATGTCAGATGAGAAAGATAAAATTCAAATTTCTTCCATACAAAATGATGACCAAGACAATATTGGCAACATTCTTTGGTTCTAATGTATATGGATTTTGGTTTACTTTCTAGAATAAATGTTGCATACATCCCTTGATGTCAGATGTATGGATAACCTTGAGCAAACCATGAATATCTGGATAGAAAGGGCCCACTTTGGGAAAATTGAAATAGAAAAGAAAAATCTGCCAAACTAGTCCCTAACACAAATCCTCGGGATTCAAAAGTTGCCATGCCAAAACTACGAGACCCAATCAGAACCTGCCACATCATATTTTTTTCTAAGGAATCAATTCCATGTCATTTCCATATCATCTACTAGGTCATTGCATTCCTCGTGTCATTCTCTATTAGTTCCACATTTCATATTCCACTAGTATAATTTTCCACCCAAAAATTATAAATATGGTTGTGACGTGTCATAAACTCTAGTTACCACAACGAGAAATTATACCACCTAAAACCACCTACCATGCCAAATTCACTTCCGAGATAGCTCAGGTCCACCTGTGACTATGGGGAAATTCAAATATCTTACATTTTCTTTAAATTTTTCTTCATTGCACCCTAGGATACATGGATACCCGAATATGTGTTGATGGTATGAATATCTATAGGGGTCTGGATACATCATGCGGCCTGGATATTTTTGAGAGCACAAAATATATTAAAAGGTCCATACACATCGTCGAGACTTTCATATGACTATAAGATGGAAATTTAACCAATTGGACCCTTTATTTTACTTCTCCTTAAAACCTAAATTTCACCATATTTCTTGGGAATTAGCGAGAGTGCCATATACCATTGGAAATTTCCTAGAATAGGATATTCAACCATACAAATTTCATTGTAATTTGGAATAAGGGATTAGAAAGGATACACCCTAAAGGATATGCTACCCAAACTACAACACATAATCAATGAAAACACCTTTGACATTGATGATAACATTTTTTCAATTATATCCACCTTTAGAATTGATGGTAATACCACCAAACATTTACTACTCATTAATGATCTTGAGCTATATTCACCCTATCTACTTGTTGATTTCTCTTCTCATAATTCATACTTATTCCCCCCTTTTGACATCAATGGAAAAGGACACATACTCCCTCTGTGATACTGTATACTATTTCCTTTAACTCCCTCTATCACCAACAAGATGTTTGGATGAAATCGGTGGACCACTCTGATTTTTTTAGGAAGAAATTAAACCCATATTTTTTCTAAGATATCCAAACTATCTCTAGGAAGGGATTTGGTAAATGTTTATTCAATTTTATATTTTTTTGAATTTATTCTAACTCGACTGAATGATTAAAAACTTGTTCTCTAAGAAGATTGTATTCAATAGGAGTATGCCTGGTATTAGAGTGCAAAAAATAGTTTTAGAAATATTTATAACACTAACATTCTCACACATGACGGGCATAGGTTGATCAGAATTTCCTTGAATATCCTTGAGATTATTCTTCATCCATAGGACCTAATGACGTAACAAGATCTTTCTACAATAAATTCTTCCTTGGTTGTGGATAGAGAGATGGAGGTTTATTTCTTGGTGAGTAAAGAGACCAAACAATTGCCTAAAGAGAATCCCCCCCCACTGATGCTCTTTTTATCATCAACAATATCATCATTATCTACATATGTATAAGCTTTGATAGTAAGGTTTGTGACCCTTAAATGCTAGAAGCCAGAACTTATGGTGCCATATAGGTATATAGATATTCTTTCTACTACATTCACGAGTTTCTTTTTTTTCTTGACTAAAATATGCCCACTAGACCTACTTCTTGCATGATGACCAATCTTGAAGTGGTTAACTAAATAAGGTTTCCAATAATGGACTTGTACATGGTTTCATTTTCCTTTGGAGACTCATCATCCTTATTGAGTTTACATGTTGTTGTCATAGGAGTGCTCATGGGTGTACAATTTTCCATACTAAACTTCCTCAATATTTCATTAAGATAATTGGTGTGAGAAATAAAGATACCTCTTTTTTATGGAATAACCTACAAACCAAGAAAGAAATACAATTATCCTAGCATAGACATTCAAAGCTCCTTATACATTTTGGCTACAAAACTCTTACTCATAGAATCAACATCACCTAACTTGTGTTCCTAACTACTTTTCCATCTTCATTCAACTTATTCATGTAGATCCACTTAGTTCCAATCACATTATTTTCCCTAGGTATTGGAACATACTCCCATGTCTTGTTCTTCTCAATTTGATCTACTTCTTCATTCATATATTTAACCCAATGTTCATCTTGATTATCTTGAGCAAATTTTTGAGGCTCCATCAAGGATAGTAGAGCTAAGCCATTATGTCTTGTTGTACGAATAAGATTCCTCCTAGTTTTAACTCTTGTTTCCTTTGCTCCAAGAATTTATCTATTTGGATGATTCATTTGGAAATACTTGGATAGAAGTTTTGGATGTAGTGGCTCAACTTCTTCTTCTTGTTCATCTTCACGCTCTTCATTCTAATTTTCTTCTTTTGGTTGTGGCTGGGTTTGAGGCAATGCTTCATCTAGTCTTACCAACACTTTCAACAAACTTACATGTACTTTTTTTGTAACATTTGTATCCCTTACTTCTATGTGCATATCTAAGGAAACGTCCTTCCTCATTTCTAGAATCAAATTTCTGTAAATTGTCTTCATTTATCTTAATATAAAATTTGCTTCCAAACACTTTGAAATGTTTGAAAAAGGTGGTCTACCTTTCCATAATTCATAAGTTGTTTTAACTTTAGTTACTCTTATTTGATCTCAGTTCAAGATATAAGGTATTGTGTAAAGTACTTCCATATTTGGAAACGTTTGTGTTGGTATTTGAAAATGACATCCTAGTTCACTCTAAAACCAGGTAAGAGCATGAAAAACATTTGAAAGTGGTTTTGCAATTGTTGAGGGAAGAAATGTTATGAGTCAAACTTAGCCAATTTGATTTCTTCCAATCACAAGTTCTTGGGACACATTGTTTCCACGAAAGGAGTGGTAGTAGATCCTAAAAAGATCAAGGCCATCATGGATTGGAGCACACCTCGAAATGTGGTAGAAGCTAGATCCTTTATGGGATTGGACAATTATTAACAAAGGTTCATTCAAAATTTCTCAAAACTTAGGAATCCAATCATATCATTGCAAAGAAAAGGAGTAAAATTTCAATGGACACTAGAGTGTTCAACCAATTTTGAGAAATTAAAACATCTACTCACACATTCACCCATACTAAGAATAGTCGACGCAGAAAATGATTTTGTGGTTTACGTCGATGGTTGTAATGAGGGTTGAATCAAGGATGTTAATGAACATGCGAATATGGAAAATCAAACTTTCATAGAGAATCAGCAGGAGGATGTTATTTGTGAAGTGGAAGGTCACAAAGATGGTGGAAAGAAAGAAGGATTACTAGTAGAAACATGAGCTACATGCGGGCGGGTTAGTGGTTAATTTAGATGCAGCTGAAAGAGTCGATAGTTGTTTCTGAATTCGTTGTGAAGTGATGTATGATGATTAGTATACTTTGGTATTGACTTTGTGTCACGAAAGGCTAGCTTATACATATTTGTTAACTTTTTTAATCTTTGAAAGCGACCAATATTGGTCATGTTTATATGAATTTTTTAGGCTAGCAAAAATAATTTAAAATTTATCTTAGATCGGTAGTGAAGAAGTGAGGTGACTATGGTTATTCCTAAATGCCATTTATGGTTATGGCTTGATCGATCGAAAGAAACACAAATATTTTTATGAAATATTTAAAATTTATTTATTTGTTTAGAATAGAGTTTTTTAAATTTTAATTTTATTATCAGTTATTATTAGAGTAATGATGTGATTTAACTTTCATGTGATATTTTAAAATATTTTTATTAATAATTATAGATATTTAATGAAATTTAGCTATGTTCTTAGTATCTTTCTAATTAAAGAGGGGTTGAATCAAGTCCTAATTCGAGAAGGAATGGTGATTTTTATGAATAAATGAAGTTGAATGGGTATGAGATAAATTATGTCACTCATGTGTTGGAGCTTGAAAAAATAATGCATGCATTGAAAATGTGGAGGCATTGCTTACACGGAAGGAAAATTATTTTAATGTCAGATCATGGGGGGTTGGCATATTTATTTAACGAGCCCAAGATGAATGCAAGATAGGCAATGTGTCTTGCCTTGATCAATATGATTTTGAAATAAAATATATCGAAGGAAAGGAAAACAAATTAGAAGATGCACTTAGCAGAAGGCTACAAGTGGCTTATGTGGTAGCCCTCAGTACTTGTGAAGTTGGTACCAAGGAAAAGACCAAAGAGGAAATGCACCAGTATGAGCATTACTAGTAAGTGACGGAACACTTGATACATGAGCTGAAAGGAGTCTTTAGTAATTATTACTCACCCACAGATGATGGTATGTTGAAATTCAAAGGTATATGGTATAAACCTTTCATGGGTGACTTGAAGAAGCTCATCTGTGACGATTTGCACAAAAGGCCTTATTCAGGTCATTTGAGTTATCAGAAAAAGATAACATTTATGAAAAAGATCTATTATTGGCTAGACATGAAAAAGGATGTTGTTGAGTATATTCCATATCCTTGGAGTGTCAACAAATGAAAGTAGAGTGTAGATATTCAATTACATTTTTACAAGAAATCCCTATTCTTGAGTTGAAGTGGGAATTTATTTCCATAGACTTCATCATTGGACTAAGAAAGACACCTAGACAACATGATTCTATAATTGTGGTAGTGGATGAGCTGAGTAAGGAATCTCATTTTATAGTTGTTAAATCCACCCACAAGGCAATTGATATTACTCATATTTTCATGAAAGAAATATTTAGATTGCATGGTATATCCAAGATGATCATTTCAAATAGGGATGCCAAGTTAGCCTCAATGTTTTGGAAATAATTTTTTTCTAGTTTTGTAATAGAGTTAGAATTTAGTACACTGTATCAATCTCAAATGGATGGACACATTGAACGAGTAAATAGGGTGTTGGAAGACATGCTAAGAATGTATTTCATGCATCAACCGAAGATGTTAGCAATAGGCTCTAGTGCCTCCTTCCTTCTCCTATTGTGTCATATTTGTAAATGGTTCAATCCTATCCCAAGTTGTTCTTAAGGGGGGATGTTAGGATATTCTGACTCATAGGAAATAGTTAAGTACAACTTGGTCTAGTATAGAGTTAGGTATAGAGTTAGTTAAAGTTTGTTTCTTTAATATGTACATTTTGTAACTTACAATCCGACGGTCACGATATGTAGTGATCCGACGGTTCATTCTCTCCTTGGTATTACCGACACTTGATCCATGGCTTAACACCCGATTGGTCCATGATCTCTATTTAAAGAGCATGGAGGGTCATTTGTAGGGTAATTCATCTATGGGAGAAGCATATGTAAATTTTCATTCTTTTATTAATAAATTGCTTGAAGTGGCCGTGTTGGCTCAGGTCGTGGACTGTTTCCCTCTTTGAGGGTTTTAACCACGTCAAAATATTGGTGTATTGATCTGTGATCTATTTGTGAGCGGCGTATTGATCTGTGATCTGTTTGTGAGCGGTGTCCTTTGGTGTTCTGTCTGAGGAACTTACCCTGTAAATTCCTACATGGTATCAGAGCTATTTGACGGCCGCGTCCATTGGTGATCCAAATTTGAAGCTGGTAGAACTGCATCTGACTACCGTTTCATAGATCTACTGTTTCTGACTGCTTTCTAGCCGAGAGGACTGCTTTGTTGTATTGGGAGCATCTGTTTTAGTGAGGAACCCCTTTCGTTTCACGCGAAAAGGTTTCCAGTAGCCCTAGCTGCGTCATTTTTTAAGATCTGGAGGTATACAATGTTTATTTGCAGTTTACAGTTATTTTCTCTTTGTTTTTTCGGTTTTGGTTTATTTAGCTTTTTTTATTACCGGATCTATACCTTTCATTTCTGCATATGCTCTTTGCCCTGCGACTCTGTGCGATCTGGGCAAATCAGAAACAAAAAGGAAGGATTTTTCTCATGCGTATGCTCTTTTCCGCTGTGCCTTAGTGTGATCTCGGAAAATCAGAAACATTGAGGAAAATATTTAGTTCCCGGCTAAAGCTAACTTCGAACCACAAGGTTCATTTATTTTGTATGTCTGTGTTGGGTTTTGTGTTTTTTGTTTTGTAGGGAAAAAAAGCTTTCTCAAAGTAAGCACGCAACCCAAAGCATCAACCTCTCTCTCTCTCTCACAAACTTTTTGTATAGCTCACTTGGTGCAAGGATAATTTATGAGAGTAGAGGTCTTGGGTTCAAGTCTCCATTTTGTGGGGGTGGATTTTTTCATTTCCGCACATTCCTGCACTTCGTCGACGACTTCGTCAATTTTTTTTAAAAGGCCACAACTTCTTCATCCTCTCTCTCTCTCTCTCTCTCTCTCTCTCAAACTTTTTGTATAACTCACTTGGTGCAAAGCTAACTTATGAGAGTAGAGGTCTTGGGTTCAAGTCTCCATTTTGTGGGGGCGGATTTTTTCATTTCCGCACATTCCCGCACTTCGGCGGCGACTTCGTCAATTTGTTTTTTAAAAGCCATAACTTCTTCATCCGGAAGCCGTTTTCAGAACCGTTTTTTTTAAAACGGCCTAATTTTTCGAGATCTTTCCATTGGTACACTTAGTTTTAGCATCTATAGCTTCAGTTTCTGTTAAAAATGGAAAGTCCATGCCAAGTCATTCTTGATAGCACTAACTACTTCCAATGGTGATCCTACATTGTGGATTTACTTAGAAGTAAAGGTCTTTACAAAATAGCCACAGGCCAGGAGACCAAACTGAAAGATGAAGATAAGGCAGCTAAATGGGAAAATAGGCAAGACCAAGAACGTGGGTTGATAGGGATGTCTATTTCTCGAGATCTTAGATTCCATATTGCAGAACTTGATACTCCTGATGAAGCACTGCAACAAATTACTAAAGTCTTTGGAATTAAAAATGAACTTAAAGCCCATCAACTTGAAAATGAATTGCTTACATTGAACCCCAATAATTTTTCTTGCATTGGAGATTTTTTGTCCAAGTTCAAGACCCTTAGACTACTCTTGGAAGGTGTTAAGGTTAAGAAAGAAGATAGTAGCCTTATCTACTCCATTCTTACTAAGTTGGGACCAGCCTATTCTATGTTTGTTTCCACCTTCCATTCTACAAGAGAAGCCTTCATTTCTCAAGGACAAACCTACAATTCCGCTTCCTTTGATTCCTTTTGTGATTCTTTAATAAGAGAACAAGAAAAACTCTTACACCTTGGTCTTATTCATCTTGGAAACTCTTCTAAAAAAGCGTTAAACAATGTAAACTTTGAAACAGGAACCGATATTGTTACCCGTTTCATAGAGATAGCAAAAAAGTGACCTGATTTTGAAAAGGGGTGATGCAGAACACACATGTTTTTTTTAGAGCATAGTTTTTGTCATTTTAAATTTTTTATGTACATTACGTTTTAGAATGGTAGTGATTTTCATGCTGATTTAAAAAAGTGGGTATTCTGCATCAGACCCTTTTTTTTAAAAGACCTATTTTTTGACTTTAAATTTTCTAATGTATGAAATGTAATTAATTATTCTGTAAATTTAAAATTTTTTGAAGTGGTCGTTTTCTTCATATTTTATTGTTTTTTATTCTTATTTTAATTTTTTTGTAGTGAGGTTTTTATTGTTTTGCATTTTTAAATTAGAAGGTCGATATTTTGAATTTTCGCTATTCTACATATTTATACATCCTTAATTAATTTTTCAATCTCCATGAAATAATTGTTTCTAAAAAACAATATTTTTTAACAATGGACATAAAAATAACCATTTTTAACATAAATATAACTAAAAAACTACACGTTTTGATAATTTTTTGGTAGAATTGACATGTCAAAATCACAATTTTTATACGAAAATTTTAACTAAAAATGGTTAAATAATAGTTTTTTTTATGAATTTCATGTAAAAAAATAATAATAATCATTTTTTTTTTCAAAATATAATGATTAAATAATTCTTCAGGTTCTGTCGCATTGTTCTAAGTGGAAATCACCAAAAAACGAACAAATTAAATTAATTCCATTGAAATTCAAGAGCCCAAATATTTTCAGGTTCTGTAAACATCCTACCTCTGGTCAAGTCTTGGTGCTATGAACATCACAACTTCCTATTGACCCTTTTAACTGGCAAATAGTTTCAGGCCATGGCCTTGATCCTTTAAAAACATAATATTATTTCCTTTAATGTAATAGGTTGGGCATTTAAATATAAGGTGCTCTTTTGTTTCAAATGTTAGATATAAAAACCGTAATTGTTTTTATCTTTATAGATGTCTGCTTTGCCTTAACTTGTAGTTGATGTGATCTATTGAATTAAAAAAATATCAACTCCACTAATTTTGCTCTCTTGATGAAGTTTACATGATATTGATCATAGTGTTTTTACCATTGCATATAAGATCCAAATTCTTGTTTTTGTGGTTCTAGAGAAACATGTAGACAAATATTGGAGAATATGAGATTATTGCCTTATTTTAATAGATTCATTAAAAATCATTTTTATTCATTTTGTAGTGTATTTACATGTAAAAAGTCTCATTATTATTTTATCTAACAGGAGGAAGTTTGAATATGGTGGATTCATCAGCGAATAGCCCAAGGCGAATTCTTTTTTTATCTAGGGAAAGAGCATTTGTATCCATATTGGATGATGAAAAAGAAGGTAGATTTGCTTTATCAAACAAACAAGGTGCAAAGCTTTTGGAGGTTTTATGGATTTGTGGGCTCTATCTCAACCATTGTGGTTGCAGGTGAACCAACTTGCTTAGAAATACTTCTTAAGAGGATTTATGAGTCACTCATTTAGTCACAATTCATAGTTCATTAGTTGAACATTTTGAAATAGAAATAACACCTATTACAAATGAATTGTTTTTAGATTAAAAACTCTTACGTAGATACCTTATTATTTAATTTCGTATGCATATAGGATAGATTTTACCTTATTATTTAATTTCGTATGTGTATACGATAGATTCTACCTTATTATTTAATTTCGTATGCGTATAGGATAGAAGAGTAAGTTAGCCCTATCGAATGCTTGTTGTTGTTGGAAAATGTAACTAGATTTAGTCTTCATAATTGTACTTGAAGTTAAAATGTAATATATTTTCCAAAAGAAAAGCAAAAATAATTTTTATTATTTTTGAATTGGCTTATTAAAGCATGGGTTTCATGCTTGGGTGAAATGTATAAATCAAGATTCCATTGTAGCCTTTAAAATATTTGTCAAAGTCAATTTGTTTATTGATTAAAAGACTCCTTCATCATCAAGTCAACCTCCTCAACGAATCCTTCAAGTTGGCCTCAAAGAAACAGTCATAAAATGATTCAAGTCAGCTTACAATAAAGACACATCTTTTCATGGTTCATGTTGGTGGCTCATTTAGTATGGTCATACCACTATATATACAAGCCTGTGATTTTCGCATAACACAATCTCAAGTTTGGATTTCAGAGTGCCTACTTTCGGTGATTACATAGAAGTTCAAACATAACTTCAGAGACATAATTCGGGTGATAAGTTCGGATATCACAATATGATGACTTCAATTTGGTGGTACTTGAGAAGGAGAGGCTCGTTACATACATAAACTTGTAGTACTATGACTTCAATTCGGTGCTATTACAGTGATGCTCTCACAGTTTCTCGGTGCTATTATAATGATGCTATTACAGTAGATAAAGGAGCTTAGATTGTTTGTAGAGGTGTTCTCCCACCCAAATTTCAATTAATGATATTGAATTTTCTTCCCTTTAATTTCCCAAACTACACGGAATAGACTTTCTCTGTCGATGAATTTTCTCCGTATCGCTGGCCAATTTCTTTAAATCACATGGCCTTCCCCAGCCCAAACCAATACACACGGTATTGAATTTTCATCCCTTTAATTTCTCATTCTAGACAGAATAGGCTTTCCGTATTGCTTTCATTACTTGGATACTAACACTGAACTGTGTATACATAATATCGATATTGCTTTCTTCATGTTACTCACAATAATATAAAGGTGGTCAATAACCGATGATTATTAAAGTCAGCCTGGAGTTAGTGCTCTCAACCAGTGCAAAGGTATAAATTATGTATTTGGTGCATTGGATGGCCTCCGAAACATTCATGAAAAACATGGCTCTCTATTTACCATGTTAACTCAAGATCACTTAACAATCAAAGAGAATTCATCGCAGAGGATAAGCACAATACAAAGATCATATCACAAGCTCATGATGAGGACGCAATAAATTTATCGCACAATACCAAGATCATATCACAAGCTCATGATGAGGACGCAATAAATTTATCACACATTTCCGATAAAGAGTAGTGAGATGCAGGTTAAAATACATCTGAAATGGAGTTCAGAAGTCACAAATTAAGCTCTCGATGATGAAACAAAAGTTTGGATTTAAGAGAACAAGTCGTCGATGCTATAACAGAGAATAGAAGTTCAGAGAGGGCAGAGGGTTCGATATCATTACTTGGATAGGATATCTATGCTTCCATAGTTCGATATATGTATACACAGTTCCATACTATTATCTTCACTCCATATACATTAAAGTGAAAAACTCATACCATAATTTCAGTGATAATAGTGATTGGGGTGATTCTGAGAATCGCCGGGTGGTGGGGCAATTCTCAGAATCACCCAGCCACGGCCCCGGTGGCTCGGCGATTCTGAGAATCGCCCCCACCACCCACCCTATCTTAGAATCACTATTATAAGTCAAGTAGTCACCACTTCACATTTACTTGTACACAAAATTTGTTCGGTGGCTGGGCGATTCTGAGAATCGCCCCACCACCCCCCGTATCTGAGAATCACTATTATAAGTCAAGTAGTCACCACTTCACATTTACCTGTACACGAAATGGTAGAACAAATATAATGCATCAATAAAAAAAAAAGTGTATAGTTATCCAGGAAGAACTTTGTTGCTAAGGCATTGAGCAGCTGAAGTGGTATGGTATCGTTCAATAGATGGGTACCTATTCAAATAAATATTGATAAAGTATTTTAAATTAACTTTAATATCAGGTACGCTTGTCAAGTTTTCCTGCTCTTCATGTTACTCACAATAATATAAAGGTGGTCAATAACGGATGATTATCAAAGGCGGCCTGGAGTTAGTTCTGTCAACCAGTTCAAAGGTATGAATTATGTATTTGGTGCATTGGATGGCCTCCGAAACATTCATGAAAAACATGGCTCTCTATTTACCATGTTAAATCAAGATCACTTAACAATCAAAGAAAATTCATCGCAGAGGATAAGCACAATACCAAGATCATATCATAAGCTCATGATGAGTATGCAATAAATTTATCGCACAATACCAAGATCATATCACAAGCTCATGATGAGGACGCAATAAATTTATCACACTTTGATGATAAAGAGTAGTGAGATGCAGGTTCAAATACATCTGAAATGGAGTTCGGATGTCACAAATTAAAGCTCTGGATGATGAAACAAAAGTTTGGATTTAAGAGAGCAAGTCGTCGGTGCTATAACAGAGATTAGAAGTTCAGAGAGGGCAGAGGGTTCGATATCATTACTTGGATAGGATATCTATGCTTCCACAGTTCGATATATGTATACATAGTTCCATACTATTACCTTCATTCCATATACACTATAGTGAAAAACTCATACCATAATTTCAGTGATAATAGTGATTGGGGTGATTCCGAGAATTGCCGGGTGCCGGGTGGTGGGGCGATTCTCAGAATCGCCCAGCCACCGCCCCGGTGGCTGGGCGATTCTGAGAATCGCCCCACCACCCGCCGTATCTGAGAATCACTATTATAAGTCAGGTAGTCACCACTTCACATTTACCTGTACACGAAATGGTAGAACAAATATAATGCATCAATAAAAAAAAAGTGTATAGTTATCCACGAAGAACTTTGATGAAACGAAAGTTTCGATATATGTATACACAGTTCCATACTATTACCTTCACTCCATATACATTAAAGTGAAAAACTCATACCATAATTTCAGTGATAATAGTGATTGGGGCGATTCTGAGAATCGCCAGGTGGTGGGGCGATTCTCAGAATCGCCAGTGGCTAGGCGATTCTGAGAATCACCCCACCACCCGTCATATCTGAGAATCACTATTATAAGTCAGGTAGTCACCCTGTACACGAAATGGTAGAAAAAATATAATGCATCAATAAAATAAAAAAAAGTGTATAGTTATCCACGAAGAACTTTTTTGCTAAGGCATTGAGCAGCGGAAGAACTCACAGTTCCATACTGTTACCTTTACTCCATATACATTAAAGTGAAAAACTCATAAAATAATTTCAGTGATAATAGTGATTGGGGCGATTCTGAGAATCGTCGGGTGGTGGGGCGATTCTCAGAATCACCCCACCACCCGCCATATCTGAGAATCACTATTATAAGTCAGGTAGTCACCACTTCACATTTACCTGTACACGAAATGGTAGAACAAATATAATGCATCAATAAAAAAAAAAGTGTATAGTTATCCACGAAGAACTTTGTTGCTAAGGCATTGAGCAGCGGAAGAACTTTGAAGCAATGCTTAACTTCTGTTTTCATTTGTACTGTGCACCGTATGCCCTACATACAACCCTTGTCATTCAAATAACTTTGTCACACAAACATGAATAGAACTGCAGCGACAGGAAGAATAATGAGGTAACCAGAACTAGTCCACACTCTTCCTTAATCACTTCACCGTAGAAGCAAATTAAGTTGTCACAAATTTTATCCAAATAGTATTATGATAATAACAACCCCTCTTTCATTAGTAGATCATCATAGATACCATCCCTTGCATATTTACACGCATGCATACAATTTAAGCTAAAAAAAAATACCTCTAATATCTGTGAAATCAATCAGATCTCTCACCATAGCAGTCACTATAGAAATACATAACAAGTGATCACAGAAACAGCCCATCTAATTAACCACGTAAGAGGATTTTCCAGCATTGATTTATACCCAATTAAAGACAAGTTGAAACACCTACAAAATGACTCTTCATGACAATCTTCAAAGTTGAGACATATATATAGTCATAATGCACAAGGGCGAATGCACTTCCGGAGCTTATGTGATCTAAAGACGTAGCATATAAGATTGATTTTGGGATTAATAATATAGTGCACACTATTCTTTAATGGATTGGGACATATCTAGACAAAAATTACTTCAATGCTCAAATCGTTTTCTCATCTATGCTTTGACTGGATCGTTAAAGGACCAACACACATATGAAATTAATTAGAATCGACTCATTTAGTGTGCTACAGAAATGTGTAAGAGAATACCCCTATCATATAGCAGATTAAACCCACCACATAAGAGAATATTTAAATGAATTTCGTCCCAATCCTTGAGGGAAGATCTCTGCAAAGGCACGCTACATATAAACCAGTGAAAAATCTTGTGTGCACAATATTATTCAACATTAAGATAGAGTTAATCTACACAGAGTCAAACCCAACAATCATGTGTGCACAACATTGAAATAGAATTAATCAACGCAAATCCAAATCCAACAATCTTGTATGCACAATATTATTCAACATTGAGATAGAGTTAATACATCAATGCAGAGCCCAATACACATTTTACTGCAGAGTTAGTTGCATTGACCCTTCAACAATGGCACAGTCCTAGATCAAAGATGTGTACATGGTCTGCACAAAACCAACTTATGCGCATAACAACTTTACCACAAACAAAAGAGATCTAAAACCACTTTCTTACCATGTGAAAAACAATAGAAACAAAGAAAGAAAAATGATACCAGAAGTATGCTCTCCACAGTTCAATATATGTATACACAGTTCCATACTGTTACCTTCACTCCATATACATTAAAGTGAAAAACTCATACCATAATTTCAGTGATAATAGTGATTGGGGAGATTCTGAGAATCACTGGGTGGTGGGGCGATTCTGAGAATCGCCCCACCACCCGCCGTATCTCACTATTATAAGTTAGGTAGTCACCACTTCACATTTACCTGTACACAAAATAGTAGAACAAATATAATGCATCAATAAAAAAAAAGTGCATAGTTATCCACGAAGAACTTTGTTGCTAAGGCATTGAGCAGCGGAAGTGGTATACTTATCGTGTCATGTGGAAAATGCTTATATCTTTATATGTCATTTACATTAATAGATGTTGTCTAATAATTGGTAATTGTTAATAATTGGTAAATTCACTTAGAGACCAGTAAACGTGAAATGAATAGCCAAATTGAAAGCTCATGACACAATATTGATATATAAAGTAGATTCTACATAAGAGATTGTAGGAGCTTGTCACGTGCAATAGATTTGGATTATTGATCCGACCATTAATTCAATGGATGGTGTTTGACATGAAGAGATTGAAATATGTTACTCATGAAGTAGATGGTGGGATTGAAAAAAAAAACATAAGAGCAATAACAAGTTTTATTTTCCTCTTTATTCATGGTTCCATAAGGGATTGACCATGGTGAAAAGTTTTATCATTAGCCTTTCCATATGGTTCCATTTAAGGCTTTAAATTAGATTTTGGTTACAGATGGAGATGCCAGTTTTATTTATACCCTCTCTTTATGTTTCAACATAAGGCCTGATCCATTTTAAATAAGAATTGAGTTTTTATTTATACCATATTTTATGGTTATATCAAAGGTTTTTTTGATTTTAAAGAAAAGTGAAGTCCTATGGATATGGCAAATTTTATTAATACTTTTTTTTCCATGTTCATTTTTTTTTCATGCTTTTTTAGATTGAATTCTAATTATATTTTAAAAAATAGTATAATTTAGTAAACATGAAGAGGAGTATTAGTTTTATAAGACTCATAATTGTTATGGTGATTATATGAATAATTATTATATCTAATAGTTGGATTTGGTTTATGGAATTAGGAAAAATGTTGTTATACTCCTAGAGGTCAGAGGCCCCGAGGAATTCGGCAAAATGTTGTACATCTCTAAAGTATGTTGTAAAATGTTGTTATGTCCCTAAAGTATGAGCCTCTCTACAATTTAGTTTGAGAACTTAGTATGGGGTCAATGTATAAGTGTTAGATGGTTAAATGTTAGATATGTAAGAGATGTGAATATCTTTTAAAAGTTAGGCTTATAAGTATACATGGTTATATGTTAGATATATAAGAGTTAAATATGTGAATATCTTTTAAAACTTAGGCTCATAAGTATACATATGTTATCTTTTAAAAGTTAGCCTCATAAGTATACCTTATTTTCTTCCTAGTGGTTATACCTTGTTTCTTTCAATAGCCCTTGCAATTCTTTCATAAAAAGTAGTTGTAGTAAATTTGTATAGCAACATTGTAGCCCTAGTAATAGATTTATTTTCTACAAATAGTATATTTGTTGAATTGAATTTTTGTAGACATAAAAAACTAGTTTTATCATTGTAAGAATTTTTAATTGTTAAATTGATTTTAAACTATTGTAGATATTAGTATTAACTGTTGACTAGTTTAATTGAGCCAATTATAGTATGTAATTACCTCTATATCACTTGTTAATAATTGGTAAATTCACTTAGAGACCAGTAAATGTGAAATGAATAGCCAAATTGAAAGCTCATGACACAACATTGATATACAAAGTAGATTCTATATAAGAGATTGTAGGAGCTTGTCACGTGCAATAGATTTGGATTATTGATCTGACCATTAATTCAATGGATGGTGTTTGACATCAAGAGATTGAAATATGTTACTCATGAAGTAGATGGTGGGATTGAAACAAAAAAAAAAATAGCATCGTTGATGTTGATGTTATGGTTGAGAACATGTTGAATTTATACTTAGAAAAGAAAAGTGATATTCTACCAAAAACATTAATGTGTTTTTTCCCTCATAAACAACTTTGTCTGGCACATAAAAATTTGGTTTTACTAGCATTTTTTTAAAAGTTTGAAAATTGACCCTAAAAAATAATCATCATTCCAGTATCATCACTTTTCATTTTGAAGCTATATTTTGCACAAAAATTTCGTAGTAAATTTCGTAGTCACTGCCATTTTTAAAACATGTTCAAAATTGACCCCTAAAAAATAAAATCATCGTTCCAGAGTACACACTTTTCATTTTTAGCATTGGTTTTTATGTTTTTTCGGGGTTTTTTGGCCAGAGTTCTCATTTTGAGTTTATAGTTCCCGTTTCAAAGTTTACATTGTTGTTAGCCGCCCAACAACAACCAAATCCAAAGAATCCTAAGAAGTTGTATCCTAAAAAGAATGGTCCTAAACCAAACAAGGGTCCTAAGCAATTTCAGCCTCAAAATGAGAAATCATTTAAGACAAATAAAAAAAAGGGAAGAAGACTGATAAACATTGCAACTTTTGTAATCGACATGGCCACTTAGAATCCAAATGCTTTAAGAAGATGGAAGCCTTGGAAGCAGCAATGAAGAAGCTTAACATCCATTTGGAGCAATCTTCAACTTCAACTTCATCTTCAGGAATGACACTTTCTGCATGTGGTTGTCAAGCATCTCGGTCCGGCTATGCACTAACTGTATCTTCTTCTTCTCATTCTCATGAGTGGCTCATTGATTCTGGAGCTTCTTATCACATGGCCAAAAACAAAGCCATGTTTTATTCTTTAAATGATTGTAACACCAAAAATATATATGTTGGTGATGATAGATCTCTTAGTGTTGTAGGGACTGGAACTGTTCATCTAGACAATGGTTAGTTTAATGATGTATTATGTGTTCCAACCTTATCCTGCAACCTTCTATCTGTATATCAGATAACCCATTCAGGTGAAGGTAAAATCGTTGAATTTTCACCTCACGATGTTGTAATTAAGGACCTAAGAGATCCTAGACAGATTTTAGCTACTGGCATTGCTGATGATTCTACAAGGTTGTATAAGTTTCACAACTTTGGGTCATCAAATCTTCCCTCAGTATTTGTTGCTCATAATGATGAAGTAAGCAAACTTTGGCATGAGCGATTTGGTCACTTAAACTATCGCTCTCTTCAGAATCTATGTAAATAAAATATGGTGACAGGTCTTCCAGTGGTATCTTGCAGAGATGGTGTTTGTTCCGGATGTGTACTTGGAAAACATCATCGGGACAGTTTTGAAAACGTGCCTCTTGGCACGCCTCAGCCCCTTTACAGCTCGTGCATAGTGATTTATGTGGTCCACTTCCAGTTGCTTCATTCTTTGGCTACAAGTATTTATTAAATTTCATTGATGATTTCTCCAGACGCGCTTGGGTATACTTCTTAAAACTCAAGAGTGAAGTATTTAACATGTTCTTGGCCTTTAAGGCCTTTGTTGAAAAACAATCTGAACATCAAATTCTTAAGCTAAGATCTGATAATGGCGGAGAATATGTTAAAAACACATTCATCAACTTTTTCACTGAGAATGGAATTCAAATGCAACATATTGTTCCATATACTCCACAACAAAATGGTGTAGCTGAAAGGAAGAATCGCACCTTAAAGGAAATGGCTAATTGTATCCTCCAATCTAAAGGGCTTAGTCTTAATTATTGGGCAGAAGCAATTAACTGTGAAAATTACATAATAAATCGCACTCCTACTAAGGTTTTAAAGAATATCACTCCAGAAGAAGCATGGAGCTCAATCAAACCAGATGTAAGTCACTTTCGTGTTTTTGGAAGTGAAGCATGGGCCCATATTCCAGATGAGAAACATAAAGCTTTAGAACGAAAGAGTGAAAAATGTATTTTTGTTGGATATTCTGAAGATGTCAAAGGATAAAGACTTATTCCACTTAAGTCTAAAAATGTTATCATTAAAAGATATGTCAAGTTTGATGAAAATATATCGACCTACGAGCCTAGTTCGGCGGATGTGCCACCTCTCCCTATCTCTTCTACTTTTGAAAATATTTCTTCTTCAGATGATGAAAGCGAGGATGAAAATCCTCCCCCACCTTCTCAGGATCCTCCTTTAGCTCCTCAGCTTCCAAAATGGGTCCATGCTACTCAGGATGCAGCAGGTGATCTTGCCGGTCATCCTACAGATTAGCGACGTACACGTTCTCAGTTCGAGAGAGCGTTTTCTATATTGGCTCAAGCTTCAGTGAGTTATGATCCTGACACTTTTGCAAAAGCTTCAGTTCATCCAGATTGGGAAGCAGCTATGAATGAAGAATATCATTCATTATTGGCAAATGATACATGGGATCTTGTTCCTCTACCAAAGGGACGAAAACTTGTTAGATGCAAATGGGTTTACAGAACCAAGTATGGACCAGATGGGAAAGTTGATAAACATAAAGCTCATCTTGTTGCTAAGTGTTTTTCACAAGTTGAAGGCATTGACTATATTGAAACCTTCTCCCCTGTTTCCAAAATGAACTCTATCCGCCTTGTTCTTTCCCTTTCTGCCTCTTTCAAATGGGAAGTCCATCAGATGGATGTTAAATCCGCCTTCTTGCATGGGGACTCGCATGAAGAAATCTATATGGAACAACCTATTGGCTTTATACAAACAGACTCCAGCCTTGTATGTCGGCTTAATAAATCCCTTTATGGTCTCAAGCAAGCTCATCGAGCTTCGTATGCCAAAATGGATAACCTTCTTTTAGAATCCGGCTTCTCTATGTGCCATTCTAACAATACTGTCTACACCAAGAAAATGGGCAAGTCTCTTATCATTCTTGGTCTTTATTTTGATGATCTTATCCTGACTGGTAGTGATCCCAACCTTATAAACCATGTGAATTCTAGCCTTAAAAGGAAGTTTGAAATGACAGACTTAGGACACTTACATTATTTTCTCGATCTTCAAGTCTTGCAATCCAAGGAAGGTATTTCCCTTTCTTAGTCCTAGTATGCCTGTGATATTCTACGCCATTTTCACATGGAAGACTGTAAGCCAGCCCCTTCTCCCTTTCAGTCTGCAGTCAAACTTTCAGTCACTTTTACTTCTCCTGAAGTTGATGCTACCTTATACCGTCAACTTGTAGGAAAACTTTTGTATCTAACCCATACTCGTCCTGACCTTTCCTTTGTTGTTGGCCTTGTTGCTCGGTTTATGAAAAACCCACGTGAAAGTCATTGGAAAGCAGCTAAAATAATACTTTGTTATGTTCAAGGTACAATTTAGTTTGGGATTCATTACAGTGCCGAAGGATCTCCTCTATTCGTTGGTTTCATTGATTCCGATTGGGCTGGTGACCCTGATGATCGGAAGTCTACTGCAGGTTATGTGTTCACTCTTGGTTCAGGACCTATTACATGGGCTTGCAAGAAACAAGGTGCCATTTCTCTTTCTTCAGCAGAAGCAGAATATCGTGGTGTTGTAGAAGCTAGTAAGGAAGCCTTGTGGCTTCGTCAGATCCTGTCAGAGTTTGGCTTTCAGCAGCAGCATCCGACTACACTTTGGTGTGATAATCAAAGTGCCATTCAGCTATGCAAAGATCCAATCCAACATCAGCACAGAAAACACATTGAACTGCACATGCACTTCATCAGAAAGCTCATTCACGACCATGTTCTTGAAGTGCAATATTGTTAAACAGATGTTGAAGTTGCAGACATCTTTACAAAGGCTCTCACAGAGGCAAAGTACACTAAACTTTGATTTATGGTTGGAGTTCAGGAAGTTGTCACTAAGGGGGGATATGCTCTAGTGCCTCCTTCATTCTCTTATTGTGTCATATTTGTAAATCGTTCAATCCTATCCCAAGTTGTTCTTAAGGGGGGATGTTAGGATATTCCGACACATAGGAAATAGTTAAGTACAACTTGGTCTAGTATAGAGTTAGGTATACAGTTAGGTAAAGTGTGTTTCTTTACTATGTACATTTTGTAACTTACAATCTGACGGTCACGATATGTAGTGATCTGACGGTTCATTCTCTCCTCGGTATTACCGACACTTGATCCGTGGCTTAACACCCGATTGGGCCATGATCTCTATTTAAAGAGCATGGAGGGTAATTTGTAGGGTAATCCATCTATGAGAGAAGCATATGTAAATTTTCATTATTTTATTAATAAATTTCCTGAAGTGGCCGAGTTGGCTCAGGCCATGGATTGTTTCCCTCTTTGAGGGTTTTAACCACATCAAAATACTAGTGTATTGATCTGTGATCTGTTTGTGAGTGGTGTCCTTTGGTGTTCTATCTGAGGAACTTACCCTGTAAATTCCTACATTAGCGTCCCACCCTAACCCCCTTATTTATGTAGTGGGATCGAGTCATAGTAAAGAGTCAATAAAGCCCATATTAATAACTGTAAGTGGTTAACCCATAATTAATGATGAGACCACAATTAGTTGCAAATGGGCCATGGTATTAGACAGATGGTATTAATAAAACCCATGGTATTGATCCATGGTATTGCATGTATGAGTCATATATAAAGGATAGAGACTCCCTGTGAGGAGCATCGTGTCTTATTTTTGTATCAAGCTCTGCTCTATTGGAGGTTGCCCCCTCGAAGAGGCCAGTGAAGATTGCTTTCTGAATAATAAAATATTTGTTGTTGTCTCTCACTATTCTATGTTCTGGGTATCTTTCTTCGCAGATTCTATATTTGGGTATCTTTTGCAGGTTAAGAGCATAATAAGTGGTATCAAAGCACTTTCCATGGCCGGTGGGATCTCCATTTCTTAGCAAAAAAAAATTTGGCTAGAGACATGTTACGACGTCTTTAAACCACGAGATTTGTCGTTGAGAACATAAACCTGCAGATTTGGGGAGGCATGGACGCAGGAAATACAAGAGGTGGTCACGCTTGTTGGACTCCCTTATAACCCTTGTGGGTACCCCTTCGAGTAGTAGTGCATTAGATAGAACCGCGTATGGATAGTCTTCCAAGTACCTTCTACGTATATCGGAAGCCCCTTAGCTCCTCTGCAACCTCGCCATAGATAAATCATCGGCCATCTTGCCGCTACAGTACACCGAGAACAACACTCGGAGAGATTACTCACCCGTACGTTAGGGTAGTCGGGTTGTATGGCTAAGGGTACGGTTGATCCTCCTTAGTTAGAGACCTGAAACATTGGGCCGAGTACTACTGTCAGACCCTTATGTATATTGCGATCTGTAGCACCTGACACTCCTCGAGACCATATTTCCCTTTTCTATCTGGGGATCACGCATCATCTCTGCCAGATCCGCTCGCACAAAGGGGTGCAGCAGCAATAGACATCAGTCCCGCAGTTCCGAGTTAGCAGACCAGCCATTCCAATCTATTAGATCCATCAGATCCATAGCAGCAATCTGTTCCGCTGCTCAGAGCTATCCGATCCGCCATTCAGATCTCTCAGATCCACCTAATCTGAGTAGTTGTGTGGGGTTCCTATACCGGGGCATGATTTTCGAAGGACTTTTGGTAGCCGTGACATTTTGAGGATTCGGCTACTGCAGTATTCCTAAGGAAGGAGTAAAACTCCGTTAGGAGTTTTCAGGAAAAAAAAAAGAGTGCATATTGGTGATCTAGCCCATCAGAATCAAGATGACGAGCTGAGCACGGTGGTACCATTCAATTCTTAGTGAAAAAAAAAATATTTTTGGGTGGTCCCAATTTTCAAGAACATTAGGTTGGTGCATGGTAGAAACTAGAGCTCAAGCTATGGCCAATGAAAGGATGGACAAACTTGAAGAATCCTTACAATCCCTCCAAATTCAGCTTGACCAACTAACTAGCATAATCTCGAGAATAATCCCGCATGGCAAGGAGGCAACCCATGAGGAGGCGTATATTGGCATTGGACAAAGTGAGGGTGAGTCTAGCCACTCTCTTCACCTCGAGGGCCCACACAAATAATCCCGGCCGCGACCTCCCAAGTTGGATATGCATAAATTTGATGGTTCTCACCCGGCAGCATGGATAGCACAAATGGAGCAATATTTCAATCTGAATAACATCTTAGATAATGAGACTCGGCTTATGGTGGGCATCATGTACTTGGAAAATGAAAGGTAGCAATGGTGGGAATGGCATCAATGTTGCAATGGACCTTTTATGACTTGGACCTCCTTCAAAAAAGCTCTTACAGAATGCTTTGACCAGGAATCTTCTTTTTTGGGTCATCTTACTAAGCTCCGACAGACTGGCACAGTGGATGAATATATTACAGCCTTTGAAGCCTTAGTCTTCCACACTAGGGGTCTCTCAGATGTGTTCTTCACGAAATGTTTTATCAACAGTCTTAAAGAAGCCATAAAAGCCCAAGTCTTACTGCACCACCCTCCCACATGGATGGAGGCTTGTCAGGTAGCTCGTAACGTGGAACGTGCATTAGCAACCTAGTACAGTCGCCCAAATTTCACCGCTAAGGGTCGCCCCCCACAGGCTCACAGCACGACTCAAACACTTAAGGTTCAAAAGGTGTCACCTACAGAAATGGCCGAAAGTATAAAGAAAGGATTATGTTACTACTATGATGAAAAATACTCCCCAGGTCATAAATTCAAGGAGCCCAAATTTTTTCGAATTGATGCTACTGATTACAGCTCATCAGAGGAAGATCCACCACTGGAGGAACATGAGGCGGTAGAAGAGGACAACCAAAAGGACAATGTCCCTGATGAACCAGTTATTTCACTGCATGCTTTGGCAGGGATTTCTTCACCTCAAACTCTCAAAATCAAAGGTTTTATTAAACGTCACCCAGTAGTAGTCTTGATTGATAGTGGAAGTACACATAATTTCATCCATCAAAAAGTCACGGAAGCAGTGCATTGTTTTGTACGAGCAGTTTCTAACTTCCAAGTCCAAATTTCCGATGGGGGCACAATGAAATGTGAAGGCCGCTTTGAAAATGTCAAACTTCAAATGGGGGATTATCAGTTGAAGACCCACATGTTTGCCATACACATGGGAGGGTGCGGCATTGTCCTCAGTGCTAAATGGCTTCGCACTCTTGGGCCAATCAAAATGGATTTCCAGGATTTATATATGAGTTTTAAGCAGAACAACTCCACACATACCCTCTGTGGACTCTAGGCGGGAGCTCCCTCTATCATCAGCTCGCATAGGATGGAAAAATTGCTAAAAAAGATCCATCATGGAGTTATAGCTCAATTTAATGCCATCCAGGCAGTCGAAACAAAGTCTCTGCCGATTCATCTTGGGATGCAACAAATTTTAAATAACCATCTACCTGTGTTTGACAAGCCTCATGAGCTTCCACCCTCGAGAGGGGAACATTATCATAGCATCACCTTGGTTCCAGGGGCCCAACCCCCAAATGTGTGCCCATACAGATATCCGTTCACCCAAAAGAATGAAATAGAAAAAATAATCAAGGAGCTTTTGGAAGCAGGTGTCATTCGTCCCACCATTAGTCCTTATTCATCACTGGTGGTCATCGTGCTCAGGAAAGATGGGGAGTGGTGGATGTGTCCAGACTTTAGGGCCCTCAATAAGTTGACAGTCAAAGATAAATTTCCCATCCCGGTGGTTAACGATTTGCTGGATGAACTCAATGGGGCTCAATTCTTCACAAGTTGGATCTTAGCTCAGGCTACCACCAAATTCGCATGAAGGAAGTCGACATTCCAAAGACTACTTTCCGAACTCATGAAGGCCATTATGAGTTCCCAGTCATGCCATTCGGTCTTTGTAATTCCCCATCTACTTTTCATAGCCTTATGAACCACCTTCTCAAACCATATCTCAGGAAATTTGTCCTTGTGTTCTTCGATGACATCCTCATCTATAGTTGCACTTGGGCCACACATCTTCAGCATATAGATCTACTCTTACAACTACTTCGCAAGCATAAATTATCTGTCAAGATGTCCAAGTGTTCGTTTGGCATGGAAGAAGTTGAGTATTTGGGCCACATTGTGGGGCGTGAAGGTGTCAAGGTGAACCCCAAAAAGATCCAGGTAATGCAGGATTGGCCTCAACCTAAGACCTTGAAGAGCTTGAGAGGATTTTTGGGTCTCACACGCTATTATCGCAAATTTTTCTGCAATTATGGTCGCATAGCGAAGCCCCTCACTTAACTCCTGAAGAAAAATTCATTCTTCTAGAATGGGGATGCACAACAGGCATTTACAGCTCTCAAAAATGCCATGTGTTCCACTCCAGTCTTAGCACTACCTGACTTCACCAAATCTTTTATCATTGAATGTGATGCTTCGAGTACGAGTATTGGGGCGGTCTTAATGTAGGAAGGGTGACCTTTGGCCTTCCCAAGCCAACAACTAAGTGGGAAGAATCTAGGCCAATCTACCTATGAGAAGGAAATGATGGCCATTTTTCATGCAATAGAGACCTGGCGACCTTACTTATTGGGCCGATGTTTCCAAATCCGCACAGACCATCACAGTCTTAAATATTTTTTGGAGCAACACCTATCCTCCCCACAACAAAATAAATGGCTCGCCAAAATGTTGGGATATGATTATGAGATAATTTACAAGAAAGGGAAAGAAAATAGTGTAGAATATGCATTATCTCGCCAATTTGAGGAGTGAAGGACCCTGTTAGCAATTCCCTTCCCATTCCAGAATGGATTGAAGAAGCTCGCAGGGAATGGTTTTCACATCCCGCGCTCTCCCAACTCATTTCTTAATTGGAGGCGGATCCAAATTCCACCAAGGGCTAATGGTGGTAGGATGAGATTCTTCGCTATAGCGATAGAGTCGTAATATCACCAACATCCACCCTCAAAAGTCGCATTTTGGCAGAATTGCACTCATGCCCCATTGCAGGACATTCAGGCTTTCAGAAGACGTATGCTCGCACTAGAAGATCATTTTTTTGGACAGGCATGAGAAAGGACATCCTCACTTTTGTAGCAGAATGAGATGTCTGTCAACACCACAAAGGGGAGACTGTCAAAGCACCAGGCACATTACAACCATTGCCCATCCCGGCAGCAATATGGACGGGGGTTTCTATGGATTTCATTACAGGTCTTCCAAACTCTAGAAACAAGTCAGTCATCATGGTAGTTGTGGACAGAATTTCAAAGTATGCTCATTTCTGCACCCTACCCCACCCGTTTACACCAACTTCGGACACTCAAGCTTTCATGGATCAGATCTTCAAATTACATGGCATGCCCACTTCTATTGTGTCCGATCGTGAACCGATCTTCACCAGTAATTTTTGGCAGGAACTCTTCAGGCTACACGGTACCCAACTAAAACTCAGTACTTCTTATCATCCACAAACGGATGGTCAAACGGAAGTCGTCAACAAATGTCTGGAAACCTACCTCAGGTGTTTCACTTCAGAAGAGCAACATCTTTGGGTACAATGGTTACCTCTGGCTGAATGGTGGTATAAAACCAACTATCATGCCACCACCAAAATGACTCCCTATGAAGCAGTATATGGTCAACTCCCTCCTTCCCCTACTTCCTATATCAAGGGGGGCTCAAAGGTACAACTAGTGGATCAACTCCTACAAAACCACGCAACCATGCTCACCCATCTTAGAGAGAATCTTCATTAAGCTCAAAACCGCATGAAGCAATAGGTAGACCAACATCACTCAGAGCGCCAATTTCAAGAAGGGGATCAGGTATTTTTGAGGCTACAACCATATAAGAAAGCATCACTCAAAGACAAGGGTTGTCAGAAACTATCTCCAAAATTCTACGGACCATATCAAGTACTTCAGCGCATTGGAGAAGTAGCCTACAAGCTGGCTTTGCTGCCTACTGCAAAAATCCATCCAGTTTTCCATGTCTCATGCCTCAATAAAGGGATTGGGAACAATTGCAAAATTCAAACCAGTCTGCCTAAATTGGACGAGGAAGGGTCAATCTGGCTCCGACCTGAACAGGTCTTAGACACACGAGAAAGGCATCTGCGTGGCCGCATGATTAGGGAAGTTCTCGTCAAGTGGACAGACACCTCTCCGGAAGATGCAACTTGGGAACCAGCCACTTTTCTTCAGCAATTTCTGCAACTTCAGCCTTAAGGACAAGGCTATTCTTAAGGGGGAGGGCATGTTAGGGTCCCACCCTAACCCCCTTATTTATGTAGTGGGATCGAGTCATAGTAAAGAGTCAATAGAGCCCATATTAATAATTGTAAGTGCTTAACCCACAATTAATGAGGGGACCACAATTAGTTGCAAATAGGCCATGGTATTAGATAGATGGTATTAATAAAACCCATGGTATTGATCCATGGTATTGCATGTATGAGTCATATATAAAGCATAGAGACTCCCTGCGAGGAGAATTGTGTCTTATTTTTGTATCGAGCTCTGCTCTATTGGAGGTTGCCTCCTCGAAGAGGTCAGTGAACATTGCTTTCTGAATAATAAAATATTTGTTGTTGTCTCTCACTATTCTATGTTCTGGGTATCTTTCTTCGCAGATTCTGTATTTGGTTATCTTTTGCAGGTTAAGAGCATAACAGAAGAGGTGGGAATATTTTCTACCTTTAGTAAAGTTTGTTTACAATAATGGTTACCAAGAATCATTGACGATGAGTACCAAGGTTTTATATGATAAAAAATGTAATAAACCCATCAACTAGAATGCTATTGTGAACATTGTGCTTCTTAGACTTGATATGCCAAAGGAAATGGAATAGGAAGTAGTTGCAATAACACGTAAATTGAAACTAGCTCAAGAAGGAAAAATAGCTATGTAGATCTACACAAAATGCACAAGGAATTTCAAGTGGGGTAACATAGTTACCTCCATATCAAACCAAGGAAAATCTCACTTAGAATTAGGCCATATTCTATGTTGGCACCAAGATCTTGTGGACCATTTTGAATATTTAATAGAGTGGTACTAGTGGCTTATAGAGTAGCCTTTCCAACAACAGTGAAAGGACATGATGTTTTCCATATTTCCTTGCTTAAAAGGTATGTGTATGATGTTAATCATCTTGTTGATTGGTTTTCGATATAGGTGGAATCCGAAGGAGAATTTCTATGAGAGCCACAATTCATTCTAGAAAGGATGTAGATTAGACTCTCAAATCAAGTAGTGGAAGCACTTTGGACTAGATGAAGCCACTTGGGAAATGGCTGATTAAATGAGGGTTTCTTACCCATTTTTGTTTATTGTGTAAATGAATGTAAAAATATATGTGTGTATATATAGCTTATTGTTAAAAATTTTTGTTTTGTGTATATAACACTTAGGATAGTGTTCCTCTAAGGAGGTAGTATATGTGACAACCCATTTTGCTAGCCCTCTTGTGAAATGTCACTATGAATTGTAATTCATGTAAATAACGTGAAAATGTAAATAATGATTGGGCTAAGGAGTTGAGACACATTCATAGACCTAAGGAGGAGAACTTTCTTGTGTTAAGTATAAACACAAGCAACTACATTAACTTTACCATCTATCTCCTTGATGAATTTATGATCTATTGGTGCAAGAATTGAAGCCATGTATGTGCCGACTAAGTGAAGGATGAGCTAATACAATCCATATTCTCATCGAGAGTGTTCATGTGGTCAACACGTAAGAAAAGGGATGTGAAGCAAAAATGATACCGACACAAAGGAAAAGGGAGAGAGGTGGGGTGCGCTCATTTACATAGCCAAAGAATGCGAGAAATCACGCATGAGGAATACATAGCAAATGTAGAGCATAAAAGAACATAAACTCCAAGAATGGTAGTGAATAAGGATTGGCAAGTGAGAATGGTAGCAATTAAGGATTGGCAAGAGAGAAATGACATTCTATAGCTAGTTCTATGTAACAATGTTACCGATGATTTGTTGAGGCTAGTGGTGTGTGCATGTGATTAGTTGGATAGTGAAAATTTTATGGAGCTCAATCACTCAATGTTTTCCTTAGGGTCGGTGAACCACTAGGATGCTTTCTAGAAGGGTGATAAACGACTTTGCAAGCTGAGACACCTAGGCTCTTGATAAAAATGGGTTGATAAACCACTAAGTGCTTTCCTTGGGCCTAATAAACCGCTTATGTGCTTGCCCAGGAAGATGATAAACCACATGGACAGTGAGCTCTTGACTCCTATAATGTTTTTTGCAAAGGCCACCTATATAGTGTATTTATCCACCTGGAACTAAATATTTCTTCACTGAACCTTCTTTGAATCCCTATGATTGACTTCGATTGCAGTAGAGAGTCATTGTCATGCATACTATTGGAGGAAGTTGACAAATCACCTAGATAGTGAACCACCTCTTCATGATTGTCTGTTAAATTGGTGTTGGTGTGAATACCCTTGAGAAATTAACTCCTCATACTCTAAATCCAACTCGAGGGTAGTCAATTGTAAGAAATATTATAGTGCAACTCGCCTAAGGTTGGGTTGAGAGTTGAATTCCCTCAATTTCCTATCATTCAAGTTATACAAATAAGTAAATTTACTTGCATATGTGTTACACTATGAATGATGAATAATGTTTGATACATTTTATTAAATGGAATGTGTTACCATTGAAGGAATGTGATATTCATGTTTGTCTATTATGAGATGCCTTATGTGTGTGTTTTCATGGTTATGAGGGGTCTTGAGGCCTCTATGTTTGCTGAGATGTTCTCGAGGTTCATAACTATTTGTATGGTCATGTATGACTATTGGTAGTGCCTAACTAAACTGCTATAGATTCTAATTTCCATTGCCCAATGAGTTGTGAATAACATGCCTATATATTTGCTTAAAGATTGTGATGGTCTTCGTAACAAAGAGATATGTTTAGTGTAATGTATGATATATCAATGGATCTAATAGTATTGTTTGGGATCCATTCCATGGGAGCATCTGATGCTACTACATTTGAATTCACATAGTATTGTTAGCTATAGATTCAATTATTTTAGTGCTTGATAGTAGGCATGTTGATAGATCTATTGATTGTATTATGGCTATGTATAGTATTTAGAATGCTAGTGTTTGAAAAAAGGTCTCATTCCTCGGTCTTGAGTATTGTAGAGATCAAGCTTGTATATGATGTTGGATAAGTTATAAATAAGATTTTATATCTGATCCTAATGCACTTAGGTGCTGATGGATATTTCTAAGAATCCGAGCATCTAGCAAGTTTTCACTTTCATATTTTTTAAAATGCATAACATTTGAAATAATTTGGATATCGCATGGAGGGAGTAAGTAAAAAGTTAATATCCAAGGTGGGGCTCATTTGGGTGTTCAAAGGCATGCAGCCAAATTTACTCACAAGCATGTGGGTCAAATATGGTGAAATGATTTGTGCAATACAAGATTGGAATGGAGTTGGATTTTGTAGAATGTAGAGTTGTATCTCGTAGATCCCACTTGGGTTTTACAAAGGGTGGATGTTATTGGTATTCATGACATCTAGTGATGTGGAACTAGCACAAATAAAAGAAGTTATGCATGTGAGTTAGGGCTTGATCACCTTGTGAATGAAGTTGGTATCCAGAGGTCTTGCGGCGCAGAAAGGGTGTCTCTTTGGAAAATTTGTGCACACAAAGTGTTTCAAAACACGAAGGGGCGAGACCCTATGGGGCTCACAGTCTAATATGAGGTGGAAAGTGTCACGGATAAACAGAAAACTCATAGTCTATTATGGGGTGAAACCCCAAGAGGAACAAGTGAAACAACAAGAAGAATAGCAAAGCAAGAAACAAGGGAAAATGGATAACCACACAAGAGAGAGTTTAGTAAGAGTACTAAAAGATTATTAAATAAGGAGAGGCATCAATCAACACTGAAACTTTTAACATAATTTCTAAATAAAAATCAACCAAGCTACCCACTCACAAGAAACATGGAAAGAGAGAAAATAGATATTAGATTCCCCAACTTGGCAAAGAGTAATGAAGTATTAATTATTTTTATTTAATAAATTTCATATTTTTAATTAATTAATTAAATAAAAAATACAGAAAACATAGCTAAAGTTCCATCAATATCTATAATTACTAATAAAAATATTTTATATTTCCACCAATATTTATAATTATTACTAAAAATATTTTGAAATATGAGATAAAAATTAAATCACACCATCTCTCTAATGGTAATTAATAAAAAAAAATAAAAAATTAAAAACTCTATTCTAAACAAATAAATAAGTTTTAAATATTTCATAAAAATATTTGTCTTTCTTTCAATCGATTAAGCCATAACCATAAATGGCATTGAGGAATAACCCTACTGGCCTCACTTCTTCACTACTGATCTAAAATAAATTTTAAATTATTTTTGTTAACCTAAAAAAATCATATAAACATGACCAATATTGGCCGCTTTCAAAGATTAGAAAAGTTCACAGATATGTATAAGCTAGCATTTCATGACACAGTCAATACCAGAGTATACTAATCATCATACATCACGTCACAGCGACTTCAGAAACAACGGTCGACTCTCTCGACTATATCAACCTTAACCACTGACCTGTCCGCCTGTGGCTCCTGCTTCTACTAGTAATCCTTCATTCCTTCCTCCATCTTTTTTGACGTTCCACTTCACATATTACACCCTCCTGCTGCTTCTCTATGAATGTTTCATTTTCCATATTCACGTGCTCATTAACATCCTCCACTTCCGTCTGATTTTCAATGTCAGTATTCACAAACTCGTTCACGGCTTTCCCGTTTTCTTGAACTGGATTCTCCTCTTCTTCTCGAGGATTAGTTTCATTAAGCTCAGCAAGAGGATCTCCACCATTTAACAGTCTGTGAGAGCTGTCCTGCAATCCAGGAAAACTTTCCTGCATTATTTGATTATTCGTCAATGACTGCCCTTCCATCTGTGTCTCTCCGTTAATTTGAGCACACCATAAATCATTGAGGAATTGAATCGATGGTGATTGACCTTCGTTGCAAGAAGTGGGGAATAGCTGATTTGGATGATGCACGTTCATTATTATTTCGATCGGACTGTGATCAGCTGGAGCTTGCATTTGCTTAATTATATCCTGAGCAGGACTAGGATGACGAACACGGGAGCTCATGTGATTTCCGTCGTTTGAAGCTGTATCGTCTTTCTGGACAGGCAGCTTCATGGCACGAGTGTGGGTTTGTGCGTTCCACCTGCAGCTGACCCATTCTAATTCCCCTATCACCGTAATCAACACTAGCAGCATCGCCGTTAGGAAGATTATTTATTGAATACTGCATTGGGGTAGATACTCCCGCTTCATCTTTCACTTCAGGGACAACAATATTGCCACTCCAGGCAGCACCATTATTTTCTGATTTACGTCTTACTTGTCTCTTTCTAGGCACTTTGTTCGGAACTTGAATATTCTGTAGACTTGCTTGTTGCGATTTTGCTTGGCAATCCGGAGTGCTAATTTGAGATTGAGGACGGGACATTGGCTGCATCATTCTTACAGAATCAAATACGTAGCCTCTTTGAACGGGTGTGGGTGTGGGCGTGGCAGTACTGGATGTAGGAATATGAGGATTTGAAGAATACCATGTTGTACTTCCTCCTACTCCTCCACTGGGTATGGGGGTATGAGGATTTGAAGAAGGCGAATACCATGTTGTGCTTCTTCCTAGTCCTCCTCTAGGTGCTGGTGCGAGAGTAGTGCCTCTTCCAAGTCCAGGCGTAGGCGTAAATGTACTCGGCCTGACCCCTTCTGGGTTTTGTGGAAACTGCGCAGTAGAATATTGAGGGCCTGCAAGTGATGAATATGTGCTTGAGTATCCTGCAGTACGGGTAGCGGTAGACTGTTCTCCAATTCTTGCGGCAATGGCGGGCTTTGCTTGATGCAGCAGCCATTGTATAGTGTGGGCGCTCTCTTGGAAGCCCAGAAAATGGGTAAGCTTTGAAAATCGTTGGATGCCATTGGCAATAGCCAATCAACGGTTTGCCCACCTCTGTCGAACCCCAGCTCTGTGGTCAGCTGTTGCAAACATTCTGTTTGAATTGGCAATAACCAATCCAGCTGTCTGCGCGCATTCTGAAAGTCTAGAGACTCTTTGGTTCGGACCATTTGCAGTAACCATTCTATGGTTTGCCCTCCATTGTCGTAGCCCAGTTCTGTGGTGAGCTCTGTGATGCCTATGGCTACCTCTGGTGTAGGTAATAAAAAATCGACGGCAGATCCCATACTTTTGAAATCCAAAGCTCTAGTAATATTGTCTATCCTTTCTTTACAGGCATGGGACACTTGAACTCTCGGGGCCCTCGTGGGCGCCTCCTGCTTCATTTCTCCTCCTTCTATGTCGGGAGAGGTGGGCACAGCTTCCCTCTGGAGGTAGAATACCAGTCGCTTTCCTTTTAGCGGGGGCCATTTTGTTTGTGTGGATGGTTGAGATGAAGGGCCCTTCAATTGATATAGTTCGATCGCGTGAGGTGTTTGTTAGTTGTAAAATGCAAAGGAGAAGAAACCAAAATATTCGATGGAGGGTTTGTGATTGATGGAGGAGAAGAAACCAAAATAATTGTAATTGTAAGTTAAATAACAATCGCTGAAGTGGTAAAGCTTTAATATGATATTGGTAGGTCTCCGCATTATAGATGATGGCAACCTCATTGATTTTATAATTGTAATTAATTATATTATTGTTTCCTATATGGGCATGTAAGTGTAGAGGGACGAATGACTCAAAATAATTGTAATTGTAATTTAAATAACAATAGCTGAAGTGGTAAAGCTTTATGTGATATTGGTAGGCCTTTGCATTATAGATGCATATGTCATCATCTTGTGTCTTAGAGAGAGAACGCAAGGTATTTTAGAGAGATCTCACTTTTTGCATAACACATGGTTGCGAGAATATTTACAACGTTTAGACGAGTTAGATGGGTGAGATTAGACGTGGATCAACTTTCAAATGGTTTGGGTACTTGTTCTACTATCACATCTTCCATTGAGTCAAGGCACATTGAGTCCTCACACTGTATGGCACCATTGAGGTTCCTCGTAATGGAAGTGACCAACTTACAAGTAATTCACTCTCAAACTATGCCTCCAACCATTATATTTTTATCACATGTTAGATATATTATGTTTGAGGAATTAACAATAAATCTTAACACAAGTATAATTCCGAAAACTTGTCAATCAACATCATTTATCATCCACATGTACGTGTGTGTTGTGATACAAATTGTTGCCATACAATGTCACAATGTTACATATAAACATCCATGTAAAATGTACATCAATAATGTGTGTGGGGTGAGACCCTCTCAGTCCACCCAACCATAACAATATAAAGTATGATATTGTTGTAATAATACAATGTACAACAATGGCCAAAGCCTCCAATTATCCCAAATCTAGGCTTCTCGAGCCTAACCTCGTAGCACAATGACAAAATACCCCTAAGAATTCCACACAGCCTATCTAAGCACCCATAGGATATTGCACGGGTTCTCAATCCAGCCATATAGAGCATCAAAGAAACCTAAAATCCTGTTGTACATAGGCATTGTAAGCCTTCCCCAACCTTTCCTCAAAATTAGATATCAAACTAGATAAGAAATCACCCTAAAATGGGTGGTTAGGGTTGTTATCACCCTAACTGTCCACCCTAATGGGTCACAAAGCCACCCAACCTTGTTTTAGGACATGCAGTTAGGGTTGCTCTTTAACACAAGTCCAACAACCTCTATATAGGTCCTCCTTCATCGTTGCACCAAAATTTCACTCATAAACCCTCCATCCTACTCGGTTCTTCCCCTGATGTACTTGAAGGGTAGATAGTCTCTCCTTCCAATATATGGAAGTTCCAACTCTGGTTTCAACCTACACTATGAAGGTAGGAATAAGCTTGAACTTATTTTCCCGATCCACCAAAAGATATCAATATAAAGAATGGTAATTTTGTAATAATACAATGTACAACAATGGCCAAATCCTCTGAGTATCTTAGGTCTAGGATTTACAAGCCTAAATTCCCAATACAATGGAAAAATTCCACCCATGAATTCCAGACACCCTAGGTAAACACCCTTAGGAAAGGGCAAGGGTTATCCATGTGTGCATGTATGATGTTGAAGGTTTGAGAGAGGCTTAATTTATATGTTGTTAGTTTTTATGTAGAGTCAAATTTCTAATGGTGAGTCTACTTCCATTAGAATTCTATTAAAATGTAGTATATGTTGGGTTGTTGCTCTAAGCAAGCATTGGTCAGAGTTCCTCAATGTTTGTCATGTAAACACTTTAACGGTGTACTTTGCTATGCATCAGTTGACAAGCTGATGATGTCAGTCATGCATGGGATGAATTGGTGTTTCTAGATGACATGTGTAACTCCCTCCTCCCACTTTTACCCAAGTTAAGCAGTCCACCATGGTAAACATGTAACAAAGAGTTACTGTGATATGATTCAACTTCCCATTTAAAGTTAAGGAAGTAGAACTAGCTAGACAAGACCAATATGACCTCCCTTAGAAGCTGCAAAGCCTTTAGGAACGAACCAACCCGTCCATGTGTCCAACCCCTGAGACAACTTGATGTTATGTTGAACTAGAGCCCTATTTTCTCCCATGACAAGCCTTGCATGCGACTGAGACCCTTCAGTCGCTCCTACAAGGCATCTGTGCGACTGCAACCCTTTTCAATTAGTGATGTGCAAGCAACCCCAAATTTTGAGCCAATTTTTTCAGGGCTAGGACCTATGCCTCTACCCATAACTTCATGAAACTTCCAAAAATGGTAAATAATAATGAAATAAGGCTACTAGTGGAAACACTTGAATAATAACTTGACATGACCGCTACCAGCCATGACAGACATTCCGTCAAACATATCATAAACATGTCATAAATACACATCTGAACCTAGGGGCCTCATACTTATCTCATAATCATCAATAAGGTCTAATGCCCCCTCATAATAACTGCATTAACATTTGTTAATCCATGAATTCATCAATTATTCATATATTCATCAAACATGTCAAGATCCATAGACACTATACATCCTATAACCATCATTTAACCAACATATAAACTAGGGCCATTCAGGCATAATATCACCATCATAATCAATAAATATGCTCATAGATCACAATAGAAAATACTTCCTAACATATGAAAATGCTAACCAAGTCAGGGACTTCAACATACCACTCAACTGAACCAAATATTTCTTTTACCCAGTCACCCCATTGCCATATTCCAAGCATGAATGTGGGACCTCATGAAATAACCAAAACAAAACCAAACCAGGGCTTCCAAATGCCAAACCGCCTCAACCCTCAACCAGTGATTTGAGGGACCATTTGAAAAGGAGTTATGAGAGAGAAAAGGATTCAATGAGGTATATTTACATAAAAACCCTAACAACCAAGGATAATTTTAGGGGCGAATGCTCGCCCTTTGGCGAAATTAAGGGGTTTTAAATTTTTAGTGGGCGAATATTTTGTATCATAGTACATTTTTACAAATCACCTCAAATAGCCCACCTTATTTTAAGGGAGAGGGTAAAAAAGGTAAATTTAGCCCTTGAAATTAGGACTTACAACCTTCCATTTGCCCATTTTCAAGAATAGGTTTTATTTAAGTGAATACATTCGCCCATTTTCAAGACTAGGTTTTATTTAAGTGAATCCTATGGGCCAAATAACATATTTATAAAAGAGGTATGGTAAATTAATAAAAATATAAATAAATGAGAGGTATGGTAAATTAATAAAAATATAAATAAATGAGAGGTATGCTAAATAAATAAAACATTTTTTATATTTACTCCATAAGTCACCTTATATACATGTAAGGGTGTAAACAAATAAAAATATAAGTAAAGTGGAGGTATGGTAAATAAATAAAACGTCTTTTTATACTTACTCAAAAGGTATGGTAAATAAATAAAAATATAAATAAACTAGACGTATCGTAAATAAATAAAACCTCTTTTTATATTTAGTCCATAACCCTCGTTCTATTTATGAAGGCTCAAGAAAGAGGTTTTATTTAATTGAATCCTATGGGCCAAATACCATATTTGTAAAAGAGGTATGGTAAATTAATAAAAATATAAATAAACAAGAGATATGGTAAACAAATAAAACATTTTTTTATATTTACTCCATAAGTCACCTTATATTTACGAACACTCAAAAAATGGGTTATATTTAGGTGAAACCTATGGCCAAAATACTATGGGACAAATACCATGGACTAAATTGTTATTAATACCATGCAAAAAACCATTATTAACGCTAATATTAGAATTAAAAAAATAAAAATGGCACATGGTATTGACCCATGGTATTCACCAAAAGGGCACATGGTATTGTCCCATGGTATTCACCTGGAATGTAGCCTATTTAAATGGGGGAATTAAACCAACATGTAGCCTATGCTAAGATTCACTAGGACTTTACAAAGTTTTATTATTTAGTGAAAGACTCGCCAAGATCTTACAAGATTTTATAATTGAGTAAAATATTCGCCATGCCTGGTGAGAGATTCGCGAAACAATTATATATACATATTATATTATTGATAAAATCGCCTTCCATTTTTCCTATATACCATGGAGATTCGCCCATTTATTATATTTATAAATTTAGGGGGGGTTCTTAAAATTTTCCCTGCTAACAACTTTCAATCAATTGGGGATAAAAAGGAAAGGAAGCTATATTAAGGTTCCTTGACAAAGACTTGATGATAAGTTTCCAAAATATGTTATAGCCAATAAAAAAATTCAACTATACGGTGAAAATTTCAGTGAAACCCTAATTCTACAACAACTACAAAATGGAAAAAGGTATTTACAACAAGCGTTCACAAAATCACTATAGAATCACATTTACCAACTAATAGAAAATTCCTTCCAATCACAATATCCTTCCCAAGAAAATTTGCTTAATCAATGCTCCATAGAGACAAAGAGAGAAAACACTACTATTGCACACTCTCCAATTGTATGAGTGGGTGTGTTGAAAGTATCCATTTCCAAATCGACTTCCCTCTACTTATATGAGGGTAGCCAAGTCAATCTACTCCAATAATTGAGTCAAAGCCCTAAAATTAATAAACTATGTGATTACAAGTTAAGTAAGTCACAATCCCACCCCAAAGATAGCCATCTCAATGATAAAACCCAACAATAAGCCTCTTTTTAACCCACATGTGTGAGTAAAAAGGCCTACAAGGGTGACATCTTCCACTAAGTGCATGTCTCCATCAAAATATGCCATGGCCTATGATGAGTAAAAATAGGGTGCTCCTCATCAAAAACCACATCTCTTTATCCAAATGTGATCAATCATCAAGCAAGGGCTCCCTCAATAAAATAGCATCATGAACCAAGCCCACATTATTAATCCAAGCCATATAAAGGGGACATCACAAGGTTAGGGCATGAAATCATAATCTAGAAGTGCACATACCCTCCAAAGGGATCTCAAGTCATTATAATCATAAGATCAACTCAAAAACAAGGCAACATCCATCAAGAAGTTGCAATGCCAGCTTGAGGGCGTCCTATGGTCTTTAGGTACATCAGCTTTGTGGGCAACACCTGGGTTCATATGTGCAATGGTTCAAGCTCTAGAGGGAGAAAAGAGGGTCATCCATGGTGCTACATGCATCATCATCCAGGTTTATGTGGTTGGAGTAGTCACCAAGTGGGGTTAGACATCATTTTTGAAGTGTTGGAGAAGCATCACACAATCCCTCAAGGGATGGTGAGTGAACCAAGGAGAAAGCAAAAAAATAAGTGAATAAATATTTTATGAAGAAATATTTTCATAATTAGAAGGGATAGAGAGAGGTGACACATCCTCCGAACTAGGCTCATAGGCCGATATATTTTCAACAAACTTTACATCTCTTCTAATGATAAAATTTTTGGACTTAAGTGGAATAAGTCTATATCCTTTGACATCTTCAGAATATCCCAAAAAAATACATTTTTCACTCTTAGGTCCTAAAGCTTTATGTTTCTCATCTGCAATATGGGCCCATGCTTCACTTCCAAAAACACGAAAGTTACTTATATCTGGTTTAATTGAGCTCCATGCTTCTTCGGGAGTGATATTATTTAAAACCTTAGTGTGAGTGTGATTTACTATATAATTTTCACAGTTAATTGCTTCTGCCCAACAATTAAAACTAAGTCCTTTAGATTGAAGCATACAATTAGCCATTTCCTTTAAGGTACGATTCTCCCTTTCAGTCTAGAGCCAAACTTTCAGTCACTTGTACTTCCCCTGAAGTTGATGCTACCTTATACCATCAACTTGTAGGAAAACTTTTGTATCTAACCCATACTTGTCTAGGCCTTTCGTTTCTTTTTGTCCTTATTGCTCGGTTTATGCAAAACCCACATGAAATTCATTGAAAAGAAACTAAAAGAATACTTTGTTATGTTCGATGTATAGTTTAGTTTTGGATTCATTACGGTGCAGAAGAATATCCTCTATTGGTTTGTTTCACTGATTCTGATTGGGCTGGTGAACTTGATGATCAGAAGTCTACTGTAGGTTATGTGTTCACTCTTGGTTTAGGACCTATTACATGGGATTGCAAGAAACAAAGTTCCATTTCTCTTTCTTCAGTAGAAGTAGAGTATCATCATGGTGTTGTAGAAGCTAGTAAGGAAGCCTTCTGGCTTCATCAGATCCTATCAGAGTTTGGCTTTTAGCAGCAACATCCGACTACACTTTGGTGTGATAATAAAAGTGCCATTAAACTATGCAAAGATACAGTCTAACATCAACGCAAAAAACACATTAAACTGCACATGCACTTCGTAGAATCCATCAAGGACTCCCTCATCCCATATGTATCAAACTTAAGAACTTCAAAATATGTATATAACAAATTGGTAGAGTTATTTTATGTGAGTTTAGTAGGAGAAGTTATATCTCTAAGACAAGAAATCTACAAATTGAAGATTTCAAAGGAAGAAGGAATACCCTCATACTTCATGAGGATTTTTGAAATAAGAGATCAAATTCAAGATCTGGGTGAAATAATGTCTGACAAATAAATGACCACTATAGTATTAGATGCGCTACCAAAGGAATGGGGAAACATCAATTCAAGTATTTATGGGAAGAAAGAAGCCAATCCTTTCCATGATCTATGGTCTCTCTGCAAAATTGAAGAAACCAGATTAAAGGAAAAATTTAATGTGGGATCAAATGAACAAAACTAAGCATATGTTGCTATGGCAAAGAGAAAGGGAAAATTTGGAAACTTTGGTCCCCAAAAGAAAAATAAGAACATGGAAAAGGTTTAGTGCTATGTATATCAAGAATATGGGTGTTACAGAAGAGATTGTCCTAAACTTAAGAATGACAATAACAAGAGAAATAGGGAAGAAGCCCATATTACCAAAGAAGTGGAAGAAACTAAGAAGAAAAAGCTTAAGAAGGAGGAAGTCAGAGATCTCTACAATGAATGAGATAATCTCTTCCACTAAGTACTCTTCAGTTGTGTACATAATATCTATCTAGATAGGAGGAAGTGTAATTATGATAGGATGCATCATATCAGAAGATGGCATCATGGTAGAAACATTAGAAGTAAGAGCTCGTGACATCACCATATGAAACATGAAGGGTGTCTGACATAAAATCTATGGTAGTCAAATATGAAGGATATAGCTCTTGGGAACCTTATTGAAAGCTCAAGTGACACTTATGGGAAAAAGGAAGAAGTCATCAAGGACGATTCTCATCATACATCGCTCAAAAGGTAACATTTTTTGGATAGGGTTATGCAAGATCCTCTAGATTCTCTGATGAAATATTCATCGGAAGATTCACCAATCTAGAAAGGAGAAAAGTATCTCATCAGGAACTCCAACTTGTAGAATTAATGGGATGATTATATGATGACATAAGTGATGAATTTTATCAAGGATTGAAGCTCTTTCAAATCGTGGAAGTTGTTAAAATAATCCTAGATGGCCTAAAGGGAAAATGATGTATGTATGCATGTATTCAATATTATAAAGTCATGTCGAATGGTTGCAGGTAGCATGGATCACTACTCTATATTGAGAAGAATCATCAAATGGAAAGTGTATTCTTCTATATAAGGATATAGCAAGGAATGGGTCACACTAGATGAAATCAACATAATATGTCCTCATATGGAATATGAGGTAATTAACAGTAAGTGGAGGAACTCTGATTGGAAGCTCTTCGGAATGAAACATTTGAAGAAAGGAAGGAAGATATTTTAGACTATGCAACCATGGATGAAGGAAATCAACATCCAGGAACTAAAAGTTTCAATTATGACATATCTCGAAAGATATGAAGACTCTGATGGAAGTAAGAAAAGGATAGAGACCCTTGACAATATACATCTTTAAGAAATGTCTAAACTTATATTTAGGATGTTGATGCCATCAAGAAGATGTCATGATGAAGGACCATCACAAAGGTAATTTTAATTTAAGTGTTCATTTCTTATTTTTTAACACATATCTGGATGATCTTATGCAATATTTCCCATGGAAGAACAATGAATGTCCTCCAAGAGAACAATGTAGAATGATCTAATATCCTTCTGAAGAATAGAACATGAAGAAGGTAGAATTACATGAAGCAAGGCCATATGTAGATTGATGGATCACTATTTGATTAAAAGAATGATGACATGACTGACCCGTGGATGAAAGTTTTGGATGAACTGTGCCCTATGAAAAATTCCCAAAATATTAATACTCCATAACAAAGAAGAAATTCATGGCATCGAAGGAATGAGCTCTTCATGTTTTTGTAGGTCCGTAGCTAGAGCGAGCTTGGAACCAATTTTTATTACTTGATAGAAAATTGGAATCGAATTATCCTCCCTAATTGAGAGGGAGAGATTGCCACGTCATTATTGTCTTCACTGGGAAGAAAGAATGGAGGATTGGGTAAACATTTGGCATCCGATGCTCTTTGAGGATGAGATAGGGAATCCATGATAAGTATAGTCATAGAGGACCGATATTCTTTGAGTACTGGGAATCCAAGATAAGAATATTGTTGGTGGAACATGCCCTAAGAACCCAGGTGGCATATGTTCTGGGAGAGACAATGATGAGAGTGTTTATGAATCATTGCTCTCACCAGCATTGAGCTCGGAGCTTGTTGAGAGATCGAGTTGTTAGTCAATTCTTTGCTATGTGAAAATGATCGTTGATATGATGCTATATAGATGGGTTACCAATCTGATTCTTAGTATGAGAAATTATTTAGATTGAGAATGACCAATTACCTCCCTATTTAAGAGGGATTGTTGAAAAGTGTAACTAGGTCTGGTCCTCATAATGACATGTAAATGTTATTTTATGTAAAAGATGAAAACAAGAAAAAAGTAAAATTATTGTAATGCGCCTCATGGGTTTCATGAGCAAAAGATTTTATTTTCAGTTAAGGCTTCCATTGTGAGCCCTTAGGGATTTTTTCATCTAGTCATAAAAGTCTAAAGAATCATTGTCATCTATTGAAGGCATGTTACACATTTTAAAAGTCATTTTTTTTTTTCTAATTCACCCTCCAAGACCTTGTCACTAATCCTAACTCAAGTTGTCCTACAATGAAAGGGATAATACTAGAAAGATGATGTCGGCATATTTCAGTGATCATGTTAGCCTAATAATCATGGAAAACCTACTATATAGTATTGCTCGGCCTCATTTGGAAGAGAACAATTCGGTCAAGCATGTCTGAAATAACCAAGTGGAAAAATCATCTTAGAAGGAGCCTTAACATCAGTGAAGGAAGAGGAAAGGATAATGACGATAGTGACATCAATGTGGGACTATTTTTGGGATAGTATACCATCACACATACAAATATTACAGATCTGAAGTTTTCAAAGGGACATCGAAGATTGCATTCATATAAGGGTGCTCTACATTGGGTGAAGACTTTGTTGAAGGGAAGTCGAGTAGAAGTGAAAAGAGTCTCCCTCTAAAAGGAGATTGTTCAATGATCAAAAGCTGATAGGGTTTCTATTGTGAAGAAAAAAATTGTAGACTTACAAGAAGAGGTCGAAATTATGAAGGAAGTCGAGAATAGGAAGAATAAGAGAAGAATTGACGTAAGGGTGAAGAGGAGGCTTGTGACTTGGTCTTGGAAGGGCTATAGTGTCAAGGGTCTTTATAATGCTCTTTGTATTCGTCAGTTGAAGCTTCTATAAGAATACTTTTTTTGGTTTTCCTCTCAAAGAGTGAGAAGTTTTAGCCCTAGATGGCAGCCTATATATGATGTCTCATGTCTCCTTATTGTTCAAGCATTGGTATTTTTCTTGATGAAAATAACACAATAATAACATAAGAAGGAGAAGGTCATAATCAAGCAATAAAAATGCACTCACAATATATTATCTAAGTAGAGAAATCACCTATCTATTGATGCCATATATATTTTCAACAGACACCTCCCATACTACCCATTGGTCACTAGGAAACAACAAATAGTCGATCCAGGTTGTAGCAATAGATTTGGACCCCTCTATGTTTTTTCCTCTGTTATTATTTTTCAGTTTTTCACTTTCCTATTTATTTGTCTTTCTCTCATGACCTTGGAGGGCCATATATTACAATATGTATGGTTTATTTTGAATCTCTAGGAATTTTTTTATCTTTTGCCTCTCTTAAATGGATACATTTTTTGACATGGTAAGATTTCCCTAGTGACTGGCTAATCTAAGACATTCAACTCTTTCATGTGATTTCTTTTTTAGAAAGTAATACAAATATTTACTCAAAAGAGAAATAAAATGTTTTATATAATATATAATAATGCATATTATAACATAGTGATAAAGTATCATTTCTATATTACACCAACTTACATCAATCATAACTCTCGATCTACCAAGTGTCAAGAGAGATCAAATCTCTTAAGGCACAAAACTATTTTAGAGTGAAAAGAGATTTGATCTATATCGATGCTTGGTAGACTGAGAGTTAATATGGATCTAGGTTGGTTTAATTATTGATAATATTAATAATTAATTTTATTTTTTTATTTTTACTTTTATTTTTATTATGTTGAGAACTTCTAGAATATTGTGTAGACTCATTGAGGTGTCTCATGTTTTGGGCAATGCTTCACCCATCTTAATGGACAAAAATATTAGATTGATGTCGTGAAGAGTGATATACCAAGAATATATAAAGGATATTGCCATTAGGGAGCATGAAGAGAATGAGAATGTTCATTAATAATTATTAATTTATTGGAATTAATTAAAAGAATTTCAAAAAATAGCTAAAATGGAATGAGGAATTAAATAATAATAATAATAATTGATTTTGGTCAAACTAATTTTAGTATTAATGATATATGGGTTAATTATATATATTATAAATAATAAATTAGTGGATGTTGAAAATGATACAAAAGAGATAAGATTAATAAGTTATATGAAAGAGCTAAAATAATGTTACTAAAATAGATTATTAGGTTAAATCCCCAATCGAGGTGTGATACATCTAATGGATCTTCTCGGGATCCTTGTTATGAGTAAGTTGATTGATGAAAGGGTAGGAGGGTTTCTGTACCCATGCCCTAACATGCTTGGTTATCAGTGTTGGGAGATAGTGTGCATTGTAATTATTAGTAGCGACACGACGAGCTGATGTGATATTTCCCTCGAGGTGGTATGGGATCGCAACTCTATGTGTTTAACAATTTTGTGTCAGGTTTTGGTTCTTTGTGGTGGTCGAAGGTTCCTATTAAGTGTATCCTCGTTTGAAAGAAAGGACAAGTGTGTTAATTTATCAGGCATAGTTGGTTTCCTCAGTTTAATGACATCCTCTATCAGGTATGTAATTCTCTTTATACCTCCTCTCCTACTGTGGCTTGAAAAGTACTCTGTTGTCTCTCGGATCTTAAAAGACATGTCCTGCAATATGATATTTGGAAGAAAATGGAACCATTGTCTAGAAAATTGGAAAATTTTCGTTCTCTTGTTCTATGTGATTTTTTCTTTTTCTGTGACTACATCTGTCCACTTTGGCATTATTTTATCCCGCACGGGAATGTATTATGTCTCTCTAGTTTGGAATTACCTGGTTGGTGCATGTCTATTCATCGATGCTCAATATTTCATTGAATTGTTGATTCTGATAATAGGAACGATCCTGAAGCTCTTGTATTTGATTCATTGCACTTATCATATGGCTTTTTCTTAAATTGGGCTCAGGGATCTAGTGTGTGGAGCCTTCTTTCCTGGGCAATAGATCCACCTTTGCTTGCCTGTGTAAATGGTTTCACTTGGGATTGGGGAGCCTTAATTTTGTATCTTATGTTGAAGTTGGCAATCCCATTCGACCCTCAGGGTATTTGGTAGGCTTGAGCCTAATGTAAGATGCGACCTGCTTCTATGTTATGTTATTATGTTAGGTCATCATAGCCACTGTATGTACCTCGCATCCAAGCAGGTACGTTGGCCTAGGTTTTTCATTCGCTCTATGTCGCTTAATAATTTTGGTGTCTCTGTTGTTTGGTGGAAAACATGTATGGATTTCCCAACCCCTAGTTTCAGTTCTTCAGGAAAAGGTGGTCATCGTCGGGGAAGGATATCGGGAAGCAAGGAGGTAAAAACCCATCCTCGAACCATTAGGCACAAAGATGTGGCTGTAAATCAGCTGCTGAGATCACCTGAGATGCAGCCCAGTCCTATCAAACAAGTACTCGAAGTCAAGCTTTGAAATTGATTTCAAATTGGGAATCTGAATTCAATTAGTGTTCAGAAGAAAAAGTTTAGGTGGAAGACTAATGTGATTTAGTTATGAACCTAGGACATTCTAGAGGCCACACCACCCAATACAAGAAAATTGTTCACCTCTACTCATTGATGAAAAGTATTGTGGCCAAGGGTCTTTCAAATATGATTCAGTTTTTCAGGAAATTTAGAAATAATTTCAACTCATACAGCTCCAAATTCAGTAGCAGAATGTTCGTCTCAGCCACATTGAAAAAAACATTCCATGTCTTCCTTAGTATGAATTACTAGGTTCAAGTGCAAAGGACCCAACTCTTGTGGAGTCCTCTGATGATTAGGAGTTTGCTTGTTTATGGCTACACTTATTTCTTTTTAATATTCTATGATGTATATGTCAACTAGATTTCTATGCTATAGATATTTGGGATGTAGATGGTTTCCAGACATTCAGTCCTACAAGGCACTGTTAGACAACCTAAATTTTTTTGTTTTTGGATGAAATTTAATGTTGTTCGATGGCCAACAGACCTTGTTACTCAATGGGGAGGTTGAGGCCACTGAACGTCTTGACTATGTTTGTAACATACTTTTGATGAAAATGAATGAATGAAAAAGGTCCTGCCAAACTTACAAAAAAAAATTATTAGGTTAAAGAAGTATAAAAATAGAGTAAATTAGAATCACAGGGGCTTAACTGGGTAAGATATACCATACCACATGCATTCATATTGGGGGATATATATTGAAGGAAAATTGACATAATATATTAGGCATATAATAGGGGATAAAGGGATTTTATATTGGCAAGTACAAAAAATGGAGCTCACAGCTAATGAGAAAATATAAACGAGTATAAAAAATGTTAATGAAAAAATGGATCCCTACAATATCTAGTGAAAGTAGGGGTATTTTGAATTGGGAAGGTTTATTGGGTTTGTATTAGTAGGGGGTAGTCAAATTAGGGGCATTTTTAGTATGCCACTAATACACATGATATGTCATAGGTTAATTGAATGATGCCCTTGCACCTTATCTACCCATCCCAATGGATATGGGTCTAGATGATCACAAACTTTCAATCACAATTAGTCGACTAACTATGTTGTGATGGTATTTTTCTACAATTGTGAGTCGTACAAAGCATAAATTTTCATCTACTTAACCTATATCATATATAAAATATTTTGGCCATCTCATTGTATTCCCATTGTTGAAGGCTACTCAAATCACCCCCTTCTAGTTTAATGTGTAGACAATATTCTCATCCACACCTAGTTGCTCAAGGCTATGGCCATGATATTTTTCTTCTTCCCACCCATCTTTTGGTTCTTTGGTTTGAGTTCTAGATGTAGTTTCAAACACTTCTCTTATATATGAACATTGATTTTATAGTGGTTTTAATGGTTTCTATTATATTTATACTGGTGCTTTATGGATATTGTCTTTTTTCCCTGCCCCCGTTTTCATTTCTTCTTCCCTTTTTTGGAATATTCTCTATGTTCCATTTGTGGTGTTCATACAAAACCCTGAATGATGATTCAATTAGGCTTCACCTTTTTTAGCAAAAATTAACTCGTCCCACGGCTAAATGCTATATAGAATTTCCTAGAGCTTCATTTGATAACTTCAGCACCCTTGCCACTACTTTTTTAACCCATTTTCAATTACCCGCAACGTACAAAAAAGGGATAGAAATCCTTCCCAACTTTAAACAGAAGACAGCCAGTCACATATCCAATCATATTCATGAGTGGCGGCGTCACCGAAGAATGGTAAAGACGTATGTTCCTAGTCAGCTTTTAGCTGAATGGTTTATAAAGTCATTATTACCCTCTATTACAGAAGATGTGGCTAAGGGAGGAGTTGTCACTAAAGAGCAAGTCATTGCTCGTGCACAATATTTAGACTTGATCTATACTTAGTCTGGCACACTCTACAACAAAATTCCCGATGCTCCTCGACCGGAATTTTCCGTTCCTCACCCTCCTAAATCAAACAAGGACTCTCATGCCAATGATGGCGTGATAGGTGCAACAAGCACGAAAACCGCAAAGACTACATCTAAAAAACCCCGTACAGTCTCTAGTCAAAAAGCAGATGATGAACCTCTCACCTTGGAGGTCAACGTTGTGTCAATTGACAAAGGAAAAAATCCTAAGCAACGAGGGAGCAAGAAGAAAGGGACAAATAATAAGAAGAAACAAGAAAATTCACCTCCTGAAAAATCTTCTGAAAACCCTGCTGGGCAAAAAAAACCTCGTTATCCATGTTACATATGTGATGACGAGGATTTCACGAAAGATTGTCCACATAAAGCTGCAGTTATGAAATTTTTAAAAACTTCAAATACCCCAGCGGTGTTGACTAATCCGTTTCTTAGCCCATAAACAAACCTAGTTGCTATCGATCATGCTTCCCCATCCCAAGTGCTTATGATATCCATCTCAAAACTACAAAATGATGCTTTGATATCTACAAGGAATAACGATTATGGAAATCCACAGTCGTTGAACAGCTACGCTACAGATCAACCCAGTGGTTCGACAACAACTTCGTCAGAAGTTGTTACACAAATCATTCTTGAATTAACAATAAAACCGCCTAAGGGAGTAGTACATAAATCAACATTTAATACTCGTTTTCGAGCAGCACAAAATTATAATATAGTGGATGATCTGGCCAAATCGCCATCCGCTATGTCAACACTTGAAGTACTATAAAATTTCCCATCCCAAAAACAAGCTTTGTTATCAGCAATAGGTGGGATTGATCCAACAGATTCCAATTGAGTGGCCTTTAATCATAAAGATATGAACCTTAGTTACCAACACAACTCACTTTCCTCATACAGGTAGAAGCCCTCAACAAAACTGTTCATCGAACAATCATTAATGAGGGAGCATCTACCTGTATTATGTCAATGAGTTGTTGGAAAACTTTAGGCTCTCCACCCTTGTCACGATCATCAATGACATTAAAAGCATTCGATGGAAGAACATACACGCCATATGGGATATTAAGTAACTTGAAAATCGAACTGGGGGGCAAGACAGTAGAAATTGAAGTCTAGGTCATCGATGGAAACCTTAACAACAACATCCTACTGGGCAGGCCCTAGATTTATGTTATGGTTGCTGTTGTGTCAACATATTTTAGAAAGATTGCATTTCCCTTCCAAGGTGGAATTACAATCGTTGACCAACTAACCTTTTCCCCCAACAGTTCACAAGATATTGGAAGCATTCCATTGATCCATGGAAGTTCTCAATCGCTTCAACATGTCGGAGTAGGTCTCCTAAATGACTCATCCTTAATGGGTACTTTTGTCCTCCTGCCTCCAAGTAATCTAGCGGAAGTGGCTACAGTGGGAACCTGTCATATGATATCTTCTACATCATCAAAGATTAAGAAGAACTTTGACCATTTCGATAGTGTGGATTATCATGAGGTATTTCCTCCAAGCCCTACCATACCTACATCATCTGACAATCAATTCAGTGATGTTGTACATTATGTACTGGGGGCATTGGAACCAGATCTTTCCTTCATGACCCCTTATGAGTTGTGATCAAAGGTCACCAGAGGATAGTTCGTTGACTGGTGTCAATCTCGTTGAAAAATGAAATCTTTTGATGTCTGGTGAAATGCTTTATGATGAGGATCTGAGGTATTCAAACTGGAAGGTGATGCTGGATCAGACAGCTGGGTTGTAATCCTCTCTTACACTATTATTAATAAAGTTCTTTGAGTTTTCCTCCATATGATCTTGTATTTGTGAATCTTATTGTTTACGAATGTAATTGTATGGTCAATGTGTTTCTGCTTCTACATTGTTTATGATGTTTTAGATAGAGATGCTTTGATAGTTTGCTATTACTTTGACTCTACAAGTACTCTTTGAAGCGGGACAAGTAGGAGAGGAGTGGTAAATTCTATCAAGTAAAGGAGAAATAAAGCTAGGATCAAAGCGAAAGATCCAGGTTGGTCCTCTTTTCTTCTCTTCCATCTATCACACTTAAAGAAAATCTTAAAAAACTTTCGTTTTTTGTTTCTAAGATAGCTACCCATCTTAGTGGGACTAGAAGTTTGAATCGACACTAGTTTGTTTTTTTGTTGTTTTCTTTATAAACTACAGATGTAGCTTGAAGTTAGCCAGCTAGCCTTAGAAACGACTTTGTTATGCAATTACAAAGTAGATAAATGTTGATTTAGTCAATCTCCGGGTTGTTTTATGAACTGAACATCTGACTTACGAAGCATCATAAGTGCCCTTGTGGTAGCTTAGAACCCCATCAGATCTTACCCTTATGCTTTTTGTTTACTGCCCATCATTACTCAGCCTAAATCACTAAACTTAGCTACAAGTTTTGAGAAAAAACCAAGCTCCTTTTCACTCCTTGGCCCATCGCACTGTCTGTAACTGTGCAACCTAGATGCATCGCACCTCCCATGTTTTGTAGGTGAGATGCATCCCTGTTTCCCTGTGTTACAGGTGCGATGATTGAGTGTACTGTTTTTCTTCTCTCAAATTTGGTTTTTTCTCTCCATTTTTAGCTTTATTCAATAGTTTTTCTATTCATGATCAATACCTTCTTGTTGTAACCATCTTCCTTCACATTATTTCAGCCTCCATTAGTTAGGAATTGTAAATGTTTTTGTGTATTTGTCAATCATTTATAGTCTTCCTTTGTCAAAAGTAGCCTAATCGAACTGTCGTTTTCGATGCAAGTGTCATAATTGTCATTTTGAATCACAAGAAGAGTGTCATAAAGTCTTCCTCTTCTAGATAGTTGATTGTAATTTTGTCATTGTACTAGATTTTGAAATTATTAGTATTTCAAGTGTCGAAAAAAGTTTTCAATTCGAAATTGAAAAGTGTCGACTTAGTCTTCCTTTCGTTTTGAAAATAAAGATTTTTAGTACTGTCACTTTGAAAGAAAATAGTTCAGATCTGTACTTAGCTTTCTTTTTTGTCATTCACACATTAAGAAAGCGAAAAAAAAATACATGCATGTGCATCTGCATTTTGACTACTTGCAAAATTTGATTTAGGTTAGTGCATTTAGTGTGCGATCTATGCTCTCTGTTGAAAGAAAAATAGTTATCTTCTTTCCTTTGTATCTAGGATTTTCATTGCTAAAAGAAAATAAATGACTATTTATCATTTTATATTGCATATTTAGGAATTTCACATCTACATCACGTGGTGAACCTTGAAAAACAAACTTCTAAGCAAGATCAACTCTAAAATAAACCTCAATGAACATAAAAATGCTTTGGAATTGAATGACACACATCTAGAAGTCTAGGCTAGAGACGTGTTCCAGCATCATAAAACCTGGTAACTATCGTTTTCAACGAAGGTTGGGTGATTCCTCCTCTTTGATACAACAAGTGCCAATATGGACTTGTGCTCCCTGTACCATCGAGTATATATTGGGAGACCACAATAGGCTGATATCATTTATCCTTAGGAAGCCATGTCTGCCACCCTATCAATCGTAATGCGTTGAACACAACATTTGGGAAGATTGAATACCGTACATAAGTCCTTGTTAATTTCTCTATCATTTATCACCAAGGTGTATTTTGTAGTTTTACGATCGATTTGGTAAACCCTTTGTCTAGACTTCCACAGTAGTCACTTTCGTTCCTTTTCGACTCCTTAAAAGAAAAGGTCCATCTGAGCACTTTTCACTTCAGGCTCATTAAAAATTGAAGTCGACTAGAGTCACCTTTAGCTTTTTCTCGACTCTTAAAAATTGAAAAAGCAAGTTGCGTCCAAGTTTCTTTAAAGTTTATTTTAAATGGAATAACATCCTTGTTCCTACGTTGATCTAAGGTTGAGATAATGGAGTCTACCAATCAAGGAATCCCCCTTGGAGGGAATCCTAGTCCTTTCTCCTCTTGGGGAGATATTGTTTCTCCATATATGGCTAAATTGTCCCTTCCAGGAATTATAATTGTCCTGCTGGTATGGCTTTTCTCAACCTCTGTCGTTCAAAACACTGCAATTCCTCAACAATCTAATCAGCAACCAGATGATACTAAAGTTACCCCTTCACCTTCTACTTCATTTGTTTCTCCTTCCCCTTCTTCCTCTCCGCTTGGTGAAACTAGTGACACTAAACACCAAGTAGCTAAGAAGAAAAAGAAAGGGAAGGAGAAGAAGAAGAAGTCAGCTAAGCAAGGGAACACCAAAGCATCGTCTGGTGAAAATCCACACACTAAAATTTCCAAACCAAAAAATCCATGCGCAATTTTCAAGGAGAACCATTACCATCGAGATTTCCCTTGCATCCCACGGATCTTGAGAGAATGGTCTCCCTAGTTACACCATTCGGGGTCATCAACCCCTGACAATCAGGTTGACAGTTGTTACACAGTAATTTGTCACCATCCCTGTTACTCCTCTTGTCGTACCTTGGAGGACCCATCCCGGGAGTTATAAGAAGTGACAAAGTCTAAAAACACTTGCATTATGTTCCCCTGAGTATGTACTCCATGTTCCCTGAAGACATCTTCTGCAGATTATCCCTGAAAAGTGATCTTTTTCCATTGGCGCAAGTCCACAGTATTCTACCCGCGCCAATGGTGGAGATCCTCAAAAGAGGGCGCGACCATTGGCGCTCTGTCTTAGAGCAACAGTCGCGCCAACCAAATTTAGTCGTGCTTTTTGCCTTAACGCACGTCCGACTGTTGTTTCCTTCATTACATGGAGCTTTTCTGAGGATAAAAAATCAGTCTTTTGTCGAGCTTTATCCATCTTTATGGCTTTTGAGGATAATGCTAATCCGCGAAAGGTGTCCCGGTTCATCGTATCCTCCTCCCTTCTTCATCTATATAAGCTTGTCATTATGCATTGGACAAGCTAGTGCTAGTGATTTAGTGATTGAGTGATAGTAGTGATGATTATTGGTCATGGAGTGTTAGATGTTGAGTTCTTGAGTTCTTGGAGGAATGCTAGTGAGTGCTAGAGAGGTTATGCTGCCGGAGAGGAGATGCATTGCAAGACACATATAGTTACTCGCCCAGCCAGGAGAAGGGTCGACGTCAGAACAATGGTTGTAACTTTTCCTGTTTATTAATTGATGAGCGACTGCTATTATAGTTCCAATCTCATTATCTATCATGGTGATGTGTTGATTTATTTCCTTTCTGACTGAAATATAGTTGTGCCTTGGTAGTTTTTATGTTGGTATCTATCTCTTCCTTTGCATGTGCAGGTGTTCATTTGTGATCTGTTGGAGCAAGGGAGCGGGGATATCAACTCTGCTTCAATCATAGCGTTGGACTCCAGGTTAGTCTTCTTGATTCACCTTTGATGCATAACTAGGAACTTGCGTAGCAGCGTGGTTTGATTGTGGCTAGTTCTGTTATAGGCTAGTGGGATCGCCTCTGTCCGCAGAGGGGATTTACCTGACCAACAAATTGGCGACTCTGCTGGGGAGTAACTATTTGATTTTTGTCTTGCATGTTAATTTTCTTCTGCTTGCTTGAGTGAATGAGCTTCTTGAGTCAGTTTTGAGTTTATTCTTTACTGTTTGACCCATCTGAGCACTGTCAACCCGACCTGAGGTCGTATCATTTATTTTTCTAGTTGGCAAGCTTAATTGGCGCGGTTATTTCTCTGACAGTCGCGCCAGTTGGCGCATGTTGCTCAAAAGCAACTCGCGCAAATCCTATGGTAGCGCAAGTTGCAGGCTGACAGTCGCGCCAGCTCTGTAAATTTTGCCTGTGTGTGGGTGGAAAGCTCATTCAGTCTCTTTATATATCTCTTTCAGCCTCTGGAACTGTGTTGAACCTCTGCTTGACTGGTCTTAGCCTGTACCCCTCAGCTGTTTGCTCATTTCTATTGATTTTCATCTCAGCCCTAGGATATCTAGTGACTTTGCATGTCTAGCCTTCTGTGGGAAGTTTCAATCTCTTGATTATCCAGTCAACTTGTTGGTTGTGTTCTACACCTATCCAGTGCTTTGTTAAAGCTTGATCTTCTATACTCTGAATACTTCACTTCTATCCTCGTTGGAGTTCACTAGTCTTTGTGTTTTTCCTTGCTTGCATGGTTCATTTTAGTGTTTCAGAATTGGTTCTACTTCATTGACTGAACTTGGATTGTGTGTATCTCTTATAATTTGTTTACATGCATCATGCCATCTTAAAGGAAAGAAAAACAAAAAATATCTTGCATCATAGTAGTTAGCATTTATTGTTATTTGTTGCTATTAAAAAGAAAAAGACAAAATTTCGTTTCTTGTTATTAGCTGCATTAGGATCTTTGATTGTTTGTTGAAGTGATCGTTTCGTTTGTGAAAAAGATCCCAACCCTCCTGTAGATAGAATTCATCGAATCAAATGATTTAATTTTGGCATATAGTTTGCATGTAAGAAGTTTTTGAGATATCACATACGGTAGGACCAAAAAACTGAAACATAATCAAAGATAAACTTTAAAATGAACTCAATGAACATAACAACGCATTGGAACATAACGCAAACACTCTAGAGGTCTAGGTTAGAGACGTGTTCCGGCGTCTTTAAACCTGGTAGTTTATCGTCGAGTGGTTTGGTGATTCCTCCACGGTGAAACGATAGCTGCCAATACGGACTGTGCTCCCACGTACCGTCGAGTATATATTGGGAGACCCCTATAGGAATAAAGCCTTTATCCATAGGAATCCGTGTCAGCCGCCCTACGATTCGCAATGCAGTGAACACAGCATTCACGAAGATCGACCACCCGTACCCTAAAAAGTGTTCTGTGGTTTTGCGAAAAGTTTGGCGCACCCTCTACCTAGAATTCCAGAGCAGTCACTTTTGATCCTTTTCGGACTCCCTAAACAAAAAGGTGCCTGTGAGCGTCTTGTCACTTCGTGCTCATTAAATATTCGAAGGAGACTAGAGTCATCTTTTATCCTTTTCTCGACTCTTAAAAAATGAAAAGGTTAAGTTCAGTGTCTTAAAAATTATTGGCCACGATAACATTACCCAATTAGATTTTGTTTGCGTTAGCTTGAGTAGGGTTATTTCTCGTTCAATGGCAGCCTTTCCGGTGCCCACCGGCCAAGGTGTTCCTCCTGATGGGAACCCTCACCCATTTCCTTCTGTTGGAAATGTTGGTGTTCAATATATCGCAACATTGTCTTTGCCTGGGTTGACCATTGGTTTACCCGTATGCTTGTTTTCAAACTCGGTGGTCTCAAGTGTGATGACTCCTGTCCCACCACCACCTCCTCCACCCGAACAACACCATGTTGATTATAAGGTGGACCCCTTCCCTTCTTCGCCTATTGCTGCGTCCTCATCTTCTACTTCGCCTGGTGAAACCTTGGATTTCACTAACCAGGTGGCTAAGAAGAAGAAGAAGAAGACCAGAAAGAAGAAGTCTCCTAAGGGAAAGGTCGTATCTACCACAAAGCTATCAGAAGTGGAACCACCTTCTGCTCCTCCGCGGAAGCTTCGGTCTCCTTGTCGATTATGCAAAGGGGACCATTTTCTTTCTGATTTTCCTGGCATTCCCAGGATCCTAGACATATGGTCCCGTGACCCGACTCGCCCCTTACTGTCGCAAATCAACGATACCTTACTAGTTGGTAACAGAAAAGGGAAGGTTCGTTTCCCTTGTCGACTTTGTGAAGGTAATCATCTCCTTCGCCTTTCTCCACTTATGGATGAAGCTTCCCGTCTTTTGGTAAGTCTGTCGGATCCCTTACCCCGACTACCCGCTGGATATCAGCGTCTTTTTACAACTGCAGAGCATCTCTCCACTAACCAAGTGATCAAACATGATTCCTCTTTGGTCCAGCTTTCTCTTCCTGAACCTACCTGTGCTCCGCCTGCTCCAGACCAGTCCCTAGTCGGAACGAGTGATTTATGCTCATCATCTACGCACCACTTGATCATCAAAGATGAACCACCTGAGTCCAAACCAAACGAAAGTCCACAGTTCCAGCTTACAAGTGACCCGGTCTTTCAAAAGGTCCAGCTTACAAGTGACCCGGTTTTGCCTACAGAAGTTCCATCCTTAGATGCTCTTACACCTGAATCCAAACCAGACAAAAGTCAAAAGGTCCAGCTTACCCAGTTTTGCTTTCAGAACTTCCAGCCCTAGATGATCCTACATCTGAATCCAAACCAGACAACAGTCAAACGGTCCGGATTACAAGTGACCCGGTTTCGCCTTCAGAAGTTACCTCCTCAGATGATGTTATCACTGCCAAGAATGAAGAACCCACCGTCCAAATTCTATTCATTGACATAGACGTTAATGATCAAGTGAGCATCCCTCTCATTCCTTCACACTAGGAAGAAAGTCCATTAGAATCATATCCGGCTGTCTATCGAGTCCCACCTCCAAGCAACCTAGTTGTTTCCTTCAATTGGGATCAACTAGTTAATCCTCGGTTACCAGCCTCCATACCATTTCGAATTATAGTCCAAGTCTACCGCATGGTTATGGCGGGTACAATTATTGATGAGGGATCTCCTGTGAGTATCCTTTCTTCAACAACTTGGGAAGCACTTGGTTCCCCACTGCTTCTGCCTGAGATGAGAAACCTTATAGGTTTCCATCGATAAATCACTCGACCTTTAAGAATTCTTCCCAATGTACCTATCACGTTAGAAGGGAAGACTATCCAAATGGGTTTCATGGTAGTCCAAGGTCCGTTAGATTACAATTTACTCCTTGGACGAGACTATATTTATCGCATACGTGCTGTTGTGTCCTCACTCTTCAGAGTGATGTGTTTTCCGCATGAAGGAAGAACAATCAAAGTCGTAGACCAACTTTCATTCCCCGGTTCACACTTCACATATAGTCATCTGCCAGGAAATGCCCCAGCACCCATCCCGTCATTCTGATGACGGCATCTCACCCGGGCGCGTGACTGAAGCCCGGGGGGCATGCATCCTCCTTCAAAATCGAGTGTTTCCAAGTAAACCTTCATTCCATCCACTCCGTGAATTCCATGAAGCTTGGGGGGCATGTACCTCGATTTGTATGATCATGCTGGGGGCATGCAACAAAAAATTTTAACAAGCAAAGTTTTCCATGGTTCAAGCTTGTGTAAAAATGAACCCATTTACATCCTGTGATTGCCTTTTATCCGCTAAATCCTACTAGATGAGCCTTGGTTGTTTCATTCCATCGCCACCATCTTTTTGGCCGATCATATGCTTTCACTTGGTTGTTTCTCCTTTCCTGAGGAACCGCAGCGATGAGTGGTTTTATTAGCCAACCTCTTAACCTTTACGTGTTTCAAGTGAGTTCCACCATTACCGGAACCAGTTACTATCCCTTATACCACTCATTCCTTCAGGACGAGTCGCCTTTACGCTCTTTTCTGACTCGTAAAATATGAAAAGATTGCCGAGTATTTTTCCCTTTTTGACTCGTTAAAGAAAATAAAAATGGAGGTCCGCTTTCAGCTCTTTTCTGACCATTTAAAGAGGAAAAGATTGCCGAGTCGCTCCTCTTGACTCGTTAAATGGTGATAAGGGGCGGTCGTTTTAAGTTCTTTTTGTCGACCGTTAAAACATAAAAAGATTACCGGGTTTTTGTCATTTCAAACTTGTTAGTGGTTACGAAATGACGTGGTTTTGACCGCTTTTTTACTTTTTCAGGTCGAAGTCACTAATCATGAAAAGTACTCCTCGATCGTAATGATCGGGCGGTTCTTTCGGGTATTATTTTATACTTTTTCGGGCCCGAGAGACACAACTTTACGAAAAAGGACATCCCTGGAGTTTCCTTTTCTGCTGTCTTTTCAAACTCTCTAAACATGAAAAGACGCCGAGTTCTTCCTTTGTCAGACTCGTTAAAACTTAATGACATCGGATTTTGTCACAACACAAGCATATGCTATCCCCATCAAGCTTGTTAAAAATAACTGGGGTACTCGCCAGAAATGGCGGGGAGAAAAGAAAATTTTTGAACCATAATTATTACCGTAACGGCAGTATGTTGCTCTTGAACATGGCACTTTTTGCTTTCATGTCCGGGGTGGGGATATTTCATCTCATATCTTTCACTTGCTTCCATGGACTTGGGTACCCTATTTGACCTCTCATTCACTCATTGCCTCGTCATCATGACCTTTGATACATTGATGTCAAATACTACCAATTCCATTAATGTGCCGCTGTTATGTTCAAGAGAAGTTGACCTCTGCAAAACAACCTCCCTCTGATAGTTCGCACAATCTTGATTCACAACTTCATCTCTCTGTCTCGTGTCGATGATGTGGGAAACATTATGGCCCACCTTCGATCAAGGTCACTCCCTGTCGACTTCAACTCATTATCTAGGGAATTGATCTAGAGACTCCTTTCCGGTGCCTTGGAGCCTGCATGCCTCAATGGCAGGTTCTTCGTGCTCGATGTAAGGTTTTTCATCATTGGCCTCCGATCGAATGATTCTACGGGTGTTCGACTTCAGACCATTGATTCACACGCCGTAGATTGTACCTATAGTACCTTGAGGGCCATTGTCATTATTGGTGGTACCTCTCGCGTCTGTTAACAGTTTCCATTATTGACTGGTAATCAGACGATGTTCATGCATGTTCGACTTCAGCTCATATATTCACATGCTTGGACTTGTACTCTTGTTCGGGTCGAGATGGAGCGCAAGACCCTGGATTGTGTCTGTTGTAATCCAGGCGTGATTCTTGATACTTGACTCATTCACTGGATGGCTGCGACCATACCTGAGTCAGTTCATTGATCCTAACCAGATGGTTGCATCCATACTATGGATCCAAATTATTTATGTACTCTCTTATGGATGGTTGCGACCATACCACGTACATCATGTAATTGAACTATCAGTCATGTCTCTTAATACAGCTCCTCAGCGGCAGTAACTATATGTGCTCTTATGTGTTCTTATGTGTGTTCTTGTAAAGCATTTCACCCCTCTCCACCTCTCGGACTTCATGCTTTAGGGGGCTTCTATTACACAGTAATTTGTCACCATCCCTGTTACTCCTCTTGTCGTACCTTGGAGGACCCATCCCGGGAGTTATAAGAAGTGACAAAGTCTAAAAACACTTGCATTATGTTCCCCTGAGTATGTACTCCATGTTCCCTGAAGACATCTTTTGCAGATTATCCCTGAAAAGTGATCTTTTTCCATTGGCGCAAGTCCACAGTATTCTACCCGCGCCAATGGTGGAGATCCTCAAAAGAGGGCGTGACCATTGGCGCTCTGTCTTAGAGCAACAGTCGCGCCAACCAAATTTAGTCGTGCTTTTTGCCTTAACGCACGTCTGACTGTTGTTTCCTTCATTACATGGAGCTTTTCTGAGGATAAAAAATCAGTCTTTTGTCGAGCTTTATCCATCTTTATGGCTTTTGAGGATAATGCTAATCCGCGAAATGTGTCCCGGTTCATCGTATCCTCCTCCCTTCTTCATCTATATAAGCTCGTCATTATGCATTGGACAAGCTAGTGCTAGTGATTTAGTGATTGAGTGATAGTAGTGATGATTATTGGTCATGGAGTGTTAGATGTTGAGTTCTTGAGTTCTTGGAGGAATGCTAGTGAGTGCTAGAGAGGTTATGCTGCCGGAGAGGAGATGCATTGCAAGACACATATAGTTACTCGCCCAGCCAGGAGAAGGGTCGACGTCAGAACAATGGTTGTAACTTTTCCTGTTTATTAATTGATGAGCGACTGCTATTATAGTTCCAATCTCATTATCTATCATGGTGATGTGTTGATTTATTTCCTTTCTGACTGAAATATAGTTGTGCCTTGGTAGTTTTTATGTTGGTATCTGTCTCTTCCTTTGCATGTGCAGGTGTTCGTTTGTGATCTGTTGGAGCAAGGGAGCGGGGATATCAACTCTGCTTCAATCATAGCGTTGGACTCCAGGTTAGTCTTCTTGATTCACCTTTGATGCATAACTAGGAACTTGCGTAGCAGCGTGGTTTGATTGTGGCTAGTTCTGTTATAGGCTAGTGGGATCGCCTCTGTCCGCAGAGGGGATTTACCTGACCAACAACAGTGCACCATCAACTAGTGAAAACGAAGTCAATCGACAGAAAGGAAAAGCTAGACTTCCATGTAGATTATGTGAGGGTGATCATACTCTTCACCGTTGTCCTCTTCTAGATGAAGCCAAGGTAATTTTGGATAATCACCCTACTTCACCACGGTGGCTTCCACTTGGATACAAGAAACTCTTGCCACATTCTTCGCTAGTTGAAAACTCGGTTGACATAACTCAATTGTTGATCGAATTGCCTATCATTGAAAGTGAACTTTCTGAGTCCATACCAAATCAAATTCAACTGGTCGAGATGGCAGTCGACCCACTCTTGCCTTCAGAAAATCCACCTTTATATGATATAGTTTCCAAAGAGGATGAGAACGACACCATTCAACTTATTTTTGTCGATATAGAGTCTAATAAACTTGGGGACAATCCACCCATTCCTTCACAACATGAAGAGACCCCACTAGTTCATGAAACTTATCCGGACATTTATCTGGTACCTCGTTCGAGCGGTCTAGCTGTTTTCTTTGATTGGAATCAACTAGTGAAACCTCACCTTCCATCTAATGTACCATTCTGAATCATAGTACAGGTTTACAAAATGATCGTGTCTGGCACAATCATAGATGAAGGGGATTTGGTGAGTATCCTTTCCTCAACTTCTTGGAAAGCGCTTGGTTTGCCATTGCTTTTTCCTGAAAATCAAAATTTGTTGGGCTTCAACAAAAGAACCAATCGACCATTAGGGATCCTTCCAACGTTATCGATAACTTTGAGAAAGAAAACCATTTATTTGAACGTGATGGTAGTCCAAGGTCCACTAGATTACAATCTACTCCTTGGACATGATTATATATATAGGATGGAAGCCATTGTTTCCACATTCTTCTGATTGATGTGATTTCCACATGAAGGCAGACTGGTGCAACTTGTCGACCAACTTTCATTTCGTGGTTCAAACATAGCTATAAATAAACCATCATCCCTAAATGGTCTCTTCACATCATCAGTGTCTCTTCAATATTCATCCCATCCACCTAATTACCGCAAGTAGTTTGGTGAGTGTGATGAAGATTAGGGGGCATGCACCCTAGTCTTCTTCGGCAAGCGAACCCAGAGGAAAAGAGAGATTTTATTGAAATGTCATAATACTTGGACCGAATAACATTCCCATAAAGGTTATGTAATCAGTCTAACGCGATTATTTCCTTTGTACAATTTTGAAGCTTACAACATTCATCTTCGTACGTTATGTGATTGGGGCTCACAAAAATCACCTTCGTCCATTTCGATGGGCAAAGCAAAGGAAGAGTTTTTTTCGGTCAACAAAAACAATCATGCCTAACTGTAGGAACTTCCATTTGGTAACCTGGAAACTCTGCTTTTACTGAAAGACCTGGGGTCATGTAAACCTTTGCATGTAAGTGAAAAGCAACCTTTGATTTTCTTAGTTTGTAGATTCTTAACCATTTAACCTCGTAGCTCGGTTGTCTCTAGCTTACATAAAAAGGTCATGAGCACATGTTATAGTAGTGATCAAGCTCATTAAAAAATAAATCTACCAAGAGACATTATCAAAAGACTGCTAAGAGCAATGTTCCCGCAAGGTTCAAGCTCGTTAAAAAATCAACCCGCACTGAGCACATGTTGGCACAAGGTTCAAGCTCATTAAAAAATAAACCCGCCTTTGGTAAATAACCTTTGTGATTGCTTTGTTATCTCCCCTTTGTGAACTTTGGTTGTGTTCCTTCCGTCACCTCCATTTCATTCAGCGACCATATGCTTCCACTTGATTGTTTACCCTTTTGAGGAACATCTGCGACGAGTGATTCTGATTCCCACCCTCTTCACACTACCATGTTTTTAGAAGTTACAAACTTACCTGGAACTAGCTGCTACCTAGAAATATCACTCATTCCTAAAAAACGAGCATCTTTTAAACTCTTTTTAGACTCATTAAATATAAAAATATTGTCGAGCTATTGGCCTTCCCAGCTCGTTAAAGTAAGGGTAACGCTATCCATCTCACATATTTTAATCTTTTTGGACTTGAGGGATGATTAAACAAAAAGATCAAGCGCTTGTCTTTGTCGGCTTGTTAAAACTATCGAAAAGTCATCCTTTTCGTATTATTTTACAGTTTTTCGGACTTAAGGGATTATGCCATGAAAAAGGAATGTTGGAGTCCCCTTTTCTTCTGTCTTTAGACTCTCTAAACAAGAAAAGGACCGAGTTATCTTTGTCATTAAAATCGTTAAAACAATAGCAACAAACTTGTCCACCCAGACAAGAACGAGTCTCACTGTTGCTAGGCTCGCTAAACACAGAGCGACAGGTTTTCCCGAAGGGAAAATTATAGACCAAGCATATGTTATCCTCCTCAAGCTTGTCAAAAATAAAAAGGTACTGGTTAGCAATGACTGGGGAAAAATGGGAAGAACACTTGAAGAACTCTATTGGTAGGAAGTCACTCTTGAACATGACACTTTCACTCCATCACCGTGATTGAGTTGGATTGGGCTTCCATTCACCGTCACCATTGGTCCGCCATGCCATCCATGGGGTTAACGCTACCAGTCCATATCAGTGTCGCCAATATGTTCAAGAGAAGTCATTCAAATAATTCACCATCCAGCGAATGCCTCATCCACTACATTACATCCATGCTTCATTTTTCATAACCGCCATTCCTGAACCTCATATCATCAGATTGTTTTCACCTCCACAAAAATCATTTGCTCCGTTTTATGTTGTAGATGTGGGATACATCAAGGCCCTCCTACAACAGGTCACTTCTTTTCGACATCAGCTCATTATCCAAGAAGTTGACTTAGAAGCAACCCTTTCAATACTTTTAATCTTGCATGCCTGAATGGAAATTTTCTCACTTCCGGTGACAGGTTTACATCAATGACCTTCGACCGAAAGGCTTTGCATGGTGTTTGAAATTGGCTCATATATTCACACCGCGTGAATTGTACTGTAGTACCTTGAGGGTCATCATCATTATTGGTGATTCCTCTCGCGTCTGTTAACATCTCACATCATTGGCTAGTAATCAGGCGATGTCTTTGCATGTTGGACTTCAGAACATCTTTTCACATGGATCGACTTGTACATCGGGCGAAGATTGGACGAGTTTTGGAGACCCCGGATCTAGTTTCATCCATCTGGGCTGCGATATATTCAGGAAAATAAATACATCAATTGTACATAGGAGCCGCAGAGATAGTCATCTAAGCCAGGGAAGATGACTCTTCATGCGAAGAATCACCAGTCTGCGACAACAGAAGATTGTCTGTCTTATGTACATGAAAATGAATTTATAAAGCTGAGCATGGGAATGCCTACCTCAGCTAGATCATGAAAATAATATGATGATGATGTATTTTATTGTATCTTATATAGGTCACCTTCCATTTTGAATACATCGAATCCTCATGATAAAGCATTTCACCCGACATCAGAAGATTTACGACCTCATGCTTTAGGGGGCAACTGTTATAGACATATTTGGGCACTGCAACCCCAAACTGATATGTCCATAAACCAAGGGCTCTTTAGTCCCTAAAAGTGTTGTGTCATACCCTAAAGGATCATGGTCAACTGATTACATCATTTCCCAGAAGTTCCACTTGAAAAACTACTCAGAACTGACCAAAACGGGACCATACTGACTGCTCCATGGTCACGATGCGATGCATCTCACTTTCTACACATGGGAGGTGCGATGCATACTGAAAAGGCCTTCTGTAGGGTATGATGAGCGAGAATAGACAAATGGCAGAGATAGTTTGCTAAGTGGATGATCATGGAATCTTCCAGAAACTTCTCATATGACACTTGCCTCTCTGAATTCGCCCAGGGATGAGTAAGAGATCAATGAAATCTCCAAGTGGAACCAAGAACTATTAGTGGAATGACACTAATCAAAAACCCAGGCTGGAATTTTGTATTTTTTAAGGAAGTGTTGTTGGTTTGTTGGTGAGAAGAGACATTACATTGTTGGGTGATTTTCTTGTTCATGAGGTGAAGAGGGCTTCTACAACTGGGAGGATGATGTTGGATCAGACAGTTGGGTTGTAATCCTCTCTTACATTACTATTAATAAAGTTCTTTGAGTTTTCCTCCATATGATCTTGTATTTGTGAATCTTCTTGTTTATGAATGCAATTGTATGGTCAATGTGTTTCTGATTCGGCATTGTTTATGATGTTTTAGATAGGGATTCTTTGGTAGTTTGCTATCATCGAAGGTTGGGTGATTCCTCCTCTTTGATACGATAAGTGCCAGTATGGACTTGTACTCCTGGTACCATCCAGTATATACTGGGAGACCATAATACGCTAATATCCTTATCCTTAGGAAGCCGTGTCTACTGCCCTATCAATCATAATGCACTGAACACAGCATTCGTGAAGATTGACTGCCGTACATAAGTCCTTGGTGATTTCTCTATCATCTATCACCAAGGTGTATTTTGTAGTTTTACAATCGATTTGGTAAACCCTCTGTCTATACTTCTAGAGCAGTCACTTTTGTTCCTTTTCGACTCCTTAAAAGAAACGGTCCATCTGAGCACTTGTCACTTCAAGCTCATTAAAAATCGAAGGCGATTAGAGTCACCTTTAGCTTTTTCTCGACTCTTCTTTGTCTCTTCTTGAATTCTATCATGCACTCTCGTACAGTCTAATTATGTCTCTACCTCATGTAATGCCACAGTATCTGCTAATCATGTATGCACCCAATAGTTTAGAAGTGGTACATTATGAGAGTATTTAAATCCTTTCACTTAGTCATTGGAGGATTCCCCTCCAACCTTAGGGTTTCTTTATCAATTTCCCACAAAATTAGGGAATGTGCCTCTAGTTTCAAATTGAGATTTTCTTTTATGTTATTTCTCTTGCAGCGAATGATAAAAAAAATTCTAATTGCTGCAACCATTTATTTAATTTAAAAGCATAAATTTCACCTTATATGGCTTGATGTCTAGCTTCCTTCCATCTTGAATAGGAAATGTGGATGTTTCATGACATTCAAATGAGGTTCTTCTCTGTTGAGTTCTTTCCTATAATCCTTCTTTGGTTCTTCTTGATCCCCCATTTTTCCCTTTAATATGACCTCTGATTTGGAACCTTCTTCTTCTTTTATTTCAATCTTGTTCACTAAAGTTTCCATAAGGGGGTTCATATTGCAAATTATTTATACAACCTGCTCTTTGATCCTTTACAACCTCTCCACTACCATATCTCAATGGTTATTAATGGATTAATCATCGATGGCTATGATTTGACAACATTTTTCTTAAACCAATTTGGCTCCCCTGCAACTACCCACAATATACAAAAAGAAAGATTCTATGATACCAATCTTACATATAAACTACCATGGATATTCCACTAGACATCTCCTCACAATAAATTTGATATAGAAATTTACTGAACTCCAAAATCTATATTATGAAGTTTAATTTCTCCTTACATTCCAAGAATTATTAAGTTATTGTTTATTAAATATGCATGCAGAATGTAATTATTCACAAAATAGAGAAAATAGTAGAAAAATCACTCTCGAAATCAAATTTAACATGAGATATGACATGAAGGCCCTTTTGGGAGAAAACCTAACTAGAAGGTGAGGTTACTGTAGAAATTATGGTGTATATTTACAATTGCTCATGAAGTTTTAATCAAAATCAAAAACCACAAACCTACTCTACTACCATATGAAAGTTAATTGAAAATTTAGAACAAAAATTTCAGATATGAAATAAGAAATAAAACACATGTACACAATATTTTTCATAGGGAAAGCAATTTTCTAAAAACCCCAATTCTTGCTTGCATTAATTTAATGAATAGAGATGTATTACAACTGCTTTGTTCAACTGAGCATAATATGCACGTGAATAACCTATATCTCTTCTCACTAAGAAGATTTGACCTAGACTTAGTCAATTTATGCCTCTGCTTAAGCCCCTATTTGCTTCGACAATTCTTGAGAAATGAGTCCCTTGTTATTTAGGAATTTCTCCAAAATGGATTACGCAATTCCGAAGGTTGATCATCTGACTACATGCAAAAGTTGCACACGGAAGACTAGTCTACAACTGATGTTACATTTCCTTGGAATCTCGACAACAACTAGGGAACTTGAATAGTTGGCATGCACTAGCTATTTTTGGTTGATTGATTAATTAACTAAATGATAGTTGATTTAGACTAATGTTACACTACACAAATAACCTTCCACCAGTTCCTCCAATAGTTGGAACTAGTTTAACTGAAAACAACTTGAGGTAACTGACTTTGATTGCTACAAATTAGCAATTTCACATGCGTAATTGCAAACTAACTCCTCCAACTCAAATTTACTGATTAAACTGAGTGACACAAGCAATGTCACCGAAGTTAAATGCATCCAAGTTTTATAATGATGTGGAAATTTGAATTTTCTCAATTTAATCAAGGAAAAACCAAATTGAGAATTTCTTGCTGCATTTTTTAACACTTCATCTAAGCATTAAATTGATTATCAACCACCCCTTCATGCACCTGTGGAACTCAAACTTCCCTTTGGACAAGGCCTTTGTCAAAATGTGAGCATCTTGTTCCTCTTTCGAATGTACTAAAGCAACATTATCTACCTCTGCACACAGTCCCATAAATGGTGATATCAGATATCTATATGCTTGGATCGACCATGAAATATAGGATTCTTAGAGAGATTGATGCAACTGTAATTATCATAGTAGATCACAGTTGGATCCATCATCTGACCAAAAAAATCAAACAAGTATTTTTCTCATCCATATCACCTCACATGTTGCTTGACTTGCAACCATGTATTCTACTTCTGTCGAGTTAAGCACCACAAATATTTGTTTCCTTCTATGCCAGAAAACAGTTGCGAACCCAACACTAAAAATTCCACCTGATGTACTCTTTCAGTATGATGGAATCCCCACCTAGTATGCATCTTTGAAGCCACACAGCTTCACTCCCTCTCTCCGTATGTACCATAGTTCAAACTAGGTAGTGTCTCTTAAGTACCGTAAAAAATTCTTAATTTCCTTCCAAAACATTTTGGGTGGCCTAACGATAGCTTGACTCAGTTGGTTGACTTCATAGCACATACTTGGTTGTGTATTCACAAGATACATGATTGAACCCACTAGTTGCCAATAAATGGTAGCATCCACTTCCTCACCTGAAGTGGCATCCTTCTTCCTCCAGTTGGTCGCTAGAGGTGTCTCCATGGCCTCACAACTCTCCATGTGAAATCTCTATAGTATCTAATTTGCACACTTTCCTTGAGGGAAAACAGTTCCTCATCACCTTGACATACTTCCAACCCAAGGAGGTAGTGCATGAGACCCATGTCCTTCATTTCAAATTCCCTTGCAAGGTCCTCCTTGCAAGTTCTAATTAGCTTCTCATCACCAGTTAAAATCAAATCATCGACATATAAGACAATAACAAGAAATTTACATTCTACCAATATATGATAGAGGTTTTCATTTGCTTCACTTTTGGTGAAGCCTAAAAGGTGAGATAGTTATCGATCCTAGTGTACCAACCACGGGGTGCTTGTTTGAGACTATACAATGCTTGCTTGAGTCTACATACATGATACTTTCGATCAATATCACAACACCTTTTGGTTGCTCTATGTACAACTCCTCCTCAATCATCCCATTGAGAAATGTTGTTTTTACATCCATCAACTGGATCTTCCACCCCATCTGTGCATCCATAGCAAGAATTTATATAATCGATGAGTACCTTGCTACAAGATAAAAGGTTTCCTTATAGTCAATTCCCTCAATTTGAGTGTACCCCTTGGCCACAAATATGGCCTTATACTTCTCTATGCTTCCATTTGTTTCCTTCTTCACCTTGAATATCCATCTCAAACCCATTAATAATTTATCTGCTAGTCTTGGGACCACTTCCCAAACATTTTTCTTTACAATGGATTCGTACTCTTCTACCATTGCAACGACCCATATATGTTTCTCTACTGCTTCCTCAAAAGAGTATGTCTCAATATCTACAAGCTCAATCATTAGAGCCATGTATCCAATGTACCAATCAGGTGACCTCCTTTACCTACGCAAATTTGAAGGAGCATCCACATTCTCCTTTGCATCCCGCACAAGTCCCTCAAGTTCCTTGGTTCTTTTCCTAACTCCTTTAGATGGTTCTGCTTTAGTGGCTATCTCCACCCTCCTCTCCTCAATTTGAGGCTACTCCACAACTTCCAGAGTCCCTCCTTTTTATATAACATATCCTTTTCTCGTGGGATATGAAGCGACCTCTCAAGAGAGCATCGCATTTCTTTCTCCTTATCAAACTTTACATCCCTTCATACAACTATCATTCTAAGGGATGGAAAGTACACAGAGTAGTTGTGGGAAGTTTCTGTGTAACCCACTAATACCCCCAATTATGTCGTCAGATCAAACTTCTTCCTTTATTCATTGGAGACATGGCAGTAAACAGAGGCTCCAAAATCCCTAAAGTGTGACATATCCGACTTTCTCCCCAAGAAATCCTCCTCTACTGTAATCATGCCCAAAAAATGATGGGGACTCTAGTTCTACAAATAGACTTTTTTGTTGCATGGATCTGCCCAAAAATGCAAAGGTAGGCCTTAGTCATGCAACATCACCCTCATTTCTCCCATAATACTATGGTTCTTTCTCTTAGCCACCCCATTCGGTTGTGGGTTGTGGGGTGTTGTCAATTCATTTGACACGTACTCACCTACATTTTTTCTCCTAAGAGACTTCAATTTCTTTCTGTTTTCTTTCTCATCCAGTGCCTTAAATTATATGAACCTGGAGAATATTTCATCTTTCTTCCACATGAAGAAGATCCATCACTTCCATGAGAATTCATCAATACAAATGACAAAATAGTTATGTCTGGTAGTGGAGGTTGTCAAGAACGGCCACAGACATCAGAATGGATCCTTTTTGGGACTACATGTGCCTTTTTGTCCCGATCATGGAATGTTGATTTTGTGTACTTTGCCAAAGTACACCCATTTCATACATCTTGTTGCTCAAATTATCCTTTGGGGAGGCTTGTGGTTATTTGCTACATAATATTCAGGGCACCATGATGCAGATAGCCAAGTCTTATGTGCCAAAGTTCACCAACATCGTGACCTTGCAATTTCTTCGACTTAGTGATTAATGCAACAAAATATTCCACATATAGCTTATACAGGTTCTTCACATGAACCCTAATCAGCTTCACCTACCCCATGGCTATGTGTCTCAGGAATTAATTTCCTTTTCTGAAGATCACATCCTAACCGCGGTCTTCCAAAGATACAATAGAGATGATATTTTTCTTTAGGCCCAGAATGAACATGACATCCTTGAGCATCATAGGGGAGCCCAACTCCCTCTGAAAGGTGACTAAACCAACCATGGTCGCATTATAGCTTCCATCATCCCCTAGCTCAAAATTCATATGCATGTCTTTCTCCTCCAAGTTAGTAGAAAACTATCTACATCCTGTCACATGGAACGATGCACCTGAGTCAAAGTACCATGCACTCCCCATCACTATGTTATTCATGCATGCGATAAGGATAAAGTCAAGCTACAACTGTGAAGCCAAGGCTTTTCTTGATCCTCCTTCTAAGATCTTCTTTCCTACCTTTTTGTATGGAAAATTCGTGGCACAGCTCCTAAATTCACGACAATGGAAGCATTTAATTTTGGACAAATCTTTCTTTGTGCCCCTTTGGCTGGATTCTAGTTTGGATTGATATTTCTTCCATTTTCCCTTTCCAACCAATTCAAACTTTTCTTCATCCTCGCCCTTAAATGAAGTCCCATATCTAGTTTTCCACCTTATTTCCTCCTATACCAAACTGGAGCATAAGCGTTCACAATTTGGTAGTTTAGCCCTATCGTTCATCAAATCTTGGTATCTATGCTAGCTCTTGGGGAGGCCTAGAAGGGCTAGGCTTACCGAGTCAACTTCTAGAACATTAACACCAACCACACCAAGTTCATCACAACATTGTGTGAACCTACTCAGATACTGCAGAATAGTGTCATTCTTTTGCATCTTCATACTTCAAAGATTATCCTTGAGTTCCAGCTTCCTGTGGTTACTACTATTCTCGAAAAATATTTTTAGTGCTTTCCACATTGTGAACGGATTTTCTTTTTCGTCGATATTTGAGACAATGAGATCCCGTACTCCCTCCAATGTTATTCCCCTCACCTTGGTTACATATTTATTCCATTGACCAAGGTTCCAATCATTACATTTTAGTGGTTTTGCAACATCTACCTTGATTTATTCTACCAATCCATTATCATCCAATAACACCTCCATGTGATTCTTCCATGCGATGAAATTATAGTTTCCTTGTAAGGCATACTCTAGCCTAATTCCATTGAAGTCCATATTCTCAGCTCTGAAGAGATTCTGCTACACTAAACTTCAAATTCAATCCTCCTGAGACACAACTTCGAAATTCCTACTCTAATCTGAATCCCACTCTGATACTATGTAGAAATTATGGTGTCGATTTGCAAGTTCTCATGAATTTTAAGCAAAATCACGAGACACAAACCTACTCTATAGCGCTACACAAGTTAGTTCACAATTTAGAATAAATATTTTAGACATGCAATAAGAAATAATAGACATGCAAACAATATTTTTCCTAAGAAAATTAATCTGCTAAAAATGCCAAAGTCTGCTTGCATTAATATTATGAATACATATGTATTACAATTAATTTGCTCAATTGATCACAACTTGCAAGTGAATAATCTATCTCTCTACTCACTAAGAAGTTATAACCCAGAATGAGTCAATTTCTACCTCTATTTGAGCCCCTATTTCCTTGCACAGTTGCTAAGAAATTAGGCCCCTATTATTTAGGAATTTCTCCAAAATGAATTCTGCAATTCCCAAGGTTGATTATCTTACTGCAAGCAACACTTGTACACTCAAGACTAGTCTACAACTGATGTTACATTGCGTTGGAATCTCCAGCACAACTAGGGAACTCGAACTCTCTATATGCACTAGATATTTTGGGTTGATTGATAAGTTAACTGGATGATCACTGAGTTAGAATCAATTCGCACTACACAACTCACCTTCCACTAGTTACAATTGGAACTAGTTTAGCTGAAAATAACTTGAGATAACTCACTTTAATTGCTACATATTAGCGATCTCACATGCTTAACTAAACACTAACTACTCCAACTCGAATTTAATGAGTAAACTGGGTGACGCAAGCCATGTCAGACACGTTTAGTACATCCAAGTTTTCTGCTGATGTGGAAATTCGAATTTTGTCAATTTAATCAAGGCAAAATAAATTTGAGAATTTCTTGCTGCATTTTTCAACAATTACTCTTGTCTCTCTTTCTTTGAATAGAAATGGATGCAAGTAAACTAGGGTGGTACCTATCATTCATGGGATAACATATAAAACAGACCCTCTATGTTTTATATCTCTATATCCTTTCTTAACTACTCCACTAATCTATGGAATAAGTTGCACTCAAATAGAATATAACCCCTTTTCCTCATAGTGGCATATTTATGACATAACCTAATAGCCTACTAATGATTAAGTCTGACTCTATCAACTCTTGACTAGAGTTACAATATTAACTCCTCTAGAGTATTTTTCATCATGTTCATGTGGATATCCCGTATTCCATGAGAATGGTGCTAACGTGGAATCCTCTCCAATCGTGGTGGTTAAAAAAACAATATGATCTTTTCAATCCCATAACTTTACATACAAATTTTGTTGGCTTTCTTTATTAATCCATTGGAAATGTATCTAAGTGTAGAATAATAAAGGATTCATAGCCCAAGATAGAATTTTAACACTCCAAAAAACTTTAGCAAACACCTCAAATTTCCTTTGGAATGTCTAAAACCCCAATTTTCCAAATTGGGACCCATTAGACAAAAACGTCCTATGAGTTGATTCCTCCAACTTTTTCACTATAAAACCTTCAATATGGATGGAAAATAATATAATGATCTAATAGAAATCATACCTACCAATTTTGGGAGGCCCTCGGTACTGAAGATTATTTATTGAATGAGGTGTGGAAATTTTTCATCTACTTTCTCCATGGAGTAGAATTTATCCTTGCTTATAAGTTGTCCTTCAACTCAATCTTCCAAATTTCATGTTAGACGTTATCTTGTAGTTTTGGACATATTCTAAAAAAAGATAACTGTATCAACTATCCTTGAGCATTTTGTGCTAAATCCTCTATAGAAGGTAGGACTTCTTCCTATTCCTGATCGGGCATGCAAGACTTAGAGTTTCAAGTTTTCTACATTCACCATTGAGTAAATGTGCATGGATGGGGGGGGGGGGGGGGGGGGGGGGGCGTTGAGATTGAGTCTATAAGTATTATCTCCTACATTTTCTAGTACCTCAAAGGGAACATATCACAGAGCCTTGATTTTCTTACTAGGACCCTGTAAAGTCTCCTTGTTCAAATATAACCATACTCTGTCTCCCACTCTGTGTGTCTTAACTTTTCTTTGGTGATCATGCCTAGCCTTGTATTTCTCTTATGACTTTTGCAATATCTTTTTTACATATATATGGATATTTCTAATCTTATCAACAAATTTTTCTACCCTTAATGAACCCCCTATATGAAACTCCCTCACACCTTCTTGTTTTCCATATTCAATATCTAAAGGGGGAAGTGGAAAATATACAAAGAAAATTTCAAATGGGGACTTACTACTAAAATTGTATACTTATTTATTATAAATGTTATATGCATACCAGATTTTAATTCCAAGTCCTTGGATGCTTCTAATTTTAGCCCCTAAAAAGATACACCAGTCGTGTTGACTAATTTATTTTCTCAATTTGTCTATGGATGGAATACTGGATACTTATTCAACTTGTATCTATATTCTCCCACAATGTAGTATAAAGTGCATTGAAAAATATCATGTCCTTCTCTAAAAAGATGCTCATTGGGATTTTAAAGTGCACCTATACCTATCCAAAGAACAAGTGTGCTACTTCTTGGTTGTTGGTGATATTTTTACAAGGCATGAGAATGCATATCTTAATAAACCTATCAACTATTATTAAGAGTTAGTCATGTCCCTTCTAATTTTTTTGATAAACCACCACAAATTTTGTGGAAATTCGTTGCTAAGGATGAGCAAGTAGAGGTAAGGGATTGTATAGACTCTCTTTCCTATGACAAGGGTTGTTGGTGCAACAAATAATACATCATCTTATGCACCTAGATAAATATTCTTGCATCATGGACCAATTATAAACATATCTCTACAAGTTGGACACTATTTTCCCTACATCAAAATGTGCTACAACCTTCGAGGTGTGAGCCTCTCTGATTAGTTGTGGTCATTCACCTTTAGGGACAAACAACTTGTATCACCTATAGGGTAACCCATTGTAGAGATGATAATCAATTGTTCTATCACCATTGTGCACATGACTTTAGCTCTACAAATATTGAAACACCTTCTTGAAGTCCTCATCCTCTAGGTATGCTTCTTTATATGCATCATGGGTGAAAGGCTCCGTGTGCATCAAAGTACCCAAAGATATGATATTTTATGTGGATGGCCTTGAAAGCATGTTTTCCAACTTGTTTTTGTTTCCCTTCTTGTAGTTGATCACTAAATAAAACTACTATAAAATCCCCATCCACTTGTAATGCATGGTCTATTGTAACTTACTTTGTATCTGCATGTACTGATAAGGGCTTCACTCAATGAACCTATGACATATCATGTGCGTTCATGGAATACTAAACAATACCCTTAATTTGACTACATATTGGAAACACCTCTAAAAATTACATTACTTAAGTGCCTATTAATACGAACCCAAAACACCTTCCCACTTTAAAAAGACTATACTTTCACTAGATATTGTAGGAATCCATTTTTTCATTAACATTTTTTATACCCCTTTATATTTTTGCATTAACTTTGAGATCCATTATTTATAACTTACAATATAGATATCCTTTACGTCCTATTATACGTTCAATATGTTATGTCATTTTTTCCTGAATATATATCTCCCAATATGAATGCATGTGGTACGGTATTTCTCCCCCAGTAATGTCCTCATGAAGGTAATGTGGTGACTTTTGATTTGTGTGGATTAGTATCTACTTTCCCATCAGATAATGTTTCCAAGTTTTCACAACTTGCGCTAGAGCATAATGCTCCTTTTCATAGGTAGGCTATACCAATATATAATTCAAATAACAAATAACAAATGAAATTATAAAAGGGCGCAATATATCGTTCATTAATCTCTTGAACTTAGCTGGTGCATTGCATTGGACAAGCAACATAACTAACCACTCATATAGACCATGAATAGTCTTGAAATTTGTCTTCTATCTTATTCCTTAACACAAACCTACTGATATCCTCACTATAAGTCCAGTTGAGTGAAATATTTTTCTTGCTACAATTGGTCCATCAAATCATCTATCCTAGATATGGGGTAATTGTTCTTTAGCACAATTTTGTTTAACACCATGTAATCAATAAACATCCACCATGTCCCACCCTTCTTTTACATAATTATGATAGGTGACCAACATGGTGAGGTACTTGGTTGAATGACACCTTGTTTTAATAGTTGTTGCAACTACTTCACCTCATTTTCTACTATAATGGACTTCCTATACAGCCTAATTTTTTTAATGGATAGTCTTAAAACATATGGATCTCATTCTCCACTTCGATCTTAGGTGGTATCCCTTTTGGCTCCTGGAACACACCCCTATATTCCCATAGAAGATCTTCCAATTTTTGTTTTCATTCCTTAGTACACCCCTTCGGGGATGAATTTTCTCTCACTGAGTCTTCAATAGACTTATTATTTTGGAAATATGGTTCTACTGAGAGGGGGCAGAGATGAATCAATATAATGACAAATTTTAACAATTCAAAACACTTCAGTGCATATACAATGTCAATCAAATTAGAAACATTAGAAAACACTAATGATACATGGAAACACTTATAGGAGAAAATGCCAAAAATTATATATGAATGTTCTTGTAGAAACCAACCTACTATTACAGTGATTTGTTGGCACCAACTAGAAGGAGACACCAGTCCCTTGAAGTATTTTACTAGCACCAACTAGAGCTTCCTATCATGTCCATTTTTCATACATTTTCAAACTGAGATCCATAGGATTTTCAATTATACAAATTGATTGATTTCTAATTCAATTTTTCGTTGCTCCTTTATTATGCACATCACTCCCTCAGATCTACCTACATATAGTATTGTCTGTCTATTTAGACTTCATTCTAGGAAACTTTTTTGACCAAACATCTTCCATATATTTCATTCCTAGACTTCTTCTCACATTCGATTACACTAAACTTTGTTCGACATCTCTGTATTTCTCACCCTTCACACACTTCTACAATTGTATCAATGAACACAAAAACATCAAAAAATACTAATAAAAAAACTTCTTTGGATTTATATTTATACCTCATTGGCTTGATAGAGTCTTGGCAAGGTCGACATGCTATAGAAAATCTAGGCTATTATGGTTGGAAATTTCATCACGATGATCCAAATATTCTTTATTTCAATGGTTCCTTAGCTCCCATGGGCTTAACTTTAGATCCAATAAACCTCATAATATGACTAGGTTAAATGATCATTCCATTAAATCCAAATTTGGATTCAATTAGTGTATTGGACACCCAAATATTTCATTTACTTGGATAGCTTAATATGAACTCCAGCTCTAGGAGCTCCACTGACATGCCACACGTTTGAGTGTTGGGACCACAAATTTAATGGATATTTCGCCTATTTATTTGTATATGTCAACTGGCTCATTGTTAGTGAGTACAATTCATAAACCCTTGGATGTCGGATGAGAAAGATAAAATTCAAATTTCTTCTATACAAAACGATGACCAAGAAAATATTGGCAACATTCTTTGGTTCTAATGTATATGGATTTTGGTTTACTTTCTAGAATCAATGTTGCATACATCCCTTGATGTCAGATGTATGGATAACCTTGAGTAACCCATGACTATCTGGATAGAAAGGGCCCACTTTGGGCAAATTGAAATAGAAAAGAAAAATCTGCCAAACTAGTCCCTAACACGGATCCTCGGGATTCAAAAGTTGCCATGCCAAAACCACGAGACCCAATCAGAACCTACCACATCATATTTTTTTCTAAGGAATCAATTCCATGTCATTTCCAAATCATCTACTAGGTCATCACATTCCTCGTTTCATTCTCTACTACTTCCACATTTCATATTCCACTAGTATAATTTTCCACCCAAAAATTCTAAATATGGTTGTGACGTGTCATAAACTCTAGTTACCACATCGAGAAATTATACCACCTAAAACCACCTACCATTCCAAATTCACTTCCGAGTCAGCTGGGGTCCATCTGTGACTATGGGGAAATTCAAAGATCTTAAATTTTTCTTCATTTCACCCTAAGATACATGGATACCCGAATATGTGTTGATGGTGTGGATATTTATAGGGGTTTGGATACATCATGGGGCATGGACCTTTTTGAAAGCAAAAAATATGTTAAAAGGTCCATACACATCGTTGAGACTTTCATGTGACTATAAGATGGAAATTTAACCAATTGGACCCTTTATTTTACTTCTTCTCCTTAAAACCTAAATTTCACCATATTTCTTGGGAATTAGCGAGAGTGCCATATACCATTGGAAATTTCCTAGAATAGGATATTCAACCATACAAATTTCATTGTATTTTGGAATAAGGGGTTAGAAAGGATACACCCTAAAGGATATGCTACCCAAACTACAACACATAATCAATGAAAACACCTTTGACATTGATGATAACACTTTTTCAATTATATCCACCTTTAGAATTGATGGCAATACCACCAGACATTTACTACTCATTAATGATCTTAAGCTATATTCACCATATCTACTTGTTGGTTTCTCTTCTCATAATTCCTACTTTCTCCCCTTTTGACATCAATGGAAAAGGACACATACTCCCTCTGTGATACTCTATACTATTTCCTTTAACTCCCTCTATCACCAACAAGATTTTTGGATGAAATCGATGGACCACTATGATTTTTTTAGGAAGAAATTAAACCCATATTTTTTCTAAGATATCCAAACTGTCTCCAGGAAGGGATTTGGTAAATGTTTATTCAATTTTATCTTTGTTTGAATTTATTCTAACTCAGCTGAATGATTAAAAACTTGTTCTCTAAAAAGATCGTATTCAATAGGAGTATGCTTGGTATTAGAGTGCACAAAATAGTTTTAGAAATATTTATAACACTAACATTCTCACACATGACAGGCATAGGTTGATCACAATTTCCTTGCATATCCTTGAGATTATTCTTCATCCATAGGACCTAATGACGTAACAAGATGTTTCTACAATAAATTCTTCCTTGGTTGTGGATAGAGAGATGGAGGTTTGTTTCTTGGTGAGTAAAGAGACCAAACAATTGCCTACAGAGAATCCCCCCCCACTGATGCTCTTTTTATCATCAACAATATCATCCTTATCTACATATGTATAAGCTTTGAGAGTAAGGTTTGTGACCCTTAAATGCTAGAAGCCAAAACTTATGGTGCCATATAGGTATATAGATATTCTTTCTACTACATTCACGAGTTTCTTTTTTTTCTTGACTAAAATATGCCCACTAGACCTACTGCTTGCATGATGACCAATCTTGAAGTTGTTAACTAAATAAGGTTTCCAATAATGGACTTGTACATGGTCTCATTTTCCTTTGGAGACTCATCATCCTTACTGAGTTTACATGTTGTTGTCATAGGAGTGCTCATGGGTGTACAATTTTCCATACTAAACTTCCTCAATATTTCATTAAGATATTTGGTGTGAGAAATAAAGATACCTCTTTTTTATGGAATAACCTACAAACCAAGAAAGAAATACAATTATCCTAGCATAGAAATTTAAAGCTCCTTATACATTTTGGCTACAAAACTTTTACTCATAGAATCAACATCACCTCCAAAATTTATATCATCCACATCGACATCACTGATCAACAAATTATCATTTTTAGTATTTATGTAAATGTTACTATCTATTGCCCCTCTCTTGATGCTTTGTTGTCCAAGATATTTATCCAACCTAAAGTACCATGCCCTGGGTTCCTACTTTAACCCATACAAAGATTTCTTCAATTTGCAGACATTATCCTTGGCTTTTGTTAGTTGAAATCCTTCTAGCTACTCAATGTATAGTTCTTCTTGTATTTCTCCATTTAGAAATCATTATTTTTTATCCATATAATAATTTTAAATCCCTTAAATCTTGCAGAGTCCAATAACATTCTTATTACTTCAATTTTATCTAGAGGAGAAAATGTTTCCTCAAATTCAATGCCTTTGACTTGTGTCCCTAACTACTTTTCCATCTTCATTCAACTTATTCATGTAGATCCACTTAGTTCCAATCACATTATTTTCCCTAGGTATTGGAACATATTCCCATGTCTTGTTCTTCTCAATTTGATCTACTTCTTCATTCATATATTTAACCCAATGTTCATCTTGATTAGCTTGAGCAATGTTTTGAGGCTCCTTCAAGGATAGTAGAGCTAAGCCATTATGTTGTACGAATAACATTCCTCCTAGTTTGAACTCCTGTTTCCTTTGCTCCAAGAATTTAACTATTTGGATGATTCTTTTGGAAATACTTGGATGGAAGTTTTGGATGTAATGGCTCAACTTTTTCTTCTTGTTCATCTTCACTCTCTTCATTCTAATTTTCTTCTTCTCGTTCTTCTTGGTCATTATTTGGTTGTGGATGGGTTTGAGGCAATGCTTCATCTAGTCTTACCAGCACTTTCAACAAACTTACATGTAATTTTGTTGTAACATTTGTATCCCTTACTTCTATGTGCATATCTAGGGAAAATTCCTTCCTCATTTCTAGAATCAAATTTCTGTAAATTGTCTTCATTTATCTTAATATAGAATTTGCTTCAAAACGCTTTGAAATGTTTGAAAAAGGTGGTCTACCTTTCCATAATTCATAAGTTGTTTTAACTTTAGTTACTCTTATTTGATCTGAGTTCAAGATATAGTGTATTGTGTAAAGTACTTCCATATTTGGAAACGTTTGTGTTGGTATTTGTAAATGACATCCTAGTTCACTCTAAAACCAAGTAAGAGCATGAAAAACATTTGAACGTGGTTTTGCAATTGTATAGGGAAAAAATGGTATGTGTCAAACTTAGCCAATTTGATTTCTTCCAATCACAAGTTCTTGGGATACATTGTTTCCATGAAAGAAGTGGTAGTAGATCCTAAAAAGATCAAGGCCATCATGGATTGGAGCACACCTCGAAATGTGGTAGAAGCTAGATCCTTTATGGGATTGGACAATTATTACCGAAGGTTCATTCAAAATTTCTCAAAACTTAGGAATCCAATCATATCATTGCAAAGAAAAGGAGTCAAATTCCAATGGACACTAGAGTGTGCAACCAATTTTGAGAAATTAAAAAATCTACTCACACATTCACCTATAGTAAGAATAGTCGATGCAGAAAATGATTTTGTGGTTTACGTTGATGGTTGTAATGAGGGGCTGAATCAAGGATTTTAATGAACATGTGAATACGGAAAATGAAAATTTCATAGAGAATCAACAGGAGGATGTTATTTGTGAAGTGGAAGGTCACAAAGATGGTGGAAAGAAAGAAGGATTACTAGTAGAAACATGAGCTACATGCGGGCGGGTTAGTGGTTAATTTAGATGCAGCCGAAAGAGTCGATAGTTTTTTCTGAATTCGTTGTGAAATGATGTATGATGATTATTATACCCTGGTATTGACTGTGTCACGAAAAGCTAGATTATACATATTTGTTAACTTTTTTAATCTTTGAAAGCGACCAATATTGGTCATGTTTATATGAATTTTTTAGGTTAACAAAAATAATTTAAAATTTATTTTAGATCGGTAGTGAAGAAGTGAGGTGACTATGGTTATTCCTAAATGCCATTTATGGTTATGGCTTGATCGATCGAAAGAAACACAAATATTTTTATGAAATATTTAAAATTTATTTATTTGTTTAGAATAGAGTTTTTAAAATTTTAATTTTATTATCAGTTATTATTAGAGTAATGGTGTAATTTAACTTTCATGTGACATTTTAAAATATTTTTATTAATAATTATAGATATTTATTGAAATTTATTTATGTTCTTAGTATCTTTCTAATAAAAGAGGGGTTGAATCAAGTCCTAATTCGAGAAGGAAAGGTGATTTTTATGAATAAATGAAGTTGAATGGGTATGAGATAAATTATGTCACTCATGTCTTGGAGCTTGAAAAAATAATGCATGCATTGAAAATGTGGAGGCATTGCTTACTTGGAAGGAAAATTATTTTAATGTCAGATCAAGGGGGGTTGGCATATTTATTTAATGAGCCCAAGATGAATACAAGATAGGCAATGTGTCTTTCCTTGATCAATGAATATGATTTTGAAATAAAATATATCGAAGGAAAGGAAAACAAATTAGAAGATGCACTTAGCAGAAGGCTACAAGTGGCTCATGTGGTAGCCATCAGTACTTGTGAAGTTGGTACCAAGACCAAAGATGAAATGCACCAGTATGAGCATTACTAGTAAGTGACGGAACACTTGATACATGAGCTGAAAGGAGTCTTTAGTAATTATTACTCACCCACGGATGATGGTATGTTGAAATTCAAAGGTATATGGCATATACCTTGAATGGGTGACTTGAAGAAGCTCATCTGTGACGATTTTCACAAAAGGCCTTATTCAGGTCATTGGAGTTATCAGAAAAAGATATCATTTATGAAAAATATCTATTATTGGCTAGACATGAAAAAGGATGTTGTTGAGTATATTCCATATCCTTGGAGTGTCAACAAATGAAAGTAGAGTGTGGATATTCAACGACATTTTTACAGGAAATCCCTATTCTTGAGTTGAAGTGGGAATTTATTTCCATAGACTTCATCATTGGACTAAGAAAGACACCTAGACAACATGATGCTATAATTGTGGTAGTGGATGAGCTGAGTAAGGAATCTCATTTTATAGTTGTTAAATCCACCCACAAGGCAATTGATATTACTCATATTTTCATGAAATAAATATTTAGATTGCATGGTATATCCAAGATGATCATTTCAAATAGGGATGCCAAGTTAGCCTCAATGTTTTGGAAATAATTTTTTTCTAGATTTGGAATAGAGTTAGAATTTAGTACATTGTATCAATCTCAAATGGATGGAAACATTGAAAGAGTAAATAGGGTGTTGGAAGACATGCTAAGAATGTATTTCATGCATCAACCGAAGATGTTAGGGTCCCACCCTAACCCCCTTATTTATGTAGTGGGATCGAGTCATAGTAAAGAGTCAATAAAGCCCATATTAATAACTGTAAGTGGTTAACCCGTAATTAATGACGGGACCACAGTTAGTTGCAAATGGGCCATGGTATTAGATAGATGGTATTAATAAAACCCATGGTATTGATCCATGGTATTGCATGTATGAGTCATATATAAAGGATAGAGACTCCCTGCGAGGAGCATCGTGTCTTATTTTCGTATCGAGCTCTGCTCTATTGGAGGTTTCCCCCTCGAAGAGGCCAGTGAACATTGCTTTCTGAATAATAAAATATTTGTTGTTGTCTCTCACTATTCTATGTTCTAGGTATCTTTCTTTGCAGATTCTGTATTTGGGTATCTTTTGTAGGTTAAGAGCATAATAAGTGGTATCAGAGCACTTTCCAGGGCCGGTGGGATCTCCATTTCTTAGCAAAAAAAATTTCTGGCTAGAGACGTGTTACGACATCTTTAAACCACAGGATCTGTCGTTGAGTGCATAAACCTGCGGATTTGGGGAGGCATGCACGCAGGAAATACAAGAGGTGGTCATGCTTGTTGGACTCCCTTGTAACGCCTGTGGGTACCCCTTTGAGTAGTAGCACATTAGACAGAACCGCATACGGACTGTCTTCCAAGTACCTTCTGGGTATATCGAAAGCCCCTTAGCTCCTCTGCAACCTCGCCATAGATAAACTGTCGGCCGTCTTGCTGGTATAGTACACCGAGAACAGCACTCGGAGAGATTACTCGCCCGTATGATAGGGTAGTCGAGTTGTACGACTAAGGGTACGGTTGATCCTCCTTAGTTAGAGCCCTGAAACATTGGGCCGAGTACTACTGTCAGACCCTTATGTATATTGTGATTTGTAGCACCTGACACTCCTCGAGACCATAGTTCCATTTTCTGTCTGGGGATCACGCATCATCTCTGCCAGATTCTCTCATGCAAAGGGGTGCAGCAGCAACAGGCATCAATCCCGCAGTTCCAAGTTAGTAGACCAGCCATTCTGATCTATCAGATCCATCAGATCCACAGCAGCAATCTGTTCCACCGCTCAGAGCTATCTGATCCGCCATTCAGATCTCTCAGTTCCACCTAATCTGAGTAGTTGTGTGGGGTTCCTATACCGGGGCATGATTTTCGCAAGACTTTTGGTAGCCTTAACATTTTGAGGATTCGGCTACTGCAGTATTCCTAAGGAAGGAGTAAAACTCCATTAGGAGTTTTCAGAAGAAAAAAAAGGGGCGCTTATTGGTGATCTAGCCCATCAGAATCAGGACGACGAGCTGAGCAGAGTGGTACCATTCAATTCTTAGTGAAAAAAAAATATTTTTGGTTAGTCCCAATTTTCAAGAACATCAGGTCAGTGCATGGTAGAAGCTAGAGCTCAAGCTATGGCCAATGGAAGGATGGACAAACTTGAAGAATCCTTGCAATCCCTCCAAATTTAGCTTGACCAACTGACTAGCATAATCCCGCAGGGAAAGGAGGCAACCCATGAGGAGGCATATATTGGCAATGGACACAGTGATGGTGAGTCTAGCCACTCTCTTCACCTTTGGGATCCCCACCAACAATCCCATCCGTGACCTCCCAAGTTGGATATGCATAAATTTGATGGTTCTCACCCGACAGCATGGATAGCACAAATGGAGCAATATTTCAATCTGAATAACATCTTAAATAATGAGACCCTTCTTATGGTGGGCAACATGTACTTGGACAATGAAAGGTGGTAATGGTGGGATTGGCATCAATGTTGCAATGGACCTTTTATGACTTGGACCTCCTTCAAAAAAGCTCTTACAAAACGCTTTGACCAGGAATCTTCTTTTTGGGGTCGTCTTACTAAGCTCCGACAGACTGGCACAGTGGATGAATATATTATAGCCTTTGAAGCCTTAGCCTTCCACACTAGGGGTCTCTCAGATGTGTTCTACATGGGATGTTTCACCAGCAGTCTTAAAGAAGCCATAAAAACCCACATCTTACTACACCACCCTCCCACATGGATGGAGGCTTATAAGGTAGCTCGTAATGTGGAAAGTGCGTTAGTAGCCCAGTACAGTCACCCAAATTTCCCCACTAAAGGTCGCCCTCCACAGGCTCACAGCATGACTCAAACACTAAGGTTCAAAAGGTGTCACCTGCAGAAATGGCCGAAAGAAGAAAGCAAGGATTATGTTACTACTGTGATGAAAAATACTCCCAAGGTCATAAATGCAAGGAGCCCAAATTTTTTCAAATTGATGCCACTGATTACAACTCATCAAAGGAAGATCCACCACTGGAGGAACATGAGGCAGTAGAAGAGGACAACTAAAACGACAATGTCCCTGACGAACCAGTTATTTCACTGCATGCTTTGCCAGGGATTTCTTCACCTCAAACTCTCAAAATCAGAGGTTTTATTAAACATCGCCCAGTAGTAGTCTTGATTGGTAGTGGAAGTACACATAATTTCATCCATCAAAAAGTCGCGGAAGCAGTGCCTTGTTTTGTACGAGCAATTTATAGCTTCCAAGTCCAAATTGCGGATGGGGGCACAATGAAATGTGAAGGCCGCTTTGAAAATGTCAAACTTCAAATGGGGGATTATCAGTTGAAGACCCACATGTTTGCCATACACATGGGAGGGTGCGGCATTGTCGTCGGTGTTGAATGGCTTCGCACTCTTGGGCAAATCACAATGGATTTCTAGGAGTTATATATGAGTTTTAAGCAAAACAACTCCACACATGCCCTCCGTGGACTCCAGGCAGGAGCTCCCTCTATCATCAGATTGCATAGGATGGAAAAATTGCTAAAAACGGGTCATCATGGAGTTATAGCTCAATTTAATTCCATCCAGGTAGTCGAAACCAAGTCTCTGCTGATTCATCCTAAGATGCAATAGATTTTAAATAACCATATGTCGGTCTTTGACAAGCCTCATGGGCTTCCACCCTCGAGAGGGGAACATGATCATAGCATCACCTTGGTTCCAGGGTCCCAACCCCCAAATGTACACCCATACAGATATCCGTTCACCCAAAAGAATGAAATAGAAAAAATAATCAAGGAACTTTTGGAAGTAGGTGTCATTCGTCCCAGCATTAGTCCTTATTCATCACCGGTGGTCATGGTGCTCAAGAAAGATGGGGAGTGGCGGATGTGTCTAGACTTTAGGGTCCTCAATAAGTTGACAGTCAAAGATAAATTTCCCATCCCGGTGGTTGACGATTTGCTGGATGAACTCAATGGGGCTCAATTCTTCACTAAGTTGGATCTTCGCTCAAGCTACCACCAAATTCGCATGAAGGAAGTCGAAATTCCAAAGACTACTTTCCGAACTCATGAAGGCCATTATGAGTTCCTAGTCATGCCATTCGGTCTTTGTAATGCCCCATCTACTTTTAAGAGCCTTATGAACCACCTTCTCAAACCATATCTCGGGAAATTTGTCCTTGTCTTCTTCGATGACATCCTCATCTATAGTTGCACTCGGGCCGCACATCTTCAGCATGTAGATCTACTCTTACAACTGATCCGCAAGCCCAAATTATTTGTCAAGATGTCCAAGTTTTCATTTGGCATTGAAGAAGTTGGGTATTTGGGCCACATTGTGGGGCGTGAAGGTGTCAAGGTGGACCCCAAAAAGATCCAGGTAATGCAGGATTGGCCTCAACCTAAGACCTTGAAGAGCTAGAGAGGATTTTTGGGTCTCACAGGCTATTATCGCAAATTTGTCTCCAATTATGGTCACATAGCGAAGCCCCTCACTCAACTCCCGAAGAAAAATTCATTCTTCTGGAATGAGGATGCACAACATGCATTTACAGCTCTCAAAAATTCCATGTGTTCCACTCCAGTCTTAGCACTACCTCACTTCACCATATCTTTTGTCATTGAATGTGATGCTTTAGGTACGGGTATTGGGTCGGTCTTAATGCAGGAAGGGCGACCTTTGGCCTTCACAAGCCAACGACTAAGTGGGAAGAATATGGGCCAATCTACCTATGAAAAGGAAATGATGCCCATTTTACATGGAGTAGAGACCTGGCGACCTTACTTATTGGGGCGATGTTTCCAAATCTGCACAGACCATCATAGTCTTAAATATTTTTTGGAGCAACGCCTATTCTCCCCACAAAAAAATAAATGGCTCGCCAAAATGCTGGGATATGATTATGATATCATTTACAAGAAAGGGCAAGAAAATAGTGTAGCAGATGCATTATCTCGCCAATTTGAGGAGGGAAGTACCCTGCTAGAAATTTCCCTTCCCATTCCAGAATGGATTGAAGAAGCTCGCAGGGAATGGTTTTCACATCCTGGGCTCTCCCAACTCATTTCTTAATTGGCAGGATGAGATTCTTCGCTAGAGGGACAGAGTCGTAATATCACCAACATCCACCCTCAAAAGTCGTATTTTGGCAGAATTGCACTCATCCCCCATTGCAGGACATTCAGGCTTTCAAAAGACGTATGCTCACACCAGAAGATCATTTTCTTGGACAGGCATGAAAAAGGACATCCTCACTTTTGTAGCAGAATGCGATGTCTGTCAACACCACAAAGGGGAGACTGTCAAAGCACCAGGAAGCAATATGGACGGAGGTTTCTATGGATTTCATTACAGGTCTTCCAAAGTCAGGAAACAAGTCAATCATCATGGTGGTTGTGGACAGACTTTCTAAGTATGCTCATTTCTACGCCCTACCCCACCCGTTTACACTGACTTTGGTCGCTCAATCTTTCATGGATCCGATCTTCAAATTACATGGCATGCCCACTTCTATTGTGTCCGATCGTGACCCGATCTTCACTAGTAATTTTTGGCAGGAACTCTTCAGGCTACAAGGCACCCAATTAAAACTGAGTACTTCTTATCATCCACAAACAGATGGTCAAACGGAAGCCGTCAACAAATGTCTGGAAACCTACCTTAGGTGTTTCACTTCAGAAAAGCAACATCTTTGGGTACAATGGTTACCTCTGGCTGAATGGTGGTATAACACCAACTATCATGCCACCACCAAAATGACTCCCTATGAAGCAGTATATGGCCAACTCCCTCCTTCCCGTACTTCTTATATCAAGGGGGGCTCAAAGGTACAAGCAGTGGATCAACTCCTACAAAACTGCGCAACCATGCTTGCCCATCATAGAGAGAATCTTCATCAAGCTCAAAATCGCATGAAGCAATAGGTAGACCAGCATCGCTCAGAGCACCAATTTCAAGAAGGGGATTAGGTCTTTTTGAGGCTACAACCATATAAGAAAACATCACTCGAAGACAAGGGTTTTCAGACACTATCTCCAAAATTCTACGGACCATATCAAGTACTTTAGCGCACTGGAGAAGTAGCCTACAAGCTGGCTTTGCCGCCTACTGCAAAAATCCATCCAGTTTTCCATGTCTCATGCCGCAAGAAAGTGATTGGGAACAATTGCAGAATTCAAACCAGTCTACCTGAATTGGACGAGCAAGGGTCAATCTGGCTCCAACCTGAACAGGTCCTAGACACACGAGAAAGGCATTTGCGTGACCGCATGATTAGGGAAGTTCTCGTCAAGTGGAAAGAAACCTCTCCAGAAGATGCAACTTGGGAACCAGCCACTTTTCTTCAACAGTCTCTGCAGCTTCAGCCTTAAGGACAAGGCTATTCTTAAGGGCGAGGGCATGTTAGGGTCCCACCCTAACCCCCTTATTTATGTAGTGGGATCGAGTCATATTAAAGAGTCCATAAAGCCCATATTAATAATTGTAAGTGGTTAACCCACAATTAATGACGGGACCATAGTTAGTTGCAAATGGGCCATGGTATTAGATAGATGGTACTAATAAAACCCATGGTATTGATCCATGGTATTCCATGTATGAGTCATATATAAAGGATAGAGACTCCCTGCGAGGAGCATCGTGTCTTATTTTTGTATCGAGCTCTGCTCTATTGGAGGTTGCCTCCTCGAAGAGGGCAGTGAACATTGCTTTTTGAATAATAAAATATTTGTCGTTGTCTCTCGCTATTCTATGTTTTTCGTATCTTTCTTCGTAGATTATGTAATTTGGGTATCTTTTGTAGGTTAAGAGCATAACAAAAGAGGTGGGAATATTTTCTACCTTTAGTAAAGTTTGTTTACAATAATGGTTACCAAGAATCATTGACGATTAGTACCAAGGCTCTATATGATAAAAAATGTAATACACCCATCAACTACAATGCTGTTGTGAACATTGTGCTTCTTAGACTTGATATGCCGAAGGAAATGGAATAGGAATTAGTTGCAATAACGCGTAAAATGAAAGTAGCGCAAGAAGGAAAAATAGCTACGTAGATCTATACAAAATGCACAAGGAATTTCAAGTGGGGGAACATAGTTACCTCCATATCAAACCAAGGAAAATCTCACTTAGAATTAGGTCCTATTCTAAGTTAGCACCAAGATCTTGTGGACCATTTCAAATATTTAAGAGAGTGGTACTAGTGGCTTATAGAGTAGCCTTTCCAACCACAGTGAAAGGACATGATGTTTTCCATATTTCCTTACTTAAAATGTATGTGTATGATGTTAATCATCTTGTTGATTGGTTTTCGATATAGGTGGAATCCGAAGGAGAATTTCTATGAGAGCCACAATTCATTCTAGATAGGATGTAGATTAGACTCTCAAATCAAGTAATTGAGTAGGTCGAGGTGTAGTGGAAGCACTTTGGACTAGATGAAGCCACTTGGGAAATGGCTGATTAAATGAGGTTTTTTTACCCATTTTTGTTTATTGTGTAAATGAATGTAAAAATATATGTGTGTATATATAGCTTATTGTTGAATTTTTTTGTTTTGTGTATATAACACTTAGGATAGTGTTCCTCTAAAGAGGTAGTATATGTGACAACACATTTTGCTAGCCCTCTTGTGAAATGTCACTATGAATTGTAATTCATGTAAATAATGTGAAAATGTAAATAATGATTGGGCTAAGGAGTTGAGACACATTCATAGACCTAAGGAGGAGAACTTTTTTGTGTTAAGTATAAACACAAGCGACTACATTAACTTTACCATCAATCTCCCTGATGAATTTATGATCTATTGGTGCAAGAATTGAAGCCATGTATGGGCCGACTAAGTGAAGGATGAGCCAATACAATCCATATTCTCATGGAGAGTGTTCATGTGGTCAACACGTAAGAGAAGGGATGTGAAGAAAAAAGGATACCGACACGAAGGAAAAGGGAGAGAGGTGGGGTATGCTCAGTTACATAGCCAAAGAATGCGAGAAATCATGCATGAGGAATACATAGCAAATGTAGAGCATAAAAGAACATAAATTCCAAGAATGGTAGTGAATAAGGATTGGCAAGTGAGAATGGTAGCAAATAAGGATTGGCAAGAGAGAAATGACATTCTATAGCTAGTTCTATGTAACAACGTTACCGATGATTTGTTGAGGCTAGTGGTGTGTGCATGTGATTAGTTGGATAGTGAAAATTTTATGGAGCTCAATCACTCAATGTTTTCCTTAGGGTCGGTGAACCACTAGGATGATTTCTAGAAGGGCGATAAACGAATTTGCAAGCTGAGACACCTAGTCTCTTGATAAAAATGGGTTGATAAACCACTAAGTGCTTTCCTTGGGCCTAATAAACCGCTTATGTGCTTTCCCAGGAAGATGATAAACCACATGGATAATGGGCCCTTGACTCCTATAATGTTTTTTGGAAAGGCCACCTATATAGTGTATTTATCCTCCTGGAACTAAATATTTCTTCACTGAGCCTTCTTTGAATCCCTATGATTGACTTCAATTGTAGTAGAGAGTCATTGTCATGCATACTATTGGAGGAAGTTGACAAATCACCTAGATAGTGAACCACCTCTTCATGATTGTCTGTTAAATTGGTGTTGGTGTGAATACCCTTGAGAAATTAACTCCTCATACTCTAAATCCAACTCGAGGGCAGTCAATTGTAAGATATATTACAGTGCAACTCGCCTAAGGTTGGGTTGAGAGTTGAAGTCCCTCAATTTCCTATCATTCAAGTTATACAAATAAGTAAATTTACTTGCATATGTGTTACACTATGAATGATGAATAATGTTTGATACATTTTATTAAATGGAATGTGTTAGCATTGAAGGAATGTGATATTCATGTTTGTCTATTATGAGATGCCTTATGTGTGTGCTTTCATGGTTATGAGGGGTCTTGAGGCCTCTATGTTTGCTGGGATGTTCTTGAGGTTCATAACTATTTGCATGGTCATGTATGACTATTGGTAGTGCCTAACTAAACTACTATAGATTCTAATTTCCATTGTCTAATGAGTTGTGAATAACATGCCTATATATTTTTTTAAATATTGTGACGGTCTTCGTAACAAAGAGATATGTTTAGTGTAATGTATGATATATTAATGGATCTAATAGTATTGTTTGGGATCCATTCCATGGGAGCATCTGATGCTACTACATTTGAATTCACATAGTATTGTTAGCTATGGATTCACTTATTTTAGTGCTTGATAGTAGGCATGTTGATAGATCTATTGATTGTATTATGGCTATGTATGGTATTTAGAATGTTAGTGTTTGAAAAAGGGTCTCATTCCTCGGTCTTGAGTATTGTAGAGATCAAGCTTGTATCTGATGTTGGATAAGTTATAAATAAGATTTTATATCGGATCCTAATGCACTTAGGTGCTGATGGATATTTCTAAGAATCCGAGCATCTAGCAAGTTTGCACTTACATATTTTTAAGAATGCATAACATTTGAAATAATTTGGATATCGCGTGGAGAGACTAAGTAAAAAGTTAATATCCAAGGTGGGGCTCATTTGGGTGTTCAAAGGCATGTAGCCAAATTTACTCACAAGCATGTGGGTCCAATATGGTGAAATGATTTGTGCAATACAAGATTGGAATGGAGTTGGATTTTGTGAAATGTAGAGTTGTATCTCGTAGTTCCCACTTGGCTTTTACAAAGGGTGGATGTTATTGGTATTCATGACATCTAGTGATGTGGAACTAGCATGAATAAAAGAAGTTATGCACGTGAGTTAGGGTTTGTCACCTTGTGAATGAAGATGGTATCTAGAGGTCTTGCGTCGCAGAAAGGGTGTCTCTTTGGAAAATTTGTGCACACAAAGTGTTTCAAAACACGAAGGGGCGAGACCCTATGGGGCTCATAGTCTAATATGAGGTGGAAAGTGTCATGGATAAACAAAAAACTCATAGTCTATTATGGGGTGAAACCCCAAGAGGAACAAGTGAAACAACAAGAAGAATAGAAAAGAAAGAAACAAGGCAAAATGGATAACCACATAAGACAGAGTTTAGTAAGAGTACTAAAAGATTATTAAATAAGGAGAGGCATCAATCAACACTTAAACTTTTAACATAATTTCTAAATAAAAATCAACCAACCTACCCACTCACAAGAAACATGTAAAGAGAGCAAATAAATATTAGATTCCCCACCTTGGCAAAAGAGTAATGAAGTATTAATTTTTTTATTTAATAAATTTCATATTTTTAATTAATTAATTAAATAAAAAAATACAGAAAACATAGCCAAAGTTCCATCAATATCTATAATTATTAATAAAAATATTTTAAATTTCCATCGAAATTTATAATTATTAATAAAAATATTTTAAAATATCACATAAAAATTAAATCACACCATCAGAAATTTCTGATGGTAATTATATATATATATATATATATATATATATTTTAAAAACTCTATTCTAAACAAATAAATAAGTTTTAAATATTTCATAAAAATATTTGTGTTTCTTTCAATCGATTAAGCCACAACCATAAATGGCATTGAGGAATAACCCTACTGACCTCACTTCTTCACTACTGATCTAAAATAAATTTTAGATTATTTTTGTTAACCTAAAAAAATCATATAAACATGACCAATATTGGCTGCTTTCAAAGATTAGAAAAGTTCACAGATATGTATAAGCTAGCCTTTCATGACACAAATTCAATACCAGAGTATACTAATAATCATACATCACGTCACAGCGACTTCAGAAACAACGGTTGACTCTCTCAACTATATCAACCTTAACCACTGACCTGTCCGCCTGTGGCTCCTGCTTCTACTAGTAATCCTTATTCCTTCCTCCATCTTTTTTGACCTTCCACTTCACATACCACACCCTCCTGTTGCTTCTCTATGAATGTTTCATTTTCCATATTCACGTGCTCATTAACATCCTCCTCCTCCCTCTGATTTTCAATGTCAGTATTCACAAACTCGTTCATGGCTTTCCCGTTTTCTTGAACTGGATTCTCCTCTTCTTCTCGAGGATTGGTTTCATTAAGATCAGCAAGAGGATCTCCACCATTTAACAGTCTGTGAGAGCTGTCCTGCAATCCAGGAAAACTTTCCTGCATTATCTGATTATCCGTCGATGACTTCCCTCCCATCTGTGTCTCTCCGTTAATTTGAGCACACATAAATCATTGAGGAATTGAATCGATGGTGATTGACCTTCGTTGCAAGAAGTGGGGAGTAGCTGATTTGGATGATGCACGTTCATTATTATTTCCGTGGGACTGTGATCAGCTGGAGCTTGCATTTGCTCAATTATATCCTGAGCAGGACTAGGATGACGAACATGGGAGCTCATGTGATTTTCGTCGTTTGAAGCTGTATCGTCTTTCTGGACAGGCAGCTTCATGGCACGAGTGTGGGTTTGTGCGTTCCACCTCCAGCTGACCCATTCTAATTCCCCTATCACCGTAATCAACACTAGCATCATCGCCGTTAGGAAGATTATTTATTGAATACTGCATTGGGGTAGATACTCCCGCTTCATCTTTCACTTCAGGGACAACAATATTGCCACTCCAGGCAGCACCATTATTTTCTGATTTACGTCTTACTTGTCTCTTTCTAGGCACTTTGTTCGGAACTTGAATATTCTGTAGACTTGCTTGTTGCGATTTTGCTTGGCAATCTGGAGTGCTAATTTGAGATTGAGGACGGGACATTGGCTGCATCATTCTTACAGAATCAAATACGTAGCCTCTTTGAACGGGTGTGGGTGTGGGCGTGGCAGTACTAGATGTAGGAATATGAGGATTTGAAGAATACCATGTTGTACTTCCTCCTACTCCTCCACTGGGTATGGGGGTATGAGGATTTGAAGAAGGCAAATACCATGTTCTGCTTCTTCCTAGTCCTCCTCTAGGTGCTGGTGCGAGAGTAGTACCTCTTCCAAGTCCAGGCGTAGGCGTAAATGTACTCGGCCTGACCCCTTCTGGGTTTTGTGGAAACTGCGCAGTAGAATATTGAGGGCCTGCAAGTGATGAATATGTGCTTGAGTATCCTGCAGTACGGGTAGCGGTAGACCGTTCTGCAATTCTTGCGGCAATGGCGGGCTTTGCTTGATGCAGCAGCCATTGTATAGTGTGGGCGCTCTCTTGGAAGCCCAGAAAATGGGTAAGCTTTAAAAATCGTTGGATGCCATTGGCAATAGCAAATCAACGGTTTTCCCACCTCTGTGGAATCGTAGCTCTGTGGTAAGCTCTTGCAAACATTCTGTTTGAATTGACAATAACTAATCCAGCTGTCTGCGCGCATTCTGCAAGTCTAGCGACTCTTTGGTTTGGACCATTTGCAGTAACCATTCTATGGTTTGCCCTCCATTTGTTTGGTATTTTTCATGGGAAAATACCAGAAACAAAACAAACAAACACCACAGAGGCAATGCTCTGTTTCTACCTTTCCAGGATCTTTTGTGCACAGGGAAGCTTTTAAAAAAAATTCTCAGAACAGAGTATTACACAGCCATAAAGCATTTCTATTCATTAAAACAAAATGTCTGAAACAACATTCATCCTCTTTCACTCAGAGGGATTTACCAAAAACAACATTCAGCCAACTCTGATACATATTCATCCTCTTTGCTGAGAGGGATTCACCAAACTTAATTCATTCTACAAAACTCTGTTTTCACCTGAGAATTTACTGTGTTGGGTTTACTGCTGTAAAACCCCTTTTACATTTACTGGTGTAAAACTGTTTTTACACACAGCTGTAAAACAACAAAAATTTACATATGCTTCCTCAGAAATATTATGTGCTCCACTTCGTTTGAACAAAAATAAGAATTTACATTACAACCCCCTGATTTCTTGGATTCGCACTGCTGTGCGGTATATATTCACTGCTTCACTCGCAGCTCTTTTTCATTTGGCTCGTTCACTCTAAAAATGAACACACATAAAAAAAACTTACATAAAACATATGCGCTCCTCCCTATTTTTATATCTATAAGCACTGTTGTGCTCTCTTTGTTTTATTTGCTGCTGCAAAAACTCTCTGGTTTTCCTCGCTGCTGCGAACACATGTTTTTCTTCTCCTCCCGTGTGCAACCAATACAACAACCAAAACAAAACAGAGCCACACCTTTTTTTTTACTTGGCTCGTAATATTAAAAACTTAATACAATACATTCAACTACCGTGGTTTTTTTTAATGCATATGGTCAACGCTCCTTTTTTTAAAAAAAACATATAATATATGCCCATACCTCCGTGTGGTTGAAATTCAATGTTTTTACCAAACACTTACGAACCAGGTATAATTTTCATTTAATTTCCTTTGCAGAGAGGACGGCAATCAAACTCAAACGTTTGATTTACTCCACGCAATGCATTTAAATTCTGGCTCATATTCAGGTTTGAATAGATCAACGGACGAGAATGCTGGAGTAGATCGGACGGCGGACAGAGATATCGGGAGCCAGTTTGCTGCAGAACTTTAGCATCCGAAATGTTGCGTAGGCTGATGTATGGGGAGAGCCACGCGTCAACACTAAATTTTATCGGAGTTGATCGCCGGAATATCCCTTCGCCGAAAAGCTGGTGCGAAATATTTCAGGCGGGTATGCTGACCGGTTTCAAGCGCTGTGGTTGGGGCGTTGTATTCATGATGTCGTCATTGTCCACGTTGCGTCCACGAACTCTGCTGCAGTTGGAATTAACATTCCAACACTCCCCTTTAATTTAGACTGTTGGGCGTTCAAACATACCCAAACACTTCCTCACATAGAGGGATTCACCAACACTGCTGTTACAATAACATCTTCCTCACATAGAGGGATTCACCAACACTGCTGTTACAAAGACATCTTCCTCACATAGAGGGATTCACCAACTGCTTCTGATGCAGTTCCACACACAACAAAATAGTCTTCCTCTTAATAGAGGGATTAACCTGAAACTGTGCTTAAGAGCACCTTCCTCATGACAGAGGGATTCACCAGAACAATGTGCTGAAGAGCACCTTCCTCTTGATAGAGGGATTCACCTGTGACTATGCTGAAAAGCATCATCCTCTTGATAGAGGGATTTACCATGTGTATGCTAAAAAGCATCTTCCTCTTGACAGAGGGATTTACCATGTGTATGCTAAAAAGCATCTTCCTCTTGACAGAGGGATTTACCATGACACTGTGCTGAAAAGCACCTTCCTCTTTAACAGAGGGATTCACTAAGAACTTCACTTCCTCTCACGGAGGGATTACTGCCAAACACATCTTTAGATGCAGTTTCAAAACAAAATATTCATTGCACTCTTGTGCATACTCATTACATTGTTCTTTTATGCTGCTGCATGTTCTCTGCTGCACTGTTGTGCCATCTTCTTTGCTGTGTCTACCCCACACTACTGTGTCTACACTTGTTGTTGTGTTGCTACACTTCACTTACATTTATTTGCAAACTCTACATTGTTGTGCATTCTTCAAAGACATAATACTCTGTTTTTTCTGGAATAATTACTATGTCCCACCTTACAAATTTACACTGTTGTGTGTAAACATTTCTTACATTCACTGTTGTTGCATATGTTGCATTTCAATTCAATGAATGACACATTCACTATACTTACATTTACTGCTGTAAAGAAAAAATTTCTTTTACATCTGCTGCTGTCCATTACCTTTCATTTCTTCAACAAAAACTTCATGCTGCTGCATTTTCTTATTTGCATTGCTGTGTAAAAACACATTTCTTCATTCTCTCTTAGTTCTGGTTTCATTTTCTTCGCACTACTGTGCTTCTCCTTCTTGCCATCACACTGCTGTCTTTTCTTATGCACTGATGTCCATAACCATAACCGTAGACTCTGTCATCCCTGGGTTTTTATTTGCTGCTGCGTTGCCTCTGCAATTTGCACTGTGGCTGCCCCTGTTCCTTTTTACACCCTTGCTTCACACAGTCTTCGTCTTCATTTTTTTATTTACACAATGCACTGCTGTGCAATTCCTTTCATTTTTCTGCTGCCATACACATTCTCATTCATCCCATGTGCATTAAAAATATACGCTGCCCCTGTTTTTCTTTAGCCATTTCTGTGCATGTTGCATTGCATACAAAAAAAATATTACATTTTTCACTGCTGTGTGAAAAATTTCATTGCATTCTCAGCCACTGGGCATTTACGCTCTGCTGCGTTTTGCCTTCTTCTCATTTTCTTCTCACTGCTTTGCATTTTCATTCCCAATACAAAACATTTCCATCTGTTGTGTATTATACTCACTCTACTGTGAGTATATTCTCTCATATTTCATAAAAGGAAAACTACATTCCATTGCTATGCATTTCAATGCATGTGCTCAAAAAAAAAAATTCCAAACTGCTGTTTTATGTTCTGTCTTCCCACTGCTGTGAGGGTCTTCTTGCTTTGCATACTTTTCTTCTCTGCTTCTATGGCAGATTTAACTTCATATCTTTCCCTTATGAAAAGGTCTTCATCAAAGAGTGACTGTTAATACAGTTCAGCAAAAAAAAATTACAAGCTCCCTTTTAGTATATGCTTTATCTTCTTTCAGCAAAGTTTTCTCAAAAGAGACTTAGATCAGCTGGAGAGCTCAAGGGGGTTTCAGGTTGCATTTCCTTCCTTCTCCATACTTGTGTAACTTTCTTCTTTTGCATGGGTCTAGCTTGTGTAAGAACCCATGTTAAGTTACAGTCACGTGCCATATGCCCAATGTTATGACACTTGAAGCATTCAACTTTATTCATGAATAAGAATTCATGATTTCTTTTTGTAAAATTGTTTCTTGGAGGTTGTCGGAGACTACAACATCTATCTCCATGAAATGCTCTACAGTCTTTTGCCATATGACCAAAGTTTGAGCAAGCATAACAATAACCATAAAATGAACTTTGGTACCTATGATGGAGGTTTCCTTGAAGCACTTCTGAAGCCTTGCTGCCTTGAGATTGTTTGTTGATAACCATTGCCTCTTACCTCTTTGACATCAGCTACATTTCTTCTTGGAGCTGGTTTTCTACTTGGAGTAGGATTTCTTCTATTGTAGCCTTGATCTTTCTCCTTGCCTTTGCTGGGACTAGGAGCATCACCATTTCTCTCTGGCTCCTTCACATCTCCTTTGCTTAAAGCATTTTCATTCTTGTTTGAGGGTTCACCTACATACCCAAGTCCTGATTTATCAGATGGAGATCTGTGATAGCTGAGCATGTCATCCAAGGCTTGAGAGCTCTTCATGATTTTGTTCATCCTTTCAACCTTTTTCTTGAGGAGGACTATCTCTTCTTCCAATCTTTCATACTCATTATTCCTCTTTGCAATTTGTTCCTCAGTTTCTTCCTTGCTACGAGTAGCTTCAGCTGCTACTATTTTAAGGGAGATAATATCAGTCTTCATTTTGGAGATTTCTGCTTGACTGCTCTCCATTTTCTTTTCAGCTCCTTGTGCCTGCTTCCTGGCTTCTTGTAGTTCAGACTTAAGGGAGGAGATCTCTACCTTGTACTGTCCAATCTCTTCTAAAAGCTTGTTCACTGTCTTGTGCCTTTGTTCAAGTTGACTTGACAAGGCGTCTTCCTGCTTCTTTGCTTCATTCAGCTGATTTGTCATGGATATGACTTCTTCATGATGTTTCCTCTTACATTGATCAAGCTCCTTCTTAAGCTTGACGAGCTCTTCATCCCTTTCTTGTACTTGAAGTTTGATGAGGTCAACCTTCTCACATTCAGCTTCTATGATGGGTTCAGAATTTTCTTCCTCACTGATGGTCATGGTCAGTGCTCCCTTTGCATGAAGGTCATGCAGTCTGTCCCAAATATCCTTTGCTGATGAATATTTTCTTAGATCCTTCTTTATAGAATCCGGTAGTCCATCCAAGATAGTCTTTGCTGCCTTTGCATTGTGCTCCTTGGATTCTTTATCCCTCTTGCTATCACCAATCACTGATTTCCAGATTTCAATCCCTTCAGACTGTAAGAAAGCCCTCATTTTTATTTCTCATATATCGAAGTTCCCGTCGAACCTTGGAGCCTCAAATAGAATGCTTTCAAATAGATTGTTTTCTATTTTAGTAAAGGAGGGAGACACAACTTTAGGGGATTTGGACACTTTCTTCTTTGACCTTGCCATTCTTAACTATTTTTAAAATCCCTCACTGTCTTTTTAAAATGACTCACTGTTTCTTCAACAGCAAGACAGAAAAAAAACTTTGAGGAATACCTGGGTTCTTGTGCCTGAGACTTCACTCTGCTGGAGAAGCTTTCTCTGCTGCAACAAAAGTCTTTCCTTCAGCTTCTTTGACACTTCAAAGAGCCTGGATTAGCTCTGATACCACTGTTTGGTATTTTTCATGGGAAAATACCAAAAACCAAACAAACAAACACCACAGAGGCAATGCTCTGTTTCTACCTTTCCAGGATCTTTTGTGCACAGGGAAGCTTTTAAAAAAAAATTCTCAGAACAGAGTATTACACAGCCATAAAACATTTCTATTCATTAAAACAAAATGTCTGAAACAACATTCATCCTCTTTCACTCAGAGGGATTTACCAAAAACAACATTCATCCAACTCTGATAAATATTCATCCTCTTTGTTGAGAGGGATTCACCAAACTTAATTCATTCTACAAAACTCTGTTTTCACCTGAGAATTTACTGTGTGCTGTAAAACCCCTTTTACATTTATTGGTGTAAAATTGTTTTTACACACAGCTGTAAAACAACAAAAATTTACATATGCTTCCTCAGAAATATTATGTGCTCCACTTCGTTTGAACAAAAATAAGAATTTACATTACAACCCCCTGATTTCTTGGATTCGCACTGTTGTGCGGTATATATTCACTGCTTCACTCGCAGCTCTTTTTCATTTGGCTCGTTCACTCTAAAAATGAACACACATAAAAAAAACTTGCATAAAACATATGCGCTCCTCCCTATTTTTATATCTATAAGCACTGCTGTGCTCTCTTTGTTTTATTTGTTGCTGCAAAAACTCTCTTGTTTTCCTCGCTGCTGCGAACACATGTTTTTCTTCTCCTCCCGTGTGCAACCAATACAACAACCAAAACAAAACAGAGCCACACCTTTTTTTTTACTTGGCTCGTAATATTAAAAACTTAATACAATACATTCAACTACCGTGGTTTTTTTTAATGCATATGGTCAACACTCCTTTAAAAAAAAAAACATATAATATATGCCCATACCTCCGTGTGGTTGAAATTCAATGTTTTTACCAAACACTTACGAACCAGGTATAATTTTCATTTAATTTCCTTTGCAGAGAGGACGGGAGTCAAACTCAAACGTTTGATTTACTCCACGCAATGCATTTAAATTCTGGCTCATATGCAGGTTTGTATAGATCAACGGACGAGAATGCTGGAGCAGATCGGACGGCGGACAGAGATATCGGGAGCCAGTTTGCTGCAGAACTTTAGCGTCCGAAATGTTGCGTAGGCTGACGTATGGGGAGAGCCACGCGTCAACACTAAATTTTATCCGAGTTGATCGCCGGAATATCCCTTCGCCGGAAAGCTGGTGCGAAATATTTCAGGCGGGTATGCTGACCGGTTTCAAGCGCTGTGGTTTGGGCGTTGTGTTCCTGATGTCGTCATTGTCCACGCTGCGTCCACAAACTCTGCTGCAGTTGGAATTAACATTCCAACACCATTGCCGTAGCCCAGTTCTGTGGTGAGCTCTGTGATGCCTATGGCTACCTCTGGTGTAGGTAATAAAAAATCGATGGCAGATCCCATACTTTTGAAATCCAAAGCTCTAGTAATATTGTCTATCCTTTCTTTACAGGCATGGGACGCTTGAACTCTCGGGGCCCTCGTGGGCGCCTCGTGCTTCGTTTATCCTCCTTCTATGTCGGGTTCTCTGGTTGTCAACTTCGTTTCTTGGCTGGAGAGGTGGGCACAGCTTCCCTCTGGAGGTAGAATACCAGTCGCTTTCCTTTTAGTGGGCGCCATTTTGTTTGTGTGGATGGTTGAGATGAAGGGCCCTTCAATTGATATAGTTCGATCGCGTGAGGTGTTTGTTAGTTGTAAAATGCAAAGGAGAAGAAACCAAAATAATTGTAATTGTAAGTTAAATAACAATCGCTGAAGTGGTAAAGCTTTAATATGATATTGGTAGGTCTCTGCATTATAGATGATGGCAACCTCATTGATTTTATAATTGTAATTAATTATATTATTTTTTCCTATATGGGCATGTAAGTGTAGAGGGACGAATGACTCAAAATAATTGTAATTGTAATTTAAATAACAATAGCTGAAGTGGTAAAGATTTATATGATATTGGTAGGCCTTCGCATTATAGATGCATATGCCATCATCTTGTGTCTTAGAGAGAACGCAAGATATTTTAAAGAGATCTCACTTTTTGCATGACACATGGTTGCGAGAATATTTACAACATTTAAAGGAGTTAGACGGGTGAGATTAGACGTGGACTCAACTTGCAAATGGCTTGGGTACTTGTTCCACTATCACATCTTCCGTTGAGTCAAGGCACATTGAGTCCTCAGAGTGTATGGCACCATTGAGGTTCCTCGTAATGGAAGTGACCAACTTACAAGTAATTCACTCTCATACTATGCCTCCAACCATTATATTTTTATCACATGTTAGATATATTATGTTTGAGAAATTAACAATAAATCATAACACAAGTATAATTCCGAAAACTTGTCAATCAACATCATTTATCATCCACATGTACAAGTGTGATATGATACAAATTGTTGCCATACAATGTCACAATGTTACATATAAACATCCATATAAAATGTACACCAATAATGTGTGTGGGGTGAGACCCTCTCAATCCACCCAACCATAACAATATAAAGTATGATATTGTTGTAATAATACGATGTACAAAAATGGTCAAAGCCTCCAATTATCCCAAATCTAGGCTTCTCGAGCCTAACCTCCTAGCACAATGACAAAATACCCCTAAGAATTCCACACAGCCTCTCTAAGAACCCATAGGATATTGCACGGGTTCTCAACCCAACCATATAGAACATCAAAGAAACCTAAAATCCTGTTGTACATAGGCATTGTAAGCCTTCCCCAACCTTTCCTCATAATTAGATATCAAACTAGATAAGAAATCACCCTAAGATGGGTGGTTAGGGTTGTTGTCACTCTAACTATCCACCCTAATGGTCACAAAGCCACCCAACCCTGTTTTAGAACATGCACTTGGGGTTGCTCTCTAACACATGTCCAACAACCTCTATATAGGTCCTCCTTCATCATTGCACCAAAATTTCACTCATAAACCCTCCATCCTGCTCGGTATTTCCCCTGATGTACTTCAAGGGTAGATAGTCTCTCCTTCCAATATATGGAAGTTCCAACTCTCGTTTCAACCTACACTATGAAGGTACGAATAAGCTTGAACTTATTTTCCCGGTCCACCAAAATATATCAATATAAATAATGGTAATTTTGTAATAATACAATGTACAACAATGGCCAAATCCTCTACGTATCTTAGGTCTAAGATTTACAAGCCTAAATTCCCAATTCAATGGAAAAATTCCACCCAAGAATTCCACACACCCTAGGTGAACACCCTTAGGAAAGGGCAAGGGTTATCCAAGTGTGCATGTATGATGTTGTAGGTTTGAGAGAGGCTTGATTTATATGTTGTTAGTTTTTATGTAGAGTCAAATTTCTAATGGTGAGTCTACTTCCATTAGAATTCTATTAAAATGTAGTATATGTTGGGTTGTTGGTCTAAGCAAGCATTGGTCAGAGTCCCTCTATGTTTGTCATGTAAACACTTTAACGGTGTAATTTGCTATGCATCAGTTGACAAGCTGATGATGTCAGTCATGCATGGGATGAATTGGTGTTTCTAGATGACATGTGTAACTCCCTCCTCCCACTTTTACCCAAGTTAAGCAGTCCACCGTGGTAAACATGTAACGAAGAGTTACTATGATATGATTCAACTTCCCATTTAAAGTTAAGGAAGTAGAACCAACTAGACAAGACCAATATGACATGTAATGAAGAGTTACTATGATATGATTCAACTTCCCATTTAAAGTTAAGGAAGTAGAACCAACTAAACAAGACCAATATGACCTCCCTCAGAAGCTGCAAAGCCTTTAGGAACCAACCAACCCCTCCATGTGTCCAACCCCTGAGACAACTTGATGTTATGTTGAACTAGAGCCCTATTTTCTCCCATGACAAGCCTTGCATGTGACTGAGACCCTTCAGTCGCTCCTACAAGGCATCTGTGCGACTGCAACCCTTTTCAAGTAGTGATGTGCAAGCAACCCCAAATTTTGAGCCAATTTTTCAGGGCTAGGACCCATGCCTCTACCCATAACTTCATGAAACTTCCAAAAATGGTAAATAATAATGAAATAAGGCTACTAATGCAAACACTTGAATAATAACTTGACGTGACCCCTACCAGCCATGACAGACATTCCGTCAAACATATCATAAACATGTAATGTACATGTCATAAATACACATCTGAACCTAGGGACCTCATACTTATCTCAAAATCGTCAATAAGGTCTAATGCCCCTTCACAATAACTGCATTAACATTTGTTAATCCATGGATTCATCAATTTTTCATATATTCATCAAACATGTCAAGATCCATAGACAATATACATCGTATAACCATCATTTAACCAACATATAAACCATGTCCATTCAGGCATAATATCACCATCATAATCAATAAATATGCTCATAGATCACAATAGAAATTACTTCTTAACATATGAAAATGCTAACTAAGTCAGCGACTTCAACATACCACTGAACTGAACCAAATATTTCTTTTACCCAGTCACCCCATTGCCATATTCCAAGCATGAATGTGGGACCTCTTGAAATAACCAAAACAAAACCAAACCAAGGCTTCCAAAGGCCAAACCGCCTCAACCCTCAACCAGTGATTTGACCTCATCGTCGAACATCACTAATCATCACCAGATCGTCTCCACTCAAGCTATCTAGGGCTCCAGAGCGCTTGTTCCAACCAAGGCTTCCAAGACTAGTAACTCAACCCACAACTATTTTCGGGCTCCAGAGCATTTGTCCAACTAGGGCTTCCACGGCTAGTAACTCAACCCACCAAGGGCTCTAGAGTGCTTGTCCAATCAAGGCCTCCCAGAATAGTAACTCAACCCAAGATGTTATAAGTGTTCCATAGTGTTTTTCCAACCAAGGCTCTAGGAACTAATAAGTCCACCCACAACCACAAGGAACATGAGTGATCAGCCCCAATTTCTGGTACAATTTGGGCTCATTTGGCCTACTTGCTCTGCTCAAACCATTCATTTTTTATTGCTTATGCATTCATTTCTTGGTTTATTCGTGTTGTTTGTAGGAAGAAGGGTAGGCATTCTATCTACGTGACTAATACATGATGATTTCAGGTTTTGGCATTAAAAGGGAGCAAAGACCACGAAAAAGGAGACAAGGAGACAATGAGGTGGCACTGCTGGTTTTTAGGAGAGGATGTCCACGGTCTTGGGGACCTTCCTCGTAATTCCCACCATAGCTCCGAGCTCCAATCCATCTCCCCACCGAGCTTAGAGGCAGCCAACTGTTCTACAGGAACAGCAGTTATAACTATTCTACAGGAACAACAGTTATAATTGTTCTACAGGATCAGCAGTTTAACCTTCAGTTGGACAGCCGAGCTCCACAAATAAAGGACACCTGTTGGATGACCATTTTGCATAAATACTGAGGCCGTAGCCTTGGATAGAAGCTTTTTGAACTTTTGTATTGCTCTTGTAATTTGGAAGTACGAGCTACAGCTCGGTGTTTGTTCTTTTTGTAAGCCAGTTTTGGCATGACATCAGACTTTCGTTTATGAATAAAGGCAGGCAGATTTTGATCTCATTCTGAGTTTCTAAGGGAGCTATAGCTCTCAGGTTAGGGCCCAACCTGAGAGCAATAGATCTCCTCGGTGTTGTAATGTTGTTTGCATTTCGTTCTAGCACTTTGAGTTTTTACTTTAACATGCAATTCGAATTTATAGTCTGTTAATTTAGTCTTTTTCATGAGCTTAGATAGGATTAATTTATGGCGAATTTGTTTCCAGTTGCTTAGGTTAGAAGAGGATAGATATAATTCATTGGAGCTCCAGAAAAAGGTTGTTAAAGCTCACTGCCATCTCTCTTAGGGATTGGGGTGCAGTCCATAACCAACCACCAAAAAGAAACGCAGTTCTTCTCACTTCCATGCAAGCTGCAACATAGACATTTTCGTTGAAGATCCATCCATGCACTTTTGACATTGAACCATACTTCTACATTTCACTTCCATGCACGAGTTTCATTTCTTGGTTTTCCATTGTTGTTCATAGGTTTCATGGCACAGTTATCATAGGTTAATGAATTCTCGTTTTTGGTACATAAGTCATTTGTTTCATTTACGCTGCTCCATATCATTCCACTTCCTTCTTCTTCTTCTTGATCTCTCCTCAATCCACCTACTCGGCCTCTGTCCAGCTCATTTACCCTCCAACTCATCCATTAATCACTTAGCTCCATCTACTTAAACTTTCGTTGATCCCATCCTTCCAACCATCAACCACTATATGCACTCTTCCTCCATTTAACTTCTCTGCTCCTGAGCCATCACCAGCTCCATCTCCATCTCACCTATCCTCCCACACCACTCCAACACTTCACCATCTCCCAAAACTTCCACGGCCAAACATCCTATAGGATTGCACAGACTTCCTGTAGAAATCCCTGAGTTTCATGTAGGATCCCCTGCAGACTTCCTGTAGAAGCCTGCAAACTCGGTTGCTGAGCATTCGAACGTGGTAGACTTCTGTGGACTGATGATAGAGACCCTCTGGGACCTCCCCTAGCCATCATGACCTTGCCCATGCTTTCCTTCCATTCCAACCGCTCCTGCACAACCAAACCCTAATCAAAAGCATCATCACAACAAATCCAACCACTTAATGAAAAAAATACAAAAACATGTCTTTTCAGATGCAAGTAGCTTAGATGCATGTATTTCAGCTCACTACAAGTAATGGCATTAGTGGTAGTAGCTTCATTCACAGTTTTGCATAGTTAGGGTCTAGCTAGTCAAATTAGGGTTTACTAGGGTTTTCATGCTTTGTTGGCTTTCAGTTTCTTTTTGCAATTAGACTAGTCTCCTTTGAGTTAGCTTTCGTCCATCATTCATAAAGCTTCTTCTGTGAGCCTATAGAAGTTGGCTTGAGCCCTAGCGGACTTGTGCCAGCTGACCAAGTGACAGCTGCGACAAGAGCTAGTACTTGTGCATACAGCACCGTCGCTTCCAAGTTTGTATGAACTACCGGGTTGATAAAATTAGAGATAGGAAGCTCCAGGAGTTGTAGCATTATTGCTACAATACTGGAGCCCACCATCTTTTTGGCGTCGTTGCCGGGGAAGCGTCAGAGTACTAGTAATTGTTGCTTTTCTTCTACTTTCTTACTCTTGCCTTCTGCTAAGTAGTTTACTTCATTTCCATTCTGCAAAAGTAGCATAGCATTTCCTGCTTTCATAGATTATCATTTCCTGCATTCCTAGATTATCATTTCCTGCTTTCATAGATTCACATTTCCTTTCGGCAAGCGTAGACTAGTATTTCCATTCTTGCAATTTCATTTGAGCAAAGTAGATTAGTTCTTTCCTGCTTTCAGTTTAATTCCGCATCTTTCATAGTTAGTTGTAGATCAATATGTCTCAGTTTTGCAGGTACCAAAAGAAAAGCAAAGCAAAAGCAATCAAAAGAAAAAGAAAGTCTTTTCCATTTCATGCCTCGTAGGAACCGAGATAGATCAGGCAAATTCCTACCAAACACCCCCACCACATCACTGAGTCACCCTTCTCTCTTCTTTGGTGACAGTGACCCAGAAGAACTTATAGGTGAACATCCTGAGATATCCAAAGACCCTATAGTAGAAGAAGAGTTAGGGACCACTCCATCTGAAGCTATGGCTGACAATAGAAGAGAAGATGAGAGAAGATGAGAGAATAGAAGGTGAACATTTTAATGTCCCCATCTTTTGTCAAATTCCGGAAGGATTCCCATGAGAGGGGGACCTTATATGAGTGCAATGCATCCTCCACAAGAAGCTTGATCAACCCATGGTGGGCTATCTGATCTGGTATACCCTCTTTCAGCTTTGTGGCACACTCCATTAGAGACTGCAGTAGGTAATAAGGGATGCTCAGTTTTTGTTCTACAGGAAGATCAATTCGGTGCCTCAATTCAGTGAGCAGCCGAAAGTGATATGCGTACAAGATGCTGAAGCGACCTTCACAGGTAATATATTTCATGATTTGTAAACTGACTTCATTCCAAGGTGGCAACAGGCTCGTTCTTCGCACCCCATTTTTGTCCTCCGTGAATTCTTCCTCAGGTGGAAAGAATTCTTTCTTTGCCTGCTGGCTCAGCTTTCTTTCTTCCTTATCCCACGGCAAACCCATAGGAAGTTCTGTGATCCGACTGATATGTTCTGGGGTGAGCTTGAGGCTTAGACCTCTGAAGTTCACTGTGGCCAGTGTCTGAGATTTAGGCTTCAGAGCCTGCAAGAATTCTTCGGCCACTTCATCATCGTAACCCTACAGCTTATCACAAAAAGGCATCCATTGTGCTCTGGTGAAGAGCTCTACCACTGCCGGGTTTTCCCTTAATTTGGTTGAATCAGTGGGTTCTCGTCTTATAAACCCACCCGGCATGATGAACACGGTTGTTTTAATTAAAGGTGGCAAATGCAAAAGAGATTTGGTCTATTAAGACAGAGCATGCACATAATCCACAAAATTCAACGCAGTCTACTTATACTGACATCCTGTAGAACGACAGCATAGGCACAGCAAACAACAATTCCACCAATATCTTTATGACCCGACTGTGGACGATGGTCTTGCCACTTTTACTAACCAGTTGCACGAAGAGTTCAGGGTTACCTCTTTAATTGGCCACCTTTTTTCGTGAGGCACCCGCTTCCCTGTAGAAGACTGCGTTCCTGTAGACTGCATTCCTGTAGAACTGCGTTCCTGTAGAACTGCGTTCCTGTAGAACTGCGTTCTTGTAGAAGTAGTGCGCAATTCTCGGGGAGGACTGTAGTTGGCCCGCGCTCTAGGTGTGATTTACTGGCGTTCTGGTAGCCAACAGCTCGGCGTATCAAAGTGCAGAGGAGATCAGAATAGCCACCCGAGTTTGAAGTGTTGGATGATAAATGCATGCGCATGATCTAGCTGATCAGATTTTGAATCGGTGCAATCTGTGGCGCGGGGGATGAGCTATCCCCGCCGGACCGTTGGGAGACGTCATCCATCATTCGCCTGCGTATTCACTTGCTGCCGCATCCATTCCCACAGATTTGCCGCCGCCTTTTCCTGTTAAACTCATGCTTTTGACGAGAGTGTTCTCACGTGCGTGCCGTTCATTCTCTTTGTCGTGGCCGCCACCCAAACATCCAATTACACTTTAACTAGCCGACGTGGCCAGTCGACTGGCCATACGGCCGCTCAACCATTCAATTTTACGCTATGCAAACAATTTCAAAGTAAAATTCATGCGATTTGATGGAAGGAAGGGTTGAGACACTTACCTGCGTGGCTGCACATGATTTTTCCAGTTCTTGGACGATGGTGAGTGGATCTACCTGCTGCATGCGACTTACACAAACCCGGAGGCTCGTGGTTACAGGCTGCCAACAATGGAGTGGATGTTTTGCTTGCATGCGCCTGCGTTTCATTTCAGATGGCGGTGCTGTGAATGGTATCCACTCGAGCAAGTTGAACTGTTACAGGATTCCCGCGAGGTGTCTCGTAACAGTCCTTTCTCCTTGGGTGCATGCTGCACGATGGAGGCTCTGGCCTTTCAATCACGTTCCCGGAGCTCTTGATGCCTGCGGTATGAGATCCCAGCATTTGTTTAACTTTGAAAATGGCTTTTCCCGCGAGAACTCATCGATCTTCTTTGTTGGTGCAGGGAACTTGGTCGCATGTCGACAAGGATGGTGGAGCAAGGTGACAGCAATGTGCAAGGGTGCCAACAAAGGCTTGCATGCATCCAAACCAATCCATAGTCGCTAAATCTCCTTTTAAGATGAATTTTGGGCCATCCAAAACTCCTACAGGAAGTTTCCTGTAGAACAGAGAGCTTCCTGTAGAAAGTTCGGCCTTCCTGTAGAAAGTCTGTACTTTCCTGTAGAAAATCCGCGCCTTGCTGTAGAAAGACTGCATCTTCCTGTAGAAAGATAGCATCTTCCTGTAGAAGATTCAAACCATGATAAAATTGCACATACCTTGAAAAAACATGGGTACCCTTGGAGGAGGTGCTGGTGAGGTTCCTTGACAGCATGATAAGGACCCTTGGCTTTGATTTGAAGGCTTCCTCTCCTCCATAGAACATCTGCAACCTGCATGCAATTTTACCATATTTTGCTTATTGTTTTTTCTTTCTTTTTTTTTTTTTTTTTTTTTTTTTTTTGAAAGATAACAGGGGCGCCTCAATGAGGTTTTCACCCCTACTACCTGCCTTGGGCGCCTCAGAGAGGTTTTCACCCAAGGATCTTTATTTATTTTTTCTTTTTTTTCTTTTTTTTTTCTCTTTTTTTTCTTTTTTTTCTTTTTTTTTTTTTTTTTTTTTTATCCTTCAGGGTATGCCAGAGGCAGAGGCAGAACCCTTCTCTATGACCAATACAGATTTCTCCATAGTTTTGATGAACTCTTGTCTTGAGAGAGGTCTCCTGTAGATCTTCAAACGATGCCCATTGACAAGCATGGGAATGGCTTCCTCATCAATGGTTCGAATGAGGACAGATCCATTGTCATGGCATTTCTCCACTGCATATGGTCCTAGCCATCTGGTTCTCAGCTTCCCCTTGAAATATCTCTATCTGGAGTCATACAACAAAGCCCAATTTCTCGGCTGAAATTGCTTGTCATGGAGATGTTGGTCATGACACACCTTTCTCTGAAGTTGAACCACTTCTGAGTGAAGGAGGGCCTGCATTCGGTGCTCATCCAGGCCATTCAGCTGCAGTAGCCTTTCTTGTTGTGCATGGCTGAGATCTAGGTCCAGCTGAGCTGCCATCCTCAAAGTGTTGTACTCAAACTCAATGGACAGCAAAGCTTTCATCCCATAGACCAGCTCATACGGTGTGAAGCCGGTGGTGGTCTTCCAAGTGGTGTTGTAAGCCCATGTGGCTTCAACCAGGCGATCTGCTCAGTCCTTTTTGCTGCTGCTCACCACCTTAGTCAAGATCCCTTCTAATGCTCTATTGGTGACTTCCACCTGCCCATTTGCTTGAGGGTGATAAGGGGTGGAAGTCCTATGCTTGATCTTGTGATGAGCCAGGAGATCTTCAACCAGGTTGGAGGTGAACTGGCTCCCTTGATCGGTGACCAGCTCTCTTGGATAGCCAAACTTATAGAAGATGTTCTCTCTTAGGAACTCGGCCACCTTTTCTTCTGTTGCTGCTTTGATTGCTTTGGTCTCTGCCCACTTTGTCAAATAGTCAGTACACACAACGATGTAAGTCCTTTGCCTCGAAGAGGGGTTGATTGGGCCCACAAAGTCCATGCCCCACTTTTCAAATGGCTCAAGAGTCACTTGAGGTTGGAGAGGCATCTCATCCCTTTGGGTCGGTTTCCCCATTCTTTGGCATTGGTCACACTGACTGACATATCTTCTGACATCTTGATGAAGTGTGGGCCAATAGTAGCCTGCCTGCAGGATTTTGAAGGCAGTTCTCTTTGCTGCAAAATGTCCTCCACAAGGCCCATCATGACAAGTGAGGAGGATATCAAAGACTTCCTCCTCCCTCACACAACACCTTAAGATCTGATCGGGGCCAAGCTTGAACAGATTGCCCCCGATCCAAGTAAATGAGGCACTTTTTCTAATGATTCTGCTCTTCTCTCTGGAAGATAGGTGTGGAGGGAACTGTGCTGAAACAAGATAGTTTGCTATATCAGCAAACCATGGAGAGAGTACTGAAATAGCAAACAGATGTTCATCAGGCATCTGGTCATCCACTGTTCCATCCTCATCTGTAGACAAATCCAATCTAGATAAAAATTCAGCAACAACATTTTCTCTACCTGGTTTGTCAACAATGGTCAAATCAAACTGCTGCAATAAAAGTAACCATCTAATAATACGAGCATTCACATCTGGTTTATTCATTAAATATCTAATAGCAGCATGGTCAGTATGTACAAAGGTCTGGTAACCAGTAATATAATGTCGGAACTTGTTCAGTGCATGGACCACAGCCAAGAATTCTTTCTCGGTTACAGTGTAATTCAGCTCAGCTTTGGACAAGTTTTTGCTAACAAAGTAAATGGCATATGGAAGTTTCTGCTCAACTTGTCCTAAAGCTGCACCTATGGCTTTGTTCGAGGCATCAGTGTGGATGTGGAAAGGTAGGGCCCAGTTTGGACCTCTCAGGATTGGGGCTGACACCAACTTGTCCTTTAATTCATTTAAAGCCCTCTGACAATCGTCAGTCCAATTAAACTCCACATCTTTTGCCAACAGGCCAAACAATGGCGAGGCTAGCTTGCTGAAATCTTTAATGAATCTCCGGTAGTATCCTGATAATCCCAAGAAACTCCGGACATCCCTTACCTTTTGAGGAGGTGGAACCCTCTTGATGAGAGAAATTTTGTTAGGATCCACCTGCAATCCTTGGCAAGAAATGGTATGGCCTAGCACGGTCCCTTCAGTCATTAGGAATTCACATTTTTTAGGACTAAGGGACAAGTTCATCTCGGCACATTTGGTTAGGACTTTTCCCAAGTTGGACAATGCTTCCTGGAAGTTGGCCCCATAAGGAGTAAAGTCATCCATATAGATTTCTACTGCATCATGGACCAGCTCCGAGAAGATGCTCAAGACAGCTCTCTGAAAGGTAGCAGGAGCATTGCATAGCCCAAAGGGAAGGACTCGATAGGCAAAGGTACCCCAAGGACAAGTGAAGGTGGTCTTATCTTGGTCTTCCGGGCTGATTTGGATTTGGTTGTACCCGCTAAACCCATCCAGGAAAGAGAAGAACTTCTTTCCTGCCAGTCCATCCAACACTTGATCTATGAAAGGTAGAGGGAAATGGTCCTTCTTGGTAGCTTTGTTCAGTTCTCGGTAGTCCACACAGATTCTCCATTTCCCATTTTTCTTGGGAACCAACACTAGAGGGGACACCCATTCACTATCTGAGATGGGGTAGATGAATTCGGCATCCAACAGTTTTTGCAATTCTTCCTTGACAATGTCTTTAAGGGTTGGATTCATTCTCCTCTGAGGTTGCCTAACCCGTTTACAATCCTCTTTGATGTATATATGATGGGTACAGACCGAAGGATGGACTCCTTTCATTTCCTTATAGCTCCAAGCAAAAGCATCTAGGTGGTTGGCCAACAGACTACACAGCTCCTTTTCCTGGGAAGGAGATAGGGAGGAGCTGATCTTCAATGCTTTCTCAGGGCCGAACTCCACATTCTTGACTCTGGGAGTAACAAGGTTGGTTGTACAAAGATCCACTAAGGTGCTAGCTTGGGCATCCTCCACCAATTTCTCTAAGGGTAGTGCACTGGAAGGTGGATTCTGGATCAAGGTCTCGATCAAGTCATCCTCGGTTGGGGGGTCTCTTCTAGTGGTATCTAAGGTGCACAGAGGTGCTGAGTACACCTCGTCTTTCTCTCCTTCTTCCAACCAGAGTGGTAAGTCATGCTCTAAGGAGGGTTGGGAAGGAGGGTATAGGACTAGCTGCTTGGACATGGGACCATTTTTTATGGTCATGTTTCCTGCACGACAACCTATGTAAGCATCTGCAGTAGCTAACCAAGGCCTTCCCAAGATGAGAGGATATCCAGTAAGTTTGGCCTTTGGTTGCAGAACCAGGAAGTCTGCAGGGTACTCCCAAGAGTCAATAGAGACCAAGACATCCTCCACAATCCCTTCGGGAGTCATGGTGGAGCAATCTGCTAATTGCAGTACTGTCGAGGTCTTCCTCAAGGAACCCTGAAGATTAAGCTTAAGCATGGTATCCCTGGTCATCACATTAATGGCAGCCCCCAGATCAATCAAGGTGTGAGGTATAATGGTGCCATTGATGTGAACATCTACTACAGGACTTCCAGGATCTAGGTACTTTGGGCAAATGACTTGTCCTAACATAAGGTCAGATAGTTGTCCTATGACATTGATAGTTGAGGCATCTTTCTTCCGTCTGCGTGGGTGTTTGAAACACTTCTCCTTAACCAGTTTGTTGTATATTGGCACATCCTTGATGGCTTGGAGAAGTGGTATTTTTACACACAACTGCTTGAGCTCACCCAGAAGCTCATCCTCCTCTGGGTTGGGTTGTGTGGTGGCTGTTAATCTCTCAGGAAAGGGTGGAATAACCTTCGGTTCACTTTCCTATTTATCTTCCTCATCCTCTGGGGGAGGAGGTTGGCGATCTGGTAGAGTCTTTCCAGATCGAAGATTGATCTCCTGGACCTCCACAGCATAGGTAGGGCATGAGGTTTCCCCAGTGTATACCTGATGGGCCTGTCTATTGTTGGGGTTCGGGTTCGGTTGAGCAGGCATTTGAGGTTGCCTTGGAGGAGCAGGAGGTAATGGTTGATGTTGAACTGGTGGTGGAGGCAATATGGCAGGAGGAGTGTTGTATTGGGGCCTCCACCCCGACTGAGGTGCATTCCATTGAGGCTGTGGCTGGGCATGTGAGTGATATGAATGAGAAGTAGGTTGAGTGGGGTACTGAGGTGGATAAGACCATGGAGGAGGCATGAACCATGAAGGATGAGCAGGGGGACCCCAGGAAGGCATAGGAGTCGATTGGTTGGGGCTGTAATAAGCTTGAGATGCCCCTTGCATCCCCTGCTGATAAGGTCTAGATCCTTGTGGCCTCTTTTGGTTGAGGTAATAGAGAGGTTCAGTGGGAGCTTCTGTCCCTTGGTACATGGCTTTAAACCCAGGTAAGGTTGGACACTGATTTGTGGGATGGTCCTCCTCACAAACGAAACACACTTCAACCGAATGCAATGGACATTCATTCTTAGGGTGTCTCCTCGTGCACCTAGGGCAGAAGACAGCCAAGGCTCTCTCAGCCTCTTCTTTCTTTTGCTGAATCCTGAATGTGTCAAGCTGCATGGTAATGGTTTGTCTCACCTCACTCTTAAGATCTTCTAATTGATTTGCGAGGTCATGTTTGGAGAAAGGGACACTAGTTGAGAGGTGGTTTCCTCTACCTCGTTTCCGAGCTGCCCTGGAGTGGTTTCTAAACACAGTCTTGATGTCCTCATAAGGCAGTTGGTAAATGCCCCCCCCAGCTAACATGTGAAGGGTATCTAAGAGGTCTTCAGGGACTCCTCGGAGCAGGACCAACTTGAGGGATTCAGGGTCAAGTGTGCACCTGGCCCGCTTATAGCTTAGTTGGAACCTCTCCTCATAATCCTCTAAGGACTCATCATTTCCCATGGACATCCGAAAGATTTCCCCCTTTGTTTCCTTGGACCTACAGTAATCCCGGTACTTGGTGTTGAAAGCTTGCTGCATCTGAGCCCAAGTGGTGATACTATTCCCAGGTAAGCCCATGAACCAGCGTAGTGCTGCATCCTTAAGAGTGGAAGGGAAAAGTTTCAAATTTTGCTCATCTTCAGTACAGTCATAGGTTCTACAAAGGACATCAAACTCAAACAGGAAGGTATCTGGATCTTCAGTGGTCAGCCCATGGAAGTGAGGTAAGGCGGAGGGGCTAATGTTCTTCATTTTCATCTCTCCATTGGTCTCTCGGATGGGGATGGCACCTTCTATTCTCTCATCTTCTCTTCTATTGTCAGCCATAGCTTCAGATGGAGTGATCTCTAACTCTTCTTCTACTATAGGGTCTTTGGATATCTCAGGATGTTCACCTATAGGTTCTTCTGGGTCACTGTCACCAAAGAAGAGAGAAGGGTGACTCAGTGATGTGGTGGGGGTGTTTGGTAGGAATTTGCTTGATCTATCTCGGTTCCTACGAGGCATGAAATGGAAAAGAATTTCTTTTTCTTTTGATTTCTTTTTCTTTGCTTTTCTTTTGGTACCTGCAAAACTGAGACAGATTGATCTACAACTAACTATGAAAGATGTGGAATTAAACTGAAAGCAGGAAAGAACTAATCTACTTTGCTCAAATGAAATTGCAAGAATGGAAATGCTAGTCTACGCTTGCAGAAAGGAAATGTTAATCTATGAAAGCAGGAAATGCTAATCTAGGAAAGCAGGAAATGCTAATCTATGAAAGCAGGAAATGCTATGCTACTTTTGCAGAATGGAAATGAAGTAAACTACTTAGCAGAAGGCAAGAGTAAGAAAGTAGAAGAAAAGCAACAATTACTAGTACTCTGACGCTTCCCCGGCAATGGCGCAAAAAAGATGGTGGGCTCCAGTATTGTAGCAATAATGCTACAACTCCTGGAGCTTCCTATCTCTAATTTTATCAACCCGGTAGTTCGTACAAACTTGGAAGCGACGGTGCTGTATGCACAAGTACTAGCTCTTGTCGCAGCTGTCACTTGGTCAACTGGCACAAGTCCGCTAGGGCTCAAGCCAACTTCTATAGGCTCACAGAAGAAGATTTATGAATGATGGACGAAAGCTAACTCAAAGGAGACTAGTCTAATTGCAAAAAGAAACTGAAAGCCAACAAAGCATGAAAACCCTAGTAAACCCTAATTTGACTAGCTAGACCCTAACTATGCAAAACTGTGAATGAAACTACTACCACTAATGCCATTACTTGTAGTGAGATGAAATACATGCATCTAAGCTACTTGCATCTCAAAAGACATGTTTTTGTATTTTTTTCATTAAGTGGTTGGATTTGTTGTGATGATGCTTTTGATTAGGGTTTGGTTGTGCAGGAGCGGTTGGAATGGAAGGAAAGCATGGGCAAGGTCAGGATGGCTAGGGGAGGTCCCAGAGGGTCTCTAGCATCAGTCCACAGAAGTCTACCACGTTCGGATGCTCAGCAACCGAGTTTGCAGGCTTCTACAGGAAGTCTGCAAGGGATCCTACAGGAAACTCAGGGATTTCTACAGGAAGTCTGTGCAATCCTACAGGATGTTTGGCCGTGGAAGTTTTGGGAGATGGTGAAGTGTTGGAGTGGTGTGGGAGGATAGGTGAGATGGAGATGGAGCTGGTGATGGCTCAGGAGCAGAGAAGTTAAATGGAGGAAGAGTGCATATAGTGGTTTATGGTTGGAAGGATGGGATCAACGAAAGTTTAAGTAGATGGGGCTAAGTGATTAATGGATGAGTTGGAGGGTAAATGTGCTGGACAGAGGCCGAGTAGGTGGATTGAGGAGAGATCAAGAAGAAGAAGAAGGAAGTGGAATGATATGGAGCAGCGTAAATGAAATAAATGACTTATGTACCAAAAACGAGAATTCATTAACCTATGATAACTGTGCCATGAAACCTATGAACAACAATGGAAAACCAAGAAATGAAACTCGTGCATGGAAGTGAAATGTAGAAGTATGGTTCAATGTCAAAAGTGCATGGATGGATCTTCAACGAAAATGTCTATGTTGCAGCTTGCATGGAAGTGAGAAGAACTGCGTTTCTTTTTGGTGGTTGGTTATGGACTGCACCCCAATCCCTAAGAGAGATGGCAGTGAGCTTTAACAACCTTTTTCTGGAGCTCCAATGAATTATATCTATCCTCTTCTAACCTAAGCAACTGGAAACAAATTCACCATAAATTAATCCTATCTAAGCTCATGAAAAAGGCTAAATTAACAGACTATAAATTCGAATTGCATGTTAAAGTAAAAACTCAAAGTGCTGGAACGAAATGCAAACAACATTACAACACCGAGGAGATCTATTTCTCTCAGGTTGGGCCCTAACCTAAGAGCTATAGCTCCCTTAGAAACTCAGAATGAGATCAAAATCTGCCTGCCTTTATTCATAAACGAAAGTCTGATGTCATGCCAAAACTGGCTTACAAAAAGAACAAACACCGAGCTGTAGCTCGTACTTCCAAATTACAAGAGCAATACAAAAGTTCAAAAAGCTTCTATCCAAGGCTACGGCCTTAGTATTTATGCAAAATGGTCATGCAACAGGTGTCCTTGATTTGTGGAGCTCGGCTGTCCAACTGAAGGTTAAACTGCTGATCCTGGAGAACAGTTATAACTGATGTTCCTGTAGAACAATTATAACTGTTGTTCCTGTAGAATAGTTGGCTGCCTCTAAGCTCGGTGGGGAGATGGATTGGAGCTCGGAGCTATGGCCGGAATTACGAGGAAGGTCCCCAAGACCGTGGACATCCTCTCCTAAAAACCAGCAGTGCCACCTCATTGTCTCCTTGTCTCCTTTTCCGTGGTCTTTGCTCCCTTTTAATGCCAAAACCTGAAATCATCATGTATTAGTCACGTAGATAGAATGCCTACCCTTCTTCCTACAAACAACACGAATAAACCAAGAAATGAATGCATAAGCAATAAAAAATGAATGGTTTGAGCAGAGCAAGTAGGCCAAATGAGCCCAAATTGTACCAAAAATTGGGGCTCATCATCACCCCCCAGCTAAACTATTTTCTCATCCTTGAGCAACTTTGCTCTGGCTCCTCATCTTTGGCCGAGAACTAGAGCCCGGAGCATGCTTTTCCTTTCCTGTTTTTGGTGGTCCTGCCTTTTCTGCCGAGGGTGGCGCTGCTTCCTTTCCTATTTTTGGCGGCCCTGCCTTTGCTACCCCTGGTGGTGACGAAGGTGTTGTGTCTTCCCCCTTCCCTATTTCCTTGAGCCGGGCTTCGGAAGGCGATTGGCCTATTTTTCGTGTCCAGGAAGTTATTTTTGGGCTTCCCTTCTCAGGGGTGGCTGATGTTTTAGAGGGGGTTCTTGCACTGGGTGAAGTAGGGACATCCCCTAAAATGGTTTGGCTATTGGGTGGAGGCTGTGGCTTGCCCGTGGTCATCCTCTTGCTTCTCCTGGCTTCAGATGGTAGAGGGGTCTCCCTCTCCCTCTTCTCCTTCGGTTTTGGAGGTGTACTTAGGGCGGCCAGCGCCGCTGCTGCCTCCTTTTCTAGAATACCAGCCTTCTCCTTCTTGTGTTTTTCTCTCTCAGAGCTCGTTGTAGAGGGCCCCTCCTTTTCAGACTTCGGGCTTCCTGTAGAAGACCCTGCTTTGCCCACTTCCGGGCCTCCTGTAGAAGATTCTTTCTTTCCCGATTTTGGGCTTCCTGTAGAAGACCCGGCTTTAGCCACTCCCGAGCTTCCTGTAGAAGCCCCTGCTTTGGTAGTTTTCGGGCTTCCTGTAGAAGGCCCTTTCTCTGTCTTCAGGCTTCCTGTAGGAGCCTGTTTCTCAATGACTTTCGGGCTTCCTGTAGAAGCCCCTTTTTCCAATTTCGGGCTTCCTGTAGAAGCCCTTGTCTCTGTCTTCGGGCTTCCTGTAGAAGCCTGTTTCTGCAATTTCGGGCTTCCCGTAGAAGCCTTTGTCTCCGTTTTTGGGCTTCCTGTAGAAGCCTTTGTCTTTGTTCTTGGACTTCCTGTAGAAGCCTGCTGCTCAATGTTTTTTGGGCTTCCTGTAGAAGCCTTGGTCTTTGCTTTTGGGCTTCCTGTAGAAGCCTGCTTCTCAATGATCTTCGGGCTTCCTGTAGAAGCCTTTGTTTTTGTTTTCGGGCTTCCTGTAGAAGCCTGTTTTTGCTTTCCTGTAGACACAGGTGTCTCCACCTCTGCTTGCTTGCCTGCCTGAGTTTTACTTTTTGCTTTGGTTGCAGGTGTTGTTGAGGCACTTGGGCTGTCGTGGACCACCTCAGCTTTGTTCATTCTGCTCTTCATCCTCTTTTCTCTTGCTGACAAGCTAGGTGTGCCACCCTTTTCTTTGTCCTCCTTTTCCTCATGCTTCTTCCTTTGCTCTTTCTTCTGTACTATTGTCAGGGTCTCTTGGCCTTCTTCCCTCTGTTCCTCGGCCACTGCTTCGTGTTCCTCACTGCTGGAGGAACCCGTTTCTTCGATCAATAATGAGCAGCAATCAAAGAAAAAAAGGGAAAACCCCCAACACCATAGTTGTCCAGGAAATGACAAAGCTAGGAAAAACCACTATCAATCCAGGCAATCCTTCGTGTCAATGACAGATCACAACCAAACAGCCAAATGCATATGCCATGCATGCCCAAACTAGGAAGTAAATCATACTTTCAACTTGGTACCTGTAAACCAAACCCGTTGTATTTTTTGATCTCGTTGTCCCTTTGTGCTTTCCTACTTTTATTTTCCTTCTTTCTCCAAATCCAATATATTCCAGAGTGCTCCAAGAATACTCTAAGTGTCCAAGAGTATGAGAGAATGAGAGAATAGAAGAGAGAGCCATAAGTGAACTAACAAAAGCTAATACTGACAAAATCCATGAATTGATATTCAAAAGCCTTTTTATCATTAATGCCTATATTTTCTTCATTTTCCTTCATTTTTCCTTTAATTTCCTCCTCACATGCAATTTGTGACCTTTCACCTTCCTTTTCCCCCATTTTCCTTTATTTTCATAAATAAATTCCAATTAATGTCTCTTTTCCTTTTTCAATGCCTTTGTAAATTTCCTTTAGCCATAATAAACCAAATGAACACCCATTAGGATGTTTTTCCAAACATTAAGCTTGGAATATGTGTCCCATGACCGTGGTCTTATTTATTTTTTTTACACAGAAAATCAACAAGGGTTGTTACAACATGTGTATAAGTCCAGAAGGAATGATGATTATTATGAATTTAAGCCTAGTTGAGACTTAGACTAGCAAGAATGAGTTTCATTATGGCTTAGTTATACATGTATGAGTTGATTTAGGAAGATATTGCTCTTAAATACATGAGGCAGAGTTGGGAGTGATTACTCACTCTCCTTTCAACTAAATATTCTCCACAAGATGTAAATGGAGCTTCTTAGATCAGATTAGAGATACCTAAAGTTTTCATCATATGAACAAGCACTTGATAGGTCGAAAAGATCACCAAGATAAGGGAGATTGGTTGCAGGGGGAGCATATTATTTTCTTTTCCATTGAGGTCAAAGGGGGAGAAGTGCACCAAAGGGGAAGCAATACCTAAAGGGGGAGAAGAAACATAAGTAATAGAGTACACATTTCCTTTATGATGGTGTTGCCATCAATTAAAAAGGGGGATATTGTTAGAATATTTTGTCATTGATGGTGAGCAATGTTTTCATTGATGTCAAGCAGTGTTTTCATTGATGTCATTGGTGTCAGGCAATGATTTCAAAGGAGTGGTTGCAAGAAAATTGATCAAGAAGCACAGATCTTTGAACTATTTCTAGTAAAAAATATCATCCTAGATGGGTAGATATCTAAAGTATATCTCCAACGGTATATGGAAGTCAACAAATGGCCTTCTGGATCAAAATTTATTATAGGTCAAAGATCAAAGGTTAGAAGGTCAAAGTTGTAGAGCTAAACTTGGTGGAGCTTGCCAAAATGGTGGAAAGTTTGGTGTTTTGGCCTAAGTTGGCACCAAGGATAGTCATTAAGTAGTGGGAAAGTATGAAGGCAGAGGACATGCCATGCATCAATCCTATCCCATTGGTGAAATTGTAGGGGCCCATGCCCACTAGAGGGTTAATTGTAGTGGAGTCATGCATTGGGTGGTATTTTCCATACCACCAATTAGGAGATCGAATGCCAATGTTAAAAGTGGGACCCCCTCCCTATTTACCCCGAAACCATAAAGGGGGGGTCCGGGGTAAATGATGGTGGTAAGCAGATTGATGTTGTAGAGGTTAGGACTTAGGCATATTCAACCGAATCGAGGGTCAGGCCTAGTTGAGGGTCAAGAAAAAGAGCAGGTGCATGACAAGGAAATGGGTTTACCTCTCCCTAACTGTAACCTAAATGGGAATTCAGGAGGATGTTTCCTAATAGGTGGAAAGATGAGTAGGCATAATAACAATGTAGTGAACCAAAGAAATGCAGTGTGCAACGCAGCCCCATATGAGAAGTCACCCCAGAGGAAATCAAATAACAAAGGAAATTAACGGAAAATGGTAGGCTCAGACCCTCATCAACATATGATGAAATGTACCCTTAGGCATATGGATGAATCGAATAATGACACTCGGTGTGATTTATTTGCCTCACATAGATGATGAGGCAGACACGATGGTAAGATGATGTGGCACCAATGAGAGTGTGATACATGACATGAAAATTTAGCATTTCTAGATACCCAAGTGCCCGCAAATGAGTGACATGTGGAACCACTCAGCAAATGATATGTGGCATCCTTGCATAGGTGGCATATAGGCTAGTAGACACATCATCCTATAGGAATGACTTCAGACATAAACAAGGGTGCCTAAGCACAGAATCTTGAGGAAATATTTTTGGGACATGGTGGATAAAAGATGTAGAATTGGACAGCGTGGACCAAAGGAAAGTTCGTAGCATGGTCCAAAGAGGTCCCACAAGGACATGTCATCTTGGACCTCAAAATTCTACACTCCCAAAAGTTTCAAAGGGATCACAATGAGTTTTCTATGGGCTAACGAAGCATCGAAACATAGGTGGCAAGGACAAGTCTCCTCGAAAACATTTTGATTGGTCTGTGTGTTACCCAAAGGACATGTATTCCTGAAGGATTGACCCTAGATGATATGGAAGGCACACCATTATTTTGTCCAAAGGAAATAAACTAGGGGGCCAAAAGGCTTGGTACTAGGATTTAATTCTATGTGCGCGTTAGGGCCATGGGTGTGAAAGATTACAATGACTAGTTAGTCCCTCGGGGCTACAACACAGAAGGGTCCAATGAAGGTTTTATGCGTCAGCACTCAAGCCCTAAGCTATTCCACAATTATGATTTAAGCCCATGTCGGCGTATATTGAGAGCCTAAGGCATAAACGAGTTGACAACTACGAATTTGGTTTTCTCGCCATATTTGGTGATTTGGCACCATCCCAACAGTGCACTAAAGTTGGCTAAAGTGTGGCATGAAAGGGTTGGTAGCATATTGGAAGCATGGACAAAGTTAGAGGTAGATTTAGTAGTCTGGCCAAATCTAGTAGTTTACCAAACATAGAATTGAAGATAAAAGACCTGCTAAAACCTGTAAAATACTAGAATTGATAAAATTGATATATTAACTCATATTTTCTCATAAAAAAAACATAGCAAAGATTGAGGACATCAAGAACATATCTAGAATACTTCATAGAAGTAGAAAAAAGACAAAGAAAATGTTATGCATGAAAAGAGCTGAACTTCGCTAAAAGTTCTAAAAGTAAAAAAATCATCTCAATTCCTTTATAAGTTGAATCTAAAAGCCAAGTTGGTGGTTGTTTGTACAATGAGATGCATAATGTTAATATGCATTAGGGGTAAATCAAAGATCATATTTGTTGTATGGAATGTGTTTTAGTGATGCAATGAATGCATTGGTGACATTGGTTTTAATGGTGTTTTGGTGTATGTAGAAGACGTTAGAAATCAGTGAATAATATTTGTTGAAGGTGTCTTTATGGTGGATGAAATGTTGATAGAGGTGATTTGAGGTGGTTTAGGCATGTATGCAGAAAGGTGGTGTTTTAGAAGAATAGAGAATAGTTTATATACGCAAGGAAGGCATTGAGGTATAACATCAAGGTAAATTTTGTTTGAAGAAAAAAATTCTTATAGATCTGAGTATGAAAATCAACGAAATATTGATCAACGTGGATAGTAAGTGGTGGCTAGTAAACAATCAAGGGTTGGAGATCCTTTCAACGGTATCTAATAAAACTGGGGTTAGTATCTCCTCTCAGTGGTAGCTCATAAATTGGGGAGTGTAACTTCCTTCAGGTGGAAGCCTAAGAATCTTGCAAGAAGAAGCTTGCATAGTAGTGATGTAAAAGCTTATTGTAGCTATCTCGGGTGAAGGAATGAAGAAGAATATTTGTGTCTTTACATGTTTTGTATGTGTACGATAATGATTATGTTGATATGTCCTTATATGATGATTCAATAGAGAAATTTTGAGGTTTAAAATGGGTCTTCTAAGGAATGCTATAAAATAATAGAGCAAATAATAAAATAAAATTAAGTTACCTCATCAAGCTTTTGGAGGGAAAAAATGTTTTTTCAACTCGTATTTTCAACTTATCTCCCTATGATTTTACTCAAATTTCAAGTATGACTACTCATTGGATGCAAAATTTAATTTTGCATAAAAGGAGTACCCATGTTTCATACTTTAGATGGATCCTACCACATGAAAAATGTGAAATACATGGAAAAAAGTGATTGCAATCACATTTTTCCATGTACTTCACATTTTTCATGTAATAGAGTCAATCGAAAGTATGCAACATGGGTATTCCATGGAAACAAAATTATCTTTTTCATCCAACAAGTGTTGTCGATCAAAATTTGAGTAATTCATACGGAGATAAGTTGAAAATATGAGTTGAAAAGGTTTTTTTTTTTAGTTTTTTACCTTTTTACTTCAAAAATGGTAAATCATCCCCCATGGATGAAATCATCATATTGAATGCTATTGGTTCTTATTTAAAGTTGATTTTTGTTGTACATTTTTGTTTTGAGGCCCATTTTTTACCTAAAAAATTCTCTAATGGTTTCTCTTACATGAATGCTTTTAAACTTGTTTGAAAAGATTAATTTAGCAATAGTTGTATAACCGGGTCACATTACTGATTCACTATGCTCTCTCAGTAGTGTCTTGGTTTATAACAGTTGGAGAACCTCAATGATTTGTAATGGATTATTATATAATTTTTCATCTGTTTTGGTACTATTATATAATTTTAGGAAATGGCTTGTAGGACTCGTTTTAGAGGTTGGTCCAAGTTTGGTCATTTGGGCTTTTGAAACTTCTAGAGCTAGCTTGAGGCATCAAACAACACCTTTTGGGGTAAAATATGTGTAGCAATAGTTGTGATCTCCTTGACATTTTTTTACATTAAGAAATATTTCCAATGGTGTGAAAATGGGAGTTCCTATGCATATGTTATGTCTCTTGTAAGTTGACCCACCCTGTTGCCTTTCATGGTACTCCATGTATGCCACATCAACCCCTATTACTCACATGTTGGCCTAGACACATGTTTAGTTTCAATAAAAAATCATAACATTCATTAATTTTTGAGGCATGAAAAACCTTAATCCGAACCCTAGTTGACTATTAGGCAATATTAAATATTGGGTTTCTAGAAAAGAAAGGGGTTCCATTCTTTTGATATTGTTATTGTTCCATACTTGAGAATATCATATATGATTCATATTTATGAAGAGAAGGAAATGAAATATAGGGTTATAACAAAAACACAAAAATATACTAAAACTTGAATTCTATTAATATATGGAATGTGCTAAAATTGTAAAAACGCAAAATGAAACAAACTTTCTTGAATGGTGGTAACCTATCTCCGAGAAGAGATGTGATGGCTACATGCAATAACTGAAGAAAATTATAATGAGGCCAAAATTCCATTTTAAACATTATGAATCAATGAGGAAACCCTAAACATTCAAAAACCTAACCCTAAGAAATGAAATGGAAAAGGGTTGTGGGCTCCAATGGGGTTAGTTGGTGCGTCAACTTCCTGAGGTCATAATTTTTTCATATGATCTATGTTTGGTGTGCTTGTTAGCTTGTTGGAAAGATCTAGATAAGAAGTACACATTCCAACTAGAATCAGGTAAGAGCATGTGGCTACGACTATCACCTAATCCCCACCACATAAAAAAACCATTGTGTAGGCCCTCAAAATGGCCTTAGAAATTCAGGACCCAAAAATTGTAAGAACATTTCCCATATGGGGAATTGTGCTTTGAGCTAGTGGAATAGATGGGTAGCCACCAATATCCACCTATTTCATCCCTCCCCCCTTAGGAAGAAATCGTATCCATTACATTGAATACCCCCATCAGATGGGGAAAATTCTTCTAGACTTGTCCATGGATGAGCCACTTACCTTAATGCAAGAGTTGCCTTGGTTTGACAACCCAATAAAGCTAGATCATATATTTGTGAGTGCCCTTAACTTATGTCCATGTTATTATTAATGGTTTCTCATTCCATGTAGTCAATATTTATATTTGTTATTTTTAACTGCTCCTGTATCTATGAGATGTCCAATAATGGTGCAAAGTATGGTCAAAGAAGGTCCACATTAAACCTTAGGTGTAATCCAAAGAAAGGGGGAATACTAATAATTGTCACTAACAAACTTGGTCTGGGGTCTTTGAGCCTCATTGTAACATAGTTCAAAGGCATGTAGCTGCCACATCTCTTCTCAAAGATAAGCTACCATTGCCTGAGATAGTTTATTTTTATTTCTGTATGTAAAAATATTTCAATTATTTCATATTAATGAAATGAAGTTTTATTTCTTCTGCATCTCTATGTATATGGGTATTTCTATATTTTGTTGCACTCCTGCATAACTTTGGATTAGTATTATCAAAGTCGTATGATCTTTCTCTATTTTTCTTTGCATGTCCCCAACGAGTTCAGGGTATAAGGAGCTAGGGTTTGATCTGGTTGAACCTTTGCAAGACCAACCTCGCAAAAGCCGACGGCCCCTCATGGCAAAAGGAAAGGAAGACAAGGGGGTAGGATATCCTTTCCAAATACTGCTCGATGAATTCCTCGAGTAACAAAGGAACACGATGATGGAAAACTTTGTCTATATCCTTCGACGACTACCCACAGCGACACATATTCATTTAAAATCCACTTTGGAGGCACCACGCTTTTTAAGGTACAAGTTAACCATTATATTCCCATATTTCAGGGTAGATGCAGATGGTGTATATAAATGGTTAAATCTGTTGGAAGGATATTTGCAGTTCATGACTTTTCCAATTCGGAAAATATTACTTTTGCACTTCTCAAAGCCACCCCACACATCAAGGAATGGTAGGAAACCTACTGTGAACAAAAGGACGAGAGGGAATCCTCACTATTTTCAGTTGCACCCACTTGGAATTCTTTATGAGATGCCACCAAGGAGCAATATTACCCTATCGGGAGATATGAAGATAAATACATAAAGTGGACCACGCTACGGCAGGCAAGTGACCAAGATGTGATGGAGTTTACAAATTTTTTCCACACCCTTCACACGAATCTGGGTATCAAGGATTATGAGCGACATTTGGTACTCAAGTACCGTGGCTGTCTACACAAGTTCATTCGAGATGAGATGGAGTTCCTAGACATCTCCTTGCTCGGCATGAAGTACCGATATGTTGTCAAGATTGAAAAGAATTTTAAAGAGAAGAAGCGAGACTTTGGGTCTCTATCTGAAGCAAGGAAACGACGCCCCAAAACCAAAGAGAAAACGACAAAGCCAAGGTTGGACAACCCAAGACAACCCATAGAGGACGCAAGAAAATAAGAACACCATGAAGACAAAGAAGGACATGGGAAAATGGTGGGAGTTCCATAAGAGTTCCACTCACAACACAAGTGACTGTCGAACCAAGTAGTCACTGTTGGCCGAGATGTCGGCTTCCGAATCAGAAGCGTGATCCAACTCTGAATAAGAACCCAACAAGGGGAATGATAAAGGAAAGCAGATCATTGACGTGAAGCCCGATGCTACCATGGCCACCACTAAGATCTAGAAGAATGAGCCTGAAGATATAGAGGAGGGTGAACACCTCTTCCTCTCACAATTGTGGGTGAAGGATTCTCCACTGTAGTTCATTGTCGACAGCGAGAGCCAAAAAAACCTCATTTCAGCAGAGGACATGAAGCAGTTGGGCCTACCGACTATAGCACATCCATAGTCGTACACCATTAGGTGGCTTCACTAAGGATGACATCTCCGCATCAACCAGTAGTTTCACCTTCCCTACAACATCAAGCCCTTCACGGATGAGGTATTATGTGATATTGCTCCTCTTGAAGTTTGTGATGTATTATTAGGAAAACCGTACTACTGGAAGCAACATGTTATATATGAGTGTAGGCCTCGCTCTGTGATTATTACATTGGATGATAAGTTGTACAGGATACCCGAGGTAGCCCCGCCTACTACCATCTCTTTGATCATTGCAAAGCAATGTAGTAAGATCATTTCCCAAACCTAGAAATTTTTTTTCCTTATGATTCGCCCTTAGGGCAAGAACAAGGTTGTGGCCTTGATTTCTAGGCAGGGCTCCTTCGCACAACAACAACAAATGGACAAGGTCGTGGAGGATTACAAGGAAATTTTTGCCTCACCTACAAGGGTACCTCTACACTGTTAGGTCAAGCACACCATCGATCTCACCCCTATCGCACCACTACCCAATGGAATGATCTACCAATGCTCTATTCTAGAGGACGATGAGATCAAGAGGAATATTTAGGAGTTGTTGCAGAAAGGGAACGTCAGGAAAATCTCATCACCCTATCAGAGTGTGATTGTATTGGTACAGAAGAAGGAAGGGACTTGTAGAATTTGTATTGACTATCAGGGGCTTAACAAGATCAATGTCTGGAATTGATACCCAATCCCACTGATTGATTACCTTCCACACCAGCTCAAGGGGGCCAAATATTTCAACAAGATTGACTTGAATTCCGGTTATTACCGGGTGCCTATCAACCCTCTGATGTGCGGAAGTCTTCCTTCATATCCAAGGAGGACCTTTTCGGATGGTTGGTCATTTATTTCGGGTTGACAAATTCCTTGGCAAGCTTCATGAGATTGATGGATGACATTTTGTGACCCTTCACCAATGCATTCGTGGTGGTGTATTTAGATTCCATCTTCGTCTTCAGCTAGAGTTGGGAAGAGCACCTCCACCATATTCAACAAGTCCTTCAAACCCTGCGAAAACACAAGTTGTGTACCAATTTGGAGAAGTGCACTTTTGGCATGACCGGGGTTCAATATCTAGGGTACATCATTGATGATCAAGGTGTGCATGTAGACATAGCCAAGATACAAGTCATTCGGGATTGGCTAGCCCCAACCACTCTAACATAGCTCTGCAACTGTATGGGTCTTGCCAATTTCTATCACACATTTGTGTTGGGGTTATCTCATATCACTTTGCCTTTAAGTCAAGTCACCAAGGGCAGAGCAAAAGAAAATTTATTTTGGTCCTAGTCCCAATAGAGGGTGCTTTCCATGTTGAAGCATCCCCTCTTCTCTCCACCAGTTCTCACATTATTAGAACTGCACCAACCATTTGAGATCAAGATAGATGCCTCTGACTATGTTATTGGTGTAGTTGTTACTCAACAGGGTCATCAAGTGGCATATCACAGTGAGGCACTTTTAGGCACAGTCCGAAAGTATCCCACCTATGACAAACATATTTGTTCTATTGTGGAGGCCTTCCAATAATGGAAGTATTACATTTTGGGGAAGGAAACAGTCATCCACATAGACAACCGACCTCGGTAGTTCATGCAGACATAAAGGAAGTTGCATAATGATCTCCATAAAAAATGGTCCACATACCTGAAATAGTTCCATTTGAGCATTAAGTACAACAAGGGCAGCACCAACAATGTTGCAAACTGCCTCAGCTAACCACCGGTCTTGGCATTGGCCATTGTGCTCGACTCTTGTGGGCACAAGACTGTGAGGTGGCGCATCTTTACAAGAGCGATCAAAAATTTGGAAGCACATACCAGACACTCCTAGAAGGTAAGTAAGTTACAAATTTTCACCTCTAGGATGCACTGTTATGCCATGTGGGACACATCTGTGTTCCTTCAAGTGAGCATACTAAGATGATTTTGGAGGTGCACTACAGTCAGGTTGCTAGACATTTCATGATAGAGAAAACAGTGGCAGTGTTGCAGAAGTATTTTTCTTGGCCGAACCTTCCACAGGATGTTAGGAAGCACATCAAATCCTACATTGCCTATGCCATTGCCAAACTGACCATCAAGAAGCAAGGCCTATATACTCCTCTTCCTACTCCTAGTTGACCTTAGGAATCCATCTCCATGGATTACATGTCATGCCTCCCTTCTACTAAGCATGTCAATGATTGTGTTTTCGTGGTCATCAACAAATTATCTAAGATGGTCATTTTGGTGGCCTGCAAGAAGAATATTGCAGTAGAAGCCACTACTGAGCTCTTCTTTTGAACGAGGGTGGCTACATTTTTAGATCCCGTAGTCCATTATCTCAAATTAGGACAACAGTTTCCTAAGTACATTTTGGTCAAGTCTCTGGTCGATGTTGGATACCAAGCTCACTAAGTCTACAAGTTTTAACCCCCAAACTGATGACCAAACAAAGGTCGTCGTCAGGATGATCATACAAATTATGCATATGTACAACTTGAATCATCACATGGTATGAAAACCTCTCCTATGTCTAGCATAGCTACAACAGAGCTCTCCATAGCTTAACTGGCCACAACCCCTTTCAGGTTGTGTTGTGATTCCAACCACTATGTCTGATTGATGTCGCTATACCATTTGCAACTACTCAGGAAAATTCAGCTCATGTCGAGTCTGAAGCTGACAAGGCTGACAACTTCATTGAGCGCATTCACCACATTCACGAGTAGGTCCATGACATATTATACAGAGCCAATGTTAAGTACAAGAAGCATCATGATCAGCATCGAGTGCCACACAAGTTCTACGTGGGCGAAAAAGTTGGGTTACATTTGTAGAAGGAGCGCCTCGTTGTAACCCACCACAAGCTTCACCCGATCCGATATGGGCCTTACACCATCACTACGGCTAGAGTAGACAATTTTTTTGAGCTCAAAATTCCACCATTCCCTGGCCTTCACCCATTGTTCAATTTGAACCACCTTCGACCATACTTTCCATGATCATTGGACACATAAGACATTGCAGAAAAACTCACACCAACAGAGTTAAACCTAGATTGCATGGAACAGGCCACAACTGATTGGATCATGGACATGAATGTCAATAACACTCAATAGCAAAAGATCCAACTGTATCAAGTTGTCAAAGTTGGCTAACTTTTGGAAGGCATTGAGGTATAACATCAAGGTAAATTTTGTTTGAAGCAAAAAATTCTTGTTGATCTGAGTTTGAAAATTAATGAAACATGGATCAACAAGGATAGCAAGTGGTAGCTTGCACTCTAGGGGTCATGGCTCCTTCGAGTAGAGGCTAGTAAACAATCAGGGGTTGGAGATCCTTTTAGTGGTAGCTAATAAAATTCGGGGCAGTAGCTCCTTTCAATGGTAGCTCATAAATTGGGGAGTGTAACTTCCTTTAAGTGGCAGCTTAAGAATCTTGCAAGTGGCAGCTTTAAGAGGAGTGATGTAAAAGCTAATTGTAGCTTGCCTTGGATGAAGGAATGAAGAAGAATATTTGTGTCTTTACATGTTGTATATGTGTATGATAATGATTATTTTGATATGTCCTTCATATGATGATTCATTAGAGAAATTTTGAGGTTTAAAATGCGCCTTCTAAGGAATATTATAAAATAATATTGCAAATAATAAAATAAAATTAGATTATCTCATCAAGTTTTTGGAGGGAAAACAAATGTTTTTTCAACTCGTATTTTCAGCATATCTGCCTATGATTTTACTCAAATTTCGAGTAGGGCCACTCATTCGATGCAAAATTTAGTTTTGCATCCAAGGGGTAACCATCTTGCATACTTTAGATGGATCCTACCACATGAAAAATGTGAAATACATGGAAAAATTGTGATTGCAATCACATTTTTTCATTTATTTCACATTTTTTGTGTAATAGAGTCAATTGAAAGTATGCAACATGGGTATTCTTTGGATACAAAATTAAATTTTGCATCCAACAAGTGTTGTTGTTTGAAATTTGAGTAATATCATAGGGAGATAAGTTCAAAATATGAGTCGAAAAAGTAATTTTATTTTCATTTTTTTATTCTTTTGCCTTTTTACTCCAAAAATGGTGAATCATCCCCGATGGTTGAAGTCATCATATTGAATCCTATTGGTTCTTATTTAAAGTTGATTTTTGTTGTACATTTTCGTTTTGAGGCCCATTTTTTACCTCAAAAAATCTCTAATGGTTTCTCTTACATAAATGGTTTTAAAATTGTTTGAAAACTTTATAATATGGTCACACTACTAATTCACTATGCTCTCTTAGTAGTGTCCTGGTTTCTAACAGTTGGAGACCCTCAATGACTTATAATGGATCATTATATAATTTTTCATCTGTCTTTGTACTTTCTAGGTGGAAAATTTGTAGGAAATGGCTTGTAGGACCCATTTTAGAGGTTGGTCCTAGTTTGGTTATTTGGGCTTTCGAAACTTCTAGAACTAGCTTCAGGTATCAAACAACACCTTTTGGGGTCAAAAATTTGTAAGAATAGTTCTCAACTCCTTGAAATTATTTTACATTAAGAAATATTTCCAATGGTGTGAAAATGGGAATTCCTATGCAGATGTTATGTCTCTTGTAAGTTGACCAACCCTGCTGGCCATCATGGTACTCCATGTATGCCACATTAACCCCTATTACTCACATGTGGGCCTAGACACATGTTTAGTTTCAATAATATTATAGAAGTTCCAAAATCATAACAATCATCAAGTTTTGAGGCATGAAAAAACCTAATCCGAACCCTAGTTGGCTATTAGGCAATGCTAAATATTGGGTTTCTAGGAAATAAAGGAGATTCATTCTTTTGGTATTGTTATTTTCCATAGTTGGGAAGATCATATACGATTCATATTTATGAAGAGAATGAAATGAAATATAGATTTATAAAAAAAAAACACAAAAATATACTAAAACTTGAATTCTATTAATAAATGGAATGTGCTAAAATTGTAAAAATGAAAAATTAAACAAACTTTCTTGAATGGTGATATCTTATCTCCGAGAAGAGATGTGATGGCTACATGAAATAACTGAAGAAAATTATAATGAGGCCAAATTTCTCTTTTTAACATAGTGAATAAACGAGGAAACCCTAAACATCTAAAAACCTAACCCTAAGAAATGAAACGCCAAAAGGTTTCTGGGCTCTAATGGGGTTAGTTGGTACATCAACTTCCTGAGGTCATAAATTTTGCATATGATCTATGTTTCGCGTGCCTTTTAGCTTTTTGGAAATCTCTAGCTAAGAAGTACACATTCCAAATTGGATTAGGTAAGAGCCTATGGATACGACTATCACCTAATCTCTACCACATCAAAAAACATTTTGTGGGCCCTCAAAATGGCCTCAGAACATTAGGACCTCAAGCTTGTAAAAAAAATTCCCGGATGGAGAATTGTGCTTTGAGCTAGTGGAATAGCTGGGTGGCCACCAATATACACCTAGATCATCCCTCCTCCCTTAGGAAGTAATGATATCCATTACATTGAATACCCCCATCAGATGGGGAAACTTATTCTAGATTTTTCCTTGGATGAGCCACTTACCTTACAGCAAGAGTTTTCATGGTTTGACAACCCAATAAAGCTAGATTCTATATTTGCGAGTGCCCTTAACTTATGTCCATTTTATGATTAATGGTTTCTTATTCCATGTAGTCAATGTTTACATTTTTTTTTAATTGCTCATGTATCTATGAGGTGTCCAATAATGGTGGAAAGTATGGTCAAAGAAGGTCCACATTAAACCTTAGGTGTAATCCAAAGAAAGGGGGATGCTAATAATTGTCACTAAAAATCTTCGTGATGGTGTATGGTCAAGAGAAAAGTGGAAAAATATTTTATGGGGTCATGAAATGTGCTCTTTCTACAAATGCAACAAAATAATTTCTCCATTGGTCACCAAAAATGTTTTTATACATACATTTGTCTAAAGAAATGAAATGTATGCTTATCTATCTTAGTCCATTTTTGTGGTTGATTCTAATATTGGTATCAAAGCCAAATTTAGGAATCTCTACATTTTTCACTATAACTCCTTTCCTTGTCAGTTTTCTTCCATTTTTTACCCGACATGTAGAAATGCCCGTGGATTGTTATTCTACATGAAACATATGTTTGACTATTTCTCTCTAGACTCATTCTCCCACAAACAATGGTCAATTTTTGATGGCACCCTCCTAATGATCATGTTATTACAATAAGTGTAGTTGATTCAATTCGTTTTTAATTTAAAGGTTAAAATCAATATATAATGATAGGTTTTGAGAGAGGAAATAGGGTTTGGTTTATTACTAGTTTGGTTATTTATTAGTTTGGAAATTCTCAATCTTCACGAGTCCTTTGATCCTTCTCGTTATAGTTTCTTTCTCTTTGATACTGCTTAAATAACACAGTTAATGAGATATTTACATTGATTCTATTGTCATTTTAGTATTCGATGATTGGCCTATAAGACTTCTTTATGTATGACTGTCCTCTACATGACAATTTTTGCACATCATTCCAGGCTTTGCAAACCATGGACAACAAGAGATAGTATTGAGGCACGATGTGTGTGTGTTAATATTTCTTTATCTATGTGAATGAGTCTATATGTGAATGATCTATTGAATTTGTATGAACGAACTCTTGAGCAAAATATCTAATAAGACCAATTTATTCTTTAAAGACATGTTTAAAGAAAAGGATTATAGTAGAGTATCAATATAGTTTTTTGAATTTTTATGTTAGACTTTGTTTGGTCACTATTTTCTGAGACTAATATCAAAAAATTGTATTATATTGATCTTACATTCAAATATATTTATTGATGATTGTGATTGTTCCATGAGGTTTCAATGACACCATGCAACTTAAATTCCTATAGCTAATTCCTTGTATTCGAATTTAGGAAGATTGAATTATGAAATTGGAGGCATAAGTGGATCCATGCATTGTTGTAGATGCATAAAGAGACCTCAAAGGAAGATAAATGTATCTATTCTTTACTTGATTCAAGTTACAAATTTTCAAAGACAATTCTACTAGAGTTGTGGTCACCATCATTGCGCTTATGATGATGGGTTCAAATTCCTCATCCTTTGATTCTTCTTTGGAGCATGAAAGGTTATATAACATTTGGATTGTATAGGTTCTCACATTTTGGAAAAGAATATAAAAGTTTTAAGGAACTTTCCAAATATCCTCACTTAAGGGCTCACATTCACGTTCTTCCGAAACACTAGATTCTTGAAGTTCTGACATTACCGTCATTAATTCCCTGCTAGAATGTGCATCAAATATGTCATTTCTTGTTAGAAAATATCCTTATTCTATGAATGAACTCAAATCAGAAGGAGTAGGAAATAATAAAGAGTGGGAGGATGTCAATACATATGACATGGTTAGTGTAACATCACAATCTTTGAAGAACTTGGATGCTCATGAATGAAGCTTAAGAAATGTGAGATACAATTTTGATTCAATAGCAAAGTTAGAGTGGGATGCAAGTTCCTACTTCGTATGTGACTTTAGGCTAGATAGGACAATTGATAGTAGTATAGAGCATTTTCACAATATGCACGACCTTTCTTCCTAAACTCGAACATTAGAAAGATCCTCGTGGATTACTAAGCTACCGTGGCCTCAAGAAATCATAGCGAAGAGATTCAGTATGCCATTAGAGAAATTATGAGGTCAAAAATAGGCCTCAAAGTAAAAATGTACAACCAAAATAACCTTTCTAAGAACAAATAGGACTCAAGATGATGATGTCAACCATGGCGGATTATTCATCACTTTTGAAGAAAAAAAGTAAAACGATTAAAAAAAGTACTTTTTAAACTTATACTTTCAACTTATCTCCCTATGGTTTTACTCAAATTTTGAGCAGGAGCACTCGTTGGATGAAAAATTTAATTTCTCATCAAAGGAGTACCCATGTTGCATGCTTTCGGTGGTCTCTGCTACACGAAAAATAAGAAATACATGAAAAAATGTGAGTTTTTCTCATTTTTCGTGTAGCAGGGTCGACCAAAAGTATGCAGCATCAGTATTCCTTGGATGAGGAATTAAATTTTACATCCAATGAGTGTTTCTGCTCAAAATTTGAGTAAACCCATAAGGAGATAAGTTCATAATACGATTTGAAAAAATAGTTTTTCTTTTTTCCCTCTAAAATTTGATGATGTAATCTAATATTATTTCATTATTTCCACTATTATTTTATAATATTCCTTAGGAGACCCATTTTAGACCTCAAAATTTCTCTAATCTAAAATAGAGGTAAAGTCATCGAACCTACTGCCTCCTTAAGCCTTATACAATATAGTACCATATAACTCTATCTTGGATAGTACAATACGTCCATTGATGATAAAAAAATAGAAGGAAAGTTGGTTGGGTCAATCGATAGTGGATTAATTTTTGTTGTCTCAAATCATAAGTGAGATCAAGACTATCATATACGTTGTTCAAAACTTTTATTGTAGTTGTAAAATAATTTTTTCCTCATTATTTTACCATTTTTGGAGCTTGAGAAAATGACTTGAATTAATAATGTATTAGAGCTACTAAATACTTTGATATACTCTATTGTTCATGATACAATAAAGATCAACAAAGACACTCTCTCCAACATTCTAACATGTTTACAAGATGCATGGGACATGATCATGCTTCTTTGACTTAAGGCATAGTTCAAACAAGATGAATTACAACAAAATAACCAACATTCTAAACTTGTTCTTGTTCAGAATAACCCTCTTTTTGAGTTTGAGAAAGAAGAATTTCAGCAGTCAACAAATGACTGGATTAATGATGTCACTTTTAGAGAAGATGCAAATGAAGACGCAGTTTGATATATATATATATATATATATATATATATATATATATATATATATATATATACATGCATACATACATACATACATACATACATACATACATACATATATATATATATATATATATATATATATATATATATATATATTTGGCTTGCACTTCCCAAGCCCATCGTCATACCATGGGAAGAAGTCATCATTAACAAGTATATAACCAATATTGTACACAAAATTGAAGTGACCTTTCATCTCCCAGACTACTCCAAACCAATCCAATTTCAATGTATTGGGTTTCTTTAGGACAACTCATCCTTATTTTCTCCACACCCACTTTAGATTATGAAATGCCAAGATTGTAATTGAGTTGGGACATGAAAGACCATTGTTTTGATATTCACCATTGTGAGCTGATCCAGGTGGATATTGGTGGCCACTTGCCTATTCTACTTGGACCCCCACCATTGCTTCTTTTCAATTTCCTTAATTGTAGCACAACTTACTATTTTTGGCTATTTTTCGGGTCCTAAACTTCCGGAGCTGTTTTGAGGGACTAAAAGACGTTTTTAGGGGAAACAGAGACACAAGAAAATTTCCAAACAAATGTTCTGTTTCCTTTTCAGCCTCCTCATTAAGATTTTCGAAACAAAGTATTATAATAGCCAAACTGAGATCGCATGTCAAAGTTACGACCCTAAGAAGTTGATGTACCAATTTACCCAAACAGGGCCAACAATTTTGGCGCTTCAACTCCTAATGTTAGGTTTTTGGATGTTTAGGTTTTTCCATTCTTTGTCAATAATAAATATGCCTTTGAGCCTCATTGTAACATAGCTCAGAGGCATGTATCTACCACATATCTTCTAGGAGATAACCTACCATCACCTGAGCTAGTTTATTTTTATTTTTGTATGTAAGCATATTTCAGTTCTTTAATATTAATGAAATGAAGTTTAATTTTTGTTGCATCTCTACGTATATGGGTATTTTTGTATTTTGTTTCATTCTTTCATAAGTCAGGATCAATGGTATCAGAGGAGTCTGCTCTTTCTTTTCTTTTCTTTGCATGTCCCTAATGAGGTCAAGGTATAAGGAGTTAGGGCTTGATCTGGTTGAACCTTTGCAAGACCAGCCTTGTAAAGCCTAACGGCCTCCCATGGAAGAAGAATAGAAAGATGAGGGGGTAGGATATCCTTTCAAAATATTTCTCGAGGAAGCCCTCAAGTAATAGAGGAACACGATCATGGATAACTTTTCCCATATCCCTTGACGAATACCCAGAAGTGACACATCTTCATCCAACATCCAATCTGGAAGCGCCACTCCTTTTAAGGTACAATTTAACTTTGATATTCCCATATTTTTAGGGCTAGATAAACGTAGACGACATAGATAAATGGTTAAATCTATTTGAAGGATATTTTTTACTTCATAACTTTTCCAATTGGGAAAAGGTTATTTTTACACTTCTCAAATCCGCCCCACATGTCAAGGACTGGTGGGAAACCTACTATGAAGAAAAGGAAGAGACAGATTCCTCACTGTTTTCAACTGCACCCACCTGGAATTCTTTCTGAGATGCCATCAAGGAACAATATTACCATTTCATGAGCTATGAAGATAAATACATAAAGTGGAACATGCTACTGTAGGTAAGGAACCAAGATGTGCTAAAGTTTGCAAATGTTTTCCATACCCTTCACACGAAGCTGGGTATCAAGGGTTATGAGAGGTATTTGGTACTCAAGTACCGCGAATGTTTACATAAGTACATACAGGATGAGATGGAGTTCTTCGACATATCCTTGCTTGGAATGGTGTTCAAATACACTATCAAGATTGAGCAGAAGTTTAAATAGAAGAAGCAAGACTTTGGATCTGTGTATCTGAAGCAAGGAAAATGCACCCCCAAACCATAGAGTATAAGACAAATCGAAGGCGGGGAGACCCAAGACAACCTGTGAAAGACGCAAGGAAAGAACAACACCATGAAGACAAAGAAGGACACAGGGAAATGGTGTGAGTTCTATAAGAGCTCCACCAAAAACACAAGTGAGTGTCAGGCCAAGCAGTTTCTGGTGGCGGAGCTGAAGGCTTACGAATCAGACGCATGTTCCGAATCTGATTCGGAACCCGACAAGGGGAATGAAAAAGGGAAGAAGATCATTGATGCAAAGCACAGTGCCATCATGGCCACCACTAACATCTAGAAGAATGAGCCTAAAGATTTAGAAGACGGGGAAATTCTCTTCCACTCACAGATGTGGGTGAAGGATTCTCTGTTGTAGTTCATTATCGACAGCAAGAGCCAAAAGAACCTCATTTCAATAGAGGTCTTAAAGCAGTTTGGCCTATCGGCTATAGCACATATGCAGTCTTACATCATCGGGTGGCTTCACCAAGGACGACATCTCCACGTCAGCCGGTAGTGTCGCCTTCCCTACAACATCAAGCCCTTCACAAATGAGGTATTGTGTGATGTTTCTCCTCTTGAAGTTTGTGATGTATTATTAGGACAACCATACTGGTGGAAGTATCATGTTGTATATGAGTCTAGACCTTGCTCTGTGATTATTACTTTGGGTGATAAGTTGTACAAGATACCGAAGGTAGCCCTACCTACCACCATCTCTTTGATCACTAGAAAGAAATGCAATAAGATCATTTCCCAAACCTGGAAATTTGTTTTCCTTATGATTCACCCTCAGAGCGAGAAGAAGGTTGTGTCCACGACTTCTAGACAGGGCTCCTCTGCACAGCAGCAACAGATGGACAAGGTTTTGGAGGAGTACAAGGAGATTTTCGCGTCACCTATAGGCATAGCTATGCATTGTCAGTTCAAGCACTCCATCGATCTCACCCTGAGAGCGTCACTACCCAATGGACCAATCTATTGATGTTATGTTCTAGAGAATGATGAGATCAAGAGGTAGATTTAGGAGCTATTGCACAAAAGGGCACATCATGCGAAGCTCATCAACATGTGGGAGCTTGATTGTGTTGGTACAGAAGAAGGATGAGACTTGGAGACTTTGTATTGACTATCAGGCGTTTAGCAAGGTCACTGTCGGGAATAGATACCCAATGCCATGGATTCATGACCTTCTAGACAAACTCAAGGGGTCCAAATATTTCAATAATATTGACTTGAAGTCGATTTATCACCATGTGCCTATCGAACCCTCTGATGTGTGGAAGACTTCCTTCAAATCCAAAGAAGGTCGTTTTGAATGGTTGTTCATGCCTTTAGGGTTAACGAATGCCCCCGATGATGGACGAAATTTTTCAACCCTTCACAAATGAATTTGTGGTGGTATATTTAGATGACATCTTGATATTCAACCAGAGTTTGGAAGAGAACCTCCACCATATTCAATAGGTCCTTCAAATCCTAATACAACCCAAGTTATGTGCCAATTTGGAGAAATGTAGTTTTGACATGACCCAGGTTCAATACCTGGGGTACATCATTAATGAGTGGGGTGTTCATGTGGACCCATCCAAGATACAAGTCATTCAGGATTGGCCAACCCCAACCACTCTAATAGAGCTCTGTAACTTTTTTGGTCTTGCCAACTTCTATTGTAGGTTCATGTTGGGGTTCTCTCATATCACTTGGCAATTAAGTCAAGTTGCCAAGGACAAATTGAAAGAAAGGTTCTTTTGGTATGAATCCCAATAGAGGGTGTTTTCTGAGTTGAGGCATCATTGCTTCTCTGTACCAATCCTCACATTACCAGACTTGCACCAACCATTTGAGATCAAGATAGATGCCTCTAACTATGTTATTGGTACAATTCTTACTCAACAGGGGCATCCAATGGCATATCACAATGAGACACTTTCAGACAAAGTCTGAAAGTATCCCACATATGAAAAAGAGATGTATTCCATTATGCAGGCCTGCCAATAATGGAAACATTACATTATGGGGAAGGAAACAGTCATCCACATAGGCCATCGACCCCTGTAGTGCATATAAACACAAGGGAAGTTGCAGAACGATCGCCATAAAAAATGTTCCACATACCTACAACATTTCCATTTGAACATTAAGTAGAAGAAGGGTAGCACCAAAAATGTTTCAGACTACCTCAGCAGACCATCGGTCATGGCGCTGACCATTGTGCTCGACTCTTGTGGGCACGAGACTGCGGGGTGGCTGCATCTTTACAAGAGTGATCCATAATTCGACAACGCATACCAGACACTCTTGGGAAGTAAGAAAGTTCCAAATTTTCACCTCTAGGATGCACTGTTATGCCACCTTGGGAACATCTATGATTTGGGAGGTGCACTATAGTCAGGTCATTGGACATTTCAGTGTAGAGAAAATAGTGGCAGTGCTGCATAAGTATTCTTATTGGCCAAACCTTCAACAAGATGTTGAGAAGTACATCATATCCTGCATTTCCTGCGCCATTGCCATACTGGCCATCAAGAAGCAAGGCCTATATACTCCTGTACCTACTCCTAGTTGACCTTGGGAATCCATCTCCATGGATTACATGTCGGGCCTTCCTTCTATTAAGCATGGAAATGATTTTGTTTTCATGGTCGTCGACAGATTCTCTAAGATGGCCATTTTGGTGGCCTGCAAGAAGAGTATCATAGTAGAAATACATGTACATACGCGAAAGTGTCTTATAAGGTTCACATACATATGATAGGATTTTGTTGAGTATAATATCTGATCAATCTTGTTATGTTTATTGTTCTCTGCCGATGAAGTCTTGCATAATGATCTATGTTTAATAGTGTTGGTTCGGGTTGGATTGATTATGTTATGAAATGGTGAATATTAATGATATTGTTATGAGATGATCTAGATTTGATTCATATATATGTGATAAGCTCAATATGTCTTTCAGTGAATGATTTTAGTAGTGTAATGATTCAGTTTCAGGGATTAGTGTTTGGAGATCTGTACGTGGATTATCTAAAGAGAAAGTGTGTATATACGCAAGTATGTCTCATAATAGTAGCATATATATTCTGACATAACATTGAATAGGTTTTGCAATGACATGATCTAGTTTCTATGATTAACAGTAAGTTATCTAACATTTTGATTAAGAGTATAGAGTGATTTGAGATAATCTAGTTGATTTGGTTGTTTGAGATTCGGTAATTGGTTCATTCAATGATTTAATGATTAAGTTGGTTTACTGATTTGATACAGTGAATGGTTTCGATTTCTTATTTTATATTGGGCTTAAATAATGGTAGTGGGTCCAGTCTGAAAATTTGACGAAACGTGGCCTACAAATTTGATGTTTTGGTTTAGGTGGATCCAGTATGAAAATGTTGAAAATTTGACCATGGAAGTGTTGAGGGTTGAAGCTTTCAGTGAGGAATTTGAATCTTCCTTGAAGTGGTTGCTGGTAAGTTTGATCAGCAGGTAGGAGCTCCCTTCCAGTGCGTGTCAGTAAACAAGATCAGGGTGTTGGAGCTCCCTCCTAGTGGGTGTTGGAGAATGAGAGAACCTTGGTGTTGATATGAGTCTACGCCAATACGAGATTGTAAGATGTTTTATTTATAATAAGAGATAGAGACAGAGATGACAACAATGATGATTTTTCCCACATTGGGTTTCCACCTAAAAATCTTGGTGTTCATGTGTGTCGATTTATTTCTTATGTGTAATGGTTTTTTCTATTCTTAATGAACATGGTTACTCTTTAATTAATGTCTAAATAAGTACTGCTACACGGGTTCGATTTAAATAGATGATGAATTAGTCAAAAAGCTAGTTATCAGATATACACTACTTATCCTCATCGCAATCGTGTACATACACTGGTTCACTGAATTAAAGTTGCATACAAAAATATGAATGAGAAATTGAAAGGTTTAAGTGAGTTTTAAATTCTTGATTCACCCCCCCACCCTTCTCAGTATTTTTCCCAACAATTGGAATAAGAGTAGGTCTTTCAAAAGAAGCTTGATTGCTTGAAGGAGATCTATCAAGAAGATGGGAAAGAAGAAGATAGCTCGAAGGAGGGATTCAGAAAACCATGACAGTGATATATCAAATGCAGTGAGAGTTATTTGTCCGGATTCAAAGAGGAACACAATAAAGTACAAAAATAGCCATAAATACAAATATGCAATGGAAATAATACTTCATTTCATTAATGTAAAATACTAAAATATGCTTACAAACAGAAATGGAAATAAACTAGCTAGGGCAATGGTAGCTTATCTTTAAGAAGAGATGTGGCGGCTACATGCCTCTAAACTGTGTTACAATGAGGCTCGAAGGCCTATTTATTGTTGAGAAACAATAGAAAACCCTAAACAACCAAAAACCTAACCTTGGGAGATGAAACACCAAACTGTGGGCCCCGTTTGGATAAATTGGTACATCAACTTCCCAGGGTCGTAACTTTGGCATATGATCTCTGTTTGACGTGCACTATAGCTCGTTAGAAAGATCTATCAGAGTCCTATAACTTTTGGAAGAGCAACATCAGTCCATGGACCGATGTTGCTGTGAGATTTCCCAAAAAATGTCGTTTAGGGTCTCAAAATGGCTCTAGAAGTTCAGGACCCGTAAAACTGCTAAAAATAGTAAATTGTGCTACAATTAATGAAACTGAAAAACTGAAAGAGGCAGTTGTTGGGGTCCAAGTGGGATAGGTGGGTGGCCACCAACATCCACCAGGATCATTCCTCCCCCTTAGGAAGCAATGATCTCTATTGCATTTAGTTACTCCATCTGCTGAACTTGGTCTCTAGTGAGATGTTTTGCAATCTATGATGTGTCCAATAATTGTGGGAAGCATGGTAGAGGGCGGTCCACGTTGAACACTCGGTGCAAGCGAAGGAATAGGGGAATGTTGTGATCTACAGCATTGTTCCTCACAACCTTGGTACTGGTGTAAGGACCATGTCGCTTCTTGTACTTGTCATTTTTCAGAATGGAGTGGTGATATATCGGCCTGTTGGGTAGACGTGTGCTGGGAGTCAAATCAAATGAATGCTTGACCTAACAGTGCAATGGTACCCCTGTGGGTGGGGAGAAGATGTTTATGTGTTCTTTCATGACCGTATTCATCTGCTACTACTGATGCATGGAGGAACCCTTCGTGGGGGTCATGGATGTGGCGACGATATTCCCCTTGCTTTGGGAGTGAACCAGATAGAAAATGAATTTCCTAGTCTCGGAGATGAGCTTGCTGCATTTATTAGCAATGATCAAAGAGGTGGTGGTAGGTGGGGCTACCTCCGGTATCCTGTATAATGAATTATCCAAAGAAATAATAACATCACGAGGCCTTGAATCGTACACAACATGTCGCCGCCAAAAGTATGGTTGGCCTAATAATACATCACAAACATCAAGAGGTGCAACATCACACAATACCTCATTTGTGAAGGGCTTGATGCTATATGGAAGGCGACATTGCTGGCGGACTCAGAGATCTTGTCCTTGGTGAAGCCATACGATACTGTACGGCTACAGGTGTGGTGTAGTCAGTAGGCCAAACCGCTTCACGACCTCTGCTGAAATGAGGTTCTTTTGGCTGCCACTGTCGACAATGAATTGCAATGGCAAACCCTTCACCCACGTCTATGAGTGGAAAAGACGCTTCCCATCCTCTGGATCTTTGGGATCATTCTTATGGATCTTGGCGGTGGCAATATTGGCATTGGGCTCCACGTCAGTGATCTACTTCCCTTTGCCATTGCCCTGATTAGGTTCTGACCCAGGGTCCGAACATGCATCTGATTCTGAAGCCTTCAACGCGGCCACCAGTGACTGCTTGGTCTGACACTCACTTCTGTTGTGAGTTTGTCTCTTATGGAACTCACACCACTTTCCTATGTCCTTATTTGACTTTGTGGTGTCATTATTTTCTTGCAGCTTTGACAGGTTGTCTTGGGTCACCCCGCCTTGGCTTTGTCCTTTGTTCTTCGAATTCAAAGATCCAAAATCTCGCTTCTTTTGTTTAAACTTCAGCTCGATTTCGACAATGTATCGGTACACCGTGCCGAGCGAGGAGATGTTCAGGAACTCCATCTCATCATGAATCTATCTGTGTAGGCAGCCATGGGATTTCAGTACCAAATGAAGCTCAGAATTCTTGATCCCCAATTGTGTGCAAAGGGTATGAAAAATGTTTGTGAACTCTGCCACATCTTGGTCCCTTCCCTGCCGCAACGTGATCCACTTTATGTATTTGTCCTCATATCTTTTGGCAGGGTAGTATTGCTCCTTGATGGCATCCCGGAATGAATTCCAAGTGGGTGCGGCTAAAAATAGTGAGTTCGTACTTTCATCCTTCTCCTCACAGTAGGTTTCCGACCACTCCTTGACGTGGCAGGCGTCTTTGAGAAGAGCGAAAATAATCTTTTCCTGATTGGAAAAATCATGAACATAAAAATACCCATCTAGCAAATTTAACCATTTATCTACGTCATCTATGTCTATTTGACCCTCAAAGATGGGGATTTAAAAATTAACTTGTACCTTAAAGGGTGTGGCATTTCCAGAGTAGCTGTTGGAAGCCGATGCATTGCCTCTGGGTAGCTGCTGAAGGATCTAGGCAAAATTTTCCATCATCGCATTCCTTTGTCGCTCGAGGGCTTCTTCGAGCAAGATTTTGATAGGATCTCCTACCCCCTTGTCTTTCTTTTCTTCTGCCATGGCAGGCCTTTTGGATTTGCGAGGCTAGTGTTACAAAGGTTCGACCAGTTCAAGCCCTAAATCCTTATATCCCGACCTCGTTGGGGACATGCAAAGAGAAACAGAGAAAGAGCAGACCACTCTGATGCCACTAATCTGGATTTAAACAACAACACAATAAAGTACAGAAATAACCATAAATACAGATATGGAGCGGAAAATACTTCTTTTCATTAACGTAAAATAATGAAGTATGCTTAGAAACATAAATGGAAATAAACCAGCAAGGGCGATGGTAGCTTCTCTAAGAAGAGATGTGGCGGCTACATGCCTCTAAATTGTGTTACAATGAGGCTCGAAGGCCTATTTATTATTGAGAAACAATGGAAAACCCTAACATCCAAAAACCTAACCCTAGGAGATGAAATGCCAAACTATGGGACCCGTTTGGGTAAATTGGTACATCAACTTCCCGGGGTCGTAGCTTTGGCATACGAACTCCGTTTGGCATGCACAATAGCTCATTAGAAAGATCTATCTGAGTACTTCAACTTTGGGAAGACAAACATCAATATTTCAACCCATGTTGCTCCCAGATTTCCCAAAAAACATTGTTTAGGGCCTCAAAACGGCTCCGGAAGTTCAAGACCGAAAAAGTCGCTAAAAATAGTAAATTGGGATACAATTAAGGAAACTAAAAAACTGAAAGAGACAACTGTGGGGGTCTAAGTGGGATAGGTGGGTGGACACCAACATCCACCTGGATCAGTCATAGATGACAACAAATATTCAGGTTTGGGATCACCCATCTTTCTATTTATCAAGAATGAAGAATACGGTAATAAAGAATTATCAGGTATAGGTTTTTGCTCTAACATTTGTCCATTTCCTTGTTTATGCAATAATGGAAATAATGACGCTAGTGAAGCAATTAACTTGCACTCAAGGGTAAAACTGAAAGAAAGAAGTTTGAAGAGAAAACATATTAAAAAATGATGGCCCTAGAAGCAGAAGAACAAGGTAAGTCATAAACAATGGACAATGAAGGGTACCTTTTCTAAGGAATAATAATTATCTCCAATGGAAATAAAATATGAATTCTAATCATATGAACTGTGATGTTTAGTATCTAGTATGAAATGGGGACATCAAAATTCCTCCATCAAATGAGGATGTGAAAAATAATAGTAAGGCATTAAGTGACATCATTAATAGCATACCTGAATTAACATTAAATAGGGTTATGCATTATATAACTGCAAATAAAGTGTGGGATAAGCTACAATAAATCCATGAAGAAATCCCAAAGGAAGATTCCTCATCAAGGGAACTACCAGGTAATATTATCCCTAACAATGAACATGATACTAAAACAACCTTTGTTATGTCAGATGGAGTTGTTGATTCAGAAGAAGACAGGTTAGATGAAATTTTTGATCTTAGAACAAAACTTTATCTTGCCTTGAAGAAGATTGTTAATCTTAAAGATAAGTTGCAGGCATATGATAACAAAGATCATATTAATTCAGTAAATGTTGTTATGGAATCTAAACAATATTGTGAATGTCTTAAAGTTGAGATATTCTCTCTAAGATGAGATCTTTAAAAATTAGATAAGTGGAGTGAAGAACTACTTCCAGCATTTGAAGAATAAGAAAATGGGTTAAAAGAAGAGATTCTCAAATTAAAGGAGAAAGTGGAAGAAGGAAGAAGGGTGGAAGAAGGTATGAAGAAGCAATATCAAAGAATGGAGGTTGAGGTAAACATTATAAGAGGTAAATTAGAATAAAAAGACAAACATATGAGATTTCAATATAGTACTAACATTTTGGATAGTATTCTTAGTAGTCAAAGGTATCCCACAATCAATTCTGTTCTTGGTTTTCATGAAATGGTTGAAGGAGAATATAGTTCACAAGATGATGCAACAAATTTAAAGGGTAACAATGCAAAACTTGAAATGATCAACAAAGAAATAAAAATTAAACTTGATCAACAACCAAGGAAAGTGAATCTTTAAAGAAAATCATTTACTCCTAATATTAATCAATTCTCTCCTCTAATAAATAATGTTGAATGTTTTATATGTCATAATTATGGACACGTTGCAGCCACTTGCAGAAGTAGACTGTTTCAATCTCAAGAAAATACCCCTTCACAGAAAGATCATTAGCTTCCAGGTACTCAAACTTCTTTAAGGGATATTATTTTTCTTGCAATATATTTGGTCACAAAGCTATTAATTGCAATAGAAGGAATATGAAATAAAAATACTAGGATTCCTTTGCTCATATAAGATGTTATACTTGTAACAAGTTTGGGCATGTAGCAAAAGAATGCAGGAACAAATCTATGGATTTCCTCAGACAACATGGAAAGAAATCAGATAATAATATTGATGTTAAAAGACCTAAAAATGATGAATCCACGAACATTTCTCATAATAATAAGAAAGAATAAGAACAAATAAGGTGTGGTCTTACTCTCTAGTCATTTTAGGAAGAATAGGAATGGTACATAGACAATTGATGCTCTCATCACATGACTCGAGATAAGAGTAAGATGGAGTCTCTCAAGAAAAACAAATATTGTAAGGTTATTATTGGAAATAATGCTCTAGTAAAAGTTATGGGAAAAGGTAAAGCCAAAATTAATAAACATAGAGGAGCAACGGATACTTTATTAGTTCAAGGGCTAATGTAGAATATTCTAAGTCTAGGTCAAATGGAAGATAAAGAAAATGTAATTGTGTTTACATCAACCAAATGAAAAGTTATAGAAAAAGAATATGGAAAGGTCATAGCAAGAGGATATAGAAACCCTCACAAATTATATGGTCTTAAATAAATGAGTTCTCACAAATATGAGGAGTATTCAAACTTAGAGTAAAAGAATATGGTGTCAAGTGCAGTCCATTATTCTTAAAAGAAGACTTCTAACAGTGACTATAGAAGTGATGTGAGGTAAATGACCTCATGAGAACAGAAGATGATTATCAGGTCATCAGTATCAGTGATGTATAATCTCACAGGGAGCAATACATATGTTGATGATGATTCCCATGATTGTTTTAATATTCATGATTACTAAAAGTACATATGACATAGTAACAATGAAGAGGTACAGTACAGGCTCAGGGGGGAGCTGTGGTTATGAAAATTCAACATTTTTCCTTCTGTACACGGATTCTATGAAAGATAGTCATGTATAAACGTGGGTTAATATCCAAACAGTCGCGTATGTTTCTCTATGATGGAGAAAATGTAGGAATGTCCCAGGGAGAAATTATGATATGCTTCAATTAGTTATTATTTGGCTTTCTGGTTCTAACTTTGGTTGGTTATTGTTAGTAGATGCTACTTAAAAATGGTATTGGATTATAATAGTTTATGAGTTTCTACAATATGACATGGATTTACTGATTGATGAAGTTTCTTTGATGACCTTACTGATGGATGAGTTGATGTGATCATACCTGACAGAGAACAGTTGGCACAGGTTCAGGGGGAGCATTTTTTATGCTTCTAATAGTACATTGTTGGAATTATGATTGCTTGAGAATTTCTTGTTACATAATGATTCTTATATTAATGATGTTGCTCAAGATACTCCTGTTACTAAAGTTTTTGAATGATCGCTATATGTTTCATCATGCTATGTTGTTGTCATGGGTTTCCTATGATGAAATCATGGATGCTACTTATATATTACTTGAGCCACATAATTGTTATGATGTTATTGATACTATTTATGATGATATAATATTATTTTTATGATGAATATAGTACATATGATATAGAACCTCATTATTTGATGATGATGAGTGTCACTCATTAAATTTATGCTTTTGTCAGTATGCCTTACAAGATGCATAAGTTGCATATGGTGCAGTTATGGATGAGGATGCCTATAGTGCTTGGTTATCACATGTACATGATATGTTAGACATGGCATATTGTTTGAGTATTGTTACTCTTGATGGTATTAAGGAGATGGGTTACTAACAAAGTTTGATAAATGATGGTGAGATCATGGTTTTCTATTGATGACTTTTCTCATTCATAAGAAGCTAGACACATACTACTATCTCTATTACATGGGATATCATTGATGGGTGAATTACAGATAATGATATTGTGGATGATTAATTAAGCTCCATGTTGATGAAGTGGTGTTGGTGTGATAGTTCTTCTGCATGAATAAAATGGGCCAAGAGAATGATGTTACTACAAGTTTCATGAAGACATGGTTATTTCTACATCTGCTTGACGATACTTGGAAAAATGGCATATTCCAATGATGTTAAAGACTGATGCTACACTGACCTATATTACTTTATGATGAGATGCTTGGTTCTAACATATTTTTATTAAGGCACGAAAATATATGTTGCTATGCTACAAAAGATCCATATTCCTTTGATGAACATGGATTGAGGCTCTTCCTACTAAGGGAAATAGAAAGTTGACCTCGATGAGGTCAAGAGGATGAGTTGATAGAAAATATCTATGGAAAACCTTGTGTTGCATACTTAGTCTTAGGTTGATAATATTAAAGCTACATTGCCTTATCTTGCAAATTGATGATGAAAATGTGCATATGGTTGTTCATGTTGTTGATGACAGATGCTTATGGTGTAAATCCTATATGTTGATGACTATCATGGATTTACTAAGGTCTTTGGACTTTGTTATAAATGCCATATATGTCTCTTGATGTAATGGTCATGTAAAGAAATATGTTATAAATCATTGTAAAATTCACTCATGTATGGACTATTGTGGTCAAGTCATGTAATCCCATCATTTTGGGAATGTGATGTAATGTTGAGTCAAATATGTAACCCCACTGTGTTGGGTGATCAATGTAAGCATGATTTATTAGTGATAGGAAAGGTCATGTCTGATTGAGTCAATTAGTCATGTACTTCTTTGTATATCTTCAGAAATTTCAACATGTGATCAGGAGCAACATGGTTAGTATTCATAGTTCCCAGTGGATTAGGTTTACAATGCTCATGTCAACAAAGGGAGAGAAGCCTTCATTCAACACTGGTTATCCATTTTCCCTTTAATTCAAAGGGGGATAGAAGCTTTGTGTTTGGGGAATACTTGGTGACTTGGGAGAGAAACTTGGTATATCTACAGATGTGTTTACTGATATGTACAGGTGATGGTGACCAGACACAAAGTTGTTGCCATCAAGTCCAAAGGGGGAGATTGTTGGAATTATGACAAATTTGTTGTCCTTGATGGAAACCTAGTTAATAAATATGCCAACCTGAGGGTAGCAGGATGAGTATTAAATCTAGTATAGATGTGACAGAAAGATTGATCAGTTCAAAGATAGAGGAAGTTTGAAGAAGTATACATGGGTTCTGTGAAGCAAAGACACGTACATACGCTGGTATGGTGAAGCAATGTCATGTATACGCAGGTTATGTGAAGAAAAGATGCATACACATGCAGGTATTGTGAAGAAAACTCGTGTATACGCATGTTCTGTGAAGAAAATCCATGTACATATTCAGGTATGGTGAAGCAAAGTGCCATACAGTTTCCGCACCATAGTATTCCCAATAACAGGGGTCTTTACCATGGTATTGGCCCATAGTAATGAGTGTGACAATGGATATTTGATCTCGTCAAATAATACCATCGAGATAACTATGGAATTGGCCTAAGGTATTCGATAAGGCCCAAGATTTATAAGGAGATGGAGATCAAAGTGTTAAGTGTGTGTGATATGAGTTATTGATGAGTTATTTGATCTGAAATAAGTGTGCACCCAAGAGTGTAATGATGGATCAGGTCTTATAGATATGAAATGACAACACATTGAATAATGTTCTTATGGGTTGATAGATCTATGATGGTGAGGTCATGATGTTTGTATTTTATAGTGTGTGTCGAGATTTGGGTATGATTGACGATCTGTTGTGTAGCGAAGGTATTATTTAGTATTTACAAATCTATACACAAGTTTTATTTAGAAACATTGCGTTTTTACGCGGATCGGACTTTGGGTAGTCACATATCTATTTTGTAGTATGGACATATATATACGTGGGTATGCTTTTTGAAAGGTGCATACATACGCCGAAGCGTCTTATAAGGGCTGCATCCATATTCTAGGTTTTTGCTGAATATAATATCTAATCAGTCTTGTTATGTTTATAGTTGTCTACCAATGAAGTATTTCATGATGACTTGTGTTTAATAGTGTTGGTTCAGGTCGAACTGATTATGTTATGAAATGTTGAATAGTAATGGTGCTACTATGAGATGATCTGGATTTGGTTCAAAGATATGTGATAAGGTTAGTGTATCTTTCAGTGATTGATTTTAGTAGTGCAGTGATTTACTTTTAGGGTTCAGTGTTTTGAGATTTGGACACAGGTTATCTAAAGAGAAAGCATGTATATACACGAGTATGTCTCATAGTAGTAGCATATATATTATTACATAAGATTGACCAAGTTCGTAGTGATAGGATCTAGTTTCTGTGATGAACAGTAAGTGGTCTAAAGTTCTGATGAAGAGTATACAGTGATTTGAGATAATCTAGCTCCTTTGGTTGTTTGAGATTCAGTAATTGGTTCATTGGTCCATTCAATGATTTAATCATTAAGTTAATTCAGTGATTTGATACAGTGAAATATTAAATAAGAATACTTATTATTAATTTTTTTAATATTAAATATTTATTCTTATTATTATTATTATTTTTTAATATTATATATTTTAAAAATTTTGGTTTAGAATTTTATTAATAAAAATAAAATTATAAAATAAAAAATTTAATTTATTATTTCTATTTTTATTTTTTTAAATAATTTTAAATATTCTTGTAAATAAAATTATAATTCAAATCAAAATGAAATGAAACACGCGAAGTATAGAATTCTTTCAAAATAAAAATAGTGAATAAGACTGACGTGTTTTGCAATACACCTAATCACATTCTTTTCATACGCGATAATTGACTTTTGCTGGTAATCATTGGAAATATGAAAAATCCTTCCTTAAAGCAAAAGGTTCCATAACTAAGTTCAATTTAAAAGTTCGCTCCATCCGTTGAACTTCTACGTGTCGTTACTTATTTATTGTTAGAAACTAAACGCTACCTTCAAAGAAAAACATTTGGCACTAGTAACTAGAACCTTCAAAATATTGGTTGTGTCGTCAAACACTTGGACACCGTTTAGTGATACATGCACAATTAATTTGTTGACCATCCTGCAAAAATTCCATTAGCGGTTGTGTTGAGGTATTTGTAATTACATTTCGAAAAATCTTTAAGAACGAATTCAATTGATTTTTTAAAGGCATGAAAGTAACATTATTTATTAAAGTAGCAACCCTAGCATTTAACCTCGTTGATTTTATAATTGTAATTAATTATATTATTGTTTCTTATATGGGCATGTAAATGCAGATGGGCGAATGGCCCACATTAATTGTAATTATGTAATTTATTGGGTACCAATTCATAATTATGATTTTGTTTAGAGTTTTGTAATTAATGTAGAGTTTACAAGACCTATCTTTCTTTTACATGAGTAAAATTTTGCTTCGGTAAGGTGAAGATATTTGTTAGATATTCTCTCTTTTGAGCATCTCCTAGATCTAACACTTGTTTTCCTCATTTTTTAAAGAGAATGGCGATATATTGGCCCATTGGGTTGAAGTGCATTGGGGTCACATCGATTAAATGCCTAATCTGAAAATCCAGAGAGGTACCCCACTAGGTGAGGAGAAAACATCTTTGTATTTTTACATGACCTTGTTCGCTTGCTTTTGCTGCATGGAGATTCTCTGTGTGGAGGTTGTGGATGTGGTTGCGTCCTTCTCACTTTCAGAGAAAATCAAGAAGCATACAAATTTCCTTGTTTAGGAGATGACCTTCATGATTACTTAAAAAAGATCAAAGAAATGGTTATAGGTGGAACTACCTCTAGTATCATGTACAATTGTTTTCCCTAAATAATGATAACACTATATTGAGTTCTAGACTCATATATAGCTTGACAATTCCACACGTATGGCTAGCCTAAAATAACATCATAAACTTCAAGGGGGGATATACCACACAATACTTGATCTTGGAAGGGCTTGATGTGATAGGGAAAGCAACACTATTGGCTGACATAAATATCTTTTTCTTGGTAGATCCACGTGATGGTGTATGGGTGTGGGTGTCGTGTTGTTGTAGATCCAACCACTTGATGACCTCTATCGAGATGAAGTTCTCTTGACTTCCTATATCGATAATGAAGTGCAACAGAGCACTTTTAATCCACATTTGTGAGTTAAAAAGGAACTCACCTTCCTCTGTTTCTTCAGGTACACTTGGTTGGAACTTTGTGATAACAACAATGGCACTAGGTTCTATATCAATGATAATCTTCCCCTTGTCTAGATTTGGTTTAGAGTCGAAATTTGCATTTGAATCTAATGCTTTCATATTAGAAACAAAATACTTGTTTAAGTGGCATTCATCGGTGTTATGCCAAGGACTCTTATGGAACTTGCACCACTTTCCCATCTCTTTCTTTGTCTTCCCATTACCCTTCTTTGTTTGTGGCTTATACAAGATGTCTTTGGGTGTCCCATCCTGACTTTTTCCTTTCTTCTATGGGTTGGGGTTTCCTTTTCACTCCTTTTATTATGAGGAATTCACAGATCCAATCTCTAACTTCATATGTTTAAATTTCTTCTCGATTTCGATAATCATATCGACACACAATGCCCAATGAGATGTCCAAAAACTCGATTTTGTATAGATGTATCTATGCAAACTACCATGGTACTTGACAACTATATGTCACTCGGAGCCTTTGATACCCAACTTGATGCATAAGATATGGAATATATCTGGCACTCTTTGGTCCCTCTCCTATTACAGTGTGGTCCATCTCGTGTACTAGTCATCATAGCTTCCAAAAAGGTAATATTATTTCTTAACATCCCTGAAAGTACTCCAGGTGGGTACGACCATAGACATTGTGGATTCATTTATAGCCTTTTTCTCACTCTAAGTATCCCACCAATAATTGGCACGAGGAACAACCTTAAGCAGTGCAAAGATAATATTTTCTCTATAAGAAAAAATGTCGACAAAAAATTACCCTTCTAACATATTTAACCATTTCTTTAGAGCATTTGCATCTACCTTCCCTTCAAATATAGGAATATCAAAACTAACTTGTATCTAGAAGGGGGCGACACCTCCAAAGTGTTTGATTGATGAATATGCATCGACTAACAACAACCATCGAAGGATCACGAAAAAATTATCCATCATCTCATTCTTTTGTTGTGTGAGGGATTCCTTGAGCATTAGTTTACTAGGATCTCCTGATTCCTATATTTCTTTTCTTATACCATCGGGCACCATCAAGGTTGGAAAGGATGGTCTTGTAATGGCTCATGTAGTTCAAGTCCCAACTCCTTATACTGTACCCTCATTGGGGAGATGCATAAAGAAATACATAAAGAGAAGATCACTTTGATAAAACTGATATGAATTTATGAAGAGAACAAAATGAAATACATATCTATTAAAAAGCACACAGATACAATAAAACTTGAGTTCTATTAATAAATGGAATGTGAAAAAAATGAAAAAAATGTGGAATGAAACAAAATCACTCGAATGGTGGTAGCTTACCTCTAAGAAGAGATGTGATGGCAATGCACATTCTCTAGAATGCATTATAATGAGCTTGAAAGGCCATTATTAACATAAAAAATTAATGAGGAAAACCTAAACATAGAAAATCTTCCCTAGGAAATGAAATATAGAAACATTTGTGGGCTCTGATGGGTTAGTTGGTACGCCAACTTCCCAGGGTTGTAACTTTTGGATACAATCTCTATTTTGCATGATCGATGGCCTATTAGAAAGGAATAACCAAGAAGTACACATTCTGAATGGGCCCAATCTAGATCCTAAACCTATTTCTTGGACCTTTCCACACTAAAAAACATCATTTAGGGCCCCAAAATGGCCTTAGAAGTTCAAGACCCAAAACTTTTTATAGAAGCACTGCCAAGATGGAGAACTATGCTTTGAGTCAGTGGAGTAGATGGGTTGTGACAACCCTTTTTGGTATACCTCTTGTAATTGTCATTATGAATTGTAATTCATGTAAATATTTTGGAAATGGAAATAAAATGTCTGGCTATGAGAAGTGGACATAGATTCAGAGTTTTGAGGAGGAGTAGCTTGGGAATTAGTTAAGTCAAGGTGCTTCATTTAATGGCTGCCATCTTTATGATTGGAATTAATGACTTGCATAGCAGACAGGGAGGTGGAGTATGGGCTTGTTCAATGGATGACAAGCCCATAGCACCCCTTCCTTGTGGGGCACACCATGTGGATAACATGCAAGGGACCATGAAGGGGTTGGTGGAAAAAGAGGAGTCGACAGAAAGGAAGGGGGGAATTCATTCATATTCAAAGAGTGAATTGCGTGCAAGAAAACAAGCATGATCAACATAAGAAAAGTTCAAAGTCATGGGTAGTGTGTAGTGAGTGTTGTATGTCAGGTTAGGTATACAAGGACTTGTAAGTGAACTCACGACATAGAAGGATAATGTTGGAATGAGCAATGGCACTAGAGCAGGAGAACACTAGGAAGCGTGGTTGAAGAGAGGAACTAGGTAGAAACACTCTGCCTTCTAGAATCTTTCAAGGTGAAGTGGATGGACATTAATGTACTATGGATTCGTGGATGAATAGGAGTAGTCACTGGAGGATATAATCTTGAACAGAGTGGGTTGAGATGGGACGGTCTTTGGATTCCTCTGTGATCAATTGATTCACATCAATTTTAATTCACTTGAGCACTTAATCTTCAAACTCTGAATCTAGCTCGAGGGTGGTTAACTAAAGGAAAGATAGTAATGTGATTAGCCTATGGTTGGGTGGAGAGTATAAGTCCCTCCCTTAGTTTCTAATAATTCACTTCATAAGAGAAGTTGCTTACTTGTAATCTATGTGTATTCATACTACACATGAATTGTGATATTATAATAAATGATGATGAATGCATGCAATACTCATTGAGGAATGGTATTGTTCCTAGTTGTTTTCAATGAAATGTAAGTGTGTTTGTTCTCATGGTTTGTGGGGGATTTGGAAAGCCTTGTGACTACTAATGTTTTCCTAAGAACAAGTGTAAATTACATAGTGTATGTGATTTTTGTTGGGTTCTTTTGTTTGTCACCATGTGTGATTTTTATTATTGATATACGTGAATGTTATAGATACCTAATATTTATATACTAGTGGAATTCTATGGTTATTGTTGGCAAGGAACTCCATATGAGTGAATCAGATAGAGCCTCCGGTTAGGAAAGATGAATACCTATTCCCTGTTATAGGTATGTTTAACACTTGGAGCATTGGCATGGGATTAGTGGATTCATTCCTTATTATATCAATGGTGCAGGTTATTGCTTGTCACCAAGATTGTCTCGTAATTTCATTTAAGTCTTAAATACTTCCATGTTGGTATTCATAGAAGGATTGACATTTATTGTTGGATATATTTACGTCTTGGGGAATAGATATGTGCCTCCATGGGGTAGGAGAATTAATATTTGAGGCCAGATAAATTTACATCTCGGGGAACAGAGATGTACCTCCATAGGACAGGAAAACTTGGTGCTAATGACAAAGTGGTGGATTGATGGAAGTGTGGGACAGGAAAATTTGGTGTTAATGACCAAGACATGAATTGACAAAAGCATGAAATAGGAAATTTTTTGTTATCTATCGTGCATATCCACATTGAACCACACCAAGGTTTCAAAGGGACTTCAGGGAAAAATGGGCAAGGTCAATAGAGGGCGTGTGACAGGAAAATTTTCGTCAGCTACCTCCAAAAAATTTCATTGTGTTGCAAAGGAAAGCCTATGATTTCATGTCTTGTAAATGCATTGGAATTATTAACAGAGGGTATAACAAAATGTAATCCCCATCGTTAAAGAGGAAAATGTTGTTCGCGCGGAGGTCTAGGACCCAATGGGACCCATATTTTCAGTTTAGGTTGTGGGTGCCACATGGGGAACTGAAGACACTTGCCTATGATGTGGCAAGGTTACCAACATGGCATATTGTCAATGTCACACATGGTATGTGGATATGGCCTCTTTTGGATAGCCAAGTGGCTATTTTTTGAATGACACATGACACCATTAGAGGATGCCATGTGGATCGGAGACATCACCCTGACATCATCATGATGTCAGCAGGGCATTATTGAATTGGGTGACATGGGGATTAAGTTAACATGGTATTTAAAGACACATGATGGAGGTATCATGTAATTCTTGTTGATCTAATGATTGTGATTTCTTACAGGGCTCAAACATGCATGGGTGTTAATGTCCTATCTATCACCCAATGTGATTATGCACTTTTAAATTAATGAGATAAACATTTGTGGTTCACATTGGGTGAAAAAATAATCGAAGTTTAAGTTGTATTAGTTACCGATGCATCCAACAATATAATTTTCATAAAAAAAATGATATTCAAGTGGTTCATTTCTCTTAGGAGTATTGGGTAAACATAAGTTGCAAGACAAAAATTTTCCCTTGTTACTTAATGCCAAAATGTATGGAGCTTCACAGAGGATTAAATGAGTGCCATTCTTAAAAGCTATGGCGGTGGCGCTAAGATACTGTGACATGGATGGTGACACAGTGGGATTCACATGAAGTAGTAGTGCCACGTGAGTGCCACATGGTGAATCATTTCTAATCTGGGAGAGTTATGGGGCTCAAACTTCAAGTGGCAATAACTTCCAATCTAGAGGACGGTTTGAGATAAAACAATGTAAACTTTGAAACGGGAACTATAAACTCAAAATGGGAACTCTCACAAAAAAACCCTTAAAAGACATGAAAAACAATGCTAAAAATGAAAAGTGTGTATACTGGAACGATGGTTTTTTTTTAGGGTCAATTTTGAAAATGTTTTAAAAATGGCAGTGAAAATGAATTTTTTTGTGCAAAAATTGTGCAGAAAACACCCTGAAAAGGAAAAGTGTTGATACTGGAACGAAGGTTTTTTTTTTTAGGGTCAATTTTCAACATTTTAAAAAAATGTCAGTAAAACCGAATTTTTATGTGCAAAAAACACCCTCAAAACAAAAAGGGTTGATGTTGGAATAACACTTTTTTTTTTCTAGGGTAAATTTACAACATTTTGAAATAATGGTGTAAAAGATTTTATCATGACTTCGAAATACATTCAAATTTCAAAAGAATAATGAAAACATAAAATTAAAAATTAAAACAATGAAAAAAAATAAAAATAAAAAGTGAAAAAAAAATAGCAAAACATAAATAAAACTAGCAATTGTCCCAAAAGGTACAAAGAGAGGCCGATAGGATTATTAAATTGGAATTGTTGAATTTTTCTAGAAGAGATGTTGGTTCAAGCCTAACGGATGAGCAAATTGAGTTGGCTGAAAGCTTTTTAATTGTTTTTTATTATGGTAAAATTATATTGATAATTCATTGGTTTTACTTTCAAAAGCTTGAAGGAATTTGAAGAGCAGGTATAGAATTGCTTTGTGAGATTTGATCCCAAAATCATTGATTTGTAAATACATACTCAATGAAATGTTAATTGGTTGAAACCCTGCACAAATGTTTGATATAAGAAAATAAGCTGAAAAGGTTGAAAAGCTTAGTCCGTCTATTCATTTGTGTTGGATGTTTAGTCAAAACAATTTCAATCTCCTGAGACATACAAGCTCCCAGAATTAGCAGACAATTTAGAAGGAAATGCAACAAATTGAGTTAAAGTTAAGTTGAGATTAAAACTTGCTCACAAACAACATTGTAGAAATCTTCAGGAGATGTTCCACTCTGAATCATCTTGTTGAATATGTCATCACATGAATTTGACAATTGAACAGTATTTTTTATTCTGTGTACCCTATAGAAAAGTATGAATTTGTGCATATTAGGCCAGACTATCCAGATTATGGAATCCCAATTTCCCAGTGGGTAGTTCTGTGTATGGCATTTGTACTTTTGATGACTCCAATGACAATGAACAAGTATAATCAGTTGGAAAGCATCAGGGGAAACGATATACCAAATCCACATTTTTCCAAATTACAAGTTAAACAACAACCCACATAAGGAAACAAATTTAACAACCATCACTTACTTCAATTTGAAGGGTACCTTACAGTGTGTATGCAAGATTGCAATGGATTCGGCCCCAAAAAAATGCTACTAGATCTTAACAAACAGAGCCATAAACCTGAAAATGTTTCAATAATAGGACCTGCTCGTCGAGATTCTCGGTTCAAATCCAATGGAAAACCGGGGAGCAGGAGTGAGCCAGGAAGTTGTGGGTGGCGTGAAGCTAGCATGTAGTCTGGTGGGAATATTCGACGCGGTGGGGATTTATAACTTGGGTAGGGTTAGGCATGCAAACCTTACTCGAGAGTCAAGCAATAAGACAGAGGAGCCTCTACCACCCTCCTTAAGAGGTGAGGTCTAATAAATGAACCTTGACAATGTAATATGTAAGGAGAATGGGTGGCAAGAGGGTTTGCCATATCATATCCTTCCCTCATTAGTATGGAAATAAAATCACATTAGGGCAACAATAATAATAACTTAAAATAAAATTACAACTTCTTTAATTTTTATAATTTTTTTTAATCTTTACCATATAAAAAATAAGATGCTTATTTAAATCTATAAACGATTTTTTTTATGATTAAAAAATAATTTAATAATAAAATATTAATAATCATTTATATTATTCCATTCATTTCTTATATTTTTATAGCGCAACACACCTTGAATAAGAGATTTTTACCACTCTATAGATTCATATAACAATATGTGAGTACAGCTTTCACTCGAGAGCAATATACACCATGTTTTCCAACTTTGGCCACCATTCATCTCTTATATTTGTAGAGCGCAACACACCTTGATTGAGAGATTTTCACCACTCTATAGATTGATATAACAATATGTGACAATATGTGACTACAACTTTCACTGGAGAGCAATATACGCCACGTTTTCCAACTTTGGCAAAACAATACCATAACTATGTCGTTAGGATAAAGTATGATAAACTATAGACGTGACAATGACAAAGAGCATACTCAAAAGTTTTTGAAGTAATTCATCGTTATTTTTCTCGACCGATATACACCATGTTTTCCGACTTTGGCCAAACAATACTATAACTATGTTGTTAGGATAAAATTGCTATGGCAAAGAAGATGTCACTATTAGTCTTCTCTTTCTTTGGTATAAAATTAATTGTTAAAGAATGAGTGACTTTCCGCCATGTATGATTCCCGAGGTGCCATGGGATGTTAATACTTCTTCCCAATAAAATTTGGGTGGTTGGTTAGCTTGAACTCATCTCTATCATGCTTAATTACTTAAAGATCTATCATTTTCTCAGGTCAAAATAGAAATTCATCCTTCTCTGCATTCATAAATTTTGGTTTTAAGGGCGGTATAGATTCTGTTCAAGAAAGAGCCGAGTCAAATTATTCACAACTACTGAGCACCAGTCGATTGAACAATCCAAAAACCTTTGCCATTTATATTTTTATCGATTATTTTCCAACTTTTGAACAGTCAGGAGTATCCTTTTTATTAAAATCGAAATACCCTATCCTTTTAGATTTAAAGTTGTAATCCCTGATGAAGAAATGCTACAGTGCAAACATTTTCTATAACAAATTACATGGTATGTTGAGTGTTTGTAATGGCTGCCTGCTTCATGCGGTGGAAAGCTTCCACACAATCGATACACAACTGTTTCGGATCCCTAATCACTTCCGAAGCCACATTCACTACAAGTACCACGTTTTCCATGTAGCTCTGAAAGTGTATAGTTACTGACTGCAAAAGCCAGGACAACACAACAAAATCATCAGTTGAATCAAAATTTTCCAGTTATTATTAAACCATATCAATATAGAGAAATACTTCTTCATCCATATGTCAACATGAGGGTGTCCAAACACCGTTGGAATCAGATGAACGATTGGGTTACCAAAAAGTTGCACCTCCTCTACTGGCCCAACTATGTTGGAGAAAGAAATACTTGTGCGTGAGATCATTCTGTAGGTCACAGCGGTAGCCGCCTGTCATCCATTATCATTATTAACCCCAAATTTAAATAATAATAATAATAATATCGTAATTTTCATGCGGACATGTATAGATTTTCACACCTGCAAGCTTCATCAGTAGTTTCCCACTGGCATAAGTAAAAGGTGCCTCCAGAGATAACTTTTTTCTCCTTGTCAAGGTAGTTGCAGCGAGAACATAATCCAAGGGATTCTGCTGTTTCACCATGGGAAGACGAAGGATCATATACCCTAAGTTATTACCCCACCTTGGTGCCTCCAGAGATAACTTTTTTCTCCTTGTCAAGGTAGTTGCAGTGAGAACATAATCCAAGGGATTCTGCTGTTTCACCATGGGAAGACGAAGGATCATATACCCTAAGTTATTCCCCCACCTTGCTCCTCCACTCCTGCCATATTTCATCTTGTCAGCCACATCCTGTAATTATAGAGAATTGCAATAAGAAGTTTTCATGCCAACTGTCATCCACATTTCATAGATTTTAAATAACTTGTGAAAAAGTCACAGGGAAGCCGCAACATAGTTACCAAGTTCGAATTCGAATTTGAATACGAATTCAATTCCATACGAAAAAAATTCGACTCTCTAAAATATAATATGGAAAAAATTCGCGAATATACATCTTACATTATTATTAATAATATTTTTTCTTAAATTTTGAATAATTTAAATTAGCAATTATGAATTATATTATAGAATTGCAAATAAAATTAGACATTAAAATTAGTAGAAACAATTCCTTTTTAATGGAAGTGAATGAGATATTGCAATTAGGAGAAACAACTCCTAGTCAATGGAAGTGAATAAGATAAAATGGCCAGAACAAACTCTTTAACATTAAAAAAAGACACCCCTAAAATTGTTGATTGGTCAATCAAAAGATAGTAACTAATGTTGTAGTTTTTAATGATAAATATTTAGGTAATTTTCTAACTACTAAAATAAAATATAGATAAAAAATCATCAAATTAGAATTATCAAGAATTATCAAATTAGAATTCTTGTTGTTTTCTTAAATTTTCAAATGGAAGTGAATAAGATATTGAAATTAGTAGAAACAACTCCTCTTGGTCAATCAAAAGATAGTAACTAATGTTGTAATTTTTAACGATAAATATTTAGAAAATTTTCTAATTACTAACTGAATAAAATATAGATAAAAAAAAAACATCAAATTAGAAATATCAAGAATCATCAAATTAGAACTATCTTGTTATTTTGCTAATTGTTTAAAAGATTTAGAAACCATATAATATATTTTCCTTACAAATTTCTTAAAAACAAACAACTAAATTACAACCAATTTTATTATGAAAATTCCATTTACATTACTTACTCACCAAAATATTATATGAAAGAAATTAAAATTAAAAAGAAAAATGACCAAAGAAAATATTTTATTGTGAAAATGAGAAATTAAAAAAAAAAAAAAAAAATTAATGTAAAAATGAAAATCTAATATAACAACTATTTATTTAGTTTTTATATAGAATTTTTTATTTTATTTTTACTATAAAAATAAAAAAATCTTCAAACAAACAATGTAAAAAGATTAATAAAATTAATAGCAGGTGAAAGTTACCAACACATCAAAATAAATTTGATAAAAATAAAACAAACCGTCAATAACATCCTTGTCCCTTCTATCTTAAGTATTGTCTAACTGTCTAAGTGGAGGGATCGACCAGCAAGAAGAATTAAGTTTAAAAGGTTCAATATTCTACCATTGCATGACGAAACTAACTCACAAAAATTGGAGTACGACTTCTTGAAAAACACAAATCAAAGAAAATTTAAAAAATAAATTTGACATTGTAATGTGTCCGAACCGATCTTCAGCGTATTAATGGCCGAGTCGGACCGAATTGCCGAATTTTCGAATTCTTGAGGCCGATTCCGCCGAATTTGGTAACTATGAGCTGCAAGAATCAATCATTCCTGCAAAGCAAGAATTTGTAATTGCAGAAATTAAAAGGGGGAGATAAATGCAGTACATGAAGTCCTGGAACAGGTCTTGTATTCAATAAAATTGCTGACCGCACGGGCAGATTCGATGGAAGATGTTTCTTACCATCAAATTCTCTGTCTTCTGATTTTGAGATTCCTTCGGCCTTGGCTTCTCCAAATTAATTACAAGATTCAAAATAATATTCCCATCAGGAATGATTTTATTCAAAAGACTAAAAAGAGGGCAACTGACCTTTTATAATTATAACGATTATGTTGTCCCAGAGCATTTAATACCAAATATGCACTAGGTGTGCTGGAAACCCCCCCATTCCCTTTAAAAGATTAAAGATCTGCGTCTACAGACTGTATTCGCGTTCCATATACCGCAAGATCCCGGCTAGAGTCATTGCCAGCATAACATCATTTGTCGTCTGCCATTCTTTAACAGCATCAACGTTCAGCTCAAAGATCTCATTGAAGAAGAACAGTGCTTGCCAAAAGCCAGGGAAGAAGAACAGCAACAACCACTGGCAGACTATTAACTCTGAAGCCAAGAGTGACATAAAAGAATGGGAAAAAACAGTGAAAATATCTTCAAGAGTGACAATGGGAAAAAGCAGGGAAAAAGCAGTGAATATATCTTGCACTGGGAGGTGAAAAGAACGCAACTCAACCGATATTTGGAAAACGCGATCACACTTCAAATCAATGGTTGAAAGTGTCTCGCCTGATCCAATGGAGGAGGGTAAAAGTGTTGACAATTGTTGATGCATAGGAAGGCCTATCGGCCTAAATATATATTAAAAAAAAAAACATAAAATTAAAAATAAAAAATAAAAAATCAAATATACAAAAAAGCAAACATAATAAAAAAAAAAGACGACAAAAAAAAATCAATCATAAAAATGTAAAAGAAAAAAACAAATTAACCTATAAAACATAAGAATTAAAAAACTATATATATATATATATATATATATATAAAGAATTATTATAAAACTAAAAAAAATTAAAAAAAAAATAAAAAAACTATAAAATTAAGAAAGTAAAAATAGAAAAATTTTAAAAGGCACGTAGAAAAACTAAGAAAAACAAAAATTAAAACAATTCAAATTAAAAAAATAGAAAATCAAAAAAAATAAAAACTACTAAAATTAACATTAAAAGCATAAAAAAGAAAACCTAAAAAAATATTGAAATTAAAAAAAAAAAAGAAGCCAAAAACCATTTAAAATTTAAAAAAACATACATATTTTCAAATTTATAAATATATATATATATATATATATATATATATATATATATATATATATATATATATATATATATATAATTTAAAATATATATATATATATATATATATATATATATATATATATATATATATATATATATATATATATATATATATAAAATTAAAAAAAACTTTTAAAATTAACTTTTATTTAAAAAAAGGGTTCAATTTAGCTGTCGTCAATCATCCAGGGCCGCGCCCCCACGGGCGGTCGGGTAGTGGCTGGTCGATTCCCAAAATCATCCATCCATTTCATGGTTGTCCGTGCAGTCGTGCCACCAAGGGCCACACCCCCACGAGTAGTCGAGCGGTGGTTGGGCGATTCCTCGTCTCACGCTTTTTTTAAATAAAACTTAAAAAAAAACAACTATAATTTTTATAAACAATTTTTTCTTTTTTTAATGTTTTAAATAAGAAATTTATATTTAAAAAAAAATATTGAAAGTTTCTTTTAAAAATAAAAATAAAAAAAATTCCCATATTTTTTTTTAATAAAAATTATTTACTTTAAAACAAAAAATAAAATGTATGTGTGCTTTTAATATATATATATTTTAATTTTAACCATTTTTTATAAAATATATGTAGTTTTATCAAAAATTTTAATGTTTTTTTAAATCAAAAATAGATATATATTTTTAATTTTTAATATATATATATATATATATATATATATATATATATATATATTTTATTGTTTTTTGGTTTTTTATTTTTTTATTTGAGTATATTTTTGCTTTTGTTTTTGTTTTTGTTTTTTAAGTTTTTAATCTTAGTTTTAGTAATTATTTTTTTTTTTTTAAATCTAGTTTGGTTTTAATACTTTTTTTTTTAGATTTTGTTATTTTTTTTTTATTTTTCTATTTTTACTTACTTAATTTTATAGTTTTTTAAATCTTGTTTTATTTTTTTCTAAATTCTTTTTTTGTTTACTAGATATTTTCTTTTTTTTACATTTTTATGCTTTTTTGTCTTTTTTATTTAAAGTCAAAAAATAGGTCTTTTAAAAAAAGGGCATGATGCAGAATCGCCACATTTTTAAATCAGCATGCAAATCACTAACATTCTAAAATGTAATGTACACAAAAAAAATTAAACTGCCAAAAACTATGCTCTAAAAAAAATATGTGTTCTACATCACCCCTTTTCAAAATCGGGTCACTTTTTTGCTATCTCTACGAAATAGGTAACAATATCAGTACCTGTTTCAACGTTTACATTGTTATAAATTTTATATCGTTGGAAAGCTCTCGACATGTTGAAAAGTGTAACTACATTCAATCTTCATAATGAAATGTAATTAGATTTTATGTAATGTGATATAAAGAAGAAAAATAAATTTATTTTATTGCTTGCTTCATGGGTTTCATGAGCAAGAGATTTTATTCTTGAGTCAAGACTCCCACTGAGAGTCTTTAGGAATCATTTTTCATCTAGTCATAAAATGAGTGTCATTGTCATGTAATGAAGCCATGTTACACTTTGTAAAAGGTCAATATTGTCTATGTAAAGTATCCTCCAAGACCTTGTCACTTATCCTCTTCAAGTTAGCCTGCAACGATGGAAGAACACGATAGAAAACTTCGGCCACACAACTTGTCATCATGTCGGCCTAAGGGTCAAGATTTTATGTGTATAAGTGGCCTCCCTTGACCTCACTTGAAGACAAGAAACTCAACAAGCATTCAATGAAGAAGCGTGAAGAAGAGGTCAAGTATAAGTACAAAGAAGAGGTGAAGGAATAGTGTGAAGAAGGGGCTACAAAGGGAGGTACAAAGATAAGGTTCTTCTGGGCATAGCGAAAGGTATTCTTCTGGGGCAGTGAAAAGGAGGTTTCTTCTGGGGCAGCGAAGAAGATATTCTTCTCGAGCAACAAAGAGGAGGTTTCTTTTGCGCATTGAAGGAGGTTTTTTTTGGGGGAAACGAGGGAACGATTCTTGTGGATACTTTTTCTAGGTCACCGAGATAGATATCTAAATACCAAGATTGTCTAGAGGAAGCCAGTGAAATCATAGAGACGGAGTTTCTCTAGGAGAAGTCAAGAAGAAGTAGTGTAAAGGATAAAGATCGAGTTTCTCTAGAAGGATCCGAGGAGAGCAGTTCAAGATCAAGAAGAAATTCGAGAAAGGGAAGGGGCAGAGCACAAAGGTTAGTGACAAGGTTCTTGGGAGGATAATAGTGTCAAGGTTATCTTTCATGCTCTTGGTACTCATCAATTGAATATCTAGAAGAAGAACTTTGATTGTGTTTTCCTCTCAAGAGGTGAAAGGTTTTGGCCCTCATGTAACATCCTTGGTGGAAAATTCATGTAATAAAAGTTAATAAATGCAAAATAAGACCATGGGTAACAGACACTTATTCCAAGCTAAATGTTGGGAAAAGATATCCTAGTGGACATCATTGGATGTGTGTTTTGGTGAAGAAAAAATGGTAAAGGTTAAGGCAAAGGCATTGAAAGGAAAAAAGACATTTTTGGCACATTTATTTATGAAAATAAAGGAAATAGGAAAAAAGGAAGGAAAAAGGTCATAGGTTGCATGTGAGGAGGAAATTGAAGGAAAATAATGGAAAATGACGAAAATAGAGGCCTCGTTAATAAAAAGGCTTCTGAGGATGATTGGGCATGCTTGATCAGTCTTAACCTTTTGTCAGTTCAAGTTTGGAGCTCTTTAATTATCCACTCTCTCTCTCTCTTACTCTTAGTCACTTAGATTTTTCTTGGAGCACTCTAGCTTTGGATCAAGGAAGGAAAAGAAAGAAAAAGGAAATATAGGAAAGAAAGGGTGAAGGAGGAAGACCAGGATCAAGCAGCTTCAACAAGAATATTTGTAGGTAACCTCTTGCGTGTTTGATTTCCTAGCTGGTTTGAACATGCATGGCTTTGCATGTTGGTGTATGGTTCTGTTGTTGTCGGTGGCATGGTTTTGTCGGGTTATGACAGTGGTTTTCAGCCTAGCCTTTCCTTTCTCTAGATTTCATCGCGTTGGGATGTTTATTTCATTTTTGAGCTTTGGTTTGCCGGGTGGATTTCAGAATACGGGGCAGAGGTGGTCTCAAGGTTCATTCCCAAAGGCCTAGGAATCCCTTGACTAATTTTGGTGGGATCAATGGTAAAGCCCGAGGGAGAAGTCTCGGTTTAGGGCCTAATGATCCCTATTTTGATTGTGGTAAATCCTCAGAGATTGATATCGGTTTAGGTCCTAGTATTTGGGATTGGATTGTGATAAAGCCTGAGAGACAAGGAAACGAAGAATTCCTCAAGGATAGTGATGGATCCCGAATGGCATTCCAAGTTTGATCTAGTTGTGATTGGAGCATCGGTTTTGGTGTGATCATGGTTTGGTGAGGGTGGATCTGGTTTAACATCTAGATTCCCTTAGTTGTTCTTGGATTGGTTGTTCTATGAATTCATGCATTCATGCTTGGAATATGGCACGAGGGTGACTGGATGAAAGAGAGATTTGGTTCAGCCATGTCTACGGTCGGGTGGTACATCAAAGCCCCAAACCTGGTCAGATATTCCTATGATTAATAAAATCTAAGTTATCTTACTTTTGTACTTGTTTATATGCGGATTTAATGGTTGTCATATGTCTAATATTTATATGGTTTAATGCTAGTTATAAGCATGGTTATGTGATTGGTTCATGTCATGGTTATTTCATGTATTTACTTGTAATTGTTGAAGGGATGGATGCAAGACCTAACTAATGATATAATAGTTCAATGGAGAATGATGTGATCCTTATGGTTATGTTTCATAAGTTATTTAAGTAATTTATGCTTTGTCTTGTATCTTAGAAGTGTAGGTTGCATTGATGCCAAGTGTTTGACAAAATGTCAGTCTCGGTCGGGGATGCTCAGGCCTATTCCTGAGGTGGATTTTTATTTATCAACATTGTTATCATGTCCTTGATGGATTATGAAGGTTGTAGCAACTTATGAGAAGAGGTCATGATTCTAGGCTAGAAAAGTGGCTCAAACCTTGGGGTCACTAGCACAGGTCTACTGAGAAGAGTTCCGGGTCGCTGGCACAGAGGCCTATGCGAGTGACTTTGCGTTTTTGGTCACTATATTTCCTATAGCATGAGAGTGAATTTGGGTTAAAAGGCTTAAATCATTAGTGGGACTCAGGGACAAGCTTTCTTAGTGGTTAACATGTATTTTGAGGGTGTTTTATTGATGTGTAAGGGTATGTTTGATATGTTTCATGGATTCCATTTACTTAAGGTCACCTAGGAGATTGAATCCCTTAGTAACCTCTCTCATCACATGTTGTCTCAGGCTGGTTTCTTGGGTGGACATGGGAGGAGGGGGTATTTCATAGTGGTGCCAAAGAGTTTGCGCTCTCTTTGGGTCATATTTGATACCCAGAGTGATATCAGTGCATGGTTGCACTCTTTTTGGGTGAAGGTGATTGGTCGTGAATGCATGTCAGTTCCATGTGTGTTTCTTACACTTGCATTCCATGTGCTTGTTGCACTGCATCATGTTGATCATGATTGTAGTAAGGTTGTCATGAGGAACTTGATGTGATTGTGTGGGATGCATCATGAGAAGTATATGAGTGGTTACATGATTATATGCAACTTGATTACATCCTTGTATGTTAGGTTGCATTCTTGTATGTTTGATTACATGTATCAGTCTTGTAGATTGGTTACAAGAATTGATCACTCATGCTCGACTACATGAATTCATGCGTTTGTGTATTTGATTAGGCATTTCTTATGCATGTTTATGGTTACATGTGGAAATGTGTACAATGGAGTAATGGTTGTTGTCATGCATTAATTCATGGTTTGTGTAGTTGATATGGTCACACATTGATGACTGGACTCTAGCTAGAGTGATGTGTATATGGTTTGGTACTCATGTGTTATATGTCTATATGTCGTTGTCATGCATGTATGGTATTGGTTATAGTTATGCCTGAATAGTAGGTCAAACATTCCTTATGAAGTCATGGTATGCAATATAGGTCATCAGGGTGATATTGGTATGTTATGATGCTAATGTGTTGGATGAGATAGAACATGAGATGAAAATCATCATAATGAGGTTGCAACATTAGACTTTGGGGTAAGAGCACATCATCATACAGGTATTGTATGTTGGCATGTAGGTATGTAAGTTAAGGATTATTATATGCATTAGGTTTATGTACATGTCTTTTGATGTTATGATTACATTCATGATAGATGTTAGTTGATTAGTGTAGTTATATGCACATGTGTCAGATAGTCAAGAATGATAGTAACATGTATTTCTATGAATTGATATTGTGGTTTTACATTAGATAAACTTATGATTAGGTTATATGTTGTTGATGAGCATGATATATAGCTTATTTTTGTTATATGTTATTAACTTGATGATTAGGGTTATCTCATTGAGATCTTGATGTTATAATTTGGATTGGCCATATGTGAAATGGTACATTGCATTGAAAATATTGATGTTATATGTATTGTGTTAAACTGGATTGGCCTATGCAGATGGTTATGGTTGCGATATTCATGTATGAGCCGAAATATTTTTAATTTGGTATCGTAATAATCTAGACTGGTCATACCTATGTGATTTCTATGCATAAATTATAAATGCTTATGAGCTTATGATGTGAACACGTTATTTAGTTACTGTTACAGGTATCATGATTTATGTTTGAGTTTATATGTTGCGAAGTCTTATCGTACTAACTAGCTTCATTGTGCAGACAAGATAGCCTCCCCTGAGATATTGTTAGGTACAAGTTTTCTTATGTCGTATATTTGGTGCTTGACTATTTGATTATGTTGTCTAGTTGATTAATTTAACATGGTATGGTTGCAAGTTGGTTGGATGTTTGATGAATTGCATAATATGAGTATGTGTTCAAATGATCTTGTTTTGTGATGATTGCACTAACACATATGTGTTGAGATAGTTGATATGTACTTGAGTGTAAGTAGATGATAGTTGTAGCATTGTGTCTAATGACTATGAGTTGACTATGGGTTATGACATGATTGTTTGTAAAAGTTGATTTCAAATTAATAGATATGATTGTCTTGATATTTGGAACATGTGGTTGACATGTGTGAGCAGTTGTAAGAAACATGCTTGGTATTAGAGTGACAAGGTAATGGTTGATGTGTTTATATAACTAGCAATTGGGTGTTGTGATAGTACGTAGTAATCCTTGATTGCAGCAAGGTAAAAAGGTAAAAGGAAGGAATTGGACGAGAATTCTTTTGGATATGTTTGGAAACCTTAATTCCAAATGAATGAGTGCTTTGCATACAGAAATTATTCTTAACCTTGATTTTCTCAGACATTATGTGGCTATGTGCTAGACTCATGAACATGTACTTGACAGGTACACTAGATAGAGGTGGATATATCAAGGGGATTGGAGTCCCTTGAGAGATGACATGGATGTGTTTAGTTGCAAGAAATTTGTGTGGCACAAAAAGATAAGGTAAATGGTGTATTGCTATGTTTATTTACGCATTGACAATTATGTGTATATGATAGTGTAATGCAAGGAGTTGCATGGCAAGAGATATTGTCATGAATTTTGAAGAAGCCTCAGGTTGAGATATTCTTGGGAACCATGGGAATTGAATCATGGTGTTTATTGTTAGTCTTGTGCTTTTGGTATTTTGTGATTGTTGCGCTTTATTTGTGATTTTGAGTGTGTATGGTGCATAGTTATGACACTTTATTATGTTGTCGTGATGTTGTTGGTTTTCATTGTTTTATTCTTGATTGTTTCTTGTTTTTCCTCTTATGTTTTAAGTCTATGGAATTGGTTTGAGGAAGAGGAAAAGTTAATGTGTTATAGACATTTTTGTGCCTTACAGCATTGAGCATGAAATGTCCATAATCTAAGGGATCCAAAGTCCCTAAACATGTTGTTCCTACCCCTAGAGGAATAAGGCTAACAAACCACAACAATTCACAGAAGTTCTCCACCAGAAACTACTCAAAAACAAGTCAATTCAGGATCATGTCAATGGCTCCACTGGCTATCTGCGCTGAATGTCAAAGCCAACACTGGCTACCTGCGTTGAATGTCAAAGCCAACACTAGCTACCTGCGCTGAGCGAGAGTGGACATGTGGCAGGCTCATTTCTCAAGGTGTCAAAACCCAGGAAGCTTCCAAAATGACACTTGCCTCAGGGAATTCGACTATGATGAGTAAGAGGTTCCAAATCTCCAAGTGGAAGCAAGAACCTCCAAGTGGAATCAAGAACTGACAGAGGGAGAGGACACTAGTCGGATCTCAAGCTGACTCATCCTCTCTTCAAACATCTATATATGGATATCTCCTCCATGAGATCTAGGGGCTGGAATTTTGCTATTGCAAAGAATTGTTGTTAGTTTGAGACTGGAATCATTGGGTGCTTAATACTTTGAAGGGAGGTGAAGATAGGAATTCCATTTTGCTGGGAAGGAGATGCTGGATTGGAGCCCTCTGGGTTGTATCTCTTCCTGAACCTTGTTATTCATCAATAAAGCTATCTTGGTTTTCTCCTATATACTGATGTATCTTTGATGTATGATTGCATTAGTATGTTTAGTTTACTTCTAATCCTGAACTAGTTATGATTATGAATCTATGTCTTTGTGTAGTGTTCTTCTCTTGTGATCTTGCAGAGACCTGTTGAAGCTGGGCGAGCGAGAAGGCAAGTAGCTGGGAACTCCCAAAGAGAAGAGAAACCGGATCGAGGGACAAACAGAAGACACCGGTTAGTCCATCCATCTCTCTTCATTCTTAATTCATAAAGCAAGAATACTAGAATAGCTGTCTCTGTTTGTTGCTAAGGCACTGTCACACCTTAGGTGGATAGGATCGTCCTGCATAGGCATTTTTCCCCACAACAAATTGGCGACTCCACTGGGGAGATTTGTTTATCATTTTATTTGTGTCTCTATCATTGCTTGTTTCATAGACTCAACAGCAACAATCGAACTGCTTCTGCTATTCTCAGTTGCAAAGTAGATAGTTGTTGCCTTGATCCAATCACTGGATTTGTCTATGATCTGAACAATGGACTCACAAATGATTTGATGATCCTTTGTGATAGATCTTAGTACCCCCTCAAAGCATCCCTTTGATTGTACCTTGCTTGTTGCTTTTATTTGGCCTGAAACCGTTGATTAATTAGCAATCTGTGACGCAGAACCCAGTGAGAAACTCTCGTTTCTCGTTCAGCACGAACCCTATGAAGGGATTCTGCATTTCAACGCAGGTCCCGTGAAGGCCACCTGCGCTGAATGTCAAAACCCCTGTGTTGAGGTTGCCCCTGATCCAGTTTTGCCTTGTGTAGCTGGGGTTATCTGCTCTCCGTTGCCCTGTTTTGATCTCTGATTTTTGCAGCCTGTAACCAGCATAGGTACCAGTCTGATAACTCCTTTTCTCTGCTTAAATTCCGCCTCCTTTTGTACAAAAAGACTGTGAGTGTTTTTATGTGTTTGTGGCGTCATTCACAGTTTTCCTTTGCATGAGTGAAATAATCATCATGTAGCCCTTGATTCAGATCTATTGATTGTGATCTTAGGAGAGAGTTCATTGGCTGTTTACAGTTGATTATACATTTGCTTTTGCTTATTGGTTGGAGTTTGTCTCTTTTAAGTGTTGAAACAAGTGTTCATTTCGAAAGTCGTAAAGTGTTGTAGTCTCTTCTACCCTTTCTGATTTCGAAAAAGTAAATTTGTTTGTACTTGTCATTTAAAAGCAAATTCAAAGTTGTACAAAAAGCTTTCTTTGTAGGCATCAATACTAAGAAAGAGGAAAACAAACACCTGCATTGTGCATTTGCATCTTGATAGTTTGCATGTTTGATTTATGAAAAGTGCATTAGAGTGTGCTGATTGCTCTTTGAGAAAAGATGGTGTCTTTCTTTTCCCTTAGTAGCTAGGATTTTCAAAGTTGAAAAGATATAAAGCTTGCTTATCATCTTTAGACTGCATTTAGGAATTGTATCATACATCTCGTGGTGATCCAGAAAGGCAAACTTCTAAAAAGATCAACTTAAAATAAACTGAATGAACTTAACAACGCTTTGCAACATAACGCACAACATAGAGGTCTAGGCTAGAGACGTGTTCCGGCATCGTAAAGCCTGGTGACTGTCGATCTCGTTGAAGGTGGGTGATTCCTCCTGAGGGACGATAGCGCCAGTACGGATTGTGCTCCCACGTACCGTCGCGTATATATTGGGAGACCCCTATAGGAATACAACCTTTATCCTTAGGAAGCCGTGTCGGCCGCCCTACTGATCGCAATGCACTGAACACAGCATTCAGGAAGATCGACCGCCCATACCCTAAAAAATATTCTACGGTTTTGCGAAAAGTTTGGCACACCCTCTGCCTAGAACTCCAGAGCAGTTCCTTTTGGCCTTTTTCAGACTCTATAACAGAAAAAGTCCATCCGAGCATTTGTCACTTCGGGCTCGTTAAAACATCGAAGGAGACTAGAGTCATCTTTAGCTTTTTCTCGACTCTTTAAAAGTGAAAAAGCAAGTTTTGTCTAAAGCGTCATTAACAATTTATTTTAAATGGAACAACCACCCTTTATTCTCGCGTTGATCTTTAGGTTGAAAAGATGGAGCCCACCAACCAAGGAATTCCCCTTGGTGGAAATCCTAGTCCCTTCTCCTCTTGGGGAGATGTTGGTGCGCCCCACATGGCCACATTGTCGCTTCCAGGACTAACAATTGGCCTACCAGTCTGGCTCTTTTCAACCAATGTCGTTCAGAACACCACCATTCCTGAACAGTCAAGTCAACAGTTAGACCAGACCAGAGTTACCCACCAGCCTTCTACTTCGTATAATTCTTCCTCTCCTCCTTCCTCTTCGCTTGACGGAATTGGTAAAACAAAAAACCGAGTTCCTAAGGAGAAGAAGGAAAAGAAGAAGAAAGAGAAGAAGAAGAAGGAGCCAAAAGTGACTGGGGGAAAACAAGTGTCGTCTAACAAAAATCCACACACAGCACTGACTAGGCCTAAATCGCAATGTGTCATATGCAAGGGAGACCACTTCCACAGAGATTGTCCCTGCATCCCTCGGATACTAAGGGACTGGTCTCCCCGTTTGCACAACTCGGTGGCGTCAACCACTGATAGCCATGTTGACTGCTCACCGTCAACTAGCGGGAGTGAAGCCCCAGGACAGAGAGGGAAAGCTAAATTTCCCTGCAGACTGTGTTAAGGCGATCATGCCATCCACCGTTGTCCCTTCTTAGATGAGGCAAAAAGAGTTCTGGAAGATCACCTGATTTTACGAGCGCAACTTCCTCCTGGATATCAAAGGCTCCTGCCAAGTCCTTCGCTAGTTGAGAACCCGACCGACCCGCTCAGGTGGTCAGCCGAAGCACCTATCATTGAAGATGAACCATCTGAATCCATACCTGACGAAAGTCAAAAGGTTGAGGTGGCAGTTGACCCGGTTTTGCCTTCAGAGGCTCTATCCTCGAATGATACCATCACAGAGGAGAATAAAGACGACACCGTCCAAATTCTCTTCATCAACATTGACTCCGATGAACAAGGGAGCAATGGCCCCATTCCTTTATCACAGGAAGGAAGTTCGTCAGAGCGATATCCGGCCGTTTATTCTGTCCCACCACCAAGCAACCTAGTTGTCTCGTTCGACTGGAACCAACTAGGCAGACCCCGGTTGCCAGCCAGTATACCATTCAGAATTATCGTTCAAATATACAGAATGGTAATGGCTGGCACTATCATTGATGAGGGGGCATCTGTGAGTATCCTTTCCTCTATTGCTTGGAAAGCGCTTGGTTCACCAACGCTTTTGCCTGAAATGAGAAATCTATCAGGCTTTGATAAAGGAACCAGTCGACCTTTAGGGATCCTCCCTAATGTGCCCGTAACATTGAAAGGGAAGACCGTTCAAATGAACGTGATGGTCATTCAAGGACCCTTGGATTATAACCTACTCCTTGGACGAGATTATATATATTGCATGGGAGCCGTCGTCTCCTCACTCTTTAGAGTAATGTGTTTTCCGCACAAAGGAAGAGTGGTCAAGCTCGTGGACCAAATTTCATTTCCCGGATCACGCATCGCAAATAGTCATATACCATCCCAAAATGGTCTATTCACGCAAGAAGTGTCTCAACCCGCGGTCCATCCTCCTGATGAGCGCGAGTAATCCGGGAGGATATGACTGGAACCCAGGGGGCATGCGTCCTGGTCTGCTTCGGCAGGGAAACTTTGGGTATAGAGTAGGTTTCCGCAGGAGAATATGACTAGTCCGTACCCCGTCCGTAGAGGAAGAGGGGTTGTTCTAGAATAAGATTCTTTTGTCAAAGTTACGTGAGTTGGCAGGCTACGTCGCTCACCTTTGGTAGACATCGCCGAAGAAGTGTTTTATTCGTAGCCGTGAACGAGACAATCTTTGGGTAACCTGAAAGAGGTAAGCCTCTCTCGTTAAAACAAATGTTTTGACGGAAATGAAGTAGAGGTAACCTTGAAATCGTACTTTATGCCTGGGGCATGCAAACCTTTTGGAGTGCAAGCAAGGGGCGGCTATTTATTTTTTAAATTTCTAGGACCTCTAACCCTTTAAACTCGTAGGATTAGTCGTTTCCGAACTTCCATAACGAAAGGATCCGGAGCAAAGCTTACGTAAGATCTAATCTCCATAAAAAATAGCATCTTCAATGAGACATTCTTATCATACGACTGGATATACGAGCATTTTTAACACACAGTTCATGCTCGTTAAAAAATAAACGCAAGATCCGAGCAGTTTTAGCACATAGTTCATGCTCGTTAAAAAATAAACATAAGATTGAGAAGTGTTTTTCCGCGTTCAAGCTCGTTAAAAAATGAATTATCTTCCGGTAAATAACCACTGTGAATGTAACCTTATCTGCCATTAAACCCTTGGTCGTGTTTGTACCGTCACCTCCACTTTTCATTTGGCTGATCGTTCACCTCCATATGATTGTTTACCCATTTTGAGGAACAGCTGCGAAGAGTGGTTTCACCTAGCCATCCTTGTGACACTGCCGTGATTGGAAAATTCCAACCTATACCTAGAATCAGCTGCTAACCCTGTTTATCACTTGTTCCTCAAAAGACGAGTCTTCTTTAAGCTCTTTTCAACTGACTCGTAAAATATGAAAAGATTGTCGAGTTTTGGCCTTCCAGCTCGTTAAAGCGACCAGAAGTGCTATCCCTCCTCTAGATTTTAATCTTTTTGGACCTGGGGGATTATTGCACAAAAATATCGAACGCTTGTTTTGTTCGGCTCGTTAAAACTATCGAAAACTCATCCCTTCTGTATTGTTTTATACTTTTTCGGACTTAAGGGATTAGATGACGAAAAAGGACTTTTGGAGTTAACTTTATGTACCTTTTCAGACTCTCTAAAAATGAAAAGGACCGAGTTATCTTTGTCGTTAGACTCGTTAAAATCATTAAATAGCGACAAACTTGTCTTTAGACGAGAACGATTTTCACTATCGCTACGCTCGTTAAAACATAGCGATGGGCTTGCCCGAAGGGCAGGTTATAGAACAAGCATATGTTATCCTCCTCAAGCTTGATAAAAATAAAGAGGTACTGGTCAGCAATGACTGGGGAAAAATTGGGAGAAACTCAAGAAAACTTTGATGGTAGCAAGTCGCTCTTGAACATGACACTTTTCCTCTGTACCACAATCGGGTTGGGTTGTTTCATTCACCGGTCACATCACCATGGTCTCGCCATACCATCCATATTTGGGGTAATGCTATCGATCCATCACATCAGTGTCGCCATATGTTCAAGAGAAGTCGTTCAGAAAGAGTCAACCGTGTCCCATCCACTGCCATACATTATCCTTCATCCGTTCATGACCGCCACCCTGAATCATATGTCACAGATCGTTTTCACCTCCATCAAAATCATTATCTCTGTTCCATGTCACTGATGTGGGATTCATTAAGGCCCTCCTTTGACGGATCGCTTCTTGTCGACATCAGCTCATTATCCAAGAAGTTGATCTAGGAACAACCCCTTCAGTACTTTGAAGCTTGCATGCCTCAATGGCAAGTTTCTCACTTCCGGCGACAGGTATACATCAATGACCTTCGACTAGAAGATTTTGCGTGGTGTTCGACGCCAAGTCCTTTATTCACACCACGTGAATTGTACTGCAGTACCTTGAGGGTCATTATCATTATCGGTGATTCCTCTTGCGCTTGTTAACGGTTTACCTCATTGACCGGTAATCAAGCGATGTCTTTCCATGTTCGACTTCAGAACATTTCTCACATGGATCGACTTGTACTTAGAGTGAAGATCGAACGAGTTTGAAGACCCCAGATCTAGTTTCATCCATCCGGGCTGTGATATATATTCAGGAAAGATAAAGACATTTGACATGTACATCATTGCAGCAGATGATCATCCTACCCAAAGGATGATAATTTCATCAAAATTATCAGTCTACCATCAGACGATTGTCTGTGCTATGTACAGAAAAATGAATTTATAAAGCTGAGCATCGGAATGCCCGCCTCAGCTAGATCATGAAACCAGTATGAAAAATAATGTATTGTATTGTATCTTATTACAGGTCTCCTCCCAGCATTGGATGAACTTCGGACCCTCCTGGATAAAGCATTTCACCCGATAAACGGCCTCATACTTTAGGGGGCAACTGTTATAGAAATTTTTGTGCCTTACAGCATTGAGCATGAAATTTCCATAATCTAAGGGATCCAAAGTCCCTAAACATGTTGTTCCTACCCCTAGAGGAACAAGGCTAACAAACCACAGCAATTCACAGAAGTTCTCCACCAGAAACTGCTCAAAAACAAGTCAATTCAGGATCATGTCAATGGCTCCACTGGCTATCTGCGCTGAATGTCAAAGCCAACACTGGCTACCTGCGCTGAATGTCAAAGCCAACGCTGGCTACCTGTGCTGAGCGAGAGTGGACATGTGGCAGGCTCATTTCTCAAGGTGTCAAAACCCAGGAAGCTTCCAAAATGACACTTGCCTTAGGGAATTCGACTATGATGAGTAAGAGGTTCCAAATCTCCAAGTGGAAGCAAGAACCTCCAAGTGGAATCAAGAACTGACAGAGGGAGAGGACACTAGTCAGATCTCAAGCTGACTCATCCTCTCTCCAAACATCTATATATGGATCTCTCCTCCATGAGATCTAGGGGCTGGAATTTTGCTATTGCAAAGAATTGCGGTTGGTTTGAGACTGGAATCATTGGGTGCTTAATGCTTTGAAGGGAGGTGAAGATAGGAATTCCATTTTGCTGGGAAGGAGATGCTGGATTGGAGCCCTCTGGGTTGTATCTCTTCCTGAACCTTGTTATTCATCAATAAAGCTATCTTGGTTTTCTCCTATATACTGATGTATCTTTGATGTATGATTGCATTAGTATGTTTAGTTTACTTCTAATCCTGAACTAGTTATGATTATGAATCTATGTCTTTGTGTAGTGTTCTTCTCTTGTGATCTTGCAGAGACCTGTTGAAGCTGGGCGAGCGAGAAGGCAAGTAGCTGGGAACTCCCAAAGAGAAGAGAAACCGGATCGAGGGACAAACGGAAGACACCGGTTAGTCCATCCATCTCTCTTCATTCTTAATTCATAAAGGAAGAATACTAGAATAGCTGTCTCTGTTTGTTGCTAAGGCACTGTCACACCTTAGGTGGATAGGATCGTCCTGCATAGGCATTTTTCCCCACAACATAATGGAGCTCAGGGATAGTTGTATGGTACCCAATAGGTAATGTAAGGCTTAGATGAAGCTCTATGCATGAGTAAGCACAATGGAAGGTAAGACTATGACAAACGAATGGACTAGTTGGTCCATAGTGGTAAACAGACGAGGGGAGTACAAACATGTGAAAGGTAACTAGGAAAGGTAAAGTAAATGGATCTAAGGTGTCAAATGCCTTGGCTATGTTGGGAATGATTGTTCTCAATGTTGTGCATGAATAAAGGAAGTTCCCCTAACTTAGACCTTATGTTATTTGGTAATTATGTTACGACCATGATTATGTTGATGTCTATATATGTATATATGTGTGTATGTACGTCGTTGTATGACAGGATGATGATTGTTTTGTGCTTATCATTATATATGTATGTATGTATGTATTTATGTTACTTTTTGACAGGGTTGTCCGGGATCATTCTTGTGGAGGAATGATTTCTTATGCAGGTGAATGGGATGAAGAGATTCCTAGTTCATAAGGAATCAAATGGGAAGACTAGTATGACAAATATACAAGGTAAGTATCATATGGTTATGAGTTGATATTATGTGATTATATTATGTCTATGTTATGGATAGGTTATACCAACGGATACAATAGCGAAATGAAAGCAGTGTGGTCTGTGACATGTTGGGAAAAACATGGATGAGACACTGGAAGCAAGGTTGCTTGGTAAAGAGAGTGTGGTTTTTGATTTGTAGTATTTTTTTTTGTACATGTTGCATATGTGATGTTACGTACATGTAGTGTTGTGTGGATATTGTATGTGCAGTGCTAGGTATATAAGGTGCGATGTAGATGTTGGGTATGTAGTGTTATGTACATATTGTAATGTGCATATGATGTACATGCGACATTATGTGTATATGGTGCTCTATGCATGTTAGATATGCAGTGTTATGTACAAATGATGTTATGTACATATTGGATATGTAGTGATATGTACAGGTGGTGTTGCGTGCATGTTGTACATGTGGCATTATGTACATATGGTGTTGTCTGCATGTGGTGCTGGGTACATTTTGTACAAGTGGTGCTGTGTGCAGGTGGTGCTTTGTAGATGTCATGCATGTGGCATTGTGTACATATGGTGTCGTGTACATTTCGTGCGTGTGGCACTATGTACATATGGTATTGTGTACACGTTGTACATTGGTGCACTATACATGTGGTATTGTGCACACATTGTACAATGGTAAAATGTACATGTGGCATTGTGTACACATTGTGCAGGTGGTGTCGTGTACATGTGATGATGTGCACACGTTGTGCAGGTGGTTGTAGTGTACAGGTGGTACTATGTACATGTGGTAGATATGGTATTGGTGTAGATTCTTGTATTGCATGGTGTTGTATGACGTGTGTAGTTGTATGCGTGTGATGTAAACTATGTGTATCTGCACATCGTTGAGGAGAAGGCACTGGGTGTTTTTCAGGTGTGGCAACCGATCCAAAGTGCATATGGAATAAAGAAAAAGGTAGAAGCTAAGGATTGATGAAAGGATAAGTATCAATGTTTTATTTCAGTTTTATTATGCACGTGATTTATGACTGTGGTATATGGCGACTATATATGATCTATGATTCTGGTTTATGATGGTTACATATGATTTATGATTTTGATCTACGATGGTTGTGTTTTGAGATAACCTAATGTGATATGTTTATATATGATGATTTGGTGAAATATTCTAGTTTGATTTGTTGTGACAAGAAGTAAATCAGATTGCAAGTGTACCTTATTGACGAGCTACCAATGAGGTATGATTTTAATTTATTTTAAATCTAATGGAAGGCACGTGATTGGTAAGGGAAGCATAGAAATGTCGGTTGGGTGATTGAAATCGACTACAAGAATTAACAGTAGCAATGAAACAAATTTAAAAATGTAGCAGTATATTGGTAAAGCACTTCAGGAGAAGGGCCATTATGGGACACTGGTACCCAATAGTGTCCATGGATTTACATGAGCATGTTATGACTGGTATGATGGTTTTGAGGCAGTTATATGCCTTTGTTTTGTATCCTCCGATCCGAGGAAGCCTTGGCAAGGGATGGATTGCCTAGGTGGGGGGATTCCGGGGAACTTGGAAGGTGAGTGACTTCACGGAAGGGGGTGACTGGATTTCCTGAGGGACTGTGTAGTAGAGAACGGAAGGTTGTGGATATATTGGTTTTGGTCATTAGCATTTTCATATGGAATCATATGCATCTTTGACTATGGAAGTGGATTTTGGACTTCTTGGAAGGAGGTGAATCTTGGTACTACCCTTGAGGGTGGAGGTGTGATCCTCTGAATTTCCTTGTTGATTGATATGGGCATCATATCCTTTATTTGTTGGGTTAGAAAATGTGCATATGTGTATATGTGGTTATTGTAAATACCGTAATGAGTTGTGTTGTAAAACTCCAGTATGTGGTATGGTTGTTATGTGGTCATGCTTTCATGATGTTTACTTTTGCGCAGGTCATTCATGGTAAATAATTCAATGAGCTAAGTTATAAAGCTCCATGGGTAGTATGTTTGTTTTTAGCGGTTTTGTGGAGGTCTTGGTGTGGTCTAACACAGAGGACAGTGTTCCCCAAGGGGGGGGGGGGGGTTGTAACAACCTTGGTGGAAAATTCATGTAATAAAAGTTAATAAATGAAAAGTAAGACCGCGGGTAATGGACACTTATTCCAAGTTGAATGTTGGGAAAAGATATCCTAGTGGGCATTATTGGATGTGTGTTTTGGCTAAGGAAAATTGGCAAAGGCATTAAAAGGAAAAATGCATTTTTGGCACATTTATTTATGAAAATAAAGGAAATAGGAGAAAAGGAAGGAAAAAGGTCACAGATTGCATGTGAGGAGGAAATTGAAGGAAAATAATGGAAAATGGAGAAAATAGAGGCCTCATTAATAAAAAGGCTTATGAGGATTAGTGGGAAGGCTTAGTTAGTGTTAAGGCTTAGTTAGTGTTAACGTTTTGTCAGTTCAATTTTGGATATCTTTCATTATTATCTCTCTCTCTCACTCTTGGTCACTTAGAGTTTTCTTGGAGCGCTCTAGCTTTTGATAAAGGAAGGAGAAACAACAAAAGGGAAAGGAAGGAAAGCAAGGATCAAGGAAGAAGAGCAGGATCAAGCAACTACAACAGGAATACTTGCAGGTAACCTTCAACAGGAATACCTGTAGGTAACCTTTGTTATGTGTGATTTCCTAATTAGTTTGGACATGCATGGCTTTGCATATTGGTGTATGGTTCTCTTATTGTCGGTGGCAGAGTTTTTTTGGGTTATGATAGTGGTTTTCAGCCTAGCCTTTCCTTTTTCCAGATGCTATGGTGTTGGGATGTTTATTTCGGTTTTAAGCTTTGGTTTGCCAAATGGATTTTAGAATTCGGGGCAAAGGCGGTCTCAATGTTCATTCACAAAGGCCTAGGAATACCTTGACCGATTTTGGCAGGATACACGGTAAATCCTGAGGGAGAAGTCACGATTTAAGGCCTAATGATCTGGGTTTGGATTGTGGTAAAGCTTGAGATACTGGTCTTGGTTTAGGGCCTAGTGATCTGGGATTGGATTTTGGTAAAGCCTAATAGACAAGGAGATGGAAAATTCATCAAGGATAATGATGGATTCTTGATGGAATTCCAAGTTTGGTTTAGTTGTGATCAGAGCACCAGTTTTTGTGTGATCATGGTTTGGTGAGGGTGGTGGCGGTTTAACCTCTCAATACACTTTCTTGTTCTTGGATTGGTTGTTCTAGGAGATACCATATTCTTGCTTGGAATATGGCATGGCGGTGACCGGTTGAAAGAGGCATTTGGTTGAGCCATGTCTATGGTCGAGTGGTGTGTGGAAGTTCCAAACCTATTCAGATCTACCTATGATTAATAATAGCTAAGTTCTCTTACTTTTGTACTTGTTTATATGTGAATTTAATGGTTGTCATATCTCTGATATTTATATGGTTTAATTAATTAATTCAGATGAGTTAATTAGTTAAGGAAATTTGAATTTGAAGTCTTTGTGAGCATGCACATGAGTTGTCACACTAATTGAGGAATTTATCCTTAATTTCCTCCACCGATTGAGGGAATAAGTATGAGTTCGATAATGAGAGAATCAATTGACCTAGTTCTAACTAGTCAAGTCCAGTTACATTATTTTAACAAGTTGTTAAAATAATAAAATATAGTATGTAAATGCTTGCATGCATGTGACAACTATTATTTTAGATAACTGAGGATTCACTCATGGATAACTGTTGCATGTCAGTTCTGTCAGAGACCCAGTTGAGATCAGATGTGGGACAATGTACTATCAGATGCTTGACTATTTCTAGTAAGCAGTTTTTGCATGATTGAGGAACTAGTGTCCTCAAAGATTGCATAGTAGGACCATAAGTTGACTTGGTATGTTTGGAATTAATTGCATATGCTTTTGCTATTATTTCCTAAGCAAACTGCATAAGGAAATAGGGATTTTACCATAGGTAAAGCCTTTATATACAGGGCTTGGTTGGTTCATGAGACATATCTTCATATCTTCATAGTTCATTGAGCACTGAATAGCTTGAGAGCTAATTATTTTGTATTGTGAAGAGGATTTCCACTTGATTGATAATACATGGTTGGGGTTTTATGCTGGTGCTTTCCCCTGGATATATCTTGTGTTATGTGTAATTATTTCTCTTGATCAATTATGCATGTTTCTACTTGATGTTGCTCACGAATTCGATTATGCTTCCGCTTAATGTTTTGTAGAAGTAGAAGAAGTATTATGCTTTAGGACATTGCATATATCGATTTGTTTTACAGGAGAAATTTCTACATGGTATCAGAGCATAGGTGATCAAGCAAGAACATTATACTAGCAGGAGAAATTCGAAGTTTATTATTCGGGATATAGATCTCAAGTTATTATCACATATATTTCATCAATGGCATTATATGGTTTGAGGCTTGAGTATGCCCTTGATGGAAGCTCAAACTATATAGCCTGGAAGGACCACATGGAGGTAGTTTTGTAAGATAATGGCCTTAAGGATTTCATTGATTAAGAAATTCCTAAGCCTACTGACAAGACTGAGCAGGTGGAATGGAGGAAGTGTGTAGCTAGAGCTAGGAGAATTCTCTTGGAGGGAGTGCGAGATCACATTCTCTCGAGCCTCCATGGGAAGGAGACTCTGCATGCAATGTGGAAAATATTGAAAGATTTATATAAGAATAGCAGTGATCAGAGGAAGTTGGCACTGAAGGACAAACTTTGAAAGATCAAGTGTGAAAGGGATGAGACGATCTCCATGTATCTGACCAAGCTCATCACATGTAGGGATGAGCTTGCAAGTGTAGGGGTCATGACATCGGATGAGGATATGGTGAGTCTAGCACTCCTTGGCCTTCCTAAGAGCTGGCATAGCTACTAGGACTTGGTGAATGGAAGGGAGAAACTGCCAAATTGGGAACGAATATGGTCGGATTCGATGTAGGAGGAGATCAGATGAAGCACCAGAGACAGTTCTTCAACTATGCATGATGAGGAGAATTATGCCATAGCGAGTAAGGCGAAGAAGGGGAAGGAGAATGTTTCTCTTTCCGAATCCAATTCTTCTAATGATGGGAAGAAGGTTAACAAATCAAAAGTGCGATGCTTTCATTGCCATGAGGTGGGCCATTATGTTGCAAATTGTCCACGAAGGAAATACAAGAAGGGATCCGGGGAAGGATCTGAAGGTGAGGTACTTGCTTCACGGTTTGAGTTGGATTTAACACTCTTCGCATGCATGGTTTAATCCATGGTGGGAAGTGGTTGGCTTCTTAACAGTGGAGCTTCTTTCCACATGATCGACGACAAGAGTTTGTTCAGTACTTTGGAGGAGAAAGATCTCCAGATACTCATAACAATGGGTAATGATGAGAAGTATAGTGTCTTAGGTGTAGGCACAATTATTTTTCAGAGCGAGCATGGATCTCACCTTACCTTGACCAATGTCAAGTATGTACCAGGACTGCAGAGAAACTTCGTGTCGATCGCGATGCTGAAAGATAGAGGCTATGATGTAGTCTTCAATAAGGGAAAGGTTTTCCTTTGACACACCATGACTAGACAGGTGAAGCAGATAGGTTCACGAGTCAAGAACTTGTATGCTCTTGAGGTTCAATATGCATGCAAAACCTTGAGCAGCATGGCAACTGATGGAGACTTGGTGGTTGAGAGGGAGGGTATATTACCTGTCAACATGCAGATCCAGAAGAAGTCTCAGACGATTGTGGAGGAGCCACGATTAGCCATAATAGGGGAAGATGAGAGGAGATCGAGTAGAGACCTCCAGTAGGGGGAAACATCAAGCCAAGTGGGCAAAGGGATCGCATGCAGCCATACCTCCAGGTAGGAGGTGGGGTGATGTGGATTGATCATCCCAAGGAGGAGGGGCGAGATCCTTGAGGTACCCAACCTCTTGGATGAGACCTTGCTATGGGAGCCTCAATGTGGAGTAGGAGGAGCTGATTGATTGGGTAGAGACATATGCGGATGGAGCAGAAGAGAGAGGGACATTGTAGGGAATCTAAGGACAACACATAGCTAGCAGGTTGCAGTAATGCTAGAGGCACAAGTGTTTTGTACAATGCTAGGTGGCACAGAGAGGTGTGCAATGGTGCGAGATGCATGGAGATGTTGCAGTAGCACAGATGTCAGAGAGGGATCACCTGTCAGCAGCAGGTAGAGCTTCAGCATCAGAGTATGTCCCTAGACCAATAAAGTGGTCAATTGGGAGTGTTTTTGTTCCAAGTGTTGTTGAAGCAAGTGGACTCGGTAGATGTGTTGCATGCAGAACATTACAGAGTTACAGGATCAGGTTTGAGAAAAATCCTTTCGTGTTGAGAGGGAGTGTTGAAAAATGTGCAACAAGAAATGTTAAATTTAGAATGTGCTAAAAATAGACCTACTAAAAATAGCATGTCTAAAAATAGCATGTCTAAAAATAGCAGTTTGGCGAGTGAGGTCATTGGCCACATTCAGTGAGAGGTGAAACTGCTAAAAATAGAAAGTTCTAAAAATAATATTTCTAGGTCCCTCCTTATTTATAGCAGTCCCTAGTCTATCTGTCGGAATAAAATTAATTTTGGTCTTAATAGCAGTTGGAAATATTAATTAATTAATTCAGTTGAGTTAATTAGTTAAGGAAATTCGAATTTGAAGTCTTTGTGAGCATGCACATGAGTTGTCCCACTGATTGAGGGATTTATCCTTAATTTCCTCCACTAATTGAGGGAATAAGTATGAGTTCTATAATGAGAGAATTAGTTGACTTAGTTCTAACTAGTCAAGTCCAGTTAGATTATTTTAACAAGTTGTTAAAATAATAAAATATAGTTTGTTAATGCTTGCATGCATGTGAAAACTATTATTTTAGATAACTGAAGATTCACTCGTGGATAACTATTGCATGTCAGTTCTGTCAGAGACCTAGTTGAGATCGGATGTGGGACAATGTATTATCAGATGCTTGACTATTTCTAGTAAGCAGTTTTTTCATGATTGAGGAACTATTGTCCTCAAAGATTGCGTAGTTGGACCATAGGTTGACTTGGTATGTTTGGAATTAATTGCATATGCTTTTGCTATTATTTCCTAAGCAAACTGCGCAAGGAAATAGGGATTGTACCATAGGTAAAGCATTTATATATAGGGCTTGGTTGGTTCATGACACATATCTTCATATCTTCATAGTTCATTGAGAACTGAATTGCTTGAGAGCTAATTCTTTTGTATTGTGAAGACGATTTCCACTTGATTGATAATGCATGGTTGGGGTTTTATGTTGGTGCTTTCCCCTTGATATATCTTATGTTATGTGTGATTATTTCTCTTGATACGTTATGCATGTTTCTACTTGATGTTGCTCATCAATTAGATTATGCTTCCACTTAATGTTTTGTAGAAGTAGAACAAGTATTATGCTTTAGGACATTGCATATATCAGTTTGTTCTACAGGTGAAATTTTTACATCCCTTAGTAACCTACCTCATCAGATATTTCCTGGTTGGCTGGTTGCTTTGGTGGACCTAGGAGGAGGGGGTGTTACACCTGGATGACAAGCCTACATACCATGTCACTTGTCTTTTATTGTGCAAATTGGTAATTGTATTGATTAAAATAACACAATAATAACATAACGAAGAAAATTCTTTAAGAAAAGAAGTAAAAGTATATCACAAGCAATTATCAAGTAGAGAAATCTTTCAACTTTCCATGCCCTAGATTTCTCAACATGATGAGCTAAAAATGATGGTGTTATCCAAAGTGAGTTCCACACACTTTGGGTGAGAAGAAATTTTGTAACCCCATCTTCATAATGAGACTGTGGAGGTCGAGTTAATTGGAGGTAACACCTCCCACTAGGATTGGGAAATTCAAGTGGGTGGGAGGGAATGTTATAAAGTGGTATTAGAGTATGGTTCAATATTAGACATCGATGGGATTATAAATCATTAGATTTGGAGCACTATTATTCAGTGTATTCCTTAAAAGATGCTTTAATACTATGTGATAATTGAAAATTATGTGTTGTATGCCTATATGTGTTAACATCAAAATGATGGGTTGACAAGTGATTCGAAGGATGCATTTTTGATCTATTATTTTGTTTGTAACTAGCATACTAATATGAGAATTAGTTTTTCAGCCAAGGCGACAAGTAAATTATGTGTTTAATTATATTTTGATTCGATAACAATTATATGTATGTAACAACAGATAAGAGGACATCAAAGAAAAAAAAAAGAATAAGGGTTGAGCAACAAAATGGCGGAGTACAACCCTGATAGATGCCATTAGTACGAAAACTAAGAATCGACTAACAAGAGGATGGAAGACATCTTGCCTGAAAGCATGAACATCCTTAGAAATATAATTGGGATGAGAAGTTATAAGATTGAAAATGAGAGGCTTGTCGTAGCTCTAGAGAAGCATGTAGAAGTAAATGCCATCATATTGTATAACATAGACTTGTAAATACAAATGTAACATGATTTAGGTGTCAGCCACCTAGGAAGGAGTAAACGTAGGAAAATTCCCTCAATACATGGAAGGAATGAATTAAAGAATGATGGCACGGAAGCATATAGGTCTAGAAAGAGGCATATAAAGACAAGTGAAAGCATTGTGAGAGGAGGAACTCCACTTAGTACTACAAAGAGAAAGGAAAATATTTGATGCCATAAGAGTTTAAGAAGGAAACAACCCCTATATTTTATGGAGAAGTGAAAAAGGAAAAGGAAGCATAAGCATGGACGCTAGGGATTAAGAAATATTCTAGAGTACATGATTACTCTGAGAATATGAAAGTGAGGGTGGTCATCTTTAACCTAAAGGGAAAAGTTGATATCTAGTGGGAAGACTTGAAGAATGTCAAGAAAATTCAAGGGGAGTATCTATCTTGGAGTATATTTGAGAGATATTTCAGGAAAAAGTACCTATTTGAAAGGTACCATAAAAACAAGGCCAAATTTTTTTATGAGCACAAGCTATGGATACTAACAACTAATGAGTTTCAAAACATATTAAATTTTAAAATCTTTTGATAAAATGTTTTGATGTCATTTAAACTTGGAAAACAAATTAAATATATTCAAAGAGTATCTCTAAACTATTTGTATCTTTATCTTTTCAAAAAAATAAAAAATATTTAAAAATACAAATTTTTAATAAATAAAGTCTTGGCATCAAATATTTTCCTTTCCTTTTTGTTGAGAATGCCTTTTGTCAGCAACATATATTTTGAAATATTATTAATAAATAAATAATATTTCAAAATAATAAATTATTATTTATAATGTTTTTTTATTTTTTATAATAATATATTTAATTCATATTATTTAGAAAAAATAAATAAAAATTATTATCACCTCACTCATTTACAATTTCACCAAACTTCACCACTCCCATCAATTTTAAATTAAATTATAATACAAAATTTGAATTAAATTTAACTTAAAAACAATTTTCTTTAATAAAAAAACCAAATAAACTCTACCTTCTTTCCCATTTAAAAAATCATAAAAAAAAAATCCTATATATAGATAACATCAGAATCTTATCAGAATATATTATCATCATATAGGATACAAAGTCAATATCATAAGATACTATCATCAAAACACCGTCAACTCTCTTATGAATAAAAAATTTCAAATAATATTATTTTTTTATTTTTTTTAAATACACTGAATATATAAATAAATTTAATATTTTAATTGAAAAAACCATAATCATATATATATCTAATTTTTAGTAATAGAAAATCAATATTATAAAATATTATTATGTAGCACGTTAGCACATCCATTTCATACAATTTCCTGATAACTAAAGAATATACAAAAACCTATTTTTTTAAACTTCACACTTAGACTTACAATTCTATTACATTTATTAGCATTGTTTAATTATTATTTTTTTTTTAATTTTTAGATAGAATACAACGAAAAATGTTTTGGTTAAATTATAATTTTTTTGTTGTTTGAGCAGAGAAGCTTATTCTAAACTGGTATGATCTATAATTCTATTTGTCAATCATCAAAGTTGAAATTTTGCTCAGATTAACCAAAATAAAATTAAAAAAAAAAATCTAAAATAAATAACTACAAAACATTTAAATAATGTATACTCCTAAAAAAATTTGCAAGTGAACAAATTGGATCCCTCTAGGCTCATGTTAGATCAGTATTTAAGATGCTCTATGCTGGGTTGATATATAGATTTAATCCTTATTTAAGATCAATCTATGCTGGTTTTATATATGGATTTAACGCCTGCAAAAGCTTTTGGGACATCAGAGTATGAAAAATTCACAACTCAACTTATCAAAAATTCACAAATAGCTGGACAAACCCCTAAAAATTCTAAAAAAATATGCCAAAAACTCTAAAATGTATTACAAGTGGTTATAACCTGCCACGCAGTGTAACCTAAAAGCTAAGAGCTCACTCAGTCAGACTTAAAAAAACAAGTTAATGGCCAAAAACCCAGAGTCGTCTCGCAGGAGTGAAAGCCTGCTCCCTTACTGACCACCAGCAAATTATTCTATAACTGTCTTAGTAGCTAAACATAACTCTCTCAGAGTTAGTTTCACAAGTAAATTATGAAAGATTTTCTCACCTATAAAAAAAACCAAATATAATATAATATATAACAAAAAGTTAAAAAACTTACGGTGAGACCACTCCACTCGCCATCTGTTATATGACTGCATTTACCTCACAATATTCGTATCACTGACCTGTCCGCCTGTAGCTTCTGCGTCTGCCAGTAATTCTTCATTCATTCCTCCATCTTTGTGACCTTCCACTTCACAAATAACATCGTGCTGCTGCTGCTTCTCTAGTTCAGTTTCAATTTCCATATTCACACACTCATTAACCTCATGCTTCATCTCCCTCTCATTTTGATTTTCAGTGTTCACTAGCTCGTTCATGGGTTTCCCGTTTTCTTCAACTGGATTCTCCTCTTCTTCTTGAGGATTGGTTTCGTTAAGCTCAGCAAACGGATGCCCACCATTTAACAGGCTGTGAGAGTTGCCCTGCAATCCGTTACAAATTTCCTCCATTATATGATTATTCGTCAATGGCTGCCCTGTCATGTGTGTCTCGCCATTGTTTTGAGGACATCGTAAATCAACGGGGAAGTGAACCGACAGCGATTGGCGTTCGCTGCAGTAACTGGGGAATGGCTGATTTAGATGTTGTCCCTCCATTATTATTTCCGTAGGACTGCGGTGAGCTGGAGCTTGCATTTGCTTTATTATATCCTGAGCAGGATTACGATTAGGAGTCCAGGAGCTCATCTGATTTGCGGCGTTTGAGGCTGCATCGCCATTCTCGACAGGCAGCTGCATGGCACGAGTGTGGGTTTGTGCCGGGCTGCTTGTTCCTCCGACTTCATTAAGAGAATTAGAACCCAGGGGAATTAAATGGTTTACCTGTGCAGGTGCCTGCAGCCGATCCATTCTAATTCCCCTTTCACCATAATCAACACTCGCAGCATTGCCATTAGGATGGCTGTTTATTGAATACTGCATGGGAGTAGATACTCCCACTTCAGGCCCAACGATATTGCCACTGCAGGCAGCCCGATTATTCCCTGCTTTACCTCTTCGTTTTAGCCTGCTAACCACTCCGTTGTGAACTTGAAAATTCTGTAGACTTGCATCTTGTGACTTTCCCTGGGAATCGCGAGTGCTAATTTGAGATTGAGGACGGGACGTTGGCTGCATCATTCTAGCAGAGTTAAACACATAGCCTCTCTGAAATTGGCCATATCCGTTTACTTGGGGTTGACCACCAGATAATCCATTAAAGTGGGTATTAGGAAATGGTAGATCTGAACGATGCGCTGTCACTGGAACTGGACCTGTGGTGCTTTGAACGGGTGTTGGTGTGGGTGTGAGACTGGGAGTGGGAGTATGAAGATTTGAAGGATACCATGTTGTATTTCCTCCTGTGGGTGTGGGAGTACCATTAAAGTAAGCATTAGGAATTGGTAGATCTGAACGCTGTACTGTCACAGGCTCTGTGCTGCTTTGAATGGGTGTGGGTATGTGTGTGGTCATCGCAAAACTGAGTGTGGAATTATGAGGATTTGAAGAAGCCGAATTCCATGCTATACTTCCTCCTAGTCTTCCAGTGGGTGTGGGTGTAGGAGCAGTCTCTCTTCCTAGTCCACCTGCGGGCGTAAGTGTACTTGGTCTGACCCCTTCCGGGTTCTGTGAAGACTGTGAAGCAGAATATGGAGGAGCTGCAGGTGATGAATATGTACCGGTAGCGGCAGACCGTCTTGCAATTCTTGCGGCAATGGTGGGCTTTGCCTGATGCAATAACCATTGTATAGTGTGTGCGCTTTCTTCGAAGCCCAGCAATTGAGTGAGCTTTAAAAAGTCCTTGGATACCATTGGCAATATCCAATCAACGGTTTGCCCACCTCTCTCGAAGCCCAGCACTTCGGTCACCTCTTGCAAGCGCCCTGTTTGAACTGGCAATAACCAATTCAGCTGTCTGCGAGCATTCTGAAAGTCTAGGGACTCATTGGCTCGAACCATTTGCAATAACCATTCGATGGTTTTCCCGGCATTGTCGTAGCCCAGTTCTTTGGTGAGCTCTGTGATTCCTTTGGCTCCGTCAGGCGTAGGTAATAAAAAATCGATGGTGTATCCTAGACTTTTGAAATCCAAAGCCTTGACAAGATCGTCTAACCTTTCTTTGCAGGCATGGGGCACTTGAACTCTCGGGGCCTTCGTGGGCACCTCCTGCTGCATTTCTCCTTCTTCTATGTCGGCTGTTGTGGTTACCATCTTCGTTTTTTTGGAGGAGAGGCGGGCGGAGCTTCTCTCTGGAACTGCACTACCAGTTGCTTTCCTCTTAGCGGGGGCCATCTGATTGGTGTCGAGGCGTAGTATGAGAGCCCTTGCTATCGTACGATCGCCCGAGGTGTTTCTTGTTTGTAATATGCGAAGGAGAAGAAACCAAATATTTCGATGAAGGGTGGGTGATTGGGTGTGTTTTTATAGCACCTGCGGGTTGCAACCCACCGTCCTTATATTACGATAACAAAGAGATTTACAAAGGATAGTCGGCCCCGTTGGTTCGTTGAAGTAATGTGCAATATGTGAAGGGATTTACAAAGGATACTTTGCACTTCACCACTTTTATGCTTTACACTCACCATAATAAATGCATTTTTCACAATCGATGCTTTGCACCTCACCACTTCACCACTAAAGAGACTCATTTTAGAACAAAATCAATAATGGCACCAATTTGATGTAAGAACAAATTGTAACGACAGTGGATTGCTAGGCATCCATCTTAAATTACCTGCACCGTTTGTCAATCCTTCCCTTAAAAAGCCTGCACTTGTAATGGAAAAGAAAAGGGCATCCCTAGGCTAATCATGCATGGCCAAACCTTCACAGAGACAAAGGAACGAAAGAGTAATTTCTTAGAAGCCCAAGTTATAATCATGCAATAAAAGAATTTCAGAGACAAAGGAACCAAAGAGTAATTTCTTAGAAGCCCAAGTTATAATCATGCAATAAAAGAATAAATTCTTTTGTTGCAACTTTCATTTCTACTTAGGCCATAGGCCATAGTTTTAAATTCTATTTTCTTTCATTTCTACTTAGTCATAGGCCATAGTTTTAAATTTCATATTATTATTATTACTGATTTTGTAAACTCCTATGATTGTAAGTAGCCACATGGTATCTTACCTTCACAAAAGTAGTTGATAATTGGCAAAACTATATAGTCTCTATCTTGCAACAATAGGTGAGTTCTTTTGTTACTGCCTATGCCAATACAACTTTTCCATTGATGATCAAAATCTCATAGACTTGTTAGTATTGAGAAGAACAAGAAAGCCCACTATACCCACTTTCAACCCTAAAAATAATTGATATTGTTGGAAACAATGTCAATACTGAGAGGGGGGTGAATCAATATTAAGACTAATTTTAACTTATTTATGCCAATTTACTTTTCTTATTTAAATTGGCATTCATCCATATAACTAACAACAATATATATATAATGTGGCAGTAGCATAAACTCAACATATAAGCAAACAAACCATAAGCATCATACACATTAGACCAAGATTTTTCATGTGGAAACCCTTTCAGGGAAAAACCACAAAGCTTGTTGATGTTATTGATATAAATAGGAGCATCTACTCTATTACATTGATCTGTTTGTGAGCACCCATTCACAGGAAGCACCAACTCCCTTTGATTTGCTTGCTAGCACCAACTAGCAGGAAACACCAACTCTCTCTGTCTGTAGACACCTATCCAACTTACTAGAAGCACCATATGGGGCACCAACCTCATGGATTTGTTACAAGCACAAACTTGTAGGAGGCATGGACCCCCGAGCCTTCTCAAGCTCAACTAGAGATGCAAGCACCAACTTCCTGGTTGTAGGCACCAACCAACATTCAAATAAGAACTGGTTGTCCTTTGTGATTTAGCAGTAAATTTGCATGATCTCAGCTTTGATCTCTGCTCATTCTACTACTCTTTTCAGCTCTCTGCATCAGTCTTCAGGAACTCTTTGATCTTCTCAACATAAGTCACTCTAAGCCCTCTGCTCTCGGCCTTACTTCTTACAACACAAACAAAGCTCTCTTCTTTCTTCTCTCTAAGGAAGACAACCAACGTTATTCACAGAGCTCAAGAAACATCCACCATTAACACATAGCACAGGCACTTTAGCCTCACACACAAAGTGCTTCTCTCAGGGTCTTCTATTTTCTTCTACTCAGGCACATTCGACCTTTTCACACAGAACTGGCTCTTGCACATTGCTCCACACACATTGCTCATCAGAGAACATGTATATTTTTTCCTCAGTTCACCCCAATTGTTTTTTTCCATACTGTCAATGCTGCCACACTGTCCTTAGGCATCACTCAAAATGTAATTTGGCATGGCATTTCCATGTTGTTGTTGCATCTACCACTGACTAGACCACCTGCATACTCAACCTGGGCACAGTCCTCTATGTCAATAACTATCCCATCATTGAGACTCACTGATGGGGAGGATAATCACAATCAAGCAATAAACCCATTGATATACCAAACACCTATCAATACCCATGGTTTATGGCCCACAAATTCTATCGGAAGCATTATATCTATGGTTTTTCATTAAAAACTAGGGCCACACAACTTGGTCGAAGATACACATACACCATGGAAAACCTGACCGAAACATATAAGTTGGACTTCAAATATTTATACACCCACATTCATAAACCATCTGGTCCAGTTCATCAAAGCTACCTCTGCAACGTGGCACTATCCTTCATTATCTCTGATCTCCGAACAACAACTTGCACGATAATCCTCCACTGTTGATCTAACGCACATGATCTGACGACTATCAGAGATTTCGGGTGGACAAATAGCATGGAAATTATCTGCCCAAAAAATCAGTTTCTTCTCCCCTCACTGCTACGTGTCACTCAGTTAGTGGAATCGGATGACTACCCTTCAATACCACTTACCACTCAGAGCCCACGTGAAATACCATTTCCTGTTATGAAACCACTTCTTCGTTGGTTATCTTCCATGCTCTTCCACCATTCGATGACCATTGATCTATGAGATCCAACGAATCCTGTGCATCCACTCTTCTCTTCTTGTTCTATTGATGGACTTACGCATTTCATAGGTTTCCTCTGCCATACACTGTTTTCACACCATAACTCCATATATAACAATAATTCGTTTACTTAATGGATCGCCATCGATCCTCATAGTGATCGACGGTCGACCAACATGCCTGCAAATGGAATTTTAATTGATTAATGCATATACATAACACAATTGGAAAATTCATAAATACACATTTCCTGTATCTCTCTACGTTCGCCGAATTTCACTTGGATACATATGTTACACAAAATCATTAATGTAACTAGAATTTATCATTTCATATTGAATCACACCATCCACACTCAGAATTAACTCTCTGTATATAACATATAAAAAAATAATTACATATTTGAGGCTTTCCATTCCTCTCTAGCCTGATCCTTCTAATTAGAGCCTTTGTTTCCTCTAATCTGCCCGTAGGCTTGCAATTCCATCGTGAATCCTCTCTATCCTTTTAGAAAAGAAACTAAATACAATATACCTAAGCTAACCATCTCGTCCACAATTGAAGGGATAGACTATACATTTAGAAATCAAATCCTATCCTAATCTCAACAAACTAAACTACTTGGCTTGATCTCCACGCAGGGAGGATCAACTTGCCACCTATTCTCTCTTTTCCTTAGTATTTGGAAACAATATAACTACTTACATACTTTGTAATTTATAGAAATTAAGTAACCAATTATTCTTCCAAAGTCTTGTTAGCCACAACATGTGACCACACCATCACATTGCGGGCTAGGCCTAGATGCTCCTGCATCAGACTCCCAAGGTTCAAAATAACCATGATCTCCTGATCATGTGCTTCTTATCAGTGTCCTCCTGGATCCCATACTTTGTTCGATAGTCTGTCCTTGGTTACTGCTGTTGTTGGTTTTCATTCTCGAGGCCTCCATACTTTATGTTGTATTGTCCCATTAGCTATGCTCTCACTATTTGCTGCTGTCTTTTTCCTATATCTTACTGCTTTTTGCTCATCATCACAATATCTACGAGGCTTCCACACCTTAATTTTCAATTTACCATTACCTTCACCTGTATCATTTTTTCCAGCCAATCTTCCTTTCTTCTTTTGTCCTCTATATATTCTATTGGAATGTTGTTGTATAAGTCTCCACAACTCATCAATTTCTTTGTCTACATCACTACTCAGATGATGAATACTATTCTCCTGCAATTGGCTGTGTTCTTGCATAAGAACATCATAATTCATATGCCAATATTTTCCCATATAGATTTCTAAAATGTACAAATTCCTTCTCCATTGATCCCCTGCAATAATTCCAATTCTTTCTTCTGGTTTCTCATTCATGGCTTCATCACTTCTTACTTCAATTCACAATATACCTGTAATTCTGCAAATTCCTTGAAAACTAAGAATTCTTCTTGTTTGCTTAGGTACTTGGAATACCTCTTCTTCTAGTAATCTAATTTTTGTAACCTTAATGATTATGGCATCATATTTGTCTACTTCTGAAATGTCACTTCCAGCTTGTTCTTCATCGATAACTCCTTGTTGTACAATAGTATTCCTGTTACTATGGTCCCTTGAACCCATCTCTAGTTCAAAAACTTCATACTGTGAATTCAACATCATTCCATATTTATGAGACATTTTGATCTCATCCCTCTTTACTTCAATCTTATCTTCAGAATCAATTCCTTGGTTCAAATTCATTTCACATTGCCTTGATCCTACATATAAATCTTCACCAGAATCAATCAATTCATTAAGCACAAATACTTTACCCTGTTTCCTCATTATGTCAACATTTCTAACAACTTCTTTTCCATAATTGACATCCATGACAACTTTTTCATTCTCATTCACTTCTAGTTGTACAGTCTGATCACTTATTCTTTGTTTTTCTTGCCTCTTCTCCAAAAGACTTGATTCATGCAACAAATTTTCCATCTCATTTGGAATTTCTCCCAAGAGCTCTGCACGATCTTTACTAACTTCATTGTCTGCAACATTCGTCTTTAGTCCTTCTTTACTCTGGCTTCCTTCAAGGTTAATAATCTTCAATAATTGTTTAACATCTACCAAGTCTTCTATATCAATATTCAGTAGCTACTTTCCTCTGGCTTCAGTCCTCAATAGTTGTCTAATATCTGCATAATTTGCTACAACCATGTTTAACAACTGCTCTTTTCCCTGCATCATAAGATTATGTGAATTTGCTTCTTCCATCTTCTGAAAAACCATATCTTTTCTTTTCTTTTCCCCTATTGTAACATTAAACAATTGGCCTTCTTCAGTGTATCCTACATTTACACAAAAAATATTAGTTTCAAAGCTATGAGACACTAAGGTCTCCTCAAATAATTTCATCATCAATTCTTCCGATTGACTTTCACTTTCTGAACACACCATAAGATTCCCCATTAGATTTGTATTGGCTTCATCAGTTTTCCCGAGAAAACGCTTCGTTCCATATTCATATGAATGGATCTCTTCCTTTTCAAACATTTCTTTGATTTCAATTATTCCTTTTTCATCCTCCTTTTGACTTATCCTTTGGATGTCATCTAACTGGACATCTTCCTTCACTTGACTGTAACTTTTCTCTCTATTCTTCATATGACTATGGGTAGTCATCTTCCTTCCTGATTCCATTATAATGTCACAAGAATGTATTCCATCTCTCTTATCTACACTACCTACATGACCACAACTAGTCATCTTTTCATGTGTTGATATGATACTTTCTAATAACTGCTTATTTTCCCGACGTTTACATGACCTGCAGGCACATAACAATTATTAGTTTTAAAAATACAAGACCTTTCGTCCTCTTTTGATGCTTCAAGCACCAATCTCCCATCATAGATCTTCTAGATTTCACCATATCTTCTTTGATTTGACTCCATTCTATTGCGTCTCTCCTTCTCTAACAACCCAATATGGCTTTGTTCAAGTTCTCTAAACTCGTTTATCAACTTGTTATTCCACTTCTGTTGCAATAACTTCCACATGACTTGTTTCTTCGTTCTCCATATGTATCTTCGGTCTTCATTTGTCTTTCTTTGTAGCCACTCCATTAATATATCTACTTCTGCTCTCATTACTGCTAGACTAATCTCGTGCTCTTCATTCTGCTGCCAATTGCTATACTCCTGTAATCGAATGCCTTCCTCAAATTTACTCTCATGTTGATGATCATCTCTTTTAAATTGCTAGTTTCTTCCATCTTAATCCTGCTGGATTAATACTTTTGTTTCCTTCATGTCTCTAAGGATATAACTTTCTTATTGCTCCTGATCTTGCATCCCATCTTCAAATAATCTCTGCTCAATTTTTCTGATTTCAGCATCATATTTATTAATGTTGTCTTCCATACCTACAACCACATTATTAATTGAAGAATCAAAACATTTACTTAGCTATATAAACGTTAGAGACATTTCATCCTTATCATGCATGGTAAGTGTTAGCCCCTAAGGTACAATGCTGCTATTTTTAGCGGAAATGTCCACTGTTTTAGCTTCGATGGCCACGTCTCCTCTTGCTATGATTTGGCCATAAGCTGGAATTCAAAAATATTACTCTCACATCTATAATTGCATTGAATCCTGATCCAAATATTCTCTCTAAGTCTTCAAAATCTCATAAAATCATGCCAAAGATCAAAACAATCGCATCAGAAGAGCCCTTAGAATGGCGGAGAAACGCTATCGGGAGGCCAAAAACTGAAAAACAGAGTATCGGAGGCATAAACAAGTGAAGGAACAGTGGAAGTCAGATTTGTTCGATCAGCGGTCCAGATCTGATCAGCAACATCTCAATCGGCAACCACAATAGAGCGCTTACAACGGCCCGAGGCTATCATGATATGCGATTGCAACTAATCACATCGTGATATCGCAATTGGTGAAACATTATGGATCAGGGCCTATACCCGTACATGTATGCGATGCGATTAGCCGGACCCGATGGCTATATAACCATTATTTCATAGATTTTGAGATCTGCCGAAGGGCATTTTTTAATGTATTTTCACATATTTTGTTATTTAACAAAATACAAGGAAACAATGCCAATGCTATAAGAGCCAGACCCGAAAGGGTTCGTGAAGGGAAATATATAATATTTGAAGTCCAGAGGGAGCCAATTTTCGTGTTATTTTCACGATTTTTAACGTATTTTTAAAATACAAAGGAGCAAGGCCAAAGTGACTTGCAATAGCGATGAGGACGGACCTGATAGAGGAATAGACCATACTTATCGACTTTTGAAGTTCGGAATGAAGAGAGTTTTGGCGGAACTTCACAGTGTTGCAGTGTTTCTCTATGTAAAATAAAAAACAATCGTTTTTGGTATTCGAAAGGGTTTGAAAGCCCTGAAGACCCATTCCGTTACAGTACAGGTGGCCACCATTCTTAGAAGCATTTAACAATGATTTCTGATGCTAGAAGATGGATTCAAGTGGATAGAGGCTCGGAGACAGAGGCCAGGCGATAGATGGCCGAAAGGGGAAAAAGCCACAGCATGATGCAGTCGAACCAACATAAGTGATCATGGAGCATTGTTGGAATGAGGAAGCTACCTTACAACATGGCAAAGTTACCAGAATTTGGTTACTATGTTGTTAGAAAAAGAGACCTCTGGCTCATGTCTTTCTAGTCATGGCATCAAGCAGTTAGAAGCCAGAGGGGATAGATTAAGACACCTCGAGCCTTAGAGAGCCCAAGAGCATTGTAAAAATCCTATAAATGGCTAAAAGTTAGAAGTACCAATGGTTCAACTTTTGGAGACTGTGGAGACTTTGCTCCTCTCAGTGTCTCATCTTCATTCTAGTAATACAAGCTTCTTTTTCTGTTATATGTTCAATCACCATCTTTCTCTCTATTCTATGCTTGCACTTGAATGGGTTATTCATGTTTTCTTCTCTGTCGAATGCTAGATAACTGTCATCTTATCTCTAAGTTGATAATTAGATTTGTAAGCTTCATTTACCCTATGTAGCTAGCCATTTATATGTGTTTATGTATTTATATACCAGTACAGTGATGATTCTCCATCTATTCATTGAATCTATAAACTATTGAGCATTAGTGGTTGAAAGCTTTGTCAAGATGAGGGTGTTCATGCATGTTTTGAGTGAAAATAGAGTTGAAACAGTCATCTGACTTGATCCAAACCCAAATCCATTCCAATAGTTCAGAGAACTATATTGAATATTTATATGTTTCCATGCATCTTCGAGCTACAACCTAGGAGATCTTCCTGGAGTGCTAACATAATTGGCGACATTACCGGGGTGAGGAGATTGAAGCTCAGCTTCTCTGGGAGACAACACAGATCTAGCTTTGATGACAGACAAAGTCGGGGCACTTTTCAGTTGTAATCATCTATCTGGTGACTCTAATGGAGGATGAACCTCTTGGGGACTCCACTTTAGAGTTATGGCTCAGTTTGTGAGGCATACTCAGAGAAATCCTTAGAAGCCACAAACTAACCCAGTATCTGACCCTGAAAAAATCATCAAAGAAAGAAAGGCATTACAGAAAGGTGCATGAGGGTCAGGTAGCTCTAAACAATATTCTGTATCTCTTTAAGAAAATCCTGTAATAGAACAAATACATGTTGAGAGTATAGCATCTAATACTAGCAGTGAAGAAAAAATCTCAGAGATTCATAGAGTTCCTTATTCTTTAGGTCCTCCTTCTATTCTAAGCCCGAAGGAAGCCTCTCCTCCTATCCATCATACTCCTTTAGTCCTATCAGTCACTTCTCAGCCCTCCGTCATTCAGACTTCCAGTACCCTTATAGCCACCACAACTATGGAAGGACCATAAGCACCTACCAAAATGGAAAGAATCATAGCTGCTAGGTATGTACCTCTAGTACTACCCAATCCTTTGAATGCCATGCCTACTCGAGAACATCAAAAGTATAGGCCTAAGTTCACTGGAACTGAAGGTGTTTCAGCTGAGAAACATCTTGAATCATTCTATAGCTATGCTAATAACCTAGACATTAGTGAAGATGATGTATGGTTTAGAGTCTTTGTCCAAAGTTTAGATGGAGAGGCTAGAAAATGGTTTAGAGAAATGACCCCAAGTTCTATAGCAGATATTGAGGCTTTAGATGATGCATTCCTAAATCATTGGGGGATAAGAAGGATCTACTCTACTACCACACCGATTTTGGGAACTTAAAGAGGGAAAATGGTGAGTTGTTGTCTAGTTTTAATAAGAGGTTTTACCGCATGTACAACAAGATACCAACTGAAGTAAAACCCAACACTACCTCTGCTAAACTCACCTATGCTAGTGCCTTTGATTCTGACTTCTATCTACTTTTGAGGGAGAGACGATGTGCTACCTTAGCTGATATGTAGGGCACAGCCTTGGAAGTAGAATCAAACATCATGGCTACAAAGAACGTCAAGGGGAATGTTGATACAAGGAAACAAAGGGGCGAATCTTCATCATCTTCAGATCCCAAGATAGATAAAATGACCAAGATGATAGAGTCATTAGCCTCTGAAATCTCCAAATTAAAGGTTGAGTAGCACCCTAGGAAAGGAAGAGTTCCTAATACCTTTACTCCTAGCAATCCAAATCCATATAGAAGAGCTAAAGAGCAGTTGCAAATTCTACAAAGAAGCAAAGATGCCAATGAAGTCCAAAGGGTGAAGACCCCTCTCTAGAATGTAGTCATGGAAGAAGAGAAGTTTGAAGAAGATGATGATATCCATTGTCTGGAAGACAAAGACAGTGCCTCCTTTTTGACCTCAGCTACCTATGAAAAGTCATTATTCAATGACCAGATCAACCAAGAGTGGGATGGTGGAGCCCTTTTGAAAACTGATGATCAACACAGATATGATCTCAGGTTGAAGATGAATAATGCCAAAGAAACTCCTATTTAGAGAGATTTTGTCCCTACAATACAACAAGCTAAAAAGAAGAAATGACTGGCAGTTGATCCCATCATCCTCAAAGCTCCAGCTCACGAGGTAAGAGGCCTTGAAAAGTCTCCTTCTCCTTTCAGTTTTGAATTAGAAATTCAGAAGCTAAGCACACCTATACCTCTGATTGAACTAGTGAATAATGAGTCCTTCAAGAGATCTATCCTCGAGGCCCTTGAGCCTAAAGCCATCCAAGCCTCCACTTACTATGTAAATCTACAAGACGACAAACCAGCTATTTTTCTCAGCCCAATGATTGAAAATTGTGATGAAAACTCGCCATTATTGTATGTATATTTGACTATTCATGACAAAATCCTTCAAAACTACCTTCTGGACACAGGAGCCAATCATAATCTAATGCCCAAGGCTATCATCGATGAGTTGGGTCTTGACATTACCAAGTCTTATCATGACCTATTTTCTTTTGATTATAGAAAAGAGAAATGTTTGGGATTAATCAAGGACCTAGCCATCACCTTGCCTCAACTGCCCATGAAGAGCATGATGATGGATATTGTGGTAGCAGATGTACCCCCCAAGTTTGGCATGTTTCTCTCCAGAGTTTGGATGAAGAGATTAGGTGGAACATTGCAAAATGATCTATCATATGCTATTGTACCAATTTTTGGAGGTTAGAGTAGGAGATTATACAAGGAAGCTCAGTTGGCTTATATAATCAATGATGAAAGGAATCCCACTAATCATCCCATCTACGTTGTTGACACTGAGTTTGGAGTCTGTATTCTTCAGATTGAAGAGTCCTAGCTGGCCTCCATGCAACTTAAGAAACCGGTTTGCTAGATCACAGAGGAAGAAGGCACACAAATTTGCGACATGTTCTTTGATGGAGCTTGCTCTAAGGAAGCTGTAGGGGCAGGGGTAGTCCTTGTGTCCCCTGTTATACTCCTATAGTAATAGGTGTCATATTTCATGATTGACTGGTTGAGCTCTGTAATATGTTCATCCTTTCCTTGCTGTAAAAGTTTCCATATTATGTAAAAATCAAAAAAATTAAAAAATATAAAGAGGGTATACCCTAAAAGAAAAATCAAAGGGTAAAAAAAATAAATGGTCAAAAGAAAAAATGAATGAAATGAACCCCAAATAAAAAAGAGCAGGAAAGTGTGCACATCCAAATGCCACTACTATTTCATTTTCTGTAAATAAAGCATCATCTACAGCTTGTTGAAACTTCTTTCCACAATTGGTGAATGGCCAAACAACTTAATCTTGGCCAGTTCATGTTTAAATTTCCTGTCTTAGAGATAGATAATAAATTCTGTCCAAACTGTTTAAACTTGGCAGATAAGTAGATAGGTATAGAGGCAAAGGAGCTCAACTGTTTAATCTGAGTGCTTGGAAGAAGTAAGTGCAGACTTATATAGGCTTATCATGCAAAAGAAAAGAAAATTGGAAAAGGATTTGCTAGTCTAAGTGCACCCGAAAGAAAGAAGAAAAAATGTTAGGCAAAATAGGCAGGGTAGGCAGTTTTGATGTTGTAGAATGAGACTTGTGATTGATTTTGTCTCTCAAAGTGTTAAATTTTACCCCATCACAAGTGCAAAGCAGATACTTTTGGAGCAGCTCAAGCGAGGCATGACTAATCTCCCCTTCATATTGTTTCCCCAATCACTTAATAATTTCCCTGAAAGGTATTAAGATCTGCTAAATATCCTTAAAATCACTCGTTCCATTTTTTTATCAAAAAGACTAAGTAAAACCCAATTTTTTGTTTAGGGAAGTGGCCACATTTCTTGTATAAACCCTTGTTTTTCCCCTTTTTCCTAAGTTTCCAACACTATAAACTTGTCGCTCGATTCATTTTTCATATTAACTATTAACTTAATTATATAATTCCCTTTTGAAATTATTCTCAAATCCCGTAATATGTATATATATATATATATATATATATATATATATATATATATATATATATATATATATATATATATATATATATATATATATATATATATATATATATATATATATATATATATATATATATATATATATAATCCTCACATTGTTAATATTTCCCACCCCTGGTTAAATATATAACCATAAACATGAATTTTGGAATTGAGTGGTTCATTTGGAACCCACTAATAACTCTCCCCGTGCGCATCCTGAATTAATTAACCTTTGGTTAATTAATAAACAAGTCAACCCCACGAACCAATGAAAATCACCCCGATACTATTATAAACCATTGTTTAATACATTGCCCCTGCGCATTAACCGCCTGCCATCTCCGCAGTACGTCCACCATCCGATCTGGCCCTATCCATCCAATGATCCACATTGATATCATAACCTGCCTATCTGGCCAACATTAACCCCCGGGGAAACAACAGTATTTCCCCCGTACCATGGACACGTGGCGCGTGCCCGTGGTGTTGCTACCCCTCCAGCCAAAACCACACGAGCCCAAAGGAGGTGCGAGGAAAACAGCTTACCGCCCTCCTGCTAACCCTCCGCTGACGTCACCACCGTGTCACTACCACGTAATCCATATTGTACCCCTGCTGACGTCATGCTAACATCACCCGCCCAAAAAATCAATTTTTACCACCAAAATTCATTTTTGTCAATAAAAGGTAAAAGAGGTCATTTTTGTTATGTTTTCTACATATAGCGCCGGTGCGCTCCGAGCTTAAAAAGTGACTTAGCTCTAGTTTCATCCACCTCTGACCAGCATAGCTACAAAAGCGAGCTCCGTAAGACTACCATTCAACCGAACATTTTGTAGTTTTTCTTCCTCTTAACACAGTTAAAAACAAACATATGGACTTCCAAGCTCTCAAAAACAGAAAGAAATAAGGATTTACAAGATATTATGTTACCTCGACCAGTGGAAACCTGCAGAAGCATGAATGACCAAAGTAAAGGTGGTGAAGACGCGTTGGCAGTTTCATTTTTGCAGAACAGCGTTGAGTAGGGTCGATTCAGTAGTAAAAAGGATGATTAACGTCAAATAGTATCAGAGGAGCCATAAAGAGTATCAGTGAAGAATTAAAGACACATCAAATCAACATTAAACAGTATCAGGGCCGACTAAGGAAAGCAGATCAGAATTAATGCATCAGTTAAGTCAGAGAGTTGGCACACAACTACTTCAGACAGTTGCAAGCCGAACCGTAAAGAGCCAGCTTCCAGCACAACATAAGTTAGCTGTTTCTACTTTGCTTGCAAATTACTTTGGGTTAAACTTAGATATTATCTGAGAGCTTTGATGAGACATTTTGTTGTACATATTTTGTTGTATAAATACCCCCTTAATCAAAGTTTTGAAGAGGTTGGGTATGTGCAGATTTCTCTAGACTTTGTTGTAAATACTGAACTTTGGAATAAAGAGCTATTGCGATCAAACTGTTGTCTGGCTTGCTGGAAGAATAATTGATGTAAAGGACTTGTCACAGAATTCTCGAATCAACCTATGGATCAATGAGTATTTTCTACCTTGTGTTTTACAATTTCATGTCTGTTATGTCATCTGTGTTTCATGATCTGAATAGTAAAGAGAAAGATTAATTCAGAATTTTCTTAGCTGCACTCTGTTTTCAATCTTTATTATTCTCTATGTTTTCTTCAGAATTAGTATAAACAGTGAATTCTTAATTACTCATGTTTCCCCTGATTTTTTCACATTGACTATTTGATAAGGAATTCCTAATTGCTCCTTAACAATAATCATCTATTTTCCCTCTGTCAATATGGTGAAGGATTCTTAATTTTCCTTCATCCATTTGGTTCCATTCCATCTGATTCCAGCCTTTGAATTGTTCCATGTTTGACCACCTTTCTCTCTGATGCCATCCTCTGTCAGAAACCGAATCTAGCGAATCTGTTTCTTTTGACTCCATCATGCCCAATGGACTGAACTCTTCAGTTTTACCTCACTGTTCTATTGAATCTCATCACCCAAACTCAGAACAAAACCCTTGTACTTTATAACTAGCCTAAAACCTTCAAAAATAAAGCTAAATCATAAAGAGAGATCCCTCCCTGGGTGCAGATTGGATAGAATCTGTATCTAAAAGATTGGTCTGTGGTTACCTCGGCCATATTCCCTTTCTTACAACTTTGGGGAACAGCCTGAGTAATAACATCATTGGCGACTCCACTAGGGATCTGAATAATTGTTTGTTATTGTTGCTTATTTCATAAGCTACAGATGGAGCTTGAAGTTAGCCAGGTAGCCTTTGAAACTGCTTTTATTTTACAATTGCAAAAGCAAATAAATGTTGCTTCAGTCTATCTCCGGTCTAGTTTATGTTTTAAATAGTTGTTTCAAATTCTTGATCAGTTCCTTCTTTCAATAAATCTTTAGGAAAGTTCAAAACTTTCACATTCAAAACCTCCTAGAAGATATTGTTAAAGTTGTATTGTCAAAACTATTTCAAGAAAAAACCAAAAACATATCAAGAAACTGGCTCCAAAAAAGATTCGTTACACCAGATCAACTCCTGATCCAAATCCTCGACCTGTGTTTGACAATCCTAATCTGATTCCTAGGATCCTTAGAAGACAAGAGGGCCAAGAAATTCTGTTAGTTCACTCCTTGACAACCATTTGCAGAACCCCATTCAATCTGAGCTTACCTCTGAAAAAACACCAAACCTTTCTGTCATTGCTACAGCTTCTCCAAGTTTACCATTAGCACCTCAAGCCACCCTTTCTGCCATCCTCGGTAAAGCTTGAGATACTGGTCTTGGTTTAGGGCCTAGTGATCTGGAATTGGATTTTGGTAAAGCCTAGGAGACAAGGAGATGGAAAATTCCTCAAGGATAGTGATGGATTTTGGATGGAATTTCAAGTTTGGTTCGGTTGTGATCAGAGAACCAGTTTTTGTGTGATCATGGTTTGGTGAGGGTGGTCGTGGTTTAACCTCTCAATACCCTTGGTTGTTCTTGGATTGGTTGTTCTAGGAGATACCATATTCATGCTTGGAATATGGCATGGGTGTGACTGGCTGAAAGAGACATTTGGATAAACCATGTCTACGGTCGGGTGGTGCGTGGAAGTTCCGAACCTATTCAGATCTACCTATGATTAATAATAGCTAAGTTCTCTTACTTTTGTACTTGTTTATATGTGGATTTAATGGCTGTCATATCTCTGATATTTATATGGTTTAATGCTGGTTATAAGCATGGTTATGTGATTGGTTCATGTCATGGTTATTTCATGTATTTACTTGTAATTGTTAAACGGATGGATGCAAGATCTAATTGATGATAAAATAGTTCAATAGATAAGGAGGTGATCCTTCTAGTTATGTTTCATAAGTTCTTTAAGCCATTTATGCTTTTTCTTGTATCTTAGAAGTGTAGGTTGCACTAATGCCAAGTGTTTGAAAGAATGCCAGTCTCGATTGGGGATGATCAAGCCTAGTCCTGAGGTGGATTTTAATTTATCAACATTGTTATCATGTCTTTGATGGATTCTAAAGGTTGTAGCAATTTTTGGGTAGAGGCCTGTATTCTAGGCTAGAAAAGTGTCTCAAATCTCAGGGTCGCTGAGACAAGTATGCTGATAAAAGTCCACAGTCATTGGCACAAAGGCCTATGAGTGAAACTTTGAGTTGTTGGTCATTGTCTTGCATATACCATGGGAGTGACTCTGGGTTAAAAGGCTTAAATCATCAGTGGGACTCAGGGACAGGTTGTTTGAGTGGCTGACATGTCTCCTCAGGGTGTTTTGCTAATGTGGATGGGTTTGCCTGATATGTTTCATCGATTCCATTTCCTTAAGGACACCTAGGAGATTGAATCCCTTGTTGAAAAATTTGCAACAAGAAATGTTAAATTTAGAATGTGCTAAAAACAGACCTGCTAAAAATAGCATGTCTAAAAATAGCAATTTGGCTAGTGATGTCATTGGCCACATTGGGTGAGAGGTGAAACTACTAAAAATAGAAAGTTCTAAAAATAGAATTTCTGGGTCCCTTCCTATTTATAACAGTCCCTACTCTATCTATACGAAGTAAAATAATTTTGGTCTTAACAGTAGTTGGAAATATTAATTAATTAATTCAGTTGAGTTAATTAGTTAATGAAATTCGAATTTGAAGTCTTTGTGAGCATGCACATGAGTTGTCTCACTGATTGAGGAATTTATCCTTAATTTCCTCCACTGATTGAGGGACTAAGTATGAGTTCTATAATGAGAGAATCAGTTGACTTAGTTGTAACTAGTCAAGTCCAGTTACACTATTTTAACAAGTTGTTAAAATAATAAAATATAGTTTGTAAATGCTTGCATGCATGTGACAACTATTATTTTAGATAACTGAGGATTCACTCATGGATAATTGTTGCATGTTAGTTCTGTCAGAGAACCAATTGAGATCAGATTTGGGACAATGTACTATCAGATGCTTGACTATTTCTAGTAAGTAGTTTTTGCATGATTAAGGAACTAGTGTCCTCAAATATTGCATAGTTGGACCATAAGTTGACTTGGTATGTTTGGAATTAATTGCATATGCTTTTGCTATTATTTCCTAAAAAAACTACAAAAGGAAATAGGGATTTGACCATAGGTAAAGCCTTTATATACAGGGCTTGGTTGGTTCAAGAGACATATCTTCATATCTTCATAGTTCATTGAGCACTGAATAGCTTGAGAGCTAATTCTTTTGTATTGTGAAGAGTATTTCCACTTGATTGATAATACATGGTTGGGGTTTTATGCTGGTGCTTTCCCCTGGATATATCTTGTGTTATGTGTTATTATTTCTTTTGATCAATTATGCATGTTTCTACTTGATGTTGCTCATGAATTCGATTATGCTTCCGCTTAATGTTTTGTATAAGTATAACAAGTATTATGCTTTAGGACATTGCATATATCGATTTGTTTTACAGTAGAAATTTCTACATGGTATCAGAGCATAGGTGATCAAGCAAGAACATTATACTAGCAGGATAAATTCGAAGTTTATTATTCAGGATATAGATCTCGAGTTCTTATCACATATATTTCATCATTGGCATTATATGGTTTGAGGCTTGAGTATGCCCTTGATGGAAGCTCAAACTATATAGCTTGGAAGGATCACATGGAGGTAGTTTTGTAAGATAATGGCCTTAAGGATTTCATTGATTAAGAAATTCCTAAGCCTACTGACAAGACTGAGCAGGTGGAATGGAGGAAGTGTGTGGCTAGAGCTAGGAGAATTCTCTTGGAGGGAGTGCGAGATCACATTGGCTCGAGCCTCCATGGGAAGGAGACTCTGCATGCAATGTGGAAAACATTGAAAGATTTATATCAGAATAGCAGTGATCAGAGGAAGCTGACACTGAAGGACAAACTTTGAAAGATCAAGTGTGAAAGGGATGAGACGATCTCTATGTATCTGACCAAGCTCATCACATGTAGGGATGAGCTTGCAAGTATAGGGGTCATGAAATCGAATGAGGATATGGTGAGTCCAGCACTCCTTGGCCTTCCTAAGAGCTGGCATAGCTACGAGGACTTGGTGAATGGAAGGGAGAAACTGCCAGATTGGGAACGACTATGGTCGGATTTGATGCAGGAGGTTATCAGACGAAGCACCAGAGATAGTTCTTCATCCATGCATGATGAGGAGGACTATGCCTTAGCTAGTAAGGCGAAGAAGCGGAACGAGAATGTTTCTCTTTCCGAATCCAGTTCTTCCAATGATGGGAAGAAGGTTAAAAAATCAAAAGTGTGATGCTTTCGTTGTCATGAGGTGGGCCATTATGTTGCAAATTGTCCACGAAGGAAATCCAAGAAGGGATCCGGGGAAGGATCTGAAGGTGAGGCACTTGCTTCACGTTTTGAGTTGGATTTCACACTCTTTGCATGCATTGTTTCATCCATGGTGGGAAGTGGTTGGCTTCACAATAGTGGAGCTTCTTTCCACAAGACCAACGACAAGAGTTTGTTTAGTACTTTGGAGGAGAAAGATCTCCAGATACTCATAGCGATGGGTAATGATGAGAAGTATAGTGTCTTAGGTGTAGGCACGGTTATTTTTCAGAGGGAGCATGGATGTCACCTTACCTTGACCAATGTCAAGTATGTACCAGGACTGAAGAGAAACTTGTTGTCGATCGCGATGCTGGAAGATAGAGGCTATGATGTAGTCTTCAATAAGGGAAAGGTTTTCCTTAGACACACCATGACTAGACAAGTGAAGTAGACAGGTTCACCGGTCAAGAACTTGTATGCTCTTGAGGGTCAAGATGCATGCAAAGCCTTGAGCAGCATGGAAACTGATGGAGACTTGATGGTTGAGAGGGAGGGTATATTACCTCTCAACATGCAGAGCCAGAAGAAGTCTCAGACGATTGTGGAGGAGCCACGATTAGCCACAACAGGGAAGCTGATAGGAGATCGAGTAGAGACATCTACTCATGCAGAGACCTCCAGTAGGGGGAAACTTCAAGCCAGGTGGGCAGAGGGAACACATGCAGCCATACCTCCAGGTAGGAGGTGGGGTGATGTGGATTGATCATCCCAAGGAGGAGGGGCAAGGTCCTTGAGGTACCCAACCTCTTGGATGAGACCTTGCTATGGGAGCCTCAATGTGGAGTAGCAAGAACTGATTGATTGGGTAGAGACAGATGCGGATGGAGCAACAGAGAGAGCGACAGTGTAGGGAATCCCAAGACAGCGCATAGCTAGCAGGTTGCAGTAATGCGAGAGGCACAAGTGTTTTGCACAATGCTAGGTGGCACAAAGAGGTGTGCAATGGTGCGAGATGCATGGAGATGTTGCAGTAGCATAGATGTCAGAGAGGGAGAACCTGTCAGTAGCAGGTAGAGCTTCAACATCAGAGTATGTTCCTAGCCCAATAGAGTGGTCAGTTGGGAGTGTTTTTGTTCCAAGTGTTGTTGGAGCAAGTGGACTCGGTAGATGTGTTGCATGCAGAACATTCCTGAGTTACAAGATCGGGTTCGAGAAAAAGCCTTTCTTGTTGAGAGGGAGTGTTGAAAAATGTGCAACAAGAAATGTTAAATTTAGAATGTGCTAAAAATAGACCTACTAAAGTAGCATGTCTAAAAATAGCTGTTTGGCGAGTGAGGTCATTGGCCACATTCGGTGAGAGGTGAAACTGCTAAAAATAAAAAGTTCTAAAAATAGCATTTCTAGGTCCCTTCTTATTTATAGCAGTCCCTAGTCTATCTATAGGAAGTAAAATTAATTTTGGTCTTAATAGCAGTTTGAAATATTAATTAATTAATTCAGTTGAGTTAATTAGTTAAGGAAATTTGAATTTGAAGTCTTTGTGGGAATGCACATGAGTTTTCCCACTCATTGAGGGATTTATCCTTAATTTCGTCCACTAATTGAGGGAATAAGTATGAGTTCTATAATGAGAGAATCAGTTGACTTAGTTCTAACTAGTCAAGTCCAGTTAGATTATTTTAATAAGTTGTTAAAATAATAGAATATAGTTTGTTAATGCTTGCATGCATGTGACAACTATTATTTTAGATAACTGAAGATTCACTCGTGGATAACTATTACATGTCAGTTTTGTCAGAGACCTAGTTGAGATCAGATGTGGGATAGTGTACTATCAGATGCTTGACTATTTCTAGTAAGCAGTTTTTTCATGATTGAGGAACTAGTGTCCTCAAAGATTGCGTAGTTGGACCATAGGTTGACTTGGTACGTTTGGAATTAATTGCATATGCTTTTGCTATTATTTCCTAAGCAAACTGCACAAGGAAATAGGGATTGTACCATAGGTAAAGCCTTTATATATAGGGCTTGGTTGGTTCATGACACATCTCTTCATATCTTCATAGTTCATTGAGAAGTGAATAGCTTGAGAGCTAATTCTTTTGTATTGTGATGATGATTTCCACTTGATTGATAATGCATGGTTGGGGTTTTATGCTGGTGCTTTCCCCTGGATATATCCTGTGTTATGTGTGATTATGTCTCTTGATAATTTATGCATGTTTCTACTTGATGTTGCTCATGAATTAGATTATGCTTCCACTTAATGTTTTGTAGAAGTAGAACAAGTATTATGCTTTAGGAAATTGCATATATCGGTTTGTTCTACAGGTGAAATTTTTACATCCCTTAGTAACCTACCTCATCACATATTTCCTCGTTGGCTAGTTGCTTTGGTGGACATAGAAGGAGGGGGTGTTACACCTGGATGACAAGCCTACATACCATGTCACTTGTCTTTTATTGTGCAAATTGGTAATTGTATTGATTCAAATAACACAATAATAACATAATGAAGAAAATTCTTTAAGATAAGAAGTAAAAGTATATCACAAGCAATTATCAAGTAGAGAAATCTTTCAACTTTCCATACCCTAGATTTCTCAACACGATGAGCTAAAAATGATGGTGTTATCCAAAGTGAGTTCCACACAGTTTGGGTGAGAAGAAATTTTGTAACCCCATCTTCATAATGAGACTGTGGAGGTCGAGTTAATTGGAGGTAACACCTCCCACTAGGATTGGCAAATTCAAGTGGGTGGGAGGGAATGTTATAAAGTGGTATCAGAGTATCGTTCAATATTGGACATCGGTGGGATTATAAATCATTAGATTTGGAGCACTATTATACAGTGTATTCCTTAAAAGATGCTTTAATACTATGTGATAATTGAAAATTATGTGTTGTATGCCTATATGTGTTAACATCAAAATGATGGGTTGATAAGTGATTGGAAGGATGCATTTTTGATCTATTATTTTGTTTGTAACTAGCATACTAATATGAGAATTAGTTTTTTAGCCAAGGTGATAAGTAAATTATGTGTTTAATTATATTTTGATTCGATAACAATTATATGTATGTAGCAATAGATAAGAAGACATCAAAGAAAAAGAAGAGAGTAAGGGTTAAGCAAAAAAATGGCGGAGTACAACCCTGATAGATGCCACTAGTATGAAAACTAAGAATCGAATAACAAGAGGATGGAGGACATCTTGCTTGAAAGCACGAACATCATTAGAAATATAATTGGGATGAGAAGTTATAAGATTGAAAATTAAAGGCTTGTCGTGGCTCTAGAGAAGCATGTAGAAGTAAATGCCATCATATTGTATAACATAGACTTGTAAATACAAATTTAACATGATTTAGGTGTCAGCCACCTAGGAAGGAGTAAACGTAGGAAAATTCCCTCAAGACATGGAAGGAATGAATTAAAGAATGATGGAACGGAAGCATATAGGTATAGGAAGAGGCATATAGATACACGTGAAAACATTGTGAGAGGAGGAACTCCAGTTAGTACTCCAAAGAGAAAGGAAAATATTTGATGCCATAAGAGTTTAAGAAGGAAACAACCCCTATATTTTATGGAGAAGTGAAAAAGGAAAAGGAAGCATAAGCATGGACGCTAGGGATTAAGAAATATTCTAGAGTAAATGATTACTCTGTGAATATGAAAGTGAGGGTGGTCATCTTTAACTTAAAGGGAAAAGTTGATATCTAGTGGGAAGACTTGAAGAATGTCAAGAAAATTCAAGGGGAGTATCTATCTTGGAGTATATTTGAGAGATATTTCAGGAAAAAGTACCTATTTGAAAGGTACTATAAAAACAAGGCCAAAATTTTTTATGAGCTCAAGCTATAGATACTAACAACTAATGAGTTTACAACTAGATTCTTGGAGCTATTGAATTATGTACCTTACCTCAAGGATGAAAAATAAGAGATTCAGAGGTACCTCATTGGGTTTCCATAAGCATTCAGCGACATAATAGAATTTGATGAGCCTAAAACCTTAAAATATGATATCAAGAAGATGAAGCATTGCTAAAAACAATCCAAGCATGAGACCGAGTTCCACACTAATTCGAAAGCAAAATGAAATCCCAACTTTAAAGGAAAAGGGCAGAAAGCTACAAGAAATTAACCTAGGGGAAAGAATGTGAATTTTTCCACTCATAATAGAGTGAATTTTAGCAGAGGTCTACTGTTGTTGGTAGAGATCGATTCTCTCATCTTATTTGAGAGGAAATAAAGGATTTTGGAGGAGAACCTATGGAGTGTTAAGACTTGTGGAGAAAACCATAGGATTAGAGATTATTCACAGTGGCAGGAGAAAGGACCAAGACTGTAAAATTCACATGAAGCAAATATAGTAAATGATGTGGCTCAGAGTTTCCCAAACATCTATGCGCCATTGGACATTAGGAAGGACGATCACCAAGCCTTAGTAATTGTAATGGAAGGTGTAGTTAATAACCAATTTGTTTCAATTTTGATTGACCTACATAAGTCCACAAGTTGTAAAGTTGTAAATATCTTGGTTAGTTCAACTAGCCAACGAGACAATGAAATGGGTTGAGAATGTGGTGAAATAATGCTTAATCACGATAGACGACATGCCCACAACTACAAATATAAACCTATTACCATTTGGCTCAGATGACCAACTGGTCAAGATTAAATGATTAGTGGCCCACAAAATAAAGTCAATTATTACAACAAGTCAATAGAATGTCTGAATGAGGAAGGGGAAAAGATGATGTTGAAAGGAAAGAGAAATCTCGTGGAAATTAAACAAATAAATACACTGCAATTGAAGAGGTGTAGTAGGAAGGAGTGCAATTTTCTTTTGTTCAGGTGACCAGTGAATGAGAAGTTGATAAAAACATAATAAAAAATGCCCAATAATAAAACAATTTAGTGATGTATTTCAAAACATATTAAATTTTAAAATCTTTTGATAAAAATGTTTTGATGTCATTTAAACTTGGAAAAAAAATTAAATATAAATTAAATATATTCAAAGAGTATCTCTAAAGTATTTGTATCTTTATCCATTCTAAAAAAAATAAAAAATATTTAAAAATACAAATTTTTAATAAATAATAAATAATAAATAAACTCTTGGCATCAAATATTTTCCTTTCCTTTTCTATTGACAATGCCTTTGGCGGCAACAAATATTTTGAAATATTATTAATAACTAAATAATATTTCCAAATAATAAATTATTATTTATAATGTTTTTTATTTTTTTATAATAATATATTTAATTCATATTTATCTAAAAAATAAATAAAAATTATTATCACCTCACTCATTTACAATTTCACCAAACTTCACCACTCTAATCAATTTTAAATTAAATTATAATACAAAACTTGGATTAAATTTAACTTAAAATCATTTTCTTTAATAAAAAAACAAATAAGCTATACCTTCTTTCCAATTTAAAGAAGGTAGAAGGCAGATGGAATTCTCAAAGCAGGGGGAGGACGCATCATGGTTCAACAAGGTTTGGGATCCCCTCTTTTGGCCAAAAATTCAAACTTTTCTATGGCTTCTCATGCGGCGAAAGACCCTCACTTGGGAAAACCTGCAGAAAAAGGGCTTTTAAGGTCCTTTTTGCCCTATGTGCAACCAAGCCGCAGAAACCATGAACCACTTATTCAATACCTGCGAGTGGGCAAACCACATTTGGCAAGAGATAGAAGCTATCATGCAGCAAAACAGCAGAGACTTGGACTCCATCCATAACACCATTAACAATTGGCCAAGCAATTATTCAGAAAATCCTCAAATCAACAATATATGGAAAGTTCTACCAGGTTTTATTACTTGGACATTGTGGAAAGAAAGAAACAGAAGGATTTTTCAAAGCGAACACAGGAATATTGAGCATTTGAGAATTACCTTATTTCAGAACATCCGCCAATTAATCCTGGTAAAAAGTAAAGCCGACCCAGCCAGCCGAATCTCGCCGGAGGACCAGAGAATCCTAAATGCCTTCAACATTTGCACCGACCAAAGTCTCGTCCCCCAGGCCAAACAACAGAACATCAACAATACACTAAAAGGATGGACTCGGCCCCCTGAAGGTTTTCTGAAGTTAAATTTCGACGGGGCCTCGAAAGGTAACCCGGGCCCAGCTGGTATAGGAGGCATCATCCGAAACTAGTCAGGCGAAATTCTCCATATATACAGCAAAGCGCTGGGTGAGGGTACCAATAACGAAATGGAATTCGCAGCAATGGAAAAGGGGTTAAAAATCCTCCATAGAAACCAAACAGAAAACGCAGTAATTGAGGGCGACTCTGAGATTGCCATAGCAGTGGCAAAGAAAATATACGGGGGCACTCCAATAAGCAAAGTAACTAAGCACTGGTGCCTGTCCATGGTCACAGACAGTATCGGGAAACTGCTTGGAGGAATGAAAGGCCTCATCTTCCAAGCGGTAAGGAGAAAGGCAAACTCGGTCGCCGACCACTTGGCTAACCACGGGATCGAACACCCAGCTGAAATGGTGGACAACTGTTGGCAGATGGTGGAAAATCATCATTTAAAAGACCGATGCTCTCAACTCGCTCGATTAGATTTAGCGGCTGCGGAAAGGGCAGGTCGGCAATCCGATTAACAAATTTTCATAAGTATATGGATAGGCCGACGGGACTGGTGCCATCAACTCCTAACAACTACCGCAGGACAAGCCGGTTGAGGGCATTAATGAGCATAGCAGGTTACAGGGATTTGTACAGGTTCATGATCCAGGATGACATAGGCCGCCGCAGAAGCGCTGGACGGAGGGACACGTGGCACGCTCAAGACCGAGCAGGAGGTGGCGAAGGCAAACATTCCCAATCAATGAAAATCCCCTCCAATTTTTCGCACAACTACATTTATGGTGATCGGACAGGCAATGAACACGCCGCGATCCACTCCCCTGCCCGAAACCTCCCCGCTAATTTCTATATAATTGCTCCTGCACTCTCTTGGAGCATCATGTTTTATGCGCTTAGGAAGCAGAGACTCCATCTCTGCATTAGTGTTCAGGAGAGTATCAGTCACGAAAGGTTTCTCATGGCGGGCTAAAGCAGCCGAAACCAATCGGCAAACAGAGATTTGCAGACGGCCCGAGATTTGTTCGGGCGACGAACATCTCAGAGGAATAAGCGGAAAATCATAGATTTGGAGGCCTCTATGCAGGAAGAGGAAGCCAAGCTCTCTGATCATCAACTCAGCCAAGAAGTCGACTGGTTGCATGACCCTGGAAAGCCTAGCACTAGAGCAACCCAATTCGTCCGTACTCAGGCAGAATCATGGCGCATGAAGACCATCTTGGCAAAGACAATGGACGTTCAGGGGGAACAGGCGGACCAGCTTCGCACGCTCCAGCAGTTTGCAGCCACGATGAAGAAGGACCACATGGCAGTGGTCGAGAGCAGTGAGTTTAAACTCTGCGCAATGCATCAGGAGATGGATTCAATTAGCAAAAAGCTCTCTGTTCTGATCAAACTCCTCCGGAAAGTTATTGAGCAGGACAGCAAGCCCGCTGATCCGCAGAAGGGAGGTCCGTCGTGCATTCACCAGGCTAAGGCTTCCAGGCACAGTGAGGCGCATGCAGCCCCTGACCCCCCCAACAACTCTGATTAGTCTTCCATGTCCCTTTGTTGGACTTTGTTATATTTTTCTGTTACTGTTTTTCCAGCTCTGTGATAGCCAGTTTTTTTGGCCCAAGTCACCCTGCGTGGTGTACTCCTCGGCAGCACTAGGTTCTATATGTCTACTATAGTTCTCTCTTCCTGTTTCACTCTGTTGCTATCGAGTAAGGCCTGCTATGCAGCCAGTAATCTGCTTCGGCAGAAGTTTTGTACTATATGTTACACTTGTTAATACAAAAGCTTATTTACACAAAAAAAAAACATCAGAATCTTATCAGAATATATTATCATCATATAGGATACAAAGTCAATATCATAAGATACTATCATCAAAACTCCATCAACTCTCTTATGAATACAAAATTTCAAATAATATAATTTTTTTATTTTTTTTAAATACATTGAATATATAAATAAATTTAATATTTTAATTTAAAAAAACATAATCATATATATATCTAAATTTTTAGTAATATAAAATAAATATTATAAATTTTTAGTAATATAAAATCAATATTATAAAATATTATTATGTAGCAGGTTAGCACATCCATTTCATACAATTTCCAGATGACTAAAGAGTTTCCAAAACTTTTTTTTTTAAATTTCATACTGAAACTTACAATTCTATTATATTTATTAACATGGTTTAATTATTATTATTTTAAAATTTTTAGATAGAATACAGCCAAAAATGTTTTGGTTAAATTATAATTTTTTTGTTGTTTAAAAAAACATTTTTATTGAGCAGAGAGGCTTATTCTAAGCCAGTATGATCCGTAATTTTATTTGTCAATCATCAAAGTTGAAATTTTGCTCATATTAGTCAAAATAAAATTTATACAATAAAATAAAATAAAATAAAATAAATAACTGTACAAAACATTTAAATAATGTATACTCCTAAAAAAATTTGCAAGTGAAGAAATTGGATCCCTCTAGGCTCATGTTAAATCCGTATTTAAGATGCTCTATGTTGGGTTTATATATGGATTTAATCCATATTTAAGATCGATCTATGCTGGTTTTATATATGGATTTAATCACTGCAAAAGCTTTTGGGACATTCAGAGTATGAATAACTCACAACTCAACTTATCAAAAATTCACAAATAGCCAGACAAACTCCTAAAAAATTCTAAAAAAATATGCCAAAAACTCTAGAATGTATTACAAGTAGTTATAACCTGCCACACAGTTTAACTTAAAATTGTTTCTGCTTGTCTAAGAGCTCACTTAGTCAGACTTAAGAAAACAAGTTAATGGCAAAAAACCTAGAATCCTCTGACAGAAGTGAAACCCTGCTACCTTACTAACCACCAACAAATTATTCTATAACTTACCTTTAGAATTAGTAACTAAACATAACTGTCTCAAAATTAGATTAACAACTAAACAACTAAATTATGAAAAATTATCCCACCTATAAAACAACCAAAAATAATATATAACCAAAAGTTAAAAAACTTGTCGTGGTGAGACCACTCCACTCGCCATCTGTTATACGATTGCATCTACCTCACAATATTCGTATCACTGACCTGTCCGCCTGTAGCTTCTGCGTCTGCCAGTAATTCTTCATTCATTCCTCCATCTTTGTGACCTTCCACTTCACAAATAACATCGTGCCGCTGCTGCTTCTCCATTTGAGTTTCATTTTCCATATTCACACACTCATTAACCTCCTGCTTCATCTCCCTCTCATTTTGATTTTCAGTGTTCACTAGCTCGTTCATGGGTTTCCCGTTTTCTTGAACTGGATTCTCCTCTTCTTCTTGAGGATTGGTTTCGTTAAGCTCAGCAAGCGGATGCCCTCCATTTAACAGGCTGTGAGAGTTTCCCTGCAATCCGTTACAAATTTCCTCGCCCTGCAATCCGTTACAAATTTCCTCCGTTATTTGATTATTCGTCAATGGCTGCCCTGTCATGTGTGTCTCGCCATTGTTTTGAGTACATCGTAAATCAACGGGGAAGTGAACCGACAGCGATTGGCGTTCGTTGCAGTAACTGGGGAATGGCTGATTTGGATGTTGTCCCTCCATTATTATTTCCGTAGGACTGCGGTGAGCTGGAGCTTGCATTTGCTTTATTATATCCTGAGCAGGATTACGATTAGGAGTCCAGGAGCTCATCTGATTTGCGGCGTTTGAGGCTGCATCGCCATTCTCGACAGGCAGCTGCATGGCACGAGTGTGGGTTTGTGCCGGGCTGCTTGTTCCTCCGACTTCATTAAGAGAATTAGAACCCAGGGGAATTAAATGGTTTACCTGTGCAGGTGCATGCAGCTGATCCATTCTAATTCCCCTTTCACCATAATCAACACTCGCAGCATTGCCATTAGGATGGCTGTTTATTGAATACTGCATGGGAGTAGATACTCCCACTTCAGGCCCAACGATATTGCCACTGCAGGCAGCCCGATTATTCCCTGCTTTACCTCTTCGTTTTAGCCTGCTAACCACTCCGTTGTGAACTTGAATATTCTGTAGACTTGCATCTTGTGACTTTCCCTGGGAATCGCGAGTGCTAATTTGAGATTGAGGACGGGACGTTGGCTGCATCATTCTAGCAGAGTTAAACACATAGCCTGTCTGAAATTGGCCATATCCGTTTACTTCGGGTTGACCACCGGATAATCCATTAAAGTGGGTATTAGGAAATGGTAGATCTGAACGATGCGCTGTCACTGGAACTGGACCTGTGCTGCTTTGAACGGGTGTTGGTGTGGGTGTGAGACTGGGAGTGGGAGTATGAAGATTTGAAGGATACCATGGTGTATTTCCTCCTGTGGGTGTGGGAGTACCACTAAAGTAAGCATTAGGAATTGGTAGATCTGAACGCTGCACTGTCACAGGCTCTGTGCTGCTTTGAATGGGTGTGGGTGTGGTCATCGCAAAACTGAGTGTGGAATTATGAGGATTTGAAGAAGACGAATTCCATGCTATACTTCCTCCTAGTCTCCCAGTGGGTGTGGGTGTAGGAGCAGTCCCTCTTCCTAGTCCACCTGCGGGCGTAAGTGTACTTGGTCTGACCCCTACCGGGTTCTGTGAAGACTGTGAAGCAGAATATGGAGGAGCTGCAGGTGATGAATATGTACCGGTAGCGGCAGACCGTCTTGCAATTCTTGCGGCAATGGTGGGCTTTGCCTGATGCAATAACCATTGTATAGTGTGTGCGCTTTCTTCGAAGCCCAGCAATTGGGTGAGCTTTAAAAAGTCCTTGGATACCATTGGCAATATCCAATCAATGGTTTGCCCACCTCTCTCGATGCCCAGCGCTTCGGTCACCTCTTGCAAGCGCCCTGTTTGAACTCTTTGGCTCGAACCATTTGCAATAACCATTCGATGGTTTTCCCGCCATTGTCGTATCCCAGTTCTTTGGTGAGCTCTGTGATTCCTTTGGCTCCCTCTGGCGTAGGTAATAAAAAATCAATGGTGTATCCTAGACTTTTGAAATCCAAAGCCCTAACAAGATCGTCTAACCTTTCTTTGCAGGCATGGGGCACTTGAACTCTCGGGGCCCTCGTGGGCACCTCCTGCTGCATTTCTCCTTCGGGTGTTGTGGTTACCATCTTCGTTTTTTTGGAGGAGAGGCGAGCGGAGCTTCTCTCTGGAACTGCACTACCAGTTGCTTTCCTCTTAGCGGGGGCCATCTGATTGGTGTCGAGGCGTAGTATGAGAGCCCTTGCTATCGTACGATCGCCCGAGGTGTTTCTTGTTTGTAATATGCGAAGGAGAAGAAACCGAATATTTCGATGGAGGGTGGGTGATTGGGTGTGTTTTTATAACACCTGCGGGTTGCAACCCACCGTCCTTATATTACGATAACAAAGGATAGTCGGCCCCGTTGGTGGGACCCATACCAAAATAAAAATAAAATTTGATAAACGATTGGTTCGTTGAAGTAACGTGCAATATTTCATAGGGGTTCAGACCATAGTTATTTAAGTTCACCATGATATGAAAATTAAATTAACAAACCCATTTAAAAAGTTATTCAAGTTGACCATGATATGAAAGTTAAATTCACAAATCCATTTGAAAAGTGAAAATGTTATGGTCGCGGAAGCATTGTGAGTCCCTCCCCACACGGACTATAGTTTTCATCTCGCGTTGGCGCCGTGTATTTCTTGATGTTGAATGCTTTGTATATACATAACCAAAATTTATAAATTTTGTTTTCGCGTATACATGTTTAGAAATTAGGTTGTATAAAATTTATTTATTTAGTTATAATTAAAATGGAATTTTATAATTATATATATAGATATATATTTTATTAGTTTATACAAAGCTGACGGGAGTAAAGAATCTTGATGTTGAGTTATTATTTTTTAATATTCGTTACCATACAAAAATTTATTTTATAAATAATTTTTTATTTTTTTGTTATTGGTTAATTTGGGTTCATATTACTCATTATTTGATAATACACAACAATACAATCAATGTATAGAATGATATAAGAAATGTATTTTTGCCATCGATACTTTGCACTTCACCACTTTTATGCTTTACACTTCACCATAATAAATGTATTTTTCGCAATTGATGCTTTGCACCTCATCACTTTCATGCTTTACACTTCACCACTTCATCACTAAAGAGACTCATTTTAGAACAAAATCAATAATAGCACCAATTTGAACTAAGAATAAATTGTACCGACAGTGGATTGTTAGGCATCGATCTTAAATTACTTGCATCATTGGTCAATCCTTCCCTTAAACAACCTGCACTTGTAATGGAAAAGAAAAGGGCGTCCCTATGCTAATCATGCATGGCCAATCCTTCACAGAGACAAAGGAACCGAAGAGTAATTTCTTAGAAGCCAAAGTTATAATCATGCAATAAAAGAATAAATTCTTTTGTTGCAACTTTCATTTCTACTTAGGCCATAGGCCATAGTTTTAAGTTCTATTTTCTTTCATTTCTACTTAGTCATAGGCCATAGTTTTAAGTTCTATTTTCTTTCATTTCTACTTAGTCATAGGCCATAGTTTTAAATTTCATATTATTATTATTACTGATTTTGTAAACTCCTATGATTGTAAGTAGCCACATGGTATCTTACCTTCACAAAAGTAGTTGATAATTGGCAAAACTATATAGTCTATGTCTTGAAACAATAGGTGAGCTCTTTTGTTACTACCTATGCCAATACAACTTTTCCAGTGATGATCAAAATCTCATAGACTTGTTAGTATTGAGAAGAACAAAAAAGCCCACTATACCCACTTTCAACCCTAAAAATAATTGATATTGTTGGAAACAATGTCAATACTAAGAGGGGGGTGAATCAATATTAAGACTAATTTTAACTTCTTTATGCCAATTTACTTTTCTTTTTTAAATTGGCATTCATCCATATAACTAACAACAATATATATATAATGTGGCAGCAGCATAAACTCAACATATAAGCAAACAAACCATAAGCATCATACACATTAGACCAAGATTTTTCATGTGGAAACCCTTTCGGGGAAAAACCACAAAGCTTGTTGTTGTTATTGATATAAATAGGAGCACCTACTCTATTACATCGATCTGTTTGTGAGCACCCACTCACAGGAAGCACCAACTCCCTTTGATTTGCTTGCTAGCACCAACTAGCAGGAAACACCAACTCTCTCTGTCTGTAGACACCTATCCAACTTACTAGAAGCAGCATATGAGGCACCAACCTCATGGATTTGTTACAAGCACCAACTTGTAGGAGGCATGGACCCCCAAGCCTTCTCAAGCTCAACTAGAGATGCAAGCACCAACTTCCTCGTTGTAGGCACCAACCCACATTCAAATAAGAACTGACTATCCTCTGTGATTTAGCAGTAAATTTGCATGATCTCAGCTTTGATCTCTGCTCATTCTACTGCTCTTTTCAGCTCTCTGCATCAGTCTTCAGGAGCTCTTTGATCTTCTCAACATAAGTCACTCTAAGCCCTCTGCTCTCGGCCTTACTTCTTACAACACAAACAAAGCTCTCTTATTTCTTCTCTCTAAGGAAGACAGCCAACGTTATTCACAGAGCTCAAGAAACATCCGACATTAACACATAGCACAGGCACTTTAGCCTCACACACAAAGTGCTTCTCTCAGGGTCTTCTATTTTCTTCTGCTCATGCACATTCGACCTTTTCACACAAAACTGGCTCTTGCACAACCTCTCAGGGTTCTTTCCTCTTGGATCTATGGCTGTCATGCTACATTGCTCCACACACATTTCTCATCAGAGCACATGTATATTTTTTCCTCAGTTCACCTCAATTGTTTTTTTCCAATGCTGCCACACTGTCCTTAGGCATCACTCAAAATGTAATTTGGCATGGCATTTCCATGATGTTGTTGCATCTACCACTGACTAGACCACCAGCATACTCAACCTGGGCACAGTCCTCTATGTCAATAACTATCCCATCATTGAGACTCACTGATGGGGAGGATAATCACAGTCAAGCAATAAACCCATTGATATACCAAACACCTATCAATACCCATGGTTTATGGCCCACAAATTCTATCGGAAGCATTATATCTATGTTTTTTATTAAAAACTAGGGCCACACAACTTGGTCGAAGATACACATACACCATGGAAAACCTGACCGAAACATATAAGTTGGACTTCAAATATTTATACACCCGCATTCATAAACCATCTGGTCCAGTTCATCAAGGCTACCTCTGCAACGCGGCACTATCCTTCATTATCTCTGATCTCCGAGCAACAACTTGCACGATAATCCTCCACCGTTGATCTAACACACATGATCCGACGGCTATCAGAGATTTCGGGTGGACAAATAACATGGAAATTATCTGCCCAAAAAATCAGTTTCTTCTCTCCTCGCTGCTACGTGTCACTCAGTTAGTGGAATCAGGTGACTACCCTTCAATACCACTTACCACTCAGAGCCCACGTGAAATACCATTTCCTGTTATGAAACCACTTCTTCGTTGGTTATCTTCCATGCTCTTTCACCATTTGATGACCATTGATCTATGAGATCCAACGAATCTTGTGCATCCACTCTTCTCTTCTTGTTCTATTGATGGACTTACGCATTTCATAGGTTTCCTCTGCCATACTCTGTTTTCACACCACAACTCCATATATAACAATAATTCGTTTACTTAATGGATCGCCATCGATCCTCATAGTGATCGATGGTCGATCAACATGCCTGCAAATGGAATTTTAATTGATTAATGCATATACATAACACAATTGGAAAGTTCATAGATACACATTTCCTCTATCTCTCTACGTTCCCCGAATTTCTCTTGGATACATATGTTACACAAAATCATTAATGTAACCAGAATTTATCATTTCATATTGAATCACACCATCCACACTCAGAATTAACTCTCTGTATATAACATATAAAAAAATAATTACATATTTGAGGCTTTCCATTCCTCTCTAGCCTGATCCTTCTAATTAGAGCCTTTGTTTCCTCTAATCTGCCCGTAGGCTTGCAATTCCATCGTGAATCTCTCAATCCTCCCTCTCTGTCCTTTTAGAAAAGAAACGAAATACAATATATCTAAGATAACCATCTCGTCCACAATTGAAGGGATAGACTATACATTTAGAAATCAAATCCTATCCTAATCTCAACAAACTAAACTACTTGGCTTGATCTCCACGCAGGGAGGATCAACTTGCCACCTATTCTCTCTTTTCCTTAGTATTTGGAAACAATATAACTACTTACATACTTTGTAATTTATAGAAATTAAGTAACCAATTATTCTTCCAAAGTCTTGTTAGCCACAACATGTGACCACACCATCACATTGCGGGCTAGGCCTAGATGCTCCTGCATCAGACTCCCAAGGTTAAAAATAACCATGATCTCCTGATCATGTGCTTCTTATCAGTGTCCTCCTGGATCCCATACTTTGTTCGATAGTCTGTCCTTGGTTACTGTTGTTGTTGGTTGTCGTTCTCCAGGCCTCCATACTTTATGTTGTATTGTCCCATTAGCTATGCTCTCACTGTCTGCTGCTGTCTTTTTCATATATCTTACTGCTTTTTGCTCATCATCACAATATATACGAGGCTTCCACACCTTAATTTTCAATTTACCATTACCTTCACCTGTATCATTTTTTCCAGCCAATCTTCCTTTCTTCTTTTGTCCTCTATATATTCTATTGGAATGTTGTTGTATAAGTCTCCACAACTCATCAATTTCTTTGTCTACATCACTACTCAGATGATGAATACTATTCTCCTGCAATTGGCTGTGTTCTTGCATAAGAACATCATAATTCATATGCCAATATTTTCCCATATAGATTTCTAAAATGTACAAATTCCTTCTCCATTGATCCCCTGCAATAATTCCAATTCCTTCTTCTGGTTTCTCATTCATGGCTTCATCACTTCTTACTTCAATTCACGATATACCTGTAATTCTGCAAATTCCTTGAAAACTAAGAATTCTTCTTGTTTGCTTAGGTACTTGGAATACCTCTTCTTCTAGTAATCTAATTTTTGTAACCTTAATGATTATGGCATCATATTTGTCTACTTCTAAAATGTCACTTCCAGCTTCTTCTTCATCGATAACTCCTTGTTGTACAATAGTACTCATGTTACTATGGTCCCTTGAACCCATCTCTAGTTCAACAACTTCATACTGTGAATTCAACATCATTCCATATTTATGAGACATTTTGATCTCATCCCTCTTTACTTCAATCTTATCTTCAGAATCAATTCCTTGGTTCAAATTCATTTCACATTGCCTTGATCCTACATATAAATCTTCACCAGAATCAATCAATTCATTAAGCACAAATACTTTACCATGTTTCCTCATTATGTCAACATTTCTAACAACTTCTTTTCCATAATTGACATCCATTGCAACTTTTTCATTCTCATTCACTTCTCCAAAAGACTTGATTCATGCCACAAATTTGCCATCTCATTTGGAATTTCTCCCAAGAGCTCTTCACAATCTTTACTAACTTCATTGTCTGCAACATTCGTCTTTAGTCCTTCTTTACTCTGGCTTCCTTCAAGGTTAATAATCTTCAATAGCTGTTTAACATCTACCAAGTCTTCTATATGAATCTTCAGTAGCTACTTTCCTCTGGCTTCAGTCCTCAATAGTTGTCTAATATCTGCATAATTTGCTACAACCATGTTTAACAACTGGTCTTTTCCCTGCATCATAAGATTATGTGAATTTGCTTCTTCCATCTTCTGAAAAACCATATCTTTTCTTTTATTTTCCCCTATTGTAACATTAAACAATTGGCCTTCTTCAGTGTATCCTGCATTTACACAAAAAATATTAGTTTCAAAAATATGAGACACTAAGGTCTCCTCAAATAATTTCATCATCAATTCTTCCGATTGAATTTCGCTTTCTGAACACACCATAAGATTCCCCATTAGATTTGTATTAGCTTCATCAGTTTTCCCGAGAAAACTCTTTGTTCCATATTCATATGAATGGATCTCTTCCTTTTCAAACATTTCTTTGATTTCAATTATTCCTTTGTCATCCTCCTTTTGACTTATCCTTTGGATGTCATCTAACTGGACATCTTCCTTCACTTGACTGTAACTTTTCTCTCTATTCTTCATATGACTATGGGTAGTCATCTTCCTTCCTGATTCCATGATAATGTCACAAGAATGTATTCCATCTCTCTTATCTACACTACCTACATGACCACAACTAGTCATCTTTTCATGTGTTGATATGATAGTTTCCAATAACTGCTTATTTTCCCGAAGTTTACATGACCTGCAGGCACATAACAATTATTAGTTTTAAAAATACAAGACCTTTCGTCCTCTTTTGATGCTTCAAGCACCAATCTCCCATCATAGATCTTCTAGATTTCAGCATATCTTCTTTGTTGTGACTCCATTCTATTGAGTCTCTCCTTCTCTAACAACCCAATATGACTTTGTTCAAGTTCTCTAAACTCGTTTATCAACTTGTTATTCCACTTCTGTTGCAATAACTTCCACATGACTTGTTTCTTCGTTCTCCATATGTATCTTCGGTCTTCATTTGTCTTTCTTTGTAGCCACTCCATTAATATATCTACTTCTGCTCTCATTACTGCTAGACTAATCTCGTGCTCTTCATTCTGCTGCCAATTGCTATACTCCTGTAATCGAATGCCTTCCTCAAATTTACTCTCATGTTGATGGTCATCTCTTTTAAATTGCTAGTTTCTTCCATCTTAATCCTGCTGGATTAATACTTTTGTTTCCTTCGTGTCCCTAAGGATATAACTTTCTTATTGCTCCTGATCTTGCATCTCATCTTCAAATAATCTCTGCTCAATTTTTCTGATTTCAGCATCATATTTATTAATGTTGTCTTCCATACCTACAACCACATTATTAATTGAAGAATCAAAACATTTACTTAGCTATATAAACGTTAGAGACATTTCATCCTTATCATGCATGGTAAGTGTTAGCCCCTAAGGTACAGTGCTGCTATTTTTAGCGGAAATGTCCACTGTTTTAGCTTCGATGGCCACGTCTCCTCTTGCTCTGCTTTGGCCACAAGCTGGAATTCAAAAATATTACTCTCACATCTATAATTGCATTGAATCCTGATCCAAATATTCTCTCTAAGTCTTCAAAATCTCATAAAATCATGCCAAAGATCAAAACAATCGCATCAGAAGAGCCCTTAGAATGGCGTAGAAACGCTATCGGGAGGCCAAAAACTAAAAAACAGAGTATTGGAGGCATAGACAAGTGAAGGAACAGTAGAAGTCAGATTTGTTCGATCAGCGGCCCAGATCTGATCAGCAACATCATAATCGGCAACCGCAACATAGCGCTTACAACGGCCCGAGGCTATCGTGATATGCGATTGCAAATAATCGCATCGTGATATCGCAATTGGTGAAACATTATGGATCAGGGCCTATACCCGTACATGTATGCGATGCGATTAACCGGACCCGATGGCTATAGAACCATTAGTTCATAAATTTTGAGATTTTTCGAAAGGCATTTTTTAATGTATTTTCACATATTTTGTTATTTAACAAAATACAAGGAAAAAATGCCAATGCGATAAGAGCCAGACCCGAAAGGGTTCGTGAAGGGAAATATATAATATTTGAAGTCCAGAGGGAGCCAATTTTCGTGTTATTTTCATGATTTTTAACGTATTTTTAAAATACAAAGGAGCAAGGCCAAAGTGACTGGCAATAGCGATGAGGACGGACCTGATAGAGGAATAGACCATATTTATGGACTTTTGAAGTTCGGAATGAAGAGAGTTTTGGTGGAATTTCACAGTGTTGCAGTGTTTCTCTATTAAAATAGAAAACAAACGTTTTTGGTATTCAAAAGGGTTTGAAAGACCTGAAGACCCATTCCATTATAGTACAGGTGGCCACCATTCTTAGAAGCATTCAACAATGATTTCTGATGCTAGAAGATGGATTCAAGTGGACAGAGGCTCGGAGACAGAGGCCAGGCGATAGATGGCCGAAAGGGGAAAAAGCCACAACATGATGCAGTCGAACCAACATAAGTGATCATGGAGCATTGTTGGAATGAGCGAGCTACCTGACAGCATGGCAAAATTACCAGAATTTGGTTACTATGTTGTTAGAAAAGGAGACCTCTGGCTCATGTCTGTCTAGTCATGGCATCAAGCAGTTAGAAGCCAGAGGGGATAGATTAAGACACCTCGAGCCTTAGAGAGCCCATGAGCATTGTAAAAATCCTATAAATGGCTAAAAGTTAGAAGTATCAATGGCTCAACTTTTGGAGACTGTGGAGACTTTGCTCCTCTCAGTGTCTCATCTTCATTCTAGTAATACAAGCTTCTTTTGTTGTTATATGTTCAATCACCATCTTTCCCTCTATTCTATGCTTGCACTTGAATGGGTTATTCATGTTTTCTTCTCTGTCGAATGCCAGATAACTGTCATATTATCTCTGCGTTGATAATTAGATTTGTAAGCTTCATTTACCCTATGTAGCTAGCCATTTATATGTGTTTATGTATTTATATACTAGTACAGTCATGATTCTCCATCTATTCATTCAATCTATAAACTATTGAGCATTAGTGGTTGAAAGCCTTGTCAAGATGAGGGTGTTCATGCATGTTTTGAGTGAAAATAGAGTTGAAACAATCATCTGACTTGATCCAAACCCAAATCCATTCCAATAGTTCAGAGAACTATATTGAATATTTATATGTTTCCATGCATCTTCAAGCTACAACCTAGGAGATCTTCCTCGAGTGCTAACATAATTGGCGCCATTACCGAGGTGGGGAGATTGAAGCTCAACTTCCCTGGGAGATGACACAGATCCAGCTTTGATGATAGAAAAAGTCGGGGCACTTTTCGGTTGTAATCATCTATCTGGTGACTCTAATGGAGGATGAACCTCTTGGCGACTCCACTTTAGAGTTCTGGCTTAGTTTGTGAGGCATACTCAGAGAAATCCTCAGAAGCCACAAACTAACCCAGTATCTGACCCTGAAAAAATCATCAAAGAAAGAAAGGCATTACAGAAAGGAGCATGAGGTTCAGGTAGCTCTAAACAATATTCTGTATCTCTTCAAGAAAATCCTGTAATAGAACAAATACATGTTGAGAGTATAGCATCTAATACTAGCAGTGAAGAAAAAATCTCAGAGATTCATAGAGTTCCTTATTCTTTAGGTCCTCCTTCCATTCTAAGCCCAAAGGAAGCCTCTCCTCCTATCCATCATACTCCTTTAGTCCTATCAGTCACTTCTCAGCCCTCCATCATTCAGACTTCCAGTACCCTTATAGCCGCCACAACTATGGAAGGACCATAAGCACCTACCAAAATGGAAAGAATCATAGCTGCTAGGTATGGACCTCTAGTACTGCCCAATCCTTTGAATGCCATGCCTACTAGAGAATATAAAAAGTATAGGCCTAAGTTCACTGGAACTGAAGGTGTTTCAGCTGAGAAACATCTTGAATCATTCTATAGCTATGCTAATAACCTGGACATTAGTGAAGATGATGTATGGTTTAGAGTCTTTGTCCAAAGTTTAGATGGAGAGGCTAGAAAATGGTTTAGAGAACTGACCCCAAGTTCTATAGCAGATATTGAGGCTTTAGATGATGCATTCCTAAAGCATTGGGGGATAAGAAGGATCTACTCTACTACCACACCGATTTTGGGAACCTAAAGAGGGAAAATGGTGAGTTGTTGTCTAGTTTTAATAAGAGGTTTAACTGCATGTACAACAAGATACCAACTGAAGTAAAACCCAACACTACCTCTGCTAAACTCACCTATGCTAGTGCCTTTGATTCTGACTTCTATCTACTGTTGAGGGAGAGACGATGTGCTACCTTAGCTGATATGTAGGGCACAGCCTTGGAAGTAGAATCAAACATCATGGATACAAAGAACGTCAAGGGGAATGTTGATAGAAGGAAACAAAGGGGCGAATCTTCATCATCTTCAGATCCCAAGATAGATAAATGACCAAGATGATAGAGTCATTAGCCTCTGAAATCTCCAAATTAAAGGTTGAGTAGCACCCTAGGAAAGGAAGAGTTCCTAATACCTTTGCTCCTAGAAATCCAAATCCATATAGAAGAGCTAAAGAGCAGTTGCAGATTCTACAAAGAAGAAAAGATGCCAATGAAGTCCAAAGGGTGAAGACCCCTCTCTAGAATGTAGTCTGGAAGACAAAGGCAGTGCCTCCTTTTTGACCTCAGCTACCTATGAAAAGTCATTATTCAATGACCAGATCAACCAAGAGTGGGATGGTGGAGCCCTTTTGAAAACTGATGATCAACACAGATATGATCTGAGATTGAAGATGAATAATGCCAAAGAAACTCCTATTTAGAGAGATTTTGTCCCTACAATACAACAAGCTAAAAAGCAAAAATGACTGGCAGTTGATCCCATCATCCTCAAAGCTCCAGCTCACGAGGTAAGAGGCCTTGAAAAGTCTCCTTCTCCTTTCAGTTTTGAATTAGAAATTTAGAAGCTAAGCACACCTATACCTCTGATTGAACTAGTGAAGAATGAGTCCTTCAAGAGATCTATCCTCGAGGCCCTTGAGCCTAAAGCCATCCAAGCCTCCATTGACTATGTAAATCTACAAGACGACAAACCAGCTATTGTTCTCAGCCCAATGATTAAAAATTGTGATGAAAACTCGCGATCATTCTATGTATATTTGACTATTCATGACAAAATCCTTCAAAACTGCCTTCTGGACACAGGAGCCAGCCATAATCTAATGCCCAAGGCTATCATGGATGAGTTGGGTCTTGACATTACCAAGTCTTATCATGACCTGTTTTCTTTTGATTATGGAAAAGTGAAATGTTTGGGATTAATCAAAGACCTAGCCATCACCTTGCCTCAACTGCCCATGAAGAGCATGATGATGGATATTGTGGTAGCAGATGTACCCCCCAAGTTTGGCATGTTTCTCTCCAGAGGTTGGATGAAGAGATTAGGTGGAACATTGCAAAATGATCTATCCTATGCTATTGTCCCAATTTTTGGAGGTTAGAGTAGGAGATTATACAAGGAAGCTCAGTTGGCTTATATAATCAATGATGAAAGGAATCCCACTAATCATCCCATCTATGCTGTTGACACTGATTTTGGAGTCTGTATTCTTCATATTGAAGAGTCCTAGCTGGCCTCCATGCAGCTTAAGAAACCAGTTTGCTAGATCACAGAGGAAGAAGGCCCACAAATTTGGGACATGTTCTTTGATGGAGCTTGCTCTAATGAAGCTGAAGGGGTAGGGGTAGTCCTTGTGTCCCCTGTTATACTCCTATAGTAATAGGTGTCATATTTCTTGATTGACTGGTTGAGCCCTGTAATATGTTCATCCTTTCCTTGCTGTAAAAGTTTCCATATTATGTAAAAATCAAAAAAATAAAAATATATAAAGAGGGTATACCCTAAAAGAAAAATCAAAGGGTAAAAAAAATAAATGGTCAAAAGAAAAAATGAATGAAATGAACCCCAAATAAAAAAGAGCAAGAAAGTGTGCACGTCCAAATGCCACTACTATTTCATTTTCTGTAAATAAAGCATCATCTACAGCTTGTTGAAACTTCTTTCCACAATTGGTGAATGGCCAAACAACTTAATCTTGGCCAGTTCATGTTTAAATTTCCTGTCTTAGAGATAGATAATAAATTCTGTCCAAATTGTTTGAACTTGGCAGATAAGTAGATAGGTAGAGAGGCAAAGGAGCTCAACTGTTTAATATGAGTGCTTGGAAGAAATAAGTGCAGACTTAGATAGGCTTATCATGCAAAAGAAAAGAAAATTGGAAAAGGATTTGCTAGTCTAAGTGCACCCAAAAGAAAGAAGAAAAATTGTTAGGCAAAATAGGCAAGGTAGGCAGTTTTGATGTTGCAAAATGAGACTTGTGATTGATTTTGTCTCTCAAAGTGTTAAATTTTACCCCATCACAAGTGCAAAGCAGATACTTTTGGAGCAGCTCAAACGAGGCATGACTAATCTCCCCTTCATATTGTTTCCCCAATCACTTACTAATTTCCCTGAAAGGTATTAAGATCTGCTTAATATCCTTAAAATCACTCGTTCCATTTTTTTATCAAAAATACTAAGTAAAACCCCATTTTTTTTAGGGAAGTGGCCACATTTCTTGTATAAACCCTTGTTTTTCCCCTTTTTCCTAAGTTTCCAACACTATAAACTTGGCGCTCGATTCATTTTTTCATATTAACTATTAACTTTATTATATAACTCCCTTTTGTAATTGTTCCCAAATCCCGTAATATGTATATATATAAAATCCTCACATTGTTAATATTTCCCACCCCTGGTTAAATATATAACCATAAACATGATTTTTGGAATTGAGTGGTTCATTTGGAACCCACTAATAACTCTCCCCGTGCGCATCCTGAATTAATTAAACTTTGGTTAATTAATAAACAAGTCAACCCCACGAACCAATGAAAATCACCCCGATACTATTATAAACCATTGTTTAATACATTGCCCCTGCGCATTAACCGCCCGCCATCTCCGCAGTACGTCCACCATCCGATCTGGACCTATCCATCCAATGATCCACATTGATATCGTAACCTGCCTATCTGGCCAACATTAACCCCCGCGGAAACAATAGTATTTCCCCTGTACCGTGGACACGTGGCGTGTGCCTGTGGTGTTAGCTACCCCTCCGGCCAAAACCACACGAGCCCAAAGGAGGTGCGAGGAAAACAGCTTACCGCCCTCCTGCTGACCCTCCGTTGACGTCACCACCATGTCACTGCCACGTAATCCATATTGTACCCCTGCTGACGTCATGCTAACATCACCCACCCGAAAAATCAATTTTTCCCACCAAAATTCATTTTTGTCAATAAAAGGTAAAAGAGGTCATTTTTGTTATGTTTTCTACATATAGCGTCGGTGCGCTCCGAGCTTAAAAAGTGACTCAGCTCTAGTTTCATCCACCTCTGACCAGCATAGCTACAAATGCGAGCTCCGTAAGACTACCATTCAACCGAACATTTTGCAGTTTTTCTTCCTCTTAACACAGATAAAAACAAACATATGGACTTCCAAGCTCTCAAAAACAGAAAGAAACAAGGATTTACAAGATATTATGTTAACTTGGCCAGTGGAAACCTGCAGAAGCATGAATGACCAAACTAAAGGCGGTGAAGACGCGTTGGCAGTTTCATTTTTGCATAATAGCACTCAGTAGGGTCGATTCAGTAGTAAAAAGGATGATTAAAGTCAAAGAGTACCAGAGGAGCCATAAAGAGTATCAGTGCAGAATTAAAGACACATCAAATCAACATTAAACAGTATCAGGGCCGACTAAGGAAAGAAGATCAGAATTAATGCATCAGTTAAGTCAGAGAGTTGGTGCACAGCTACTTCAAACAGTTGCAAGCTGAATCGTAAAGAGCCAGCTTCCAACACAACATAAGTTAGCTGTTTCTACTTTGCTTGCAAATTACTTTAGGTTAAACTTAGATATTATCTGAGAGATTTGATGAGACATTTTGTTGTACATATTTTGTTGTATAAATACCCCCTTCATCAGAGTTTTGAAGAGGTTGGGTATGTGCAGATTTCTCTAGACTTTGTTGTAAATACTGAACTTTGGAATAAAGAGCTATTGTGATCAAACTGTTGTCTGGCTTGCTGGAAGAATAATTGATGCAAAGGACTTGTCACAAAATTCTTGAATCAACCCATGGATCAATGAGTATTTTCTACCTTGTGTTTTACAGTTTCATGTCTGTTATGTCATCTGTGTTTCATGATTTGAATAGTAAAGAGAAAGATTAATTCAGAATTTGCTTAGCTGCATTCTATTTTCAGTCTTTATTATTCTTTATGTTTTCTTCAGAATTAGTATAAATAGTGAATTCTTAATTGCTCATGTTTCCCCTGATTTTTTCACATTGACTATTTGATAAGGAATTACTAATTACTCCTTAACAATAATCATCTATTTTCCCTCTGTCAATATGGTGAAGGATTCTTAATTTCCCCTTCATCCATTTGGGTCCATTCCATTTGATTCCACCCTTTGAATTGTTCCATGTTTGACCACCTTTCTCTCTGATGCCATCCTCTGTCAGAAGTTGAATCTAGCGAACCTGTTTCTTTTGACTCCATCATGCCCAATGGACTGAACTCTTCAGTTTTACCTCACTGTTCTATTGAATCTCATCACCCAAAGTCAGAACAAAACCCTTGTACTTTATAACTAGCCTAAAACCTTCAAAAACAAAGCTAAATCATAAAGAGAGAGCCCTCCCTGGGTGCAGATTGGATAGAATCTGTATCTAATAGATTGGTCTGTGGTTACCTCGGCCGTATTCCCTTTCTTACAACTTTGGGGAACAACCTGAGTAATAACATCATTGGCGACTCCACTAGGGATCTGAATAATTGTTTTTTATTGTTGTTTATTTCATAAGCTACAGATGGAGCCTGAAGCTAGCTAGGTAGCCTTTGAAACTGCTTTTATTTTACAATTGCAAAAGTAAATAAATGTTGCTTCAGTCTATCTCCGGTCTAGTTTATGTTTTAAATAGTTGTTTCAAATTCTTGATCATTTCCTTCTTTCAATAAATCTTTAGGAAAGTTCAAAACTTTCACATTCAAAACCTCCTAGAAGATATTGTTAAAGTTGTATTGTCAAAACTATTTCAAGAAAAAACCAAAAACATATCAAGAAACTGGCTCCAAAAAAGATTCGTTACACCAGATCGACTCCTGATCCAAATCCTCCACCTGTGTTTGACAATCCTAATCTGATTCCTAGGATCCTTAGAAGACAAGAGGGCCAATAAATTCTGCTAGTTCACTCCTTGACAACCATTTGCAGAACCCCATTCAATCTGAGCTTACCTCTGAAAAAACACCAAACCTTTCTGTCATTGCTACAGTTTCTCCAAGTTTACCATTAGCACCTCAAGCCACCCTTTCTTCCATCCTCGGTAAAGCTTGAGATACTGGTCTTGGTTTAGGGCCTAGTTATCTGGGATTGGATTGTGGTAAAGCCTAGGAGACAAGGAGATGGAAAATTCCTCAAGGATAGTGATGGATTCTGGATGGAATTCCAAGTTTGGTTCGGTTGTGATCAGAGCACCAGTTTTTGTGTGATCATGGTTTGGTGAGGGTGGTGGTGGTTTAACCTCTCAATACCCTTGGTTGTTCTTGGATTGGTTGTTCTAGGAGATACCATATTCATGCTTGGAATATGGCTTGGGGGTGACTGGTTGAAAGAGACATTTGGTTAAGCCATGTCTACGGTCGGGTGGTGCGTGGAAGTTCCGAACCTATTCAGATCTACCTATGATTAATAATAGCTAAGTTATCTTACTTTTGTACTTGTTTATATGTGGATTTAATGGCTGTCATATCTCTGATATTTATATGGTTTAATGCTGGTTATAAGCATGGTTATGTGATTGGTTCATGTCATGGTTATTTCATGTATTTACTTGTAATTGTTAAATGGGTGGATGAAAGATCTAACTGATGATAAAATAGTTCAATGGATAAGGAGGTGATCCTTCTAGTTATGTTTCATAAGTTCTTTAAGCCATTTATGCTTTGTCTTGTATCTTAGAAGTGTAGGTTGCACTAATGCCAAGTGTTTGAAAGAATGCCAGTCTCGATTGGGGATGATCAGGCCTAGTCCTGAGGTGGATTTTAATTTATCAACATTGTTATCATGTCCTTGATGGATTCTAAAGGTTGTAGCAATTTTTGGGCAGAGGCCTATATTCTAGGCTAGAAAAGTGTCTCAAATCTCAGGGTCGCTGAGACAAGTATGATGAGAAAAGTCCACAGTCATTGGCACAAAGGCCTATGAGTGAAACTTTGAGTTGTTGGTCATTGTCTTGCCTATACCATGGGAGTGACTCTGGGTTAAAAGGCTTAAATCATCAGTGGGACTCAGGGACAGGTTGTTTGAGTGGCTGACATGTCTCCTCAGGGTGTTTTGCTAATGTGGATGGGTTTGCTTGATATGTTTCATCGATTCCATTTCCTTAAGGACACCTAGGAGATTGAATCCCTTGTTGAAAAATTTGCAACAAGAAATGTTAAATTTAGAATGTGCTAAAAACAGACCTGCTAAAAATAGCATGTCTAAAAATAGCAATTTGGCTAGTGATGTCATTGGCCACATTGGGTGAGAGGTGAAACTACTAAAAATAGAAAGTTCTAAAAATAGCATTTCTGGGTCCCTTCCTATTTATAGCAGTCCCTAGTCTATCTATAGGAAGTAAAATAATTTTGGTCTTAACAGTAGTTGGAAATATTAATTAATTAATTCAGTTGAGTTAATTAGTTAAGGAAATTCGAATTTGAAGTCTTTGTGAGCATGCACATGAGTTGTCCCACTGATTGAGGAATTTATCCTTAATTTCGTCCACTGATTGAGGGAATAAGTATGAGTTCTATAATGAGAGAATCAGTTGACTTAGTTGTAACTAGTCAAGTCCAGTTACATTATTTTAACAAGTTGTTAAAATAATAAAATATAGTTTGTAAATGCTTGCATGCATGTGAGAACTATTATTTTAGATAACTGAGGATTCACTCATGGATAATTGTTGCATGTTAGTTCTGTCAGAGAACCAGTTGAGGTCAGATTTGGGACAATGTACTATCAGATGCTTGACTATTTCTAGTAAGTAGTTTTTGCATGATTAAGGAACTAGTGTCCTCAAATATTGTGTAGTTGGACCATAAGTTGGCTTGGTATGTTTGGAATTAATTGCATATGCTTTTGCTATTATTTCCTAAGAAAGCTACACAAGGAAATAGGGAGTTGACCATAGGTAAAGCCTTTATATACAGGGCTTGGTTGGTTCATGAGACATATCTTCATATCTTCATAGTTCATTGAGCACTGAATAGCTTGAGAGCTAATTCTTTTTTATTGTGAAGAGTATTTTCACTTGATTGATAATATATGGTTGGGGTTTTATGCTAGTGCTTTCCCCTGGATATATCTTGTGTTATGTGTTATTATTTCTCTTGATCAATTATGCATGTTTCTACTTGATGTTGCTCATGAATTCGATTATGCTTCCGCTTAATGTTTTGTAGAAGTATAATAAGTATTATGCTTTAGGACATTGCATATATCGATTTGTTTTACAGTAGAAATTTCTACATGGTATCAGAGCATAGGTGATCAAGCAAGAACATTATACTAGCTGGATAAATTCGAAGTTTATTATTCGAGATATATATCTCGAGTTCTTATCACATCAATTTCATCAATGGCATTCTATGGTTTGAGGCTTGAGTACGCCCTTGATGGAAGCCCAAACTATATAGATTGGAAGGATCACATGGAGGTAGTTTTGTAAGATAATGGCCTTAAGGATTTCATTGATTAAGAAATTCCTAAGCCTACTGACAAGACTGAGCAGGTGGAATGGAGGAAGTGTGTGGCTAGAGCTAGGAGAATTCTCTTGGAGGGAGTGCGAGATCACATTGTCTCGAGCCTCCACGGGAAGGAGACTCTGCATGCAATGTGGAAAACATTGAAAGATTTATATCAGAATAGCAGTGATCAGAGGAAGCTGACACTGAAGGACAAACTTTGAAAGATCAAGTGTGAAAGGGATGAGACGATCTCTATGTATCTGACAAAGCTCATCACATGTAGGGATGAGCTTGCAAGTGTAGGGGTCATGACATCAGCTGAGGATATGGTGAGTCCAGCACTCCTTGGCCTTCCTAAGAGCTGGCATAGCTACCAGGACTTGGTGAATGGAAGGGAGAAACTGCTAGATTGGGAACGACTATAGTCGGATTTGATGCAGGAGGTTATCAGACGAAGCACCAGAGAGAGTTCTTCATCCATCCATGATGAGGAGGACTATGCCTTAGTTAGTAAGGCGAAGAAGCGGAAGGAGAATGTTTCTCTTTCCGAATCCAATTCTTCCAATGATGGGAAGAAGGTTAACAAATCAAAAGTGCGATGCTTTCGTTGTCATGAGGTGGGCCATTATGTTGCAAGTTGTCCACGAAGGAAATCCAAGAAGGGATCCAGGGAAGGATCTGAAGGTGAGGCACTTGCTTCACGTTTTGAGTTGGATTTCACACTCTTCGCATGCATTGTTTCATCCATGGTGGGAAGTGGTTGCCTTCTCAACAGTGGAGCTTCTTTCCACAAGACCGACGACAAGAGTTTGTTTAGTACTTTAGACTAGAAAGATCTCCAGATACTCATAGCGATGGGTAATGATGAGAAGTATAGTGTCTTAGGTGTAGGCACGGTTATTTTTCAGAGGGAGCATGGATGTCACCTTACCTGGACCAATGTCAAGTATGTACCAGGACTGAAGAGAAACTTGTTGTCGATCGTGATGCTGGAAGATAGAGGCTATGATGTAGTCTTCAATGAGGGAAAGGTTTTCCTTAGACACACCATGACTAGACAAGTGAAGTAGACAGGTTCACCGGTCAAGAACTTGTATGCTCTTGAGGGTCAAGATGCATGCAAAGCCTTGAGCAGCATGGCAATTGATGGAGACTTGGTGGTTGAGAGGGAGGGTATATTACCTCTCAACATGCAGAGCCAGAAGAAGTCTCAGACAATTGTGGAGGAGCCACGATTAGCCACAACAGGGAAGCTGATAGGAGATCGAGTAGAGACATCTACTCATGCAGAGACCTCCAGTAGGGGGAAACTTCGAGCCAGGTGGGCAGAGGGATCGCATGCAGCCATACCTCCGGGTAGGAGGTGGGGTGATGTGGATTGATCATCCCAAGGAGGAGGGGCGAGATCCTTGAGGTACCCAACCTCTTGGATGAGACCTTGCTATGGGAGCCACAATGTGGAGTAGCAGGAACTGATTGATTGGGTAGAGACAGATGCGGATGGAGCAGCAGAGAGAGCGACAGTGTAGGGAATCCTAGGACAACGCATAGCTAGCAGGTTGCAGTAATGCGAGAGGCACAAGTGTTTTGCACAATGCTAGGTGGCATAGAGAGGTGTGCAATGGTGCGAGATGCATGGAGATGTTGCAGTAGCATAGATGTCAGAGAGGGAGAACCTGTCAGCAGCAGGTAGAGCTTCAACATCAGAGTATGTTCCTAGCCCAATAGAGTGGTCAGTTGGGAGTGTTTTTGTTCCAAGTGTTGTTGGAGCAAGTGGACTCGGTAGATGTGTTGCATGCAGAACATTCTAGAGTTACAGGATCAGGTTCGAGAAAAAGCCTTTCTTGTTGAGAGGGAGTGTTGAAAAATGTGCAACAAAAAATGTTAAATTTAGAATGTGCTAAAAATAGACCTACTAAAATAGCATGTCTAAAAATAGCTGTTTGGCGAGTGAGGTCATTGGCCACATTCGGTGAGAGGTGAAACTGCTAAAAATGGAAAGTTCTAAAAATAGCATTTCTAGGTCCCTTCTTATTTATAGCAGTCCCTAGTCTATCTATAGGAAGTAAAATTAATTTTGGTCTTAATAGCAGTTGGAAATATTAATTAATTAATTCAGTTGAGTTAATTAGTTAAGGAAATTTGAATTTGAAGTCTTTGTGAGAATGCACATGAGTTGTCCCACTGATTGAGGGATTTATCCTTAATTTCCTCCACTAATTGAGGGAATAAGTATGAGTTCTATAATGAGAGAATCAGTTGACTTAGTTCTAACTAGTCAAGTCCAGTTAGATTATTTTAATAAGTTGTTAAAATAATAGAATATAGTTTGTTAATGCTTGCATGCATGTGACAACTATTATTTTAGATAACTGAAGATTCACTCATGGATAACTATTACATGTCAGTTCTGTCAGAGACCTAGTTGAGATCAGATGTGGGATAGTGTACTATCAGATGCTTGACTATTTCTAGTAAGCAGTTTTTTCATGATTGAGGAACTAGTGTCCTCAAAGATTGCGTAGTTGGACCATAGGTTGACTTGGTATGTTTGGAATTAATTGCATATGCTTTTGCTATTATTTCCTAAGCAAACTGCACAAGGAAATAGGGACTGTTTAGGGTTTAGGGCTTGGTTGTTTCATGACACATCTCTTCATATCTTCATAGTTCATTGAGAAGTGAATAGCTTGAGAGCTAATTCTTTTGTATTGTGATGAGGATTTCCACCTGATTGATAATGCATGGTTGGGGTTTTATGCTGGTGCTTTCCCCTGGATATATCCTGTGTTATGTGTGATTATTTCTCTTGATAAGTTATGCATGTTTCTACTTGATGTTTCTCATGAATTAGATTATGCTTCCACTTAATGTTTTGTAGAAGTAGAACAAGTATTATGCTTTAGGACATTGCATATATCGGTTTGTTCTACAGGTGAAATTTTTACATCCCTTAGTAACCTACCTCATCACATATTTCCTGGTTGGCTGGTTGCTTTGGTGGACCTAGGAGGAGGGGGTGTTACACCTGGATGACAAGCCTACATACCATGTCACTTGTCTTTTATTGTGCAGATTGGTAATTGTATTGATTAAAATAACACAATAATAACATAACGAAGAAAATTCTTTAAGATAAGAAGTAAAAGTATATCACAAGCAATTATCAAGTAGAGAAATATTTCAACTTTCCATGCCCTAGATTTCTCAACACGATGAGCTAAAAATGATGGTGTTATCCAAAGTGAGTTCCACACAGTTTGGGTGAGAAGAAATTTTGTAACCCCATCTTCGTAATGAGACTGTGGAGGTCGAGTTAATTGGAGGAAATAGCTCCCACTAGGATTGGGAAATTCAAGTGGGTGGGAGGGAATGTTATAAAGTGGTATCAGAGTATGTTTCAATATTGGACATCGGTGGGATTATAAATCATTAGATTTGGAGCACTATTATACAGTGTATTCCTTAAAAGATGCTTTAATACTATGTGATAATTGAAAATTATGTGTTGTATGCCTATATGTGTTAACATCAAAATGATGGGTTGATAAGTGATTGGAAGGATGCATTTTTGATCTATTATTTTTTTTGTAACTAGCATACTAATATGAGAATTAGTTTTTCAGCCAAGGTGATAAGTAAATTATGTGTTTAATTATATTTTGATTCGATAACAATTATATGTATGTAGCAACAGATAAGAAGACATCAAAGAAAAAGAAGAGAGTAAGGGTTAAGCAACAAAATGGCGGAGTACAACCCTGATAGATGCCACTAGTATGAAAACTAAGAATCGACTAACAAGAGGATGGAGGACATCTTGCTTGAAAGCACAAACATCCTTAGAAATATAATTGGGATGAGAAGTTATAAGATTGAAAATTAAAGGCTTGTCGTGGCTCTAGAGAAGCATGCAGAAGTAAATGCCATCATATTGTATAACATAGACTTGTAAATACAAATGTAACATGATTTAGGTGTCAGCCACCTAGGAAGGAGTAAACGTAGGAAAATTCCCTCAAGACATGGAAGGAATGAATTAAAGAATTATGGCACGGAAGCATATAGGTCTGGGAAGAGGCATATAGAGACAAGTGAAAACATTGTGAGAGGAGGAACTCCAGTTAGTACTCCAAAGAGAAAGTAAAATATTTGATGCCATAAGAGTTTAAGAAGGAAGCAACCCCTATATTTTATGGAGAAGTGGAAAAGGAAAAGGAAGCATAAGCATGGACGCTAGGGATTAAGAAATATTCTAGAGTAAATGATTACTCTGTGAATATGAAAGTGAGGGTGGTCATCTTTAACTTAAAGGGAAAAGTTGATATCTAGTGGGAAGACTTGAAGAATGTCAACAAAATTCAAGGGGAGTATCTATCTTGGAGTATATTTGAGAGATATTTCAAGAAAAAGTACCTATTTGAAAGGTACTATAAAAAAAAGACCAAAAATTTTTATGAGCACAAGCTATGGACACTAACAACTAATGAGTTTACAATTAGATTCTTGGAGCTATTGAATTATGTACCTTACCTCAAGGATGAAAAATAAGAGATTCAGAGGTACCTCATTGGGTTTCCATAAGCATTCAGGGACATAATAGAATTTGATGAGCCTAAAACTTTGAAATATGATATCAAGAAGATGAAGCATTGCTAAAAACAATCCAAGCATGAGAGCGAGTTCCACACTAATTCGAAAGCAAAATGAAATCCCAACTATAAAATGAAAAGGGCAGAAAGCTACAAGAAATTAACCTAGGGGAAAGAATGTGAATTTTTCCACTCATAATAGAGTGAATTTTAGCAAAGGTCTACTGTTGTTGGTAGAGATCGATTCTCTCATCTTATTTGAGAGGAAATAAAGGATTTTGGAGGAGAACCTATGGAGTGTTAAGAATTGTGGAGAAAACCATAGGATTAGAGATTATTCACAGTGGCAGGAGAAAGGACCAAGACTGTAAAATTCACATGAAGCAAATATAGTAAATGATGTGGCTCAGAGTTTCCCAGACATCTATGCGCCATTGGACATTAGGAAGGACGATCACCAAGCCTTAGTAATTGGAATGGAAGGTGTAGTTAATAACCAATTTGTTTCAATTTTGATTGACCTACATAAGTCCACATGTTGTAAAGTTGTAAATATCTTGGTTAGTTCAACTAGCCAACGAGACTATGAAATGAGTTGAGAATGTGGTGAAATAATTCTTAATCACGATAGACGACATGCCCAAAACTACAAATATAAACCTATTACCATTTGGCTCATATGACCAACAGGTCAAGATTGAATGATTAGTGGCCCACAAAATGAAGTCAATTATTACAACAAGTCAATAGAATGTCTGAATGAGGAAGGGGAAAAGTTGATGTTGAAAGGAAAGAGAAATCTCGAGGAAATTAAACAAATAAATACACTGCAATTGAAGAGGTGTAGTAGGAAGGAGTGCAATTTTCTTTTGTTCAAGTGACCAGTGAATGAGAAGTCGATAAAAACATAATAAAAAATGCCCAATAATGAAACAATTTAGTGATGTATTTCAAAACATATTAAATTTTAAAATCTTTTGATAAAAATGTTTTGATGTCATTTAAACTTGGAAAACAAATTAAATATAAATTAAATATATTCAAAGAGTATCTCTAAAGTATTTGTATATGTATACATTCTAAAAAAAAATCAAAAATATTTAAAAATACAAATTTTTGATAAATAAATAATAAATAAACTCTTGGCATCAAATATTTTCCTTTCCCTTTCCATTGACAATGCCACATATATTTTGAAATATTATTAATAAATAAATAATATTTCAAAATAATAAATTATTATTTATAATGTTTTTTATTTTTTTATAATAATATATTTAATTCATATTTATCTAAAAAATAAATAAAAATTATTATCACCTCACTCATTTACAATTTCACCAAACTTCACCACTCCAATCAATTTTAAATTAAATTATAATACAAAACTTGAATTAAATTTAACTTAAAATCATTTTCTTTAATAAAAAAACAAATAAACTCTACCTTCTTTCAAATTTAAAAAATCATAAAAAAAATCTTATATATAGATAACATCAGAATCTTATCAGAATATATTATCATCATATAGAATACAAAGTCAATATCATAAGATATTATCATCAAAACACAGTCAACTCTCTTATGAATACAAAATTTCAAATAATATAATTTTTTTATTTTTTTAAATACATTGAATATATAAATAAATTTAATATTTTAATTTAAAAAAACATAATCATATATAATCTAAATTTTTAGTAATATAAAATCAATATTATAAATTTTTAGTAACATAAAATCAATATTATAAAATATTATTATGTAGCAGGTTAGCCCATCCATTTTATACAATTTTCAGATGACTAAAGAGTTTCCAAAACTTATTTTTTTTAAATTTCACACTTAAACTGACAATTCTATTATATTTATTAGCATGGTTTAATTATTATTATTTTAAAATTTTTAGATAGAATACAACGAAAAATGTTTTGGTTAAATTTTAATTTTTTTATTGTTTAAAAAAACATTTTTATTGAGCAGAGAGGCTTATGATCCTTAATTTTATTTGTCAATCATCAAAGTTGAAATTTTGCTCAGATTAGCCAAAATAAAATTTAAAAAAAAAACTAAAATAAATAACTATACAAAACATTTAAATAATGTACTCTTAAAAAAAATTACAAGTGAAGAAATTGGATCCCTCTAGGCTCATGTTAGATCTGTAGTTAAGATGCTATATGCTGGGTTTATATATGGATTTAATCCATATTTAAGATCAATCTATGCTGGTTTTATATATGGATTTAAGGCCTGCAAAAGCTTTTGGGACATTCAGAGTATGAAAAATTTACAACTCAACTTATCAACAATTCACAAATAGCTGGACAAACCTCTAAAAAATTCTAAAAAAATATGCTAAAAACTCTAAAATGTATTACAAATAGTTATAACTTGCCCAGCAGTGTAACTTAAAACTGTTTCTGCTTGACTAAGAGCTCACTTAGTCAGAACTAAGAAAACAAGTTAATACCAGCAAATTATTCTATGACTTGCATTTAGGTTTAATAGCTAAACATAACTCTCTCAGGGTTAGTTTGGCAACTTGTCCTGGTGAGACCACTCCACTCGCCATCTGTTATACGATTGCATCTACCTCACAATATTCGTATCACTGACCTGTCCACCTGTAGCTTCTGCGTCTGCCAGTAATTCTTCATTCATTCCTCCATCTTTGTGACCTTCCACTTCACAAATAACATCGTGCTGCTGCTGCTTCTCCATTTGAGTTTCATTTTCCATATTCACACACTCATTAACCATCCTGCTTCATCTCCCTCTCATTTTGATTTTCAGTGTTCACTAGCTCGTTCATGGGTTTCCCGTTTTCTTGAACTGGATTCTCCTCTTCTTCTTGAGGATTGGTTTCGTTAAGCTCAGCAAGCGGATGCCCACCATTTAACAGGCTGTGAGAGTTTCCCTGCAATCCGTTACAAATTTCCTCGCCCTGCAATCCGTTACAAATTTTCTCCGTTATTTGATTATTCGTCAATGGCTGCCCTGTCATGTGTGTCTCGCCATTGTTTTGAGTACATCGTAAATCAACGGGGAAGTGAACCGCCGGCGATTGGCGTTCGTTGCAGTAACTGGGGAATGGCTGATTTGGATGTTGTCCCTCCATTATTATTTCCGTAGGACTGCGGTGAGCTGGAACTTGCATTTGCTTTATTATATCCTCAGCAGGATTACGATTAGGAGTCCAGGAGCTCATCTGATTTGCGGCGTTTGAGGCTGCATCGCCATTCTCGACAGGGAGCTGCATGTCACGAGTGTGGGTTTGTGCCGGGCTGCTTGTTCCTCCGACTTCATTAAGAGAATTAGAACCCAGGGGAATTAAATGGTTTACCTGTGCAGGTGCCTGCAGCTGATCCATTCTAATTCCCCTTTCACCATAATCAACACTTGCAGCATTGCCATTAGGATGGCTGTTTATTGAATACTGCATGGGAGTAGATACTCCCACTTCAGGCCCAACGATATTGCCACTGCAGGCAGCCGGATTATTCCCTGCTTTACCTCTTCGTTTTAGCCTGCTAACCTCTCCGTTGTGAACCTGAATATTCTGTAGACTTGCATCTTGTGGCTTTCCCTGGGAATCGCGAGTGCTAATTTGAGATTGAGGACGGGACGTTGGCTGCATCATTCTAGCAGAGTTAAACACATAGCCTCTCTGAAATTGGCCATATCCGTTTACTTGGGGTTGACCACCAGATAATCCATTAAAGTGGGTATTAGGAAATGGTAGATCTGAACGATGCGCTGTCACTGGAACTGGACCTATGCTGCTTTGAACGGTTGTTGGTGTGGGTGCGAGACTGGGAGTGGGAGTATGAAGATTTGAAGGATACCATGTTGTATTTCCTCCTGTGGGTGTGGGATTACCATTAAAGTAAGCATTAGGAATTGGTAGATCTGAACGCTGCACTGTCACAGGCTCTGTGCTGCTTTGAATGGGTGTGGGTGTGGTCATCGCAAAACTGAGTGTGGAATTATGAGGTTTTGAAGAAGACGAATTCCATGCTATACTTCCTCCTAGTCTCCCAGTGGGTGTGGGTGTAGGAGCAGTCCCTCTTCCTAGTCCACCTGCGGGCGTAAGTGTACTTGGTCTGACCCCTACCGGGTTCTGTGAAGACTGTGAAGCAGAATATGGAGGAGCTGCAGGTGATGAATATGTACCGGTAGCGGCAGACCGTCTTGCAATTCTTGCGGCAATGGTGGGCTTTGCCTGATGCACTAACCATTGTATAGTGTGTGCGCTTTCTTCGAAGCCCAGCAATTGGGTGAGCTTTAAAAAGTCCTTGGATACCATTGGCAATATCCAATCAATGGTTTGCCCACCTCTCTCGAAGCCCAGCGCTTCGGTCACCTCTTGCAAGCGCCCTGTTTGAACTGGCAATAACCAATTCAGCTGTCTGCGAGCATTCTGAAAGTCTAGGGACTCTTTGGCTCGAACCATTTGCAATAACCATTCGATGGTTTTCCCGCCATTGTCGTATCCCAGTTCTTTGGTGAGCTCTGTGATTCCTTTGGCTCCCTCTGGCGTAGGTAATAAAAAATCAATGGTGTATCCTAGACTTTTGAAATCCAAAGCCCTAACAAGATCGTCTAACCTTTCTTTGCAGGCATGGGGCACTTGAACTCTCGGGGCCCTCGTCGGCACCTCCTGCTGCATTTCTCCTTCGGGTGTTGTGGTTACCATCTTCGTTTTTTTGGACGAGAGGCGGGCGGAGCTTCTCTCTGGAACTGCACTACCAGTTGCTTTCCTCTTAGCGGGGGCCATCTGATTGGTGTCGAGCCGTAGTATGAGAGCCCTTGCTATATGCGAAGGAGAAGAAACCAAATATTTCGATGGAGGGTGGGTGATTGGGTGTGTTTTTATAACACCTGCGGGTTGCAACCCACCGTCCTTATATTACGATAACAAAGGATAGTCGGCCCCGTTGGTGGACCCATACCAAAATAAAAATAAAATTTGATAAACGATTGGTTCGTTGAAGTAACGTGCAATATTTCATAGGGGTTCAGACCATAGTTATTTAAGTTCACCCTGATATGAAAATTAAATTAACAAATCGATTTAAAAAGTTATTCAAGTTGACCATGATATGAAAGTTAAATTCACAAATCCATTTGAAAAGTGAAAATGTTATGGTCGCGGAAGCATTGTGAGTCCCTCCCCACACGGACTATAGTTTTCATCTCGCGTTGGCCGTGTATTTCTTGATGTTGAATGCTTTGTATATACATAACCAAAATTTATAAATTTGGTTTTCGCGTATACATGTTTATAAATTAGGTTGTATAAAATTTATTTATTTAGTTATAATTAAAATGGAATTTTATAATTATATATATAGATATATATTTTATTAGTTTATACAAAGCTGACGGGAGTAAAGAATCTTGATGTTGAGTTATTATTTTTTAATATTCGTTACCATACAAAAATTTATTTTATAAATAATTTTTTATTTTTTTTGTTATTGGTTAATTTGGGGTCCATATTACTCATTATTTGATGATACACAACAATACAATCAATGTATAGAATGATATAAGAAATGTATTTTTGCCATCGATACTTTGCACTTCACCACTTTTATGCTTTACACTTCACCATAATAAATGTATTTTTCGCAATTGATGCTTTGCACCTCATCACTTTCATGCTTTACACTTCACCACTTCATCACTAAAGAGACTCATTTTAGAACAAAATCAATAATAGCACCAATTTGAATTAAGAATAAATTGTACCGACAATGGATTGTTAGGCATCGATCTTAAATTACTTGCATCATTGGTCAATCCTTCCCTTAAACAACCTGCACTTGTAATGGAAAAGAAAAGGGCATCCCTATGCTAATCATGCATGGCCAATCCTTCACAAAGACAAAGGAACCGAAGAGTAATTTCTTAGAAGCCGAAGTTATAATCATGCAATAAAAGAATAAATTCTTTTGTTGCAACTTTCATTTCTACTTAGGCCATAGGCCATAGCTTTAAGTTCTATTTTCTTTCATTTCTACTTAGTCATAGCCCATAGTTTTAAATTCCATATTATTATTATTACTGATTTTGTAAACTCCTATGATTGTAAGTAGCCACATGGTATCTTACCTTCACAAAAGTAGTTGATAATTGGCAAAACTATATAGTCTCTGTCTTGAAACAATAGGTGAGTTCTTTTGTTACTACCTATGCCAATACAACTTTTCCATTGATGATCAAGATCTCATAGACTTGTTAGTATTGAGAAGAACAAAAAAGCCCACTATACCCACTTTCAACCCTAAAAATAATTGATATTGTTGGAAACAATGTCAATACTGAGAGGGGGCTGAATCAATATTAAAACTAATTTTAACTTCTTTATGCCAATTTACTTTTCTTTTTTAAATTGGCATTCATCCATATAACTAACAACAATATATATATATAATGTGGCAGCAGCATAAACTCAACATATAAGCAAACAAACCATAAGCATCATACACATTAGACCAAGATTTTTCATGTGGAAACCCTTTCAGGGAAAAACCACAAAGCTTGTTGTTGTTATTGATATAAATAGGAGCACCTACTCTATCACATCGATCTGTTTGTGAGCACCCACTCACAGGAAGCACCAACTCCCTTTGATTTGCTTGCTAGCACCAACTAGCAGGAAACACCAACTCTCTCTGTCTGTAGACACCTATCAAACTTACTAGAAGCACCATATGAGGCACCAACCTCATGGATTTGTTACAAGCACCAACTTGTAGGAGGCATGGACCCCCAAGCCTTCTCAAGCTCAACTAGAGATGCAAGCACCAACTTCCTGGTTGTAGGAACCAACCCACATTCAAATAAGAACTGGCTGTCCTCTGTGATTTAACAGTAAATTTGCATGATCTCAGCTTTGATCTCTGCTCATTCTACTGCTCTTTTCAGCTCTCTGCATCAGTCTTCAGGAGCTCTTTGATCTTCTCAACATAAGTCACTCTAAGCCCTCTGCTCTCGGCCTTACTTCTTACAACACAAACAAAGCTCTCTTCTTTCTTCTCTCTAAGGAAGACAACCAACGTTATTCACAGAGCTCAAGAAACATCCGACATTAACACATAGCACAGGCACTTTAGCCTCACACACAAAGTGCTTCTCTCAAGGTCTTCTATTTTCTTCTGCTCAGGCACATTCGACCTTTTCACACAAAACTGGCTCTTGCACAACCTCTCAGAGTTCTTTCCTCTTGGATCTATGGCTGTCATGCTACATTGCTCCACACACATTTCTCATCAGAGCACATGTATATTTTTTCCTCAGTTCACCTCAATTTTTTTTTTCCATACTGTCAATGCTACCACATTGTCCTTAGGCATCACTCAAAATGTAATTTGGCATGGCACTTCCATGTTGTTGTTGCATCTACCACTGACTAGACCACCAGCATACTCAACCTGGGCACAGTCCTCTATGTCAATAACTATCCCATCATTGAGACTCACTGATGGGGAGGATAATCACAATCAAGCAATAAACCCATTGATATACCAAACACCTATCAATACCCATGGTTTATGGCCCACAAATTCTATCGGAAGCATTATATCTATGTTTTTTTATTAAAAACTAGGGCCACACAACTTGGTCGAAGATACACATACACCATGGAAAACCTGACCGAAACATATAAGTTGGACTTCAAATATTTATACACCCGCATTCATAAACCATATGGTGCAGTTCATCAATGCTACCTCTGCAATGCGGCACTATCCTTCATTATCTCTAATCTCCGAACAACAACTTTCACGATAATCCTCCACCGTTGATCTAACACACATGATCCGACGGCTATCAGAGATTTCGGGTGGATAAATAACATGGAAATTATCTGCCCAAAAAATCAGTTTCTTCTCTCCTCGCTGCTACGTGTCACTCAGTTAGTGGAATCAGGTGACTACCCTTCAATACCACTTACCACTCAGAGCCCATGTGAAATACCATTTCCTGTTATGAAACCACTTCTTCGTTGGTTATCTTCCATGCTCTTTCACCATTCGATGACCATTGATCTATGAGATCCAACGAATCGTGTGCATCCGCTCTTCTCTTCTTGTTCTATTGATGGACTTACGCATTTCATAGGTTTCCTCTGCCATACTCTGTTTTCACACCACAACTCCATATATAACAATAATTCGTTTACTTAATGGATCGCCATCGATCCTCATAGTGATCGATGGTCGATCAACATGCCTGCAAATGGAATTTTAATTGATTAATGCATATACATAACACAATTGGAAAATTCATAGATACACATTTCCTCTATCTCTCTACGTTTGCCGAATTTCACTTGGATACATATGTTACACAAAATCATTAATGTAACCAGAATTTATCATTTCATATTGAATCACACCGTCCACACTCAGAATTAACTCTCTGTATATAACATATAAAAAAATAATTACATATTTGAGGCTTTCCATTCCTCTCTAGCCTGATCCTTCTAATTAGAGCCTTTGTTTCCTCTAATCTGCCCGTAGGCTTGCAATTCCATCGTGAATCCTCTCCAATCCTCCCTCTCTGTCCTTTTAGAAAAGAAACGAAATACAATATATCTAAGCTAACCATCTCCTCCACAATTGAAGGGATAGACTATACATTTAGAAATCAAATCCTATCCTAATCTCAACAAACTAAACTACTTGGCTTGATCTCCACGCAGGGAGGATCAACTTGCCAACTATTCTCTCTTTTCCTTAGTATTTGGAAACAATATAACTACTTACATACTTTGCAATTTATAGAAATTAAGTAACCAATTCTTCTTCCAAAGTCTTGTTAGCCACAACATGTGACCACACCATCACATTGCGGGCTAGGCCTAGATGCTCCTGCATCAGACTCCCGAGATTAAAAATAACCATGATCTCCTGATCATGTGCTTCTTATCAGTGTCCTCCTGCATCCCATACTTTGTTCGATAGTCTGTCCTTGGTTACTGTTGTTGTTGGTTGTCGTTCTCCAGGCCTCCATACTTTATGTTGTATTGTCCCATTAGCTATGCTCTCACTGTCTGCTGCTGTCTTTTTCATATATCTTACTACTTTTTGCTCATCATCACAATATATACGAGGCTTCCACACCTTAATTTTCAATTTACCATTACCTTCACCTGTATCATTTTTTCCAGCCAATCTCCCTTTCTTCTTTTGTCTTCTATATATTATATTGGAATGTTGTTGTATAAGTCTCCACAACTCATCAATTTCTTTGTCTACATCACTACTCAGATGATGAATACTATTCTCCTGCAATTGGCTCTGTTCTTGCATAAGAACATCATAATTCATATGCCAATATTTTCCCATATAGATTTCTAAAATGTACAAATTCCTTCTCCATTGATCCCCTGCAATAATTCCAATTCCTTCTTCTGGTTTCTCATTCATGGCTTCATCACTTCTTACTTCAATTCACGATATACCTGTAATTATGCAAATTCCTTGAAAACTAAGAATTCTTCTTGTTTGCTTACGTACTTGGAATACCTCTTCTTCTAGTAATCTAATTTTTGTAAACTTAATGATTATGTCATCATATTTGTCTACTTCTAAAATGTCACTTCCAGCTTCTTCTTCATCGATAACTCCTTGTTGTACAATAGTACTCCTGTTACTATGGTCCCTTGAACCCATCTCTAGTTCAACAACTTCATACTGTGAATTCAACATCATTCCATATTTATGAGACATTTTGATTTCATCCCTATTTACTTCAATCTTATCTTCAGAATCAATTCCTTGGTTCAAATTCATTTCACATTGCCTTGATCCTACATATAAATCTTCACCAGAATCAATCAATTCATTAAGCACAAATACTTTACCCTGTTTCCTCATTATGTCAACATTTCTAACAACTTCTTTTCCATAATTGACATCCATGACAACTTTTTCATTCTCATTCACTTCTCCAAAAGACTTGATTCATGCCACAAATTTGCCATCTCATTTGGAATTTCTCCCAAGAGCTTTGCACAATCTTTACTAACTTCATTGTCTGCAACATTCGTCTTTAGTCCTTCTTTACTCTGGCTTCCTTCAAGGTTAATAATCTTCAATAACTGTTTAACATCTACCAAGTCTTCTTTATCAATCTTGAGTAGCTTCTTTCCTCTGGCTTCACCCCTCAATAGTTGTCTAATATCTGCATAATTTGCTACAACCATGTTTAACAACTGGTCTTTTCCCCGCATCATAAGATTATGTGAATTTGCTTCTTCCATCTTCTGAAAAACCATATCTTTTCTTTTCTTTTCCCCTATTATAACATTAAACAATTGGCCTTCTTCAGTGTATCCTGCATTTACACAAAAAATATTAGCTTCAAAGCTATGAGCCACTAAGGTCTCCTCAAATAATTTCATCATCAATTCTTCCGATTGACTTTCGCTTTCTGAACACACCATAAGATTCCCCATTAGATTTGTATTAGCTTCATCAGTTTTCTCGAGAAAACTCTTTGTTCCATATTCATATGAATGGATCTCTTCCTTTTCAAACATTTCTTTGATTTCAATTATTCCTTTGTCGTCCTCCTTTTGACTTATCCTTTGGATGTCATCTAACTGGACATCCTCCTTCACTTGACTGTAACTTTTCTCTCTATTCTTCATATGACTATGGGTAGTCATCTTCCTTCCTGATTCCATGATAATGTCACAAGAATGTATTCCATCTCTCTTATCTACACTACCTACATGACCACAACTAGTCATCTTTTCATGTGTTGATATGATAGTTTCCAATAACTACTTATTTTCCCAAAGTTTACATGACCTGCAGGCACTTAACAATTATTAGTTTTAAAAATACAAGACCTTTCGTCCTCTTTTGATGCTTCAAGCACCAATCTCCCATCATAGATCTTCTAGATTTCATCATATCTTCTTTGTTGTGACTCCATTCTATTTAGTCTCTCCTTCTCTAACAACCCAATATGACTTTGTTCAAGTTCTCTAAACTCGTTTATGAGCTTGTTATTCCACTTCTGTTGCAATAACTTCCACTTGACTTGTTTCTTCGTTCTCCATATGTATCTTCGGTCTTCATTTGTCTTTCTTTGTAGCCACTCCATTAATATATCTACTTCTGCTCTCATTACTACTAGACTAATCTCGTGCTCTTCATTCTACTGCCAATTGCTATACTCCTGTAATCGAATGCCTTCCTCAAATTTACTCTCATGTTGATGATCATCTCTTTTAAATTGCTAGTTTCTTCCATCTTAATCCTGCTAGATCAATACTTTTGTTTCCTTCGTGTCTCTAAGGATATAACTTTCTTATTGCTCCTGATCTTGCATCTCATCTTCAAATAATCTCTGCTCAATTTTTCTGATTTCAGCATCATATTTATTAATGTTGTCTTCCATACCTACAACCACATTACTAATTGAAGAATCAAAACATTTACTTAGCTATATAAATGTTAGAGACATTTCATCCTTATCATGCATGGTAAGTGTTAGCCCCTAAGGTACAGTGCTGCTATTTTTAGCGGAAATGTCCATTGTTTTAGCTTCGATGGCCACGTCTCCTCTTGCTCTGCTTTAGCCATAAGCTGGAATTCAAAAATATTACTCTCACATCTATAATTGCGTTGAATCCTGATCCAAATATTCTCTCTAAGTCTTCAAAATCTCATAAAATCGTGCCAAAGATCAAAACAATCGCATCAGAAGAGCCCTTAGAATGGCGGAGAAACGCTATCAGGAGGCCAAAAACTGAAAAACAGAGTATCGAAGGCATAAACAAGTGAAGGAACAGTAGAAGTTAGATTTGTTCGATCAGCGGTCCAGATCTGGTCAGCAACATCGCAATCGGCAACTGCAACAGAGCGCTTACAACGGCTCGAGGCTATCGTGATATGTGATTGCAACTAATCGCATCATGATATCGCAATTGGTGAAACATTATGGATCAGGGCCTATACCCGTACATGTATGCGATGCGATTAGCCGGACCCGATGGCTATATAACCATTATTTCATAAATTTTGAGATCTGCCGAAAGGCATTTTTTAATGTATTTTCACATATTTTGTTATTTAACAAAATACAAGGAAACAATGCCAATGCGATAAGAGCCAGACCCGAAAGGGTTCGTGAAGGGAAATATATAATATTTGAAGTCCATAGGGAGCCAATTTTCGTGTTATTTTCATGATTTTTAACGTATTTTTAAAATACAAAGGAGCAAGGCCAAAGTGACTTGCAATAGCGATGAGGACGGACCTGATAGAGGAATAGACCATATTTATGGACTTTTGAAGTTCGGAATGAAGAGAGTTTTGGTGGAATTTCACAGTGTTGCAGTGTTTCTCTATGTAAAATAGAAAACAATCGTTTTTGGTATTCAAAAGGGTTTGAAAGACCTGAAGACCCATTCTGTTACAGTATAGGTGGCCACCATTCTTAGAAGCATTTAACAATGATTTCTGATGCTAGAAGATGGATTCAAGTGGACAGAGGCTCGGAGATAGAGGCCGGGCGATAGATGCAGTCGAACCAACATAAGTGATCATGGAGCATTGTTGGAATGAGCGAGCTACCTGACAACGTGGCAAAATTACCAGAATTTGCTTACTATGTTGTTAGAAAAAGAGACCTCTTGCTCATGTCTATCTAGTCATGGCATCAAGCAGTTAGAAGCCAGAGGGGATAGATTAAGACACCTCGAGCCTTAGAGAGCCCAAGAGCATTGTAAAAATCCTATAAATGGCTAAAAGTTAGAAGTATCAATGGTTCAACTTTTGGAGACTGTGGAGACTTTGCTCCTCTCAGTGTCTCATCTTCATTCTAGTAATACAAGCTTCTTTTGCTGTTATATGTTCAATCACCATCTTTCCCTCTATTCTATGCTTGCACCTGAATGGGTTATTCATGTTTTCTTCTCTGTCGAATGCCAGATAACTGTCATATTATCTCTGCGTTGATAATTAGATTTGTAAGCTTCATTTACCCTATGTAGCTATCCATTTATATGTGTTTATGTATTTATATACCAGTACAGTCATGATTCTCCATCTATTCATTCAATCTATAAACTATTGAACAGTAGTGGTTGAAAGCCTTGTCAAGATGAGGGTGTTCATGCATGTTTTGAGTGAAAATAGAGTTGAAACAATCATCTGACTTGATCCAAACCCAAATCCATTCCAATAGTTCAGAGAACTATATTGAATATTTATATGTTTCCATGCATCTTCAAGCTACAACCTAGGAGATCTTCCTGGAGTGCTAACATAATTGGCGCCATTACCGGGGTGAGGAGATTGAAGCTAAGCTTCCCTGGGAGACGACACAGATCCAGCTTTGATGATAGACAATGTCGGGGCACTTTTCGGTTGTAATCATCTATCTGGTGACTCTAATGGAGGATGAACCTCTTGGCGACTCCACTTTAGAGTTCCGGCTTAGTTTGTGAGGCATACTCAGAGAAATCCTTAGAAGCCACAAACTAACCCAGTATCTGACCCAGAGAAAATCATCAAAGAAAGAAAGGCATTACAGAAAGGAGCATGAGGTTCAGGTAGCTCTAAACAATATTCTGTATCTCTTCAAGAAAATTCTGTAATAGAACAAATACATGTTGAGAGTATAGCATCTAATACTAGCAGTGAAGAAAAAATCTCAGAGATTCATAGAGTTCCTTATTCTTTAGGTCCTCCTTCCATTCTAAGCCCAAAGGAAGCCTCTCCTCCTATCCATCATACTCCTTTAGTCCTATCAGTCACTTCTCAGCCCTCCATCATTCAGACTTCCAGTACCCTTATAGCCGCCACAACTATGGAAGGACCATAAGCACCTACCAAAATGGAAAGAATCATAGCTGCTAGGTATGGACCTCTAGTACTGCCCAATCCTTTGAATGCCATGCCTACTAGAGAATATCAAAAGTATAGGCCTAAGTTCACTGGAACTGAAGGTGTTTCAGCTGAGAAACATCTTGAATCATTCTATAGCTATGCTAATAACCTGGACATTAGTGAAGATGATGTATGGTTTAGAGTCTTTGTCCAAAGTTTAGATGGAGAGGCTAGAAAATGGTTTAGAGAACTGACCCCAAGTTCTATAGCAGATATTGAGGCTTTAGATGATGCATTCCTAAAGCATTGGGGGATAAGAAGGATCTACTCTACTACCACACCGATTTTGGGAACCTAAAGAGGGAAAATGGTGAGTTGTTGTCTAGTTTTAATAAGAGGTTTAACTGCATGTACAACAAGATACCAACTGAAGTAAAACCCAACACTACCTCTGCTAAACTCACCTATGCTAGTGCCTTTGATTCTGACTTCTATCTACTATTGAGGGAGAGACGATGTGCTACCTTAGCTGATATGTAGGGCACAACCTTGGAAGTAGAATCAAACATCATGGCTACAAAGAACGTCAAGGGGAATGTTGATAGAAGGAAACAAAGGGGCGAATATTCATCATCTTCAGATCCCAAGATAGATAAAATGACCAAGATGATAGAGTCATTAGCCTCTGAAATCTCCAAATTAAAGGTTGAGTAGCACCCTAGGAAAGGAAGAGTTCCTAATACCTTTGCTCCTAGAAATCCAAATCCATATAGAAGAGCTAAAGAGCAGTTGCAGATTCTACAAAGAAGCAAAGATGCCAATGAAGTCCAAAGGGTGAAGACCCCTCTCTAGAATGTAGTCATGGAAGAAGAGCAGTTTGAAGAAGATGATGAGATCCATTGTCTGGAAGACAAAGGCAGTGCCTCCTTTTTGACCTCAGCTACCTATGAAAAGTCATTATTCAATGACCAGATCAACCAAGAGTGGGATGGTGGAGCCGTTTTGAAAACTGATGATCAACACAGATATGATCTGAGATTGAAGATGAATAATGCCAAAGAAACTCCTATTTAGAGAGATTTTGTCCCTACAATACAACAAGCTAAAAAGAAAAAATGACTGGCAGTTGATCCCATCATCCTCAAAGCTCCAGCTCACGAGGTAAGAGGCCTTGAAAAGTCTCCTTCTCCTTTCAGTTTTGAATTAGAAATTTAGAAGCTAAGCACACCTATACCTCTGATTGAACTAGTGAAGAATGAGTCCTTCAAGAGATCTATCCTCGAGGCCCTTGAGCCTAAAGCCATCCAAGCCTCCATTGACTATGTAAATCTACAAGACGACAAACCAGCTATTGTTCTCAGCCCAATGATTAAAAATTGTGATGAAAACTCGCCATCATTCTATGTATATTTGACTATTCATGACAAAATCCTTCAAAACTTCCTTCTAGACACAGGAGCCAGCCATAATCTAATGCCCAAGGCTGTCATGGATGAGTTGGGTCTTGACATTACCAAGTCTTATCATGACCTGTTTTCTTTTGATTATAGAAAAGTGAAATGTTTGGGATTAATCAAAGACCTAGCCATCACCTTGCCTCAACTGCCCATGAAGAGCATGATGATGGATATTGTGGTAGCAGATGTACCCCCCAAGTTTGGCATGTTTCTCTCCAGAGGTTGGATGAAGAGATTAGGTGGAACATTGCAAAATGATCTATCCTATGCTATTGTCCCAATTTTTGGAGGTTAGAGTAGGAGATTATACAAGGAAGCTCAGTTGGCTTATATAATCAATGATGAAAGAAATCCCACTAATCATCCCATCTATGCTGTTGACACTGATTTTGGAGTCTGTATTCTTCATATTGAAGAGTCCTAGCTAGCCTCCATGCAGCTTAAGAAACCAGTTTGCTAGATCACAGAGGAAGGCCCACAAATTTGGGACATGTTCTTTGATGGAGCTTGCTCTAATGAAGTTGAAGGGGTAGGGGTAGTCCTTGTGTCCCCTGTTATACTCCTATAGTAATAGGTGTCATATTTCATGATTGACTGGTTGAGCTCTGTAATATGTTCATCCTTTCCTTGCTGTAAATGTTTCCATATTATGTAAAAATCAAAAAAATTAAAAAATATAAAGAGGGTATACCCTAAAAGAAAAATCAAAGGGTAAAAAAAATAAATGGTCACAAGAAAAAATGAATGAAATGAACCCCAAATAAAAAAGAGCAAGAAAGTGTACACGTCCAAATGCCACTACTATTTCATTTTCTATAAATAAAGCATCATCTACAGCTTGTTGAAACTTCTTTCCACAATTGGTGAATGGCCAAACAACTTAATCTTGGCCAGTTCATGTTTAAATTTCATGTCTTAGAGATAGAGAATAAATTCTGTCCAAATTGTTTAAACTTGGCAGATAAGTAGATAGGTAGAGAGGCAAAGGAGCTCAACTGTTTAATCTGAGCCCTTGGAAGAAATAAGTGCAGACTTAGATAGGCTTATCATGCAAAAGAAAAGAAAAGTGGAAAAGGGTTTGCTAGTCTAAGTGCACCCGAAAGAAAGAAGAAAAAATGTTAGGCAAAATAGGCAGGGTAGGCAGTTTTGATGTTGCAGAATGAGACTTGTGATTGATTTTGTCTCTCAAAGTGTTAAATTTTACCCCATCACAAGTGCAAAGCAGATACTTTTGGAGAAGCTCAAGCGAGGCATGACTAATCTCCCCTTCATATTGTTTCCCCAATCACTTACTAATTTTCCTGAAAGGTATTAAGATCTGCTTAATATCCTTAAAATCACTTGTTCCATTTTTTTTATCAAAAATACTGAGTAAAACCCCATTTTTCTTTTAGGGAAGTGGCCACATTTCTTGTATAAACCCTTGTTTTTCCCCTTTTTCCTAAGTTTCCAACACTATAAACTTGTCGCTCGATTCATTTTTCATATTAACTATTAACTTAATTATATAATTCCCTTTTGAAATTATTCCCAAATCCCGTAATATGTATATATATATATATATATATATATATATATATATATATATATATATATATATATATATATATATATATATATATATATATATATTATCCTCACATTGTTAATATTTCCCACCCCGGTTAAATATATAAACATAAACATGAATTTTGGAATTGAGTGGTTCATTTGGAACCCACTAATAACTCTCCCCGTGCGCATCCTGAATTAATTAACTTTGGTTAATTAATAAACAAGTCAACCCCACGAACCAATGAAAATCACCCCGATACTATTATAAACCATTGTTTAATACATTTCCCCTGCGCATTAACCGCCCGCCATCTCCGCAGTACGTCCACCATCCGATCTGGAGCTGTCCATCCAATGATCCACATTGATATCGTAACCTGCCTATCTGGCCAACATTAACCCCCGGGGAAACAATGGTATTTCCCCTGTACCGTGGAGACGTGGCGCGTGCCCGTGGTGTTAGCTACCCCTCCGGCCAAAACCACACAAGCCCAAAGGAGGTGCGAGGAAAACAGCTTACCGCCCTCCTGCTGACCCTCCGCTGACGTCACCACCATGTCACTGCCACAGAATCCATATTGTACCCCTGCTGACATCATGCTAACATCACCCACCCGAAAAATCAATTTTTCCCACCAAAATTCATTTTTGTCAATAAAAGGTAAAAGAGGTCATTTTTGTTATGTTTTCTACATATAGCGTCGGTGCGCTCCGAGCTTAAAAAATGACTCAGCTCTAGTTTCATCCACCTCTGACCAGCATAGCTACAAAAGCGAGCTCCGTAGGACTACCATTCAACCGAACATTTTGCAGTTTTTCTTCCTCTTAACACAGTTAAAAACAAACATATGGACTTCCAAGCTCTCAAAAACAGAAAGAAACAAGGATTTACAAGATATTATGTTAACTTGGCCAGTGAAAACCTGCAGAAGCATGAATGACCAAACTAAAGGCGGTGAAGACGCGTTGGCAATTTCATTTTTGCAGAACAGCGCTGAGTAGGGTTGATTCAGTAGTAAAAAGGATGATTAAAGTCAAAGAGTATCAGACGAGCCATAAAGAGTATCAGTGCAGAATTAAAGACACATCAAATCATCATTAAACAGTATCAGGGCCGATTAAGGAAAGCAGATCAGAATTAATGCATCAGTTAAGTCAGAGAGTTGGTGCACAACTACTTCAAATAGTTGCAAGTTGAACCATAAAGAGCCAGCTTCCAAAACAACATAAGTTAGCTGTTTCTACTTTGCTTGAAAATTACTTTAGGTTAAACATAGATATTATCTGAGAGATTTGATGAGACATTTTGTTGTATAAATACCCCCTTCATCAGAGTTTTGAAGAGGTTGGGTATGTGCAGATTTCTCTAGACTTTGTTGTAAATACTGAACTTTGGAATAAAGAGCTGTTGCGATCAAACTATTGTCTGGCTTGCTGGAAGAATAATTGATGCAAAGGACTTGTCACAAAATTCTTGAATCAACCCATGGATCAATGAGTATTTTCTACCTTGTGTTTTACAGTTTCATGTCTGTTATGTCATCTGTGTTTCATGATCTCAATAGTAAAGCGAAAGATTAATTCAGAATTTGCTTAGCTACATTCTATTTTCAGTCTTTATTATTCTTTATGTTTTCTTCAGAATTAGTATAAATAGTGAATTCTTAATTGCTCATGTTTCCCATGATTTTTTCACATTGACTATTTGATAAGGCATTCTTAATTGCTCCTTAACAATAATCATCTATTTTCCCTCTGTCAATATGGTGAAGGATTCTTAATTTCCCTTCGTCCATTTGGGTCCATTCCATCTGATTCTAGCCTTTGAATTGTTCCATGTTTGACCACCTCTCTCTCTGATGCCATCCTCTATCAGAAGTTGAATCTAGCGAACCTGTTTCTTTTGACTCCATCATGCCCAATGGACTGAACTCTTCAGTTTTACCTCACTGTTCTATTGAATCTCATCACCCAAACTCAGAACAAAACCATTGTACTTTATAACTAGCCTAAAACCTTAAAAAATAAAGCTAAATCATAAAGAGAGAGCCATCCCTGGGTGCAGATTGGATAGAATCTGTATCTAATAGATTGGTCTGTGGTTACCTCGGCCGTATTCCCTTTCTTACAACATTGGGGAACAACCTGAGTAATAACATCATTGGCGACTCCACTAGGGATCTGAATAATTGTTTGTTATTGTTGTTTATTTCATAAGCTACAGATGGAGCCTGAAGCTAGCTAGGTAGCCTTTGAAACTGCTTTTATTTTACAATTGCAAAAGTAAATAAATGTTGCTTCAGTCTATCTCCGGTCTAGTTAATGTTTTAAATAGTTGTTTCAAATTCTTGATCAGTTCCTTCTTTCAATAAATCTTTAGGAAAGTTCAAAACTTTCACATTCAAAACCTCCTAGAAGATATTGTTAAAGTTGTATTGTCAAAACTATTTCAAGAAAAAACCAAAAACATATCAAGAAACTGGCTCCAAAAAAGATTCGTTACACCAGATTGACTCCTGATCCAAATCCTCCACCTGTGTTTGACAATCCTAATCTGTTTCCTAGGATCCTTAGAAGACAAAAGGGCCAAGAAATTCTGCTAGTTCACTCCTTGACAACCATTTGCAGAACCCCATTCAATTTGAGCTTACCTCTGAAAAACACCGAACATTTCTGTCATTGCTACAGTTTCTCCAAGTTTACCATTAGCACCTCAAGCCACCCTTTCTTCCATCCTCGGTAAAGCTTGAGATACTGGTCTTGGTTTAGGGCCTAGTGATCTGGGATTGGATTGTGGTAAAGCCTAGGAGACAAGGAGATGTAAAATTCCTCAACGATAGTGATGGATTTTGGATGGAATTCCAAGTTTGGTTCGGTTGTGATCAGAGCACCAGTTTTTGTGTGATCATGGTTTGGTGAGGGTGGTGGTGGTTTAACCTCTCAATACCCTTGGTTGTTATTGGATTGGTTGCTCTAGGAGATACCATATTCATGCTTGGAATATGGCTTGGGGGTGACTGGCTGAAAGAGACATTTGGTTAAGCCATGTCTACGGTCGGGTGGTGCGTGGAAGTTCCGAACCTATTCATATCTACCTATGATTAATAATAGCTAAGTTATCTTACTTTTGTACTTGTTTATATGTGGATTTAATGGCTGTCATATCTCTGATATTTATATGGCTTAATGCTGGTTATAAGCATGGTTATGTGATTGGTTCATGTCATGGTTATTTCATGTATTTACTTGTAATTGTTAAATGGGTGGATGAAAGATCTAACTGATGATAAAATAGTTCAATGGATAAGGAGGTGATCCTTCTGGTTATGTTTCATAAGTTCTTTAAGCCATTTATGCTTTGTCTTGTATCTTAGAAGTGTAGGTTGCACTAATGCCAAGTGTTTGAAAGAATACCAGTCTCGATTAGGGATGATCAGGCCTAGTCCTGAGGTGGATTTTAATTTATCAACATTGTTATCATGTCTTTGATGGATTCTAGAGGTTGTAGCAATTTTTGGGCAGAGGCCTATATTCTAGGCTAGAAAAGTGTCTCAAATCTCAGGGTCGCTGAGACAAGTATGATGAGAAAAGTCCACAGTCATTGGCACAAAGGCCTATGAGTGAAACATTGAGTTGTTGGTCATTTTCTTGCCTATACCATGGGAGTGACTCTGGGTTAAAAGGCTTAAATCATCAGTGGGACTCAGGGACAGGTTGTTTGAGTGGCTGACATGTCTCCTCAGGGTGTTTTGCTAATGTGGATGGGTTTGCTTGATATGTTTCATCGATTCCATTTCCTTAAGGAGACCTAGGAGATTGAATCCCTTGTTGAAAAATTTGCAACAAGAAATGTTAAATTTAGAATGTGCTAAAAACAGACCTGCTAAAAATAGCATGTATAAAAATAGCAATTTGGCTAGTGATGTCATTGGCCACATTGGGTGAGAGGTGAAACTACTAAAAATAGAAAGTTCTAAAAATAGCATTTCTGGGTCCCTTCCTATTTATAGCAGTCCCTAGTCTATCTATAGGAAGTAAAATAATTTTGGTCTTAATAGTAGTTGGAAATATTAATTAATTAATTCAGTTGAGTTAATTAGTTAAGGAAATTCGAATTTGAAGACTTTGTGAGCATGGACATGAGTTGTCCCACTGATTGAGGAATTTATCCTTAATTTCGTCCACTGATTGAGGGAATAAGTATGAGTTCTATAATGAGAGAATCAATTGACTTAGTTGTAACTAGTCAAGTCCAGTTACATTATTTTAACAAGGTGTTAAAATAATAAAATATAGTATGTAAATGCTTGCATGCATGTGAGAACTATTATTTTAGATAACTGAGGATTCACTCATGGATAATTGTTGCATGTTAGTTCAATCAGAGAACCAGTTGAGATCAGATTTGGGACAATGTACTATCAGATGCTTCACTATTTCTAGTAAGTAGTTTTTTCATGATTAAGGAACTAGTGTCCTCAAATATTGCGTAGTTGGACCATAAGTTGGCTTGGTATGTTTGGAATTAATTGCATATGCTTTTGTTATTATTTCCTAAGAAAACTACACAAGGAAATAGGGATTTGACAATAGGTAAAGCCTTTATATATAGGGCTTGGTTGGTTCATGAGACATATCTTCATATCTTCATAGTTCATTGAGCACTGAATAGCTTGAGAGCTAATTCTTTTGTATTGTGAAGAGTATTTCCACTTGATTGATAATACATAGTTGGGGTTTTATGCTGGTGCTTTCCCCTGGATATATCTTGTGTTATGTGTTATTATTTCTCTTGATCAATTATGCATGTTTCTACTTGATGTTGCTCATGAATTCGATTATGCTACCGCTTAATGTTTTGTAGAAGTATAACAAGTATTATGCTTTAGGACATTGCATATATCGATTTGTTTTACAGTAGAAATTTCTACATGGTATCAGAGCATAGGTGATCAAGCAAGAACATTATACTAGCCGGATAAATTCAAAGTTTATTATTCGGGATATAGATCTCGAGTTCTTATCACATCTATTTCATCAATGGCATTCTATGGTTTGAGGCTTGAGTACGCCCTTGATGGAAGCCCAAACTATATAGATTGGAAGGATCACATGGAGGTAGTTATGTAAGATAATGGCCTTAAGGATTTCATTGATTAAGAAATTCCTAAGCCTACTGACAAGGCTGAGCAGGTGGAATGGAGGAAGTGTGTGGCTAGAGCTAGGAGAATTCTCTTGGAGGGAGTGCGAGATCACATTGTCTCGAGCCTCCATGGGAAGGAGACTCTGCATGCAATGTGGAAAACATTGAAAGGTTTATATCAGAATAGCAGTGATCAGAGGAAGCTGACACTGAAGGACAAACTTTGAAAGATCAAGTGTGAAAGGGATGAGACGATCTCTATGTATCTGACGAAGCTCATCACATGTAGGGATGAGCTTGCAAGTGTAGGGGTCATGACATCGGATGAGGATATGGTGAGTCCAGCACTCCTTGGCCTTCCTAAGAGCTGGCATAGCTACCACGACTTGGTGAATGGAAGGGAGAAACTGCTAGATTGGGAATGACTATGGTCGGATTTGATGCAGGAGGTTATCAGACGAAGCACCAGAGAGAGTTCTTCATCCATGCATGATGAGGAGGACTATGCCTTAGTTAGTAAGGCGAAGAAGCGGAAGGAGAATGTTTCTCTTTCCGAATCCAATTCTTCCAATGATGGGAAGAAGGTTAACAAATCAAAAGTGCGATGATTTTGTTGTCATGAGGTGGGCCATTATGTTGCAAGTTGTCCACGAAGGAAATCCAAGAAGGGATCCAGGGAAGGATCTGAAGGTGAGGCACTTTCTTCACGTTTTGAGTTGGATTTCACACTCTTCGCATGCATTGTTTCATCCATGGTGGGAAGTGGTTGGCTTCTCAACAGTGGAGCTTCTTTCCACAAGACCAACGACAAGAGTTTGTTTAGTACTTTGGACTAGAAAGATCTCCAGATACTCATAGCAATTGGTAATGATGAGAATTATAGTGTCTTAGGTGTAGGCACGTTTATTTTTCAGAGGGAGCATGGATGTCACCTTACCTGGACCAATGTCAAGTATGTACCAGGACTGAAGAGAAACTTGTTGTCGGTCATGATGCTGGAAGATAGAGGCTATGATGTAGTCGTCAATGAGGGAAAGGTTTTCCTTAGACACACCATGACTAGACAAGTGAAGTAGACAGGTTCACCAGTCAAGAACTTCTATGCTCTTGAGGGTCAAGATGCATGCAAAGCCTTGAGCAGCATGGCAACTGATGGAGACTTGGTGGTTGAGAGGGAGGGTATATTACCTCTCAACATGCAGAGCCAGAAGAAGTCTCAGACAATTGTGGAGGAGCCACGATTAGCCACAACAGGGAAGCTGATAGGAGATCGAGTAGAGACATCTACTCATGCAGAGACCTCCAGTAGGGGGAAACTTCGAGCCAGGTGGGCAGAGGGATCGCATGCAGACATACCTCCGGGTAGGAGGTGGGGTGATGTGGATTGATCATCCCAAGGAGGAGGTGCGAGATCCTTGAGGTACCCAACCTCTTGGATGAGACCTTGCTATGGGAGCCACAATGTGGAGTAGCAGGAACTGATTGATTGGCTAGAGACAGATGCGGATAGAGCAGCAGAGAGAGCGATAGTGTAGTGAATCCCAGGACAGCGCATAGCTAGCAGGTTGCAGTAATGCGAGAGGCACAAGTGTTTTGCACAATGCTAGGTGGCCCAGAGAGGTGTGGAATGGTGCGAGATGCATGGAGATGTTGCAGTAGCATAGATGTCAGAGAGGGAGAACCTGTCAGCAGCAGGTAGAGCTTCAACATCAGAGTATGTTCCTAGCCCAATAGAGTGGTCAGTTGGGAGTGTTTTTGTTCCAAGTGTTGTTGGAGCAAGTGGACTCGGTAGATGTGTTGCATGCAGAACATTCCAGAGTTACAGGATTGGGTTCAAGAAAAATCCTTTCCTGTTGAGAGGGAGTGTTGAAAAATGTGCAACAAAAAATGTTAAATTTAGAATGTGCTAAAAATAGACCTACTAAAATAGCATGTCTAAAAATAGCTATTTGGCGAGTGAGGTCATTGACCACATTCGGTGAGAGGTGAAACTTCTAAAAATGGAAAGTTCTAAAAATAGCATTTCTAGGTCCCTTCTTATTTATAACAGTCCCTAGTCTATCTATAGGAAGTAAAAATAATTTTGGTCTTAATAACAGTTGGAAATATTAATTAATTAATTCAGTTGAGTTAATTAGTTAAGGAAATTTGAATTTGAAGTCTTTGTGAGAATGCACATGAGTTGTCCCACTGATTGAGGGATTTATCCTTAATTTCCTCCACTAATTGAGGGAATAAGTATGAGTTCTATAATGAGAGAATCAGTTGACTTAGTTCTAACTAGTCAAATCCAGTTAGATTATTTTAATAAGTTGTTAAAATAATAGAATATAGTTTGTTAATGCTTGCATGCATGTGACAACTATTATTTTAGATAACTGAAGATTCACTCATGGATAACTATTACATGTCAGTTCTGTTAGAGACCTAGTTGAGATCAGATGTGGGATAGTGTACTATCAGATGCTTGACTATTTCTAGTAAGCAGTTTTTTCACGATTGAGGAACTAGTGTCCTCAAAGATTGCGTAGTTGGACCATAGGTTGACTTGGTATGTTCGGAATTAATTGCATATGCTTTTGCTATTATTTCCTAAGCAAACTGCACAAGGAAATAGGGATTGTACCATAGGTAAAGCCTTTATATATAGGGCTTGGTGGTTCATGACATATCTCTTCATATCTTCATAGTTCATTGACAAGTGAATAGCTTGAGAGCTAATTCTTTTGTATTGTGATGAGGATTTCCACCTGATTGATAATACATGGTTGGGGTTTTACGCTGGTGCTTTCCCCTGGATATATCTTGTGTTATGTGTGATTATTTCTCTTGATAAGTTATGCATGTTTCTACTTGATGTTGCTCATGAATTAGATTATGCTTCCACTTAATGTTTTGTAGAAGTAGAACAAGTATTATGCTTTAGGACATTGCATATATCGGTTTGTTCTACAGGTGAAATTTTTACATCCCTTAGTAACCTACCTCATCAGATATTTCCTGGTTGGCTGGTTGCTTTGGTGGACCTAGGAGGAGGGGGTGTTACACCTGGATGACAAGCCTACATACCATGTCACTTGTCTTTTATTGTGCAGATTGGTAATTGTATTGATTAAAATAACACAATAATAACATAACGAAGAAAATTCTTTAAGATAAGAAGTAAAAGTATATCACAAGCAATTATCAAGTAGAGAAATCTTTCAACTTTCCATGCCCTATATTTCTCAACACGATGAGCTAAAAATGATGGTGTTATCTAAAGTGAGTTCCACACAGTTTGGGTGAGAAGAAATTTTGTAACCCCATCTTCATAATGAGACTGTGGAGGTCGAGTTAATTGGAGGTAACACCTCCCACTAGGATTGGGAAATTCAAGTGGGTGGGAGGGAATGTTATAAAGTGGTATCAGAGTATGGTTCAATACTGGACATCGGTGGGATTATAAATCATTAGATTTGGAGCACTATTATACAGTGTATTCCTTAAAAGATGATTTAATACTATGTGATAATTGAAAATTATGTGTTGTATGCCTATATGTGTTAACATCAAAATGATGGGTTGATAAGTGATTGGAAGGATGCATTTTTTATCTATTATTTTGTTTGTAACTAGCATACTAATATGAGAATTAGTTTTTCAGCCAAGGTGATAAGTAAATTATGTGTTTAATTATATTTTGATTCGATAACAATTATATATATGTAGCAACAGATAAGAAGACATCAAAGAGAAAGAAGAGAGTAAGGGTTAAGCAACAAAATGGCGGTGTACAACCCTGATAGATGCCACTAGTATGAAAACTAAGAATCAACTAACAAGAGGATGGAGGACATCTTGCTTGAAAGCACAAACATCCTTAGAAATATAACTGGGATGAGAAGTTATAAGATTGAAAATTAAAGGCTTGTCGTGGTGTCAGCCACCTAGGAAGGATTAAACGTAGGAAAATTCCCTCAAGACATGAAAGGAATGAATTAAAGAATTATGGCACGGAAGCATATAGGTCTGGGAAGAGGCATATAGAGACAAGTGAAAACATTGTGAGAGGAGGAACTCCAGTTAGTACTCCAAAGAGAAAGGAAAATATTTGATGCCATAAGAGTTTGAGAAGGAAACAACCCCTATATTTTATGGAGAAGTGGAGAAGGAAAAGGAAGCATAAGCGTGGACGCTAGGGATTAAGAAATATTCTAGAGTAAATGATTACTCTGTGAATATGAAAGTGAGGGTGGTCATCTTTAACTTAAAGGGAAAAGTTGATATCTAGTGGGAAGACTTGAAGAATGTCAAGAAATTTGAAGGGGAGTATCTATCTTGGAGTATATTTGAGAGATATTTCAGGAAAAAGTACCTATTTGAAAGGTACTATAAAAACAAGGCCAAAATTTTTTATGAGCACAAGCTACAGATACTAACAACTAATGAGTTTACAACTAGATTCTTGGAGCTATTGAATTATGTACCTTACCTCAAGGATGAAAAATAAGAGATTCAGAGGTACCTCATTGGGTTTCCATAAGCATTCAGCGACATAATAGAATTTGATGAGCCTAAAACCTTAAAATATGATATCAAGAAGATGAAGCATTGCTAAAAACAATCCAAGCATGAGACCGAGTTCCACACTAATTCGAAAGCAAAATGAAATCCCAACTTTAAAGGAAAAGGGCAGAAAGCTACAAGAAATTAACCTAGGGGAAAGAATGTGAATTTTTCCACTCATAATAGAGTGAATTTTAGCAGAGGTCTACTGCTGTTGGTAGAGATCGATTCTCTCATCTTATTTGAGAGGAAATAAAGGATTTTGGAGGAGAACCTATGGAGTGTTAAGACTTGTGGAGAAAACCATAGGATTAGAGATTATTCACAGTGGCAGGAGAAAGGACCAAGACTGTAAAATTCACATGAAGCAAATATAGTAAATGATGTGGCTCAGAGTTTCCCAAACATCTATGCGCCATTGGACATTAGGAAGGACGATCACCAAGCCTTAGTATTTGTAATGGAAGGTGTAGTTAATAACCAATTTGTTTCAATTTTGATTGACCTACATAAGTCCACAAGTTGTAAAGTTGCAAATATCTTGGTTAGTTCAACTAGCCAACGAGACTATGAAATGAGTTGAGAATGTGGTGAAATAATGCTTAATCATGATAGATGACATGCGCAAAACTACAAATATAAACCTATTACCGTTTGGCTCATATGACCAATTGGTCAAGATTGAATGATTAGTGGCCCACAAAATGAAGTCAATTATTACAACAAGTCAATAGAATGTCTGAATGAGGAAGGGGAAAAGTTGATGTTGAAAGGGAAGAGAAATCTCGTGGAAATTAAACAAATAAATACACTGCAATTGAAGAGGTGTAGTAGGAAGGAGTGCAATTTTCTTTTGTTCAGGTGACCAGTGAATGAGAAGTCAATAAAAACATAATAAAAAATGCCCAATAATAAAACAATTTAGTGATGTATTTCAAAACATATTAAATTTTAAAATCTTTTGATAAAAATGCTTTGATGTCATTTAAACTTGGAAAACAAATTAAATATATTCAAAGAGTATCTCTAAAGTATTTGTATCTTTATCCATTCTAAAAAAAATCAAAAATATTTAAAAAATACAATTTTTTAATAAATAAATAATAAATAAACTCTTGGCATCAAATATTTTCCTTTCCTTTTCTATTGACGATGCCACATATATTTTGAAATATTATTAATAAATAAATAATATTTCAAAATAATAAATTATTATTTATAATGTTTTTTATTTTTTTATAATAATATATTTAATTCATATTTATCGAAAAAATAAATAAAAATTATTATCACCTCACTCATTTACAATTTCACCCAACTTCACCACTCCAATCAATTTTAAATTAAATTATAATACAAAACTTGAATTCTTTTTAGCTTAAAATCATTTTCTTTAATAAAAAAAACAAATAAACTCTACCTTCTTTCCAATTTAAAAAATCATAAAAAAAATCTTATATATAGATAACATCAGAATCTTATCAGAATATATTATCATCATCATATAGGATACAAAGTCATAAGATATTATCATCAAAACACGGTCAACTCTCTTATGAATACAAAATTTCAAATAATATAATTTTTTCATTTTTTTAAATACATTGAATATATAAATAAATTTAATATTTTAATTTAAAAAAACATAATCATATATATCTAAAAAAACATAATCATATATATCTAAATTTTTAGTAATACAAAATCAATATTATAAATTTTTAGTAACATAAAATCAATATTATAAAATATTATTATGTAGCAGGTTAGCCCATCCATTTCATACAATTTTCAGATGACTAAAGAGTTTCCAAAACTTATTTTTTTTAAATTTCAGACTTAAACTTACAATTCTATTATATTTATTAGCATGGTTTAATTATTATTATTTTAAAATTTTTAGATAGAATACATCGAAAAATGTTTTGGTTAAATTCTAATTTTTTTATTGTTTAAAAAAACATTTTTATTGAGCAGAGAGGCTTATTGTAAGCCAGTATGATCCTTAATTTTATTTGTCAATCATCAAAGTTGAAATTTTGCTCAGATTAGCCAAAATAAAATTTTAAAAAAAATCTAAAATAAATAACTATACAAAACATTTAAATAATGTATACTCTTAAAAAAAAATTACAAGTGAAGAAATTGGATCCCTCTAGGCTCATGTTAGATCCGTAGTTAAGATGCTATATGCTGGGTTTATATATGGATTTAATCCATATTTAAGATCAATCTATGCTGGTTTTATATATGGATTTAACGCCTGCAAAAGCTTTTGGGACATTCAGAGTATGAAAAATTTACAACTCAACTTATCAACAATTCACAAATAGCCGGACAAACCTCTAAAAAATTCTAAAAAAATATGCTAAAAACTCTAAAATGTATTACAAATAGTTATAACTTGCCAAGCAGTGTAACTTAAAACTGTTTCTGCTTGGCTAAGAGCTCACTTAGTCAGAATTAAGAAAACAAGTTAATACCAGCAAATTATTCTATGACTTGCATTTAGGTTTAATAGCTAAACATAACTCTCTCAGGGTTAGTTTGGCAACTTGTCCTGGTGAGACCACTCCACTCGCCATCTGTTATACGATTGCATCTACCTCACAATATTCGTATCACTGACCTGTCCACCTGTAGCTTCTGCGTCTGCCAGTAATTCTTCATTCATTCCTCCATCTTTGTGACCTTCCACTTCACAAATAACATCGTGCTGCTGCTGCTTCTCCATTTGAGTTTCATTTTCCATATTCATACACTCATTAACCATCCTGCTTCATCTCCCTCTCATTTTGATTTTCAGTGTTCACTAGCTCGTTCATGGGTTTCCCGTTTTCTTGAACTGGATTCTCCTCTTCTTCTTGAGGATTGGTTTCGTTAAGCTCAGCAAGCGGATGCCCACCATTTAACAGGCTGTGAGAGTTTCCCTGCAATCCGTTACAAATTTCCTCGCCTTGCAATCCGTTACAAGTTTTCTCCGTTATTTGATTATTCGTCAATGGCTGCCCTGTCATGTGTGTCTCGCCATTGTTTTGAGTACATCGTAAATCAACGGGGAAGTGAACCGCCGGCGATTGGCGTTCGTTGCAGTAACTGGGGAATGGCTGATTTGGATGTTGTCCCTCCATTATTATTTCCGTAGGACTGCGGTGAGCTGGAGCTTGCATTTGCTTTATTATATCCTCAGCAGGATTACGATTAGGAGTCCAGGAGCTCATCTGATTTGCGGCGTTTGAGGCTGCATCGCCATTCTCGACAGGGAGCTGCATGTCACGAGTGTGGGTTTGTGCCGGGCTGCTTGTTCCTCCGACTTCATTAAGAGAATTAGAACCCAGGGGAATTAAATGGTTTACCTGTGCAGGTGCCTGCAGCTGATCCATTCTAATTCCCCTTTCACCATAATCAACACTCGCAGCATTGCCATTAGGATGGCTGTTTATTGAATACTGCATGGGAGTAGATACTCCCACTTCAGGCCCAACGATATTGCCACTGCAGGCAGCCCGATTATTCCCTGCTTTACCTCTTCGTTTTAGCCTGCTAACCTCTCCGTTGTGAACCTGAATATTCTGTAGACTTGCATCTTGTGGCTTTCCCTGGGAATCGCGAGTGCTAATTTGAGATTGAGGACGGGACGTTGGCTGCATCATTCTAGCAGAGTTAAACACATAGCCTCTCTGAAATTGGCCATATCCGTTTACTTGGGGTTGACCACCAGATAATCCATTAAAGTGGGTATTAGGAAATGGTAGATCTGAACGATGCGCTGTCACTGGAACTGGACCTATGCTGCTTTGAACGGGTGTTGGTGTGGGTGCGAGACTGGGAGTGGGAGTATGAAGATTTGAAGGATACCATGTTGTATTTCCTCCTGTGGGTGTGGGATTACCATTAAAGTAAGCATTAGGAATTGGTAGATCTGAACGCTGCACTGTCACAGGCTCTGTGCTGCTTTGAATGGGTGTGGGTGTGGTCATCGCAAAACTGAGTGTGGAATTATGAGGTTTTGAAGAAGACGAATTCCATGCTATACTTCCTCCTAGTCTCCCAGTGGGTGTGGGTGTAGGAGCAGTCCCTCTTCCTAGTCCACCTGCGGGCGTAAGTGTACTTGGTCTGACCCCTACCGGGTTCTGTGAAGACTGTGAAGCAGAATATGGAGGAGCTGCAGGTGATGAATATGTACCGGTAGCGGCAGACCGTCTTGCAATTCTTGCGGCAATGGTGGGCTTTGCCTGATGCACTAACCATTGTATAGTGTGTGCGCTTTCTTCGAAGCCCAGCAATTGGGTGAGCTTTAAAAAGTCCTTGGATACCATTGGCAATATCCAATCAATGGTTTGCCCACCTCTCTCGAAGCCCAGCGCTTCGGTCACCTCTTGCAAGCGCCCTGTTTGAACTGGCAATAACCAATTCAGCTGTCTGCGAGCATTCTGAAAGTCTAGGGACTCTTTGGCTCGAACCATTTGCAATAACCATTCGATGGTTTTCCCGCCATTGTCGTAGCCCAGTTCTTTGGTGAGCTCTGTGATTCCTTTGGCTCCCTCTGGCGTAGGTAATAAAAAATCAATGGTGTATCCTAGACCTTTGAAATCCAAAGCCCTAACAAGATCGTCTAACCTTTCTTTGCAGGCATGGGGCACTTGAACTCTCGGGGCCCTCGTGGGCACCTCCTGCTGCATTTCTCCTTCGGGTGTTGTGGTTACCATCTTCGTTTATTCTGGAACTGCACTACCAGTTGCTTTCCTCTTAGCGGGGGCCATCTGATTGGTGCCTTGCTATCGTACGATCGCCCTTGCTATCGTACGATCGCCCGAGGTGTTTCTTGTTTGTAATATGCGAAGGAGAAGAAACCAAATATTTCGATGGAGGGTGGGTGATTGGGTGTGTTTTTATAACACCTGCGGGTTGCAACCCACCGTCCTTATATTACGATAACAAAGGATAGTCGGCCCCGTTGGTGGACCCATACCAAAATAAAAATAAAATTTGATAAACGATTGGTTCGTTGAAGTAACGTGCAATATTTCATAGGGGTTCAGACCATAGTTATTCAAGTTCACCATGATATGAAAATTAAATTAACAAATCCATTTAAAAAGTTATTCAAGTTGACCATGATATGAAAGTTAAATTCACAAATCCATTTGAAAAGTGAAAATGTTATGGTCGCGGAAGCATTGTGAGTCCCTCCCCACACGGACTATAGTTTTCATCTCGCGTTGGCCGTGTATTTCTTGATGTTGAATGCTTTGTATATACATAACCAAAATTTATAAATTTGGTTTTCGCGTATACATGTTTATAAATTAGGTTGTATAAAATTTATTTATTTAGTTATAATTAAAATGGAATTTTATAATTATATATATAGATATATATTTTATTAGTTTATACAAAGCTGACGGGAGTAAAGAATCTTGATGTTGAGTTATTATTTTTTAATATTCGTTACCATACAAAAATTTATTTTATAAATAATTTTTTATTTTTTTTGTTATTGGTTAATTTGGGGTTCATATTACTCATTATTTGATGATACACAACAATACAATCAATTTATAGAATGATATAAGAAATGTATTTTTGCCATCGATACTTTGCACTTCACCACTTTTATGCTTTACACTTCACCATAATAAATGTATTTTTCGCAATTGATGCTTTGCACCTCATCACTTTCATGCTTTACACTTCACCACTTCATCACTAAAGAGACTCATTTTAGAACAAAATCAATAATAGCACCAATTTGAACTAAGAATAAATTGTACCGACAGTGGATTGTTAGGCATCGATCTTAAATTACTTGCATCATTGGTCAATCCTTCCCTTAAACAACCTGCACTTGTAATGGAAAAGAAAAGGGCATCCCTATGCTAATCATGCATGGCCAATCCTTCACAAAGACAAAGGAACCGAAGAGTAATTTCTTAGAAGCCGAAGTTATAATCATGCAATAAAAGAATAAATTCTTTTGTTGCAACTTTCATTTCTACTTAGGCCATAGGCCATAGCTTTAAGTTCTATTTTCTTTCATTTCTACTTAGTCATAGCCCATAGTTTTAAATTTCATATTATTATTATTACTGATTTTGTAAACTCCAATGATTGTAAGTAGCCACATGGTATCTTACCTTCACAAAAGTAGTTGATAATTGGCAAAACTATATAGTCTCTGTCTTGAAACAATAGGTGAGTTCTTTTGTTACTACCTATGCCAATACAACTTTTCCATTGATGATCAAAATCTCATAGACTTGTTAGTATTGAGAAGAACAAAAAAGCCCACTATACCCACTTTCAACCCTAAAAATAATTGATATTGTTGGAAACAATGTCAATACTGAGAGGGGGCTGAATCAATATTAAGACTAATTTTAACTTCTTTATGCCAATTTACTTTTCTTTTTTAAATTGGCATTCATCCATATAAAGAACAACAATATATATATATATATATATATATATATATATATATATATATATATATATATATATATATATATATATATATAATGTGGCAGCAGCATAAACTCAACATATAAGCAAACAAACCATAAGCATCATACACATTAGACCAAGATTTTTCATGTGGAAACCCTTTCCGGGAAAAACCACAAAGCTTGTTGTTGTTATTGATATAAATAGGAGCACCTACTCTATCACATCGATCTGTTTGTGAGCACCCACTCACAGGAAGCACCAACTCCCTTTGATTTGCTTGCTAGCACCAACTAGCAGGAAACACCAACTCTCTCTGTCTGTAGACACCTATCCAACTTACTAGAAGCACCATATGAGGCACCAACCTCATGGATTTGTTACAAGCACCAACTTGTAGGAGGCATGGACCCCCAAGCCTTCTCAAGCTCAACTAGAGATGCAAGCAGCAACTTCCTGGTTGTAGGCACCAACCCACATTCAAATAAGAACTGGCTGTCCTCTGTGATTTAACAGTAAATTTGCATGATCTCAGCTTTGATCTCTGCTCATTCTACTGCTCTTTTCAGCTCTCTGCATCAGTCTTCAGGAGCTCTTTGATCTTCTCAACATAAGTCACTCTAAGCCCTCTGCTCTCGGCCTTACTTCTTACAACACAAACAAAGCTCTCTTCTTTCTTCTCTCTAAGGAAGACAACCAACGTTATTCACAGAGCTCAAGAAACATCCGACATTAACACATAGCACAGGCACTTTAGCCTCACACACAAAGTGCTTCTCTCAGGGTCTTCTATTTTCTTCTACTCAGGGACATTCGACCTTTTCACACAAAACTGGCTCTTGCACAACCTCTCAGAGTTCTTTCCTCTTGGATCTATGGCTGTCATGCTACGTTGCTCCACACACATTTCTCATCAGAGCACATGTATATTTTTTCCTCAGTTCACCTCAATTGTTTTTTTCCATACTATCAATGCTGCCACACTGTCCTTAGGCATCACTCAAAATGTAATTTGGCATGGCACTTCCATGCTGTTGTTGCATCTACCACTGACTAGACCACCAGCATACTCAACCTGGGCACAGTCCTCTATGTCAATAACTATCCCATCATTGAGACTCACTGATGGGGAGGATAATCACAATCAAGCAATAAACCCATTGATATACCAAACACCTATCAATACCCATGCTTTATGGCCCACAAATTCTATCGGAAGCATTATATCTATGTTTTTTTATTAAAAACTAGGGCCACACAACTTGGTCGAAGATACACATACACCATGGAAAACCTGACCGAAACATATAAGTTGGACTTCAAATATTTATACACCCGCATTCATAAACCATCTGGTCCAGTTCATCAATTCTACCTCTGCAATGCGGCACTATCCTTCATTATCTCTAATCTCTGAACAACAACTTTCACGATAATCCTCCACCGTTGATCTAACACACATGATCCGACGGCTATCAGAGATTTCGGGTGGATAAATAACATGGAAATTATCTGCCCAAAAAATCAGTTTCTTCTCTCCTCGCTGCTACGTGTCACTCAGTTAGTGGAATCAGGTGACTATCCTTCAATACCACTTACCACTCAGAGCCCACGTGAAATACCATTTCCTGTTATGAAACCACTTCTTCATTGGTTATCTTCCATGCTCTTTCACCATTCGATGACCATTGATCTATGAGATCCAACGAATCGTGTGCATCCGCTCTTCTCTTCTTGTTCTATTGATGGACTTATGCATTTCATAGGTTTCCTTTGCCATACTCTGTTTTCACACCACAACTCCATATATAACAATATTTCGTTTACTTAATGGATCACCATCGATCCTCATAGTGATCGATGGTCGATCAACATTCCTGCAAATGGAATTTTAATTGATTAATGCATATACATAACACAATTGGAAAATTCATAGATACACATTTCCTCTATCTCTCTACGTTTGCCGAATTTCACTTGGATACATATGTTACACAAAATCATTAATGTAACCAGAATTTATCATTTCATATTGAATCACACCGTCCACACTTAGAATTAACTCTCTGTATATAACATATAAAAAAATAATTACATATTTGAGGCTTTCCATTCCTCTCTAGCCTGATCCTTCTAATTAGAGCCTTTGTTTCCTCTAATCTGCCCGTAGGCTTGCAATTCCATCGTGAATCCTCTCCAATCCTCCCTCTCTGTCCTTTTAGAAAAGAAACGAAATACAATATATCTAAGCTAACCATCTCCTCCATAATTGAAGGGATAGACTATACATTTAGAAATCAAATCTTATCCTAATCTCAACAAACTAAACTACTTGGCTTGATCTCCACGCAGGGAGGATCAACTTGCCACCTATTCTCTCTTTTCCTTAGTATTTGGAAACAATATAACTACTTACATACTTTGCAATTTATAGAAATTAAGTAACCAATTCTTCTTCCAAAGTCTTGTTAGCCACAACATGTGACCACACCATCACATTGCGGGCTAGGCCTAGATGCTCCTGCATCAGTCTCCCAAGGTTAAAAATAACCATGATCTCCTGATCATGTGCTTCTTATCAGTGTCCTCCTGGATCCCATACTTTGTTCGATAGTCTGTCCTTGGTTACTATTGTTGTTGGTTGTCGTTCTCCAGGCCTCCATACTTTATGCTGTATTTTCCCATTAGCTATGCTCTCACTGTCTGCTGCTGTCTTTTTCATATATCTTACTGCTTTTTGCTCATCATCACAATATATACGAGGCTTCCACACCTTAATTTTCAATTTACCATTACCTTCACCTGTATCCTTTTTCTAATAATCTCATCTTCAAATAATCTTTGCTCAATTTTTCTAATTTCAGCATCATATTTATTAATGTTGTCTTCCGTACCTACAAACACATTATTGATTGAAGAATAAGAACATTTACTTAGCTCTATAAACGTTAGAGACATTTCATCCTTATCATGCATGGTAAGTGTTAGCCCCTGAGGTGCAATGCTGCTATTTTTAGCAGAAATGTCCATTGTTTTAGCTCCGATGGCGACGTCTCCTCTTGCTTCACTTTGGCCATAAGCCGGACATCAAAAATATTACTCTCGCATCTATAATTCCATCGGGTCCTGATCCAAATGGATCCAAATATGCTCTCTAAGTCTTCAAAATATCGTAAAATCATGCGAAAGATCAAAACAATCGTATGAGAAGAGCCCTTAGAATGGCGGAGAAACACTATCGGGAGGCCAAAAACACATAAAAGAGTGAAAAACAGAGTATCAGAGGCATAAACAAGTGAAGGCACAGTAGCCATCAGATCTAGTCAATCAGCGGTCCATATCTGATCGGCAACATCACAATCGGCAACCACAACAGAGCGCTTACAATGGCCTGGGGCTATCGTGATATGTGATTACAACTAATCGCATCGCGATATCGCAATTGGAGAAACATTATGAAGCACAGCCTATACACATACATGTATGCGATGCGATTAGCCAGACCCGATGGCTATATAACCATTATGGCATAGATTTTGAGATCTGCTGAAAGCCATTTTTTAATGTATTTTCACATATTTCGTTGTTTAACAAAATACAAAGAAACAACGCCGATGCGATAAGACCCGGGCCTGAAAGGGTTCATGAAGGGAAATATATAATATTTGAAGTTCAGAGGGAGCCAATTTTCATGTTATTTTCACGATTTTTAACGTACTTTTAAAATACAAAGGAGCAAGGCCGAAGCGACTTGAAATAGTGATGAGGACAGACATAATAGAGGAATAGACCATATTTAAGGACTTTTGAAGTCCGAAATCAATAGAGTTTTGGTGGAATTTCATAGTGTTGCAGTGTTTCTCTGTGTAAAACAGAAAACAATCATTTTTGGTATTTGAAAGGATTTCAAAGGCCCGAAGACCCATTGCATTACAATACAGGTGGCCACCATCCTTAGAAGCATTTAGCAATGATTGCTAATGATAGAAGAGGGATTCGAACAGATAAGGGCTTGGAGATAGAGTCCAGGAGATAGATGGCCGGAAGGGGAAAAAGCCACAGCATGATGCGGTCGAACCAAAAGAAGTGATCGTGGAGCATTGTTGGCATGAGCGAGCTACCTGACAGTGCGGAAAAATTACCAGAATTTGGTTAGTATGTTGTTAGAAAAAGATACCTCTGGCTCATGTTTGTCTAATCATGGCATTAAGCAATTAGAAGCCAGAGGGGATAGATTAAGACACCTCGATCCTTACAGAGCCCGAGAGCATTGTTAAAATCCTATAAATGGCTGAAAGTTAGAAGTATCAGGGGTTCAACTTTTGGAGACTGTGGAGACTTCACTCCTCTCAGCGTCTCATCTTCATTCTAGTAACACAAGCCTCTTTTTCTATTATATGTTCAATCGCCATCTTTCCCTCTGTTCTATGCTTGCACTTGAATGGGTTATTCATGTTTTCTTCTCTGTCGAATACCAGATAACTGTCATCTTATCTCTGCGTTGATAAATTTGATTTGTAAGCTTCATTTACCTTCTGTAGCTAACCATTCATATGTGTTTATGTATGTATCTGCTGGTACAGTCAGGTTTCTCCATCTATTCATTGAATCTATAAACTATTGAGCATTAATGGTTGAAAGCCTTGTCAAGCTGAGGGTGTTCATGCATGTTTTGAGTGAAAATAGAGTTGAAACAATCATCTGACTTGATCCAAACCCCAATTCATTCCAATAGTTCAGAGAACTATATTGAAGATTTATATGTTTCCAGACATCTTCGAGCTACAACCTAGGATATCTTCCTGGAGTGATAACATAAATGGTGTCATTGTTAGGGAGAGGAGAGTGAAGCTCAGTTTCCCTGGGAGACGAAACAGATCCAGCTTTGATGATAGACAAATTTTGGGCACTTTTTCTGTTGTAATAATCTATCTGGCGAATCTAATGGAGGACGAACCTCTTGGCGACTCCACTTAAGAATTCTGGCTCAGTTTGTGAGGCATACTCAGAGAAATCCTCGGAAGCCACAAGCTAACCCAGTATCTGACCCTAAAAAAATCATCAAAGAAAGAAGGGCATTGCAAAAAGGAGCATGAGGTTCAGGTAGCTCTAAACAATATTCTATAACTCTTCAAGAAAATCCTGTAATAGAACAAATACATGTTGAGAGAACAGCATCTAATACTAGTAGTGAAGAAAAATTCTTAGAGATTCATAGAGCTCCTTATTCTTTAGGTCCTCCTTCCGTTCTAAGCCCGAAGGAAGCTTCTCCTCCTATCCATAATACTCCCTTAGTCCTATCAGTCACTTCTCAGCCCTCTCTCATTCAAACTTCCAATACCCTTATAGCCGCCACATCTATGGAAGGACCACAAGCACCTACCAAAATGGAAAGAATCATAGCTGCTAGGTATGGACCTCTAGTACTGCCCAATCCTTTGAATGCCATGCCTACTCGAGAATATCAAAAGTATAGGCTTAAGTTCACTGGAACTGAAGGTGTTTCAACTGAGGAACATCTTGAATCATTCTATAGCTATGCTGATAACCTGTACATTAGTGAAGATGATGTATGAATGAGAGTCTTTGTCTAAATTCTAGTTGGAGAGGCTAGAAAATGGTTCAGAGAACTGACCCCAAGTTCTGTAGCAGATATTGAGGCTTTAGATGATGCATTCCTAAAGCATTGGGGGATAATAAGGATCTACTCTACTACCACACCGAGTTTGGGAACTTAAAGAGGAAAAGTGGTGAGTTGTTCTCTAATTTTAATAAGAGGTTTAACCGCATGTATAACAAGATACCAGCTGAAGTAAAACCCACCACTACCTCTGCTAAACTCACCTATGCCAGTGCCTTTGATTCTGACTTCTATCTACTATTGAGGGAGAGTCGATGTGCTACCTTGGTTGATATGTAGGGTGCAACCTTGGAAGTATAATCAAACATCATGGCTACAGAGAATGTAAAAGGGAATGTTGATAGAAGGAGACAGAGGGGTGAATATTCATCATCTTCAGATCCCAAGATAGATAAAATGACCAAGATGATAGAGTCATTAGCCTCTGAAATCTTTGAATTAAAGGTTGAGAAGCACCTTGGGAAAGGAATAGTTCCTAATACCTTTGCTCCTAGAAATCCAAATCCATATAGAAGAGCTAATGAGCAGTTGAAGATTCTGCAAAGAAGCAAAGATGCCAATGAAGACCAAAGGGTGAAGACCCATTTCTAGAATGTAGTCATGGAAGAAGAGCAGATTGAAGAATATGATGAGATCCATTGCCTGGAAGACAAAGGCAGTGCCTCCTTTTTGACCTTAGTTTCCTATGAAAAGTCATTATTCAATGATTACATCAGCCAAGAGTGGGATGGTGGAGCCGTTCTGAAAACTAATGATCAACACAGATATGATCTAAGGTCGAAGATGAATAATTCCAAGGAAACTCCTGTTCAAAGAGATGTTGTCCCTGCAATATAGCAAGCTAAAAAGCAGAAATGACTGGCAGTTGATCCCATCATCCTCAAAGCTCCAGCTCACGAGGTAAGAGGCCTTAACAAGTCTCCTTCTCCTTTTAGTTTTGAATCAGAAATTCAGAAGCTAAGCATACTTATACATCTGATTGAACTAGTGAAGAACGAGTCCTTCAAGAGATCTATCCTCGAGGCCCTTGAGCCTAAAGCCATCCAAGCCTCCATTGACTATGTAAATCTACAAGACGACAAAGCAGTTGTTGTTTTCAGCCCAATGATTGAAAATTGTGATGACAACTCCCCATCATTCTATGCATATTTGACTATTCATGACAAAATCCTTCATAACTGCCTTTTGGGCACAAGAGCCAGCCATAATCTAATGCCTAAGGATGTCATGGATGAGTTGGGTCTTGACATTACCAAGTCTTACCTTGACATGTTTTCTTTTGACTCTAGAAAAGTGAAATGTTTGGGATTAGTCAAGGACCTAGCCATCACCTTGTCTCAATTGCCCATGAAGAGCATGATGATGGATATTGTGGTAGCAGATGTACCCCCCAAGTTTGGCATGTTTCTCTCCAGAGGTTGGATGAAGAGATTAGGTGGAACATTGCAAAATGATCTGTCTTATGCTACTGTCCCAATTTTTGGAGGTGAGAGTAGGAGGTTATACAAGGAAGCTCAGTTGGCTTATATAATCAGTGATGAAAGGAATCCCACTAATCATCCCATCTATGCTGTTGAAACTAATTTTGGAGTCTGTATTCTTCAAATTGAAGAATCCCAGTTGACCTCCGTGCAGCTTAAGAAACCGGTTTTCCAAATAACAGAGGAAGAAGGCCCACAAATTTGGGACATGTTCTTTGATGGAGCTTGCTCTAAGGAAGCTGTAGGGGTAGGTGTAGTCCTTGTGTCCCCCACGCAGGAATGCATTGATTTATCTTTCAAGTTAACTTTTCAGGTCACAAATAACATAGCAGAGTACGAAGCCTTGATATTGGGCTTAAACGCTGCTAAAGAAATGGGTATCAAAGGTCTGAAGGTGTTTGGAGATGCAGACCTTATCATACAATATGTCAACAAAACTTTCCAAGTAAAGCATCCAAGGCTGAAAGCATACAGAGATGAGGTATGGGAGCTCAAGGACTCTTTTAATATTTTCAGCATTTCTTACATCCCAAGAATGAAGAACTAGCTTGCTAATTCCCTTGCCGTGTCTGCTAGCACGTTTATTCCTCCTTTGCCTCCTAAACTGACTTATGAAGTTCAGGTGAAATATAGACCATCTTTGCCTGACAATGTCCAATACTGGAATTTTTTTGAATATGATGATGAAATTAATAGGTTTTTACAAGTCGTTGATGAATTTTCTGATATGCACATCGACCAAGAAAATGAAACCGTTGAAGAATGCAACCAGTCCAAGCTAAAGGACAAGATTGGTCAGGACAACATTGTTCAGCTGCCTAATAACCATATACCCAAAGGATTGGTGCCCCTAGAGAAGTTGTTTGATCATAATGATGTACCTTATAAGCCCGCCAAAAAAGAAAATGAGTCTGTTGTTCATAAACATAATGTAGGGAGTCCAACCCATCTAAAGTACATAAATTTGTCCACTCACTTGTCTTCTGCCCAACGTTTCGAGTATTGCACCCTGATGAAACAATTTGTTGATATTTTCTCTTGGGAATATAATGATATTAAGACCTATGCCACCAACATCATTCAGCATAAGTTTACACTAGAGAAGAACACCATCACTTTTAAGCATAAATTAAGACCTATCAGCCTTCTCTTATTGCCTTTGATTGAAAAGGAAATCAAGAAGCTGCTGGATGCCAAGATCATAGTTCCCCTAAGGTATTCAAAGAGGATAGCTAACCTTGTGGTAGTAAGAAAGAAGAATGGAGAAATCAGGCTTTGTGTTGACTTCAGGAATCTGAACAAATGCTCTAAAAAAGACAACTACCCCCTGCCTAAGATGGAACACTTGTTGCAAAAAGTTTCAGGGGCTAGAGTCATGTCTTTCCTAGATGGATTTTCAGGTTACAATCAGATTATTGTACATCCAAAAGATTAGGAAAGGAATGCCTTCACTACTCCTTAGGGCACTTTCATTTACTCCAAGATGCCTTTTGGACTGATGAATGTTGGGGCTACTTTTTAGAGGGCCATGGACACAACCTTTGCAAGAGAGAAGGACAAGTTTGTCCTTATTTACCTTGATGAAATAACAGTCTTTTCCAACAGTCACAAGGACCATTTGCAGCAGTTGAAGAAGGCATTTCTAAAGTGCATACGTTTTGGAATTTCTATAAACCTAAAGAAGTCAAAGTTTTCTATAGAAGAAGGCAAACTATTGGGACATATTGTTTCTACCGGAGGTGTGAAGATCGATCTAGCAAGAGTTCAAGAAATTCAGACATTGTCCATCCCAAAGTCAAAAAGGTACATTCAATCTTTCCTGGGTAAGATTAACTTTGTCAGGAGGTTTATTCCAAACTTCGCAGAGCTAGTGAAGAACATCACTTCCATGCTGAAGAAAGGATCAGAAATAAAATGGAAAGATGGTGCAAGAAGCTCTTTTGAAGCCATCAAATAAGCTATCATGGAAGCTCCCACTCTAATCAACCAAGATTATAACAGGGAGTTTTATATCTTCTATTTTGCCTCTTCTGATACACTTGCAGTAGTTCTAGTGCAGAAAAATGATGAAGGTGTAGAGCACCTTGTGGCCTTTTTTGGAAAAACTCTGACGGACGCTGAACTAAGGTATGACCTTATTGAAAAACAAGCTTATGCTCTCATAAAATCTTTAAAGGAATTCAGAATTTATATTCTGCATTCCAGAGTGGTTGCGTATGTACCTTCAGCCTTAGTAAAATATGTCCTAACTCAGCCAAATATTGATGGAAAGAGAGCTAAATGGATTGCAAAATTCATAGAGTTCAACATAGAGGTGAAGCCCACCAAGCTTGTCAAAGGCCAGGGCTTGGCTAAGCTTATGGCTGAGGAAAATTGCAGCTTGTTAGACATCAATGGCGTGGGTTCAAATTCAGGTGGTGAGCAGATAGAGGAAGTAGCAGTAGAGCGAGAGAAGAATCAGCCTTTGGCTGAAAATCTAGCCACCTGTGAATGGTATTCCAGCATAGTTCATTTTTTGCAGAAGCTAGAAGTCCCTCTAGGGCTTAGCTCGAGTCAAGCCCAGGCCATTAAGCTCAGATCAGCCAAATTCTACATTAATGAAAACCTTCTCTATTGGAAAGACCCATCAGGGATCCTCTTCAGATGTCTAGACAAAGGACAATCTATGGAAGTCACACACCAGTTCCATTCTAACATCTATAGAGGGCATCATTATTGGAAAACCACGACCCACAAGATCCTGAGAGTTGGGTATTATTGGCCTACTCTCTTCTCAGATGTGTTTTCTTTTGTGAAGTCTTGTGACAAATGTCAGAGGTTTGCAGGAAGACAACAACTAAAATCTCTGCCCTACAAGCCAGTACACGTCAATGGTCCCTTCCAGTAGTGGGGCTTGGACTTCATCGGTGAGATCAATCCACATTCCAGTGGCCATCACAAATGGATCTTGATAGCCACTGATTATTTCACCAAATGGATTGAGGTTGTACCCACTAAAAATGCTAATAATTAGGTTATCATAAAGTTCTTGAATGAGAATATTTTCACTAGATTTGGTTGCCCAACCAAACTAGTCACTGATAATGTAACAACTTTTACGGCAGAAGAATTGGTGGACATGTGTGAATCCATGGGCATTCAATTGGTGCATTCTACCTCATATTATCCTTAAGGCAATGGCCTGGTAGAATCATCTAACAAGAGTCTTGTAAGGATAATCAAAAAAATGTTGGAGGACAACAAAAAGGATTGGAATTCCAAGTTGAAGTTTGCACTATGGGCTAATAGAGTTACCAACAAGAAGTCCATAGGAAATTCTCCATTTAAGCTGGTTTATGGCGCCGATACTATTTTTCCTATCTAGCTGATTCTCCCTATGGCCAAATTCTTGCAAGAAGAACATGATGAAGAGAATGACATAGCAAGGAGAATGAATAACTTGGTTGAATTACAATAGATCAGAGAACAATTGGTAGAGAATTCAAGGATTCATCAGAAGAAGATCAAAGAAACCTTTGATAGAAAGGCAAAAATGGACAGTTTTCAGGTTGGTAACTAGGTCCTCAAATGGGATGCATTGAAGGAAAAGAACGACAACCATGGTAAATTTGATGCCTTATGGATAGGACCATTTGTCATTACTCAAGTTCAGATGAACAATACTTTCATTGTACACAATTTGGAGGGTGAATGTGTTTTTTATGGCCCAGTCAATGGGCAATTTTCGAAACTTTACTTCATATGACGCTTTAAGGCCTTAATATTGTAATAGGTTTTTTCAGTTTTTGTTTTCTATGCAAATAAACTCCATGCCTAATGGAAACACTAGGAAATAAGTTTGTTTTGGTTGTTACTGGAAAGGGAGTAGTCTGCAGTTCTTGAAACCTCACAGGGAGGCTTTCATCCCTAGAAGGAGCTAGTGTTAGCCCCTGAGGTGCAGTTCTGCTATTTTTAGCGGAAATGTCCCCTGTTTTAGCTCTGACGGCCACATCTCCTCTTGCTCCACTTTGGCCATAAGCCGGCCTTCAAAAATATTACTCTCACATCTATAATTGCATCGGGTCCTGATCCAAATGGATCCAAATATGCTCTCTAAGTCTTCAAAATGTCGTAAAATCATGCCAAATATCAAAACAATCACATGAGAAGAGCCCTCAGAATGGCAGAGAAACACTATAGGGAGGCCAAAAACACGTAAAAATAGTGAAAAATAGAGTATCGGAGGCATAAACAAGTGAAGGCACAATAGCCACTAGATCTGGCCAATCAATGGTCCAGATCTGATTGGCAACATCGCAATCGGCAACCACAACAGAGCACTTACAATGGCCTGGGGCTATCACGATATGCAATTGTGACTAATCGCATCGCGATATCACAATTAGAGAAACATTATGGAGTGGGGCCTATAACCATACATGTATGTGATGTGATTAGCCAGACCTAATGGCTATATAAACATTATTGCATAGATTTTGAGATCCACCGAAAGACATTTTTAATGTATTTTCACATATTTCGTTATTTAACAAAATACAAAGAAACAACGCCGATGCGATAAGATCCAGATCTGAAAGGGTTCGTGAAGGGAAATATATAATATTTGAAGTCGGAAGGGAGCCAACTTTCATGTTATTTTCACGATTTTTAACGTATTTTTAAAATACAAAAGAGCAAGGCCGAAGCGACTTGCGATAGCGATGAGGACGGACCTGATAGAGGAATAGACTGTATTTAAGGACTTTTGAAGTCCAGAATGAACAGAGTTTTGGCGAAATTTCACAATGTTGCAGTGTTTCTCTGTGTAAAACAGAAAACAATCGTTTTAGGTATTCAAAAGGATTTGAAAGGCCTGTAGACCCATTCCATTATAGTACAGGTGGCCACCATCCTTAGAAGCATTTATCAATTATTGCTAGCACTAGAAGAGGGATTCGAGTGGATAGAGGTCGGGAGACAGATGGCCGAAGGGTGAAAAAGCCACAACACGATGCAGCCAAACCAACAAAAGTGATCATGGAGCATTGTTGGCATGAGCGAGCTACCTGACAGAGCGGAAAAATTACCAGAATTTGGTTACTGTGTTGTTAGAAAAAGAGACTTCTGGCTCATGTCTGTCTAATCATGGCATCAAGCAGTTAGAATCTAGAGGGGATAGATTAAGACACCTCGAGCCTCAGAGAGCCCGAGAGCATTGTAAAAAGCCTATAAATGGCTAAAAGTTAGAAGTATCAGGGGTTCAACTGTTGGATACTATGGAGACTTTGCTCCTCTCAACGTCTCATCTTCATTCTAGTAATACAAGATTCTTTTGCTGTTATATGTTCAATCCCCATCTCTCCCTCTGTTCCAAGCTTGCACTTGAATGGGTTATTCATGTTTTCTTCTCTATCGAATGCTAGATAGCTGTCATCTTATATCTGTGTTGATAAATGAGATTTGTAAGCTTCATTTAGCTTCTGTAACTAGCCATTCATATGTGTTTATGTATGTATCTGCTGGTACAGTCAGGATTCTCCATTTATTAATTGAATCTATAAACTATTGAGCATTAGTGGTTGAAAGCCTTGTCAATATGAGGGTGTTCATGCATGTTTTGAGTGAAAATAGAGTTGAAACAGTCAGATGACTTGATCCAAACCCCAATCCATTCCAATAGTTCATAGAACGATATTGAAGATTTATATGTTTCTAGGAATCTCCGAGCTACAACCTAGAAGAGTTTCCTGGAGTGCTAACAGTGACTGCAATCTATTCTTTATCAGGTTCTGAAAGCTTCACTTCTCATTTAGGTTCCTTGAGCAATCTTTCCAAGAATTCTATTTCCATGTGAAATATTCCCAACATTTCATCATAACCTTCAATCTCAACTTCATTCCTTTTCTGGCAATCCTCCTGAGTTATCATATTTTTTGTACCATCACATTGCAAACTTCTTTCATCAATTTTGTTAAACAAATTCATTTTTTTACCTCCTTGGAATACCACTACGACATTTTCATTATTCTTATGGTCCATAACAACTTCAATTGACTGTCTTACACCAAACAAAAATTTATCTATGAATTCTTTCTGCTGCAATAAATTAGCACCTTCCTCCCTTGAAAGGCATTCTCCATCATATTTCACCTTAAGAGCTTTATTCATCTTTATGACTGTATCACCAGACTACCCATCATCTTTTGCAACATCCTGCAAACGCACACAAACTATAAGATTTAAAAACACAAGGCTTCATAGTCTCATCTGCTTCCTTTGTCATCATATCTTCGAATTGTTCTGAACTATGCCAATAGTCCATGAGGTCTTCAACTGATCTCCCATTATCCTCTTCACCAAAAATTTCACCCTGTTCCAGTTCACAAATGGAAACTTCCATTTCTAACTCTGCTTCTCTGAGTTTTTCCATCAACCGCTTCACTTGTCTATGTCGTAGCCTTCTCTGTAACTTAGGCCACTTCACTGTTTTTTTCTTCAATACCCAACCCTGTCTTTGGTTTTCCTCTAGCAGCATTTTTAACACATCAAGTTCTTCTCTTATCTCAACCATCTCCTTGTCAATCTCCGCTTGACTCATCTATTTCCTACGGATTGTTTTAGAACCCTTTTCATTTATCTTGTAGCCTTCTTATGAACCTTCCATATGACTTTCCATAGCCATCTTCTCTTATGTGCGAGTTCCTACACTTGCAACCAATCAACTTCCTTCCGAGTTGATCTTCTCACCAAGCTTCTCCTCTGCCTATTTTCCACGTCCTCTTTTCCTTAGAACTTACACTGAGCAATCTTGCTCTCTCTCTGGTTGCTACACTCACTTCTCTTAAGAACACCTCTGTCCCTATTTATTACAAGCCTCAGCTGGAATGGAGTTCTGCTAGAATCTCTAAGAACTTCCCAAAAGTTCTTCCTATAGTCTTACTGTTGTAGTCTTGTGCCAAACTTTACCATTCATTCACTACTGCGAACTTTCACACATTTGTAATCATAAATCTCCATAAGCAAGAAAATCCTTGCTCTGATACCACTTACTGGGGAGGATAATCACACTCAAGCAATAAATCCCTTAATATACCAAACACCTATAAATACGCGTGGTTTATGGCCCACAACTTCTATCAGAAGCGTTATATCTATGCTTTTTCATTAAAAACTAGGGCCACACAACTTGGTCAAAAATACACAGACACCATGGAAAACCCGACCAGAACATATAAGTCGGAATTCAAATATTTATACACCCACATTCATAAATCATCGGGTCCGGTTCATCAAAGCTACCTCTACAACGCAGTGCCGTCCTTCATTATCTTTGATCGCCAAACGACAACTTGCACAACAATCCTCCACCATTGATCTAACACACTTGATTCAACGGCTATCAGAGATTTCAGGTGGATAAATAGCATGGAAATTATCCGCTCGAAAAAGTAGTTTCCTCTTTCCTCCTCGCTGCTACATGTCACTCGGTTAGTGGAATTGGGTGACTACCCTTCAATACCACTTACCACTTAGAGCCCACGCAAAATATCATTTCCTGTTGCGAAACCACTTCTTTGTTGGTTATCTTCCGCGCTCTTCCACCATCCAATGACCGTTGATCTATGAGATCCAACGGATCCTGTGCATCCACTCTTCTATTCTCATTCTATTGATGGACTTACTTATTTCACAAGTTTCCTCTGCCATACTCTGTTTTCACACCACGACTCGATATATAACAATAATTCGTTACTTAATGGATCACCATCGATCCTCATAATGATCGATGGTCGATCAAGATGCCTACAAATGGAATTTTAAATGATTAACGCATATACACAACACAACTGGAAAATGCATAAATACACAGTTCCTGTGTCTCTCTATGTTCGCCGAATTCCACCTGGATACATATGTTACACAAAATCATTACTGTAACCAGAATTTATCATTTCATATTGAATCACACCGTCCACACTCAGAATTAACTCTCTGTATATAACATATCAACAAATAATTACATATTTGGGGCTCTCCGTCCCTCTCTGGCCTGATTCTTCTAATCAGAGCCTCTGTGTCCTCTAATTAGCACGTAGGCTTACAATTCCATCGTGAATCCTCTCCAATCCTCCCTCTATGTCCTTTTAGAAAAGAAAGGAAATACAATATATCTAAGATAACGATATCCTCCATAATTGAAGGGATAGACTAATCATTTAGAAATCAAATACTATGCTAATGTGAACAAACTAAACTACTTGGCTTGATCTCCACGTAGGGAGGATCAACTTGCCACCTATTCTCTCTTTTCCTTAGTATTTGGCAACAATATAAAAACTTACATACTTTGCAATTTACAGAAATTAAGTAACCAATTCTTCTTCCAAACTCTCGTTAGCCACAACATGTGACCACATGCTGGCTAGGCCTGGATGCTCTTGAATAACTCATCATGTAATTCAAGGCTCATAGATCTTGACATTACTCAAGCATGGCTTGTTTGTAAATTAGGCATGGCATTGATATTCTTTATTTATTGTAGAAATTCTCACTATAGATCACGTGATAATGCAATATATTAAAGCAAAATACTTGATCTACTTTTGCAAACAAATTTTCCGAAGCTTAATAGATTTTGAGCAAGATCAAATAGAACACATATAACAGATGAAGAAGAAACAATCACACATCATAGAATACTTTGGGGAAAGCCTGAGCTAAAATCTCCACTATATGTATTATCATACAAGTGGAAATATCCCAAGATTACACAAAGCTTTAGCTCACAAGCTATCCAGCTCTCAGTATAATCCCTCACTGCTGCTCATAGAAAGAATAGACAACACATATGACTTCCTTCAGTCCTCGAAGCCTCCTATTTCCTTGCACAGTTTCTACTGGGTCCTCTAGCTGCAACCTGTGCGATTCTCACCTCATACACAACAATGAACTCTGAAATAACTGTGAAATATTGAAGGAGATGATTCCTTCTGCATGGATGAGTTTCCTATATAGGAAAATTACTCCAATTGATAGTACACTATCCCATCCTTTGATCTCAATTGGGTCTCTGTCTGAACTAACATGCATGAGTTATTTATGAGAGAATATTCAGTTATCTGGAGAACACTCAATGCATGCATGCATGCATTGACTAAGTGAACTCACAATCAGTCCACAAACTGTTGGAACTAATCTAACTGGACTTAACTTAGTTAACTGAGCTAAATAATTACAACTCAAAGTACAACTCATCCTGATCTCCTTAATTAAGGGATAAATTCCTCAATCAAAGGGATAAATGTTGCATGTCTTCACATAGACTTCATGTTTGATTTTCTCTAACTAATTAACTCAAGATGAATTAATTAATTATTTTACAAATAACTGCTGAGACAAAATTTGAATTTGAATTCTCAATCTTAATTCAGGGACTAATTAAAATTGGAGTCTATCACGAAATATTATTTATAATAATGCAATTTTTAGCATTTATATTTTTTTCTATTTCCAACACAGTTGGAGTATATCCTGAAATGCTATTTATAGCAATGTTATTTTTAGCATTTCTTTTTGCCATTTTCAACACTCCGTCTCAACAAGAAAGGCATTCAACTCGAACCTGATCCTAAACCTTTGGAATGTTCTGCATGCAACACTTCTCTCAATTGTTGTTGCTCCAGCAACTCCAGAAATAAAAAATATCCAACCTGAAGCAGAATGATGCCTCTGTCATAAAGTCTCTGACTGCTATTGCCTCTATCGACTGAAAACTCTGCACCTTTGTGCTGTTCAGTATTTGATTTCTCTAGCCTCTGTCACTTTGACCTCTGACTGCATCAATCACACCAATTCCTCCTGCTGCGTCCATGCTGCTGCTGGTCCTGTTTCCCAACACTGCATCCACACTGCACCTCCTCTCATCATGTTGCATCGTGCCACCCTAACTGACCTCCTTGTTGGGCTAGAAACATGCTCTCATACTGAAGCTTCCTCTACCGCCCCATCCGCATCTGCCTCTACCTACTCAGCCAATCCTGCTACTCTTCGTCGAGGCTCTCGTAGTAAGGTCTAATCAAAGAGGCTAGGTACCTCAAGGATCCTACCCCTTTTTCAGCCTTCTTAGGACTATCACTTCACATTGCCCCACCTCACACCTGGAGGTATGGATGCAGGTGATCCCTCTGCCCACTTGGCTCGAAATTTCCCCCTATTGGAGGTCTCTGCATGAGTGGATGTCTCCACTACTGGATCCTTTACATGTGGCTACTCTGCATTAGTATGAGGCTCCTCCTCCTTAGGAACCAAAAGTTCCTCCCCCGCATGCAACTTGAGCTCCTCTCAAGGGAAACTCGCATGGCCTTCTGCTTATCGAACTTTAGATCCCTGCATACCACTGTCCTTTGTCTGGTAGGTGAGAACACTCGATAGTTGTGGGGTGTATCAGTGTACCCCACAAGTATCCCCAACTCAGTTGTTGGCTCAAGTTTCTTCTGGGCATCTTTGGTCACATGGCAAAATAGCTATGAGCAAAAGATCATGAAGTGACTCACATCTGGTCTCTTCCTGGAGGAAGCCTCCTCTGATGTCTTCATCCCCAATATATGATGCAAGCTTCTATTCTGCAATTATACTGCTGTATTTCATGCCTCGGCCCACAAATGAAGTGGTAGGCCTTGGTCATGCTACATCGCCTAAGATGCTCCCACAATTGTTTTGTTCTTCCTTTCGGCCACCCCATTTTTCTGTGGGTTATGGGGTGTCGTTAACTCCCGTTTAATTCCTTCTGTTGCACAAAAGTCCTTAAACTCTTGAGAGACATACTCTCCACCATTTTCGCTTTTCAAGGTCCTTATTTTCTTTCTAGATTCTTTCTCAACCAAGGCTTTGAACTCACAAAACCTTGACAAGGTTTGATCCTTCTTCTGCATGAAATAGATCCAACATCTATGAGAAAAATCATCAATGAAAATAACATAGTACCTTTGTTTAGCGGTGGAGGCTGTCGAGAATGGTCCACACACATTTGTATGGACTCGCTCCAGGATTTCTCTAGCTCGACCGTCTCGATCCTGAAAGGAATATTTTGCATACTTACCCAAGGTACAACCTTTGCATGTATCCACTTGCTAAAGTTTACCCTTGGGAAGTCTGGAAGAAATCCGCTACATGATCTTCAAGGCCCTATGGTGCAAGTGGCCCAATATTCTATGCCATAGGTCGCCAATATCTTGGCTTTGCACCAACTCTACTTTGGAACTTAGTGCAACACAGTCATTTACCTCCCGCTTATAGAGATTCTTTACTCGAATCCTAATCCTCTTGGTCTGTCTCATGGCGATGTGTCTCAGGAACAACGTTCCTTTACTAAAGACAACATCATAGGCTTTGTCTTCCAACATTGTGACAGAGACCAGGTTCTTCTTCAGTCCAGGCACATATTTTACATTAGTGAGGGTGAGAGGAGTTCCATGCTCCCTTTGAAACACAACCGTACCTTCACCTGAAACATGGTACTTCCCATCATCACCCATCTCTATGCACATATGGGGTTCCTTCTCCTCCAAGGTACTAAATAAACTCTTGTCGTTGGTCATGTGGAATGAGGCTCCACTGTCCAGGTACCAAAAAAAACCCACCATTGATGAAACCATGCATGCGATGAGGGTAAAATCCAATTCGAACTATGAGGCCAGTGCCTCACCATCTGATCCTTTCAAGGATCCCTTCTTGGATTTCTTCAATGGACAATTTGTTGCATAATGGCCAACCTCATGATAATTAAAGCATCGCACTTTAGATTTTCCAATATTCTTCCCACCATGTGAAGAACTTGAGTTGGAGTATGAATCCTTCTCCTTCCCTTTCTTTGCCTTACTCGCTAAGGCGCAATTTTCTTCATCCTCCTTGGATGAAGAACCATCTTTGGTGCTTCTCCTGATCTCCTCCCGCATCAGATCCGACAACAGTCGTTCCCAATCTGGCAGTTTCTCTCTTCCATTCACTGAGTCTTGGTAGCTATGCTAGCTCTTAGGAAGACCGAGGAGAGCAAGACTCACCATGTCATCATGGGCTGTTGTGATTTCTACACTTCCAAGCTCATCCCTGTAGGTAGTGAGCTTGTTTAGATATGTAGAGATCATGTCACCCGTTTCACACTTGATTTTTTGAAGATTGTCTTTCAACGTCAGCTTCCTCTGATTGTTGCTGTTCCAATATAGATCCTTCAATGTTTTCCACATTGAAAACAGTGTCTCCTTTGCATGGAGACTTGAGAAAATATGGTCTCAAACTCCCTCCAGAAGACTCCTCCTCGCTCTAGCCACACATTTCTTCCATTCTGCAAATTCTTAGGCATTAGCTGCTGCTCGCTTGGGGATTTCTTGATCAATGAAGTCCTTCAAACCATTGTCCTCTAATACCGCTTGTTTGGTCAATTTAGTGTGATCTAACTTGCTATTTAAAATGTCAATCTGGGGTTCGTAAACTGACGAAGTGAAGTGTACTATATGTACTAGATAACCATTTCCTTAATCTTTTGTCGTTTTTGAGTTTTTGAGTTTGTTTTTGGATTTATCTTTCCCTAATGTGTGATGGCGAAAATGAAAGTGAAGTATGAAGTATGGATGGTGATGGTGGTTTCTACAGTGATTTTCTCAAACTTGAAAGTGCACAAGAAGAAGGCTTTAAAACAACTAAACTGAAATCAATTCTTAAGAGAAAGTAAATGCATCAAACAGTGAACTAATGACAATGGCCCAGTATCCTTGCTGCTGAATGAAAAGAAAGTAAAAACTGAACTTAAAGCAACTCAAACCAAAAACAAAGCAACTAATTCACAGTACTTAAACCCTTCAGATCCTTTACCCTTCAGCTCAATCTACCTTGTGGGAAGCAATCATGAACAAGTCAAGCAATATGATATCTAAATGGCAAGAAATTAAATTGCATAAAAGAAACTAGTCACACTACTTTAACTCTTCTGGTCCTTTACCCTTCAGCTCAATCTACCTTGTGGGAAGCAACCATGAATAAGTTTAAGCAATATGATAACTAAATTGGAAGAAATTAAATTGCAGAAGGGAAACTAATCACACTACTTCAACTCTTCTGATCCTTTACCCTTCAGCTCAATCTACCTTGTGGGAAGCAATCATGAATAAGTTTAAGCAATATGATAACTAAATCACACTACAGTTAGTAATATTCTGATTTCTTGCTAAAAGAGTCACTTCACTATAGAAAGAAACCATAAATTGATGAGCAGTATAATATCTAAATAACAAAAAAAAAAAGAAGCAAATCACAATCTTGAAAAGACAGTACTGAAATTAAACTTCAGAAAATGAAAGTTAGCAGGAAGGACAAGATGATCTCATATGTCAATAGTTATCAAAAAGATGAAAATTTGCCCGGGCTGCCTAAGAAAACCTGCAAAAAAGCACTGATCAGTTGACAGTTATAAGAAAACAGAGGTGAAAATATAAACAACATTGAGTTAAGAAACATCAAACAGTGTGTTATTTACAAGCTAATGATACAAGAACATAATAAAACCAAATGAAAACTTTACAAGGCTTCAGCGTGCAGGGGCCCTCTGCCACTTCAGCCGGTCAACAAGTAGTCACACGAATAAACTCAGAAAAGTCTTCTCATATATTAAAACAGCAACATATATAAACAGTGGGGTGATAAGACAACAGTTCAGAATTTACATATCCAAAAAAAATTCTTTACAGCATTCATCGACGCGTTATTTATAATGAAAAGTGCTGAACTAACTAACTAGATTCTACACTATTGACTGTCTTGTCAAAGACACGTAGATCCCTTCAGCCGAGATCTAGCGTAACAGTCATCATGTCTATTAAATCTCCGGAGTGGTAACTGTTGAATTCAAGTTACGGGAATGATCCCCAGGTGTGCCGGTGTCTTCGTGAGCTGAGGACTGTGCCACGTAAACGCTCACATGCTTAAAACAAAGACGTGCCATCGCTGAACTCCTTGGTTGGCTTTGCCTTTGACCTTCGTTGACCGTGACCTTCTATGGATGTTTTGGCTGATTTGAAGGGAAACGTTCCATGTATCTGTCACCTGGAGCTTGCCCATGTGGCTCGTTTCTTCATAGGACACCTGTAGCACAGCTTTTAACAAAATAGCTGCGGAATCCTGTGTTGGCTGCGGAAACCTGTGCTGGCTGCGGAAACTGACAAGTTTCCGCAGCTGCATGAACAAAAAAACTAAACCAAACAACATTCATAAGCATAGTCAGAAAACCATGTAAAAATCTCTTTTTAAACTACAATGCAATGATTTAACAGCTGGGTGGATGAAATAAGTGGAAAAGGAAAGCTGAGAGGGTGTATAGGAAGGTGCAGGTTTGAGGCTCAACATACCCCCACTATGAAGGTGTTGCATGTCCTCATGCAACCAAAATTGAGTTATTTCCCTCTAATCCATATGTTCTGATGCTTCTGCAAGGACATCTAGCCCTCTTTTCTTCTTCCTTGATGCTAACATCATCCTTGGCTTCCTGACTAGGCATTTGAACTTGAGGTTAATCAATGCTCTGCTTAAATTTTTGCACTTCTTCTTCCGTTTTCTGTTTTTCTTTTGCCACAGTCCTAAATGGAGCATAGTATTATCATGGACAATCTTGTCTACTTTACTCTGCTCTTTGAGTGCTTCATTTTCTTGTATGATATGCCTATTTAGGACTTCTAACTCAAATATTTCCTGTTTCAAAGACTGAACTTGTGCATCAGGTGGCAGAGAGGTACTTGGTCCTGCAGCTGATTGTTCTAAGGTTTCCAGGTAATTGTATGCCTCTTGCTGATTAGAATCTACTTCAGGTGTCTTTCTCGGCCTAAACTCAAAATCTGGTGGAGGAGGACTGCTTTCTCTTTTCGGCCGAAAAGGGCTTTCCTCACGTGGAGGACTTGACTCAATGCTTGGCTGAGTTGGAGATTTCTCAAGTGTCTCTTCATCTAAATCAATAAAGTGAGACTGTTTTTCTTTGATTTTGTTCCCCTTCCCTTTTAGCCTAGTGCTCCTTCTTAAGTATGAACTAGTACTCTTCTCTTGTGCACTCTGTTTTCCTTTTTGCTTTTTCTTGGCTATGGCAGCGGCTTGAAGATCTATTAATCTTTGTGACAGAGGTTGATAATCCTCTTCTATGGATTGCTCAAGGGATGGATAGGCTTCTTGGATGGTTCTTTTGCCTTTTTCCTTGTTCTGTTTCTTACTTCTAGCTCTATCTTCTTTTTCTTTTTGGACTGTTTCTTGAATTTCTATTGTAGGGGAGTCTTGGATTGTAATTTTCTTTTCTTTCCTCCTACCTTTCCTTGGAATCTTTGGTGGACTGCTTCCAGAGGCCTCAGACGGCTCTTGGAAGTAGTTTTTTGTCAAGAATTGCCCCCAAGTATCCTTATTTTTCTTCAACTGATCCTCAATAAGAATTTTTATGAGCCCATGATGGTAGAGATGAGGTTCAATATTGCCTACATGTTTTTGAACTGTAAAACTCATCTTTTTCAGACATGATAGCAGAAAATGAGGAAAATTAAGGGTGTGACCGTCTATGAAATTCATCATCAGTCTAACATGATACATATACATAGAGCCAAAATGACCTTCACACGTGATAAATTTCTGGATGACTAACAGTAGACTAGACCATTCCTCTTTTAATACATGAACAGGGTTGCCTCTAGTAAATACGGTTGTATCCATACCTTGGTTTTGTAGCATGGTTCTCCATATTTGATCGTCCACACTTCTATTTTTAAACCACCTTTCACCCTCTTGAGGTAGGCCCGTGGCAGCTGCTACTATGGCCTCGGTCACTGTGAATTTCAAGTCTCCAACCTCCACTGTTTGTCCATTAAAGGACCTTGCAAAAGCTTTGGACACCTCCTTGTTATAGCCTTTAAACTTCTGGATAAATCGTAGCCATATGACTTTCTTCAGAAATTCCTTAACTTGAGGATAACCCTCCAAGTATTTCGGTCCTTCTGGCTCAGCTCTCAGTAATTTTCCCATCCTCTGTTTTAAATTCCACTGAGAGTTCTTCTATGTGTGAGGGTTAAGGGAAAAAAATAGCTATGTTACAGGGTTTAGGATAAACTGTAATGACTGTAGTCAGGGTTTAGGATGACTGTAGTGACTGCAATTGGGGTTTAGAGCAAACTGTAGTGACTGCAGTCGGAAATAGAGAACAGTGAATGGAAATACCCAAATTACGGGAGGAACAGTGGGTGAGCAGTGGTAAACAAGTTCATAAAATGAAATGTGGACGCATGAAAGGAGTATGGTATAAGTGGAGTATGAGTGGAGTGATAAGCGAGTGGAGTAACGGCAGGATTCTTTCGAGTCAGATGACTGTGTATGAGATTTTACACCTCTCAACAGATGGCTACGGAAATTACAGCTGGGAAGAGCCGTAACACAATAGGTCACGTCTCAAGAGTACGGGTAATAACTAGAAGTGTAGTCATACTTGAGTTCAAACTCGGAGTAATCATGAGACCGTTAGGGAAATGAATGCAAGGTGTGTTGAGTGATATCACGGAATAAGAGTGATAGTGGGCTAATATATCAAATCATTGCACATAGGAGAACCTGTTATGGTTTAATGACTATACGTAATTATGAATTGAATTGTTATTTGATAAATATTTTTGATCATACCTTTGGAAACTTTGTCAATTCTTGCTCAAGGCTTCTAACCAGTTGCTCTTCTTTGATATCTTGGAGATGCCCCATGTCTTTAGCTCAATTACACTTGCATTTCATGATTATGGCACTAACAGTTGATTGTATTTTTGAAAACAGAGTGATGCTGGCTGCGAAAATCATTTCTGGCTGCGGAAACGGTTCCCAGCTGCGGAAACTGAGACAACAACCCCTTGTCTGCACAAAGATAGCTAGAAAAGAATTAACTGAATGAAAATATTCCTGAAGGGGACTTTTTATTGATGGAGTGAAATGGAATGAGTGAAATGAAGTGAAAATAAAGTGGAATGAAGTGAAATGGAGATGAAAATGGAATGGAGGTGAAGTGAAATGACAAGTGAGATGAAGTGAAGATGGAAAGAGAAGGAGAGGAGATTTTTTTGGAAAATATAGAGTGTCAGGTGTCCCTGATTTTCACTCTATATTTTCTGCATAAGACCGCCAATCTGGGATTGGTTTTCAGGCTTATACACATTTTTCTTTTTCTTTTTTTTTTTTTTTCAAAAAATGAAAGAAACAAAGATTAGGCTGGTGGGAGAGAAGGATTCTTCTCCACCAGCCTTATTGTAGAATTCTCTTGGAACATTTTGACAAACTCCTCTTTTGAAAGTGGCTTATGATAAATTTTCAATCGGTGGCCATTCACAATAAGAGGAGTCTGAAATTCATCAATGGTATTGATTCTTACTACTCCATTGTTAAAGACTTTATCAATCTCATATGGCCCAAGCCAATGAGTCTGAAAATTCCCTTTGAAGTCTTTAAACTTGGAATCAAACAGTAAAGCCCAATCTCCCTCTTGAAACTTTCTCTCTTTAATATATCTGTCATGCCACTTATCTCTTTGATGTTGAACTAGATCAGTCCTTAAAATTGCATCTTGTCTGATCTCATTTAGCTCATTCAGCTGCTCCATTCTGTGCTTTTGGGCTTCTGATAGATTCATCCCCAACTGAACTACCATCTTGAAAGTCTTGACTTGAAACTCAATGGGGAGCAGGACTTCTTTCCCATAAACAAGTTCATAGGGAGAATGTCCTGTTGTGTTCCTCCATATAGTTCTGTAGGCCCATAAGGCTTCAGGAAGCCTTTCTGCCCAATCTCTTCTGTGGAGATGAACAGTTTTGGTGATGATGCTCTCAAGAAATTTGTTTGTAGATTCCACTTGACCATTTGCTTGAGGATGGTAAGGAGTAGATTTTCTGTGCTTGATTTTGTATTCTTCCATCACCTTCTCCATCAAGTTATATGTGAATTGACTTCCCTGATCTGTCACAATTTCTCTTGGGACACCAAAACAAGTAAAAATATCCTCAAAAAGAAATTGAACAACTGAAATTTTAGTGGTAGAAGGCAATGCCTTGGCTTCTACCCATTTAGTGACATAATCAGTGCAAACCAATATATATTTCTTTTCTTTAGATGATGGATTAATAGGTCCAATGAAATCTAAAGCCCATTTTTCAAAGGGTTCGATGAGTACCTGTGGCTGTAATGGCATTTCATTTGAAAGAGTCGATCTCCCAACTCTCTGGCATCTGTCACACCTTCTGACATATTGTTTTGCATCTTTGAAGAGAGAAGGCCAATAATATCCTAAAGAAAGGATTTTATAGGCCGTCCTCTTGTCAGCAAAGTGTCCACCGCATGGTTCATCATGACATGCCTTGAGGATGTCAGGTATTTCATCTTCCTGAACACATCTTCTGATCACACAATCTAGCCCTGTTTTAAACAATTCATTAGAAATCCATGAATAATTTGAACTCTCCTGAATAATTTTCCTTTTCTCATTAGGAAACAAGTGTGGAGGTAGCTTCCCTGTAACCAAATAGTTAGCAATATCTTCATACCAAGGAGTCTTAGTAGTTACTGCAAACAAATATTCATCTGGAAACTTATCCTCTACAGGAGAATCTTCGTTAGTATTTTGGATTCTAGACAAGAAATCAGCTACTGTATTTTGTTTCCCTGGTCTATATAACACAGTAATATTGAACTCTTGTAAAGGTAAAAGCCATCTTGTAACTCTGCCATTAGTAACAGGTTTGTTCATGAGATATCTAATTGCAGAATGATTAGTATGGACAAAAGTTTCATAGCCTGTTATATAATGTCTAAACTTGTTGATTGCATGAACAACAGCTAAGAACTCTTTCTCAGTCACAGTATAATTTAACTCAGTGGGAGTCAAATTTTTACTGCTGTAGTAAATGGCATAAGGAACTAAATCCTTTTCACCCAACACAGCTCCTAGAGCTGTATCTGAAGCATCTGTAGAAATATGGAAACGAAGTTTCCAATTTGGCCATCTCAAAATGGGTGCTTCAGATATTCTTGTTTTCAAAGTTTCAAATGCAGATTGACAATCAGGATCCCACTTGAATTCACAGTCTTTTGTAAGTAATTTGAAGAGTGGAGATGCTATTTTGGTGAAGTTTTCAATAAATCTTCTATAATATCCAGTAAATCCAAGAAAACTTCTAACATCTTTTTGACAATTTGGAATAGGCAACTTGGAGATGACTTCAACTTTTGATCTATCAACTTTAATCCCATCCCCTGAAATATGATGTCCTAAAACAATCCCTTTAGTAAACATCATAAAGCATTTCTCATGACTTAATGAAAGGTTTGTTTCTTTACATCTTATAAGGACTTTTTCCAAATTCTCTAATGCCTCTTCAAATGAATTACCATAAACTGTAAAATCATCCATATAAACCTCTACACAATCATGAATTAGATCAGAAAAGATTCCTAGTACTGCCCTTTGAAATTTTGCGGGTGCATTACATAATCCAAAAGAAAGTACTCGGTAAGCAAAAGTTCCCCATGGAAAAGTAAATGTGGTCTTGTCGTGATCTTCAGGTGCTACCTGAATCTGATTGTAACAACTAAAACCATCCAAAAATGAGAAATACTTTTTGCCTGCTAAAGTATCTAATACCTGATCAATAAAGGGTAAAGGAAAGTCATCCTTCAAAGTTGCTTTGTTAAATTCTCTGTAATCAATGCAAACCCTCCATTTACCATTCTTTTTAGGTACTATAACCAAAGGAGAAACCCACCGGCTATCTGAAATTGGATAAATGAAGTTTACGTTAAGTAACTTTTGGAGCTCTTCTTTCACTATCTCCCTAAGGTTTGGATTCATCCTTCTTTGAGGTTGTCTGATTGGTCTACTGTTTTCCTCAATGTAGATGTGATGAATGCAAGTCTTAGGGTCAATACCTTTCATATCGGTATACTCCCATGCAAATGCAGTAGAATGTTTTTGCAAGATTTTGGTTAGCTCTTCATGTTGTGGTTTTTCCAAGTTTTTGTTGATATTCAATGTTTTTCCTGGAAAAATCTCAATGGCGGAACTACCAAACTCTTCCATAGAGAAAAGAGACATTTGTCTAGATGATAGACACTCAATGTCAGAATCCAACGGAAATTATGTGTGGTCATATTCTGAAGATGTTTCAAAGTTTTCTAATGTGTTCAGAATTTGACTATCTTCACTGATCTCAGAAATGGTAAAGACAGGTTGTATAGTATCTTCATCATCAACCCACTCATTATCTCCTATTTCTGTAATTGCTTTTGCTGGACGATACAGATTGAACTTCTTTGTCGAATTACCATCAGAAATATACATATCCTCAGACCTACAACGGATAAAAGCATCAGCTGTGGCTAGCCAAGGTCTTCCTAAGATGAGAGGATGTCCTCCTAGATTACTCTTGGGAGTTAAAATCATGAAATCCACTGGATATTCCCAAGAGTCTAAGGAGACTGAAATGTCTTCTAATACACCATCTGGTTTAATAATTGATCGATCTGCAAGTTGCAATAAAGTAGGTGTAAAAAGAAGATTAGGAAGTTTTAGTTGTTCCATAGTCTGTCTACTCATGATGTTGATAGCAGCCCCTAAATCAATCAAAGTATTTGGTATTTCTACCCCATTGATATGTGTTTTGACAATTGGACTACCGGGATCTACATACTTCTGCATAGTAATTTTTCCCATCATGATATCTGCAATTTTTCCTACCATGTGGATTCTTCTTGTATCTCTTGGTTTCCTTCGTTGTCTTTTAAGACTCAACTCCTTTATTGTTTTCGCTAGAATAGGAATCTCTTTAATGGCTTGTAACAAGGGAATCTTGATACAGACATTCTTCAATTCATCTAGAAAATCATAGTCAGGCAACAAGATTTGTTTTTCCACCCCTTTGTTAATTTGTAATCTTTCAGGAAAAGGAGGTGTGGATGAAGGTGCAGGTTGCTCAACTATAGGAGTTGTGGGGGTTAACTCTTTTTCTTTTTGAGTGCTTGGGCTTTGAAGAGATGCTTCAGAACCCTTATTGGCTTCAAGAGAATCTTCCTCAGAAATGCTTTGCTTTTGAGAATCTATAGAAGGCTTATCTAGGACTCTACCTGATCTGAGTTGTACATCATTGAGAGGAACAATCATATAGGCAGGAAATTGTTGACCTTCATTCATGTAAGCATTTTGAGGGTTTTTGTTATTGGGGTTTGGCAATGGCTGAGAAGGAAGTTGATTTGACTTTTGTTGGAATGGAAGCAAGAGTTGAGAATTTGGATTCTGTTGAGAAGGTTGTTGTTGTTGTGGAAATGGCAATGATAGTTGTGGGTTTTGATTTGGAAGTTGTGGAGCTTGTTGGTTTTGAAAAGATGGAGGATATTGATAAAATTGAGAAAATCTCCCATAAGGATTTTGCATACCTTGTACCCATGATTGGAAAAGATATTGAGGTTGGGACCAAGGTTGTTGCCAAGGATTCCAATTTTGTGGGGGTTGAAAATTCATAGAGTTGTTAAACCCTTGATTTTGTTGCCCCTGCCAAGGTCTCCTTGCAACAAAACAGAGAGACTCGATTGTATTTGGATCTTCTTGAAAGACAGCTTTGAGCCCAAGAATTGAAGGACAATCCTTTGTCTCATGATTCTCTGAACAAATTACACATGTTTCTACAACTTTTGCATCCAAGGGACATTCCCTTAGAGCATGTTTCTTTCTACACTTTGGGAAAAAGATGGCCAAGGCCTCAGCTTCTGCTTTCTGCTTATTGTGAATCTTAAGAGTGTCTAGTTGCTCACTAAGACTCCCCAAGATGTCAGTCTTGAATTCATCAAGCATGTTGCCAATCTCAGCCCTACTTACTGATCCAGTTGCAGATTTGTTTGCTCTGATGAGAGAAGGATCTCTAGGCCCTTTTTGAGTTTTAGATTTCCCCCTTGAGAGATGGACACATAGCTCTGCTATATCATGAAGTGGAAGTTGAGATATGTCTCCTTTTCCCATCATGTTCAAAATATCTATCCATTCATCTCTAATGGCTTTTAATAGAAGGGCCTTCAAGGTCTCCTCATCTAAGTTACTCATTTTTGCTCTTTTCAGATTGTATTGAAATCTTTCAAGTAAATCCTCCAAGTTTTCATCTTCTCTTTCAACCATTTTGAATACCTCATCCTTGTGATTGGTGGGCATACAATAGTCCAGGTACCTATCCAAAAATGTTTGTTTCATATCGTTCCAAGTCCTAATGGATTGAGTGAGTAATCCCATGAACCATTTCAAGGCTGCTCCTTTCAATGTTGAAGGAAACAGTTTGAGTTTTTGAGAGTCTTCCAGATAATCATAAGTTCGACACACAACCTCAAACTCAAATAGAAATGTTTCAGGGTCCTCATTTCTTAACCCATGGAAGTTTGGGAGGACAGATGGTGAGATGTTTTTCATTGTGGCTCGGGAGTCCTCATTGACTATAGGAAGTCCGAATGAGTTATCTCCATCCCTATTTCCCCCAATGTTACCTCTACCTCCTCCATTATTTCCTCCTCCTCCTCTACCTCTACCAAATCCATTTGCTCCTTCCTCTGTCATGGTAGATTCCCTGGAGACTTCAGAGTCCTCTGGTTCCTCTATTAAGGGTGAACGAGAAGGAATTTCTCCCTCTTCTTCTTCAGATGATTCTACTTCTTCAATTACAATTTGTCTCTCTGTAGAAGGAAGGAAAGGATCTCTTTCTAATTCAGATTCGATGGAAGGTGTGGGAGAGTCAACTACTGCCTCTTGAATTCCAGGAATCCTAGGGCTAGGAGTGCAAGTTGGAGATGATGGAGGTGTCTCTTGTCGATTCCTTGAAGTAGATGGAGTCGTAAAAATCGAACTCTTGGCTCTAGCTAAAAACCTTCCCCTAGAATCTCTTGCTCTATGCATGTCATTTTTTTATTTTTCTTCAAGTCGGGCTACTAATTCTCTTTCTGATCTTCCAGGTCACTCTAGGTGCAAGAAGAGAGCATACTCAAGAAACCATTAAACCAATAACTTTCTCTTTTCTGATCCTCCAGATCACACTAAGTGCAAGAGGAGAGCATACTTTGAGAGGTTATCAATTTTCCTTCCTTGAAATTTTCTTGTTTTTTTTTTAGAAATTGGCTACCTAATTTCACTTCCCCGGCAACGACGCCAAAATGTTTGGTCAATTTAGTGTGATCTAAATTGCTATTTAAAATGTCAATCCAGGGTTCGTAAACTGACGAACTGAAGTGTACTATATGTACTAGATAACCATTTCCTTAATCTTTTGTTGTTTTTGAGTTTTTTAGTTTGTTTCTGGATTTATCTTTCCCTAATGTGTGATGGCGAAAATGAAAGTGAAGTATGAAGTATGGATGGTGATGGTAGTTTCTACAGTGATTTTCTCAAACTTGAAAGTGCTCAAGAAGAAAGCTTTAAAACAACTAAACTGAAATCAATTCTTAAGGGAAAGTAAATGCATCAAACAGTGAACTAATGACAATGGCCCAGTACCCTTGCCGCTGAATGAAAAGAAAGTAAAAACTGAACTTAAAGCAATTCAAACCAAAAACAAAGCAACTAATTCACACTACTTAAACCCTTCAGATCCTTTACCCTTCAGCTCAATCTACCTTCTGGGAAGCAATCATGAACAAGTCAAGCAATATGATATCTAAATGGCAAGAAAATAAATTGCATAAAAGAAACTAGTCACACTACTTTAACTCTTTTGGTCCTTTAGCCTTCAGCTCAATCTACCTTGTGGGAAGCAACCATGAATAAGTTTAAGCAATATGATAACTAAATTGCAAGAAATTAAATTGCAGAAGGGAAACTAATCACACTACTTCAACTCTTCTGATCCTTTACCCTTCAGCTCAATCTACCTTGTGGGAAGCAATCATGAATAAGTTTAAGCAATTTGATAACTAAATCACACTACAGTTAGTAATATTCTGATTTCTTGCTAATAGAGTCACTTCAGTATAGAAAGAAACCATAAATTGATGAGCAGTATGATATCTAAATAACAAAAAAAGTAAATAAGCAAATCACAATGTTGAAAAGACAGTACTGAAATTAAACTTCAGAAAATGAAAGTTAGCAGGAAGGACAAGATGATCTCATATGTCAATAGTTATGAAAAAGATGAAAATTTGCCCGGGCTGCCTAAGAAAACCTGCAGAAAAGCACTGATCAGTTGACAGTTATAAGAAAATAGAGGTGAAAATATAAAGAACAGTGAGTTAAGAAACATCAAACAGTGTGTTATGTACAAGCTAATGATACAAGAACATAATAAAACCAAATGAAAACTTTACAAGGCTTCAGCGCATAGGGGCCCTCTGCCACTTCAGCCGGTCAACAAGTAGTCACACGAATAAACTCAGAAAAGTCTTCTCATATATTAAAACAACAACATATATAAACAATGGGGTGATAACACAACAGTTTAGAATTTACATATCCAAAAAAACTTCTTTATAGCGTTCATCGACGCGTTATTTATAATGAAAAGTGCTGAACTAACTAACTAGATTCTACGCTATTGACTGTGTGGTCAAAGACACGTAGATCCCTTCAGTCGAGATCTAGCGTAACTATCATCATGTCTATTAAATCTTCAGAGTGGTAATTGCTGAATTTAAGTTACGGGAATGATCTCCAGGTGTGCCGGTGTCTTCGTGAGCTGAGGACTGTGCCACGTAAACGCTCACATGCTTAAAACAAAGACGTGCCATCGCTGAACTCCTTGGTTGGCTTTGCCTTTGACCTTCGTTGACCGTGACCTTCTATGGATGATTTGGTTGATTTGAAGGGACACGTTCCATGTATCCGTGACCTGGAGCTTGCCCATGTGGCTCGTTTCTTCATAGGACACCTGTAGCACAGCTTTTAACAAAATAGCTGCGGAACCCTGTGCTGGCTGCGGAAACCTGTGCTGGCCGCGGAAACTGACAAGTTTCCGCAGCTGCATGAACAAAAAAACTAAATAGGAAGGTGCAGGTTTGAGGCTCAACACCGCTTCCATGCGATCCTTCTAGGCCATATAATTCGAGCTGCCATCCAGGGCATACTCGAGTCTCAAACCATTGAACGCCATTGCTAAACTTTGAGATGTGATAAGAATTCGATTTCTATAATCAAGAAATTCAAACTTTGAACTTCTCCCTTCTTTGTATACTATTCTCTGCTTTGATCACCTTTGCTCCGATACCATGTAGAAATTCTCACTGTAGGTCACGTGATAATGCAATACACTAAAGAAAAATACTTGATCTACTTCTACAAACAAACTTGCCGAAGCTAAATTGATTTTGAGCAAGATCAAATAGAACACATATAACAAATGAAGAAGAAACAATCAAACATGAACAAAGAAGAATATTTTGGGGAAAGCCTCAGCTACAAACCCCGCTATATGTATTATCATACAAGTGGAAATATCTCAGGATTATGTAAGTCTTTAGCTCACAAGCTATCCAACTCTCAGTACAATCCCTCACTGCTGCTCATAGAGAGAATAGACAACACATATGCCTTCCTTCATTCCTCCAAGCCTCCTATTTCCTTGTGTAGTTTCTCCTGGGTCCTCCAGCTACAACCTATGTGATTCTCACCTCACACACAACATTGACCTCTGAAATAACTACGCAATCCTAAAGGAGATGATTCCTTCTGCATGGATGAGTTTCCTATATAGGAAAATTCCTCCAACTGATAGTACACTATCCCATCCTTTGATCTCAACTGGGTCTCTGCCTGAACTGACATGCATGAGTTATTTATGAGAGAATATTCAGTTGTATGGAGAACAGTAGTTGCATGCATGCATGCATTGACTAACAGAACTCACAATCAGTTCCACAAACTATTGAAACAAATCTGACTGGACTTGACTCAATTAACTGAACTAACTAATTACAACTCAAAGTACGTCTCATCCTGATCTCCTTAATTAAGTGATAACTTCCTCAATCAAAGGGATAACTGTTGCATGTCTTCACATTGACTTCATGTTTGATTTTCTCTAACTAATTAAATCAAGATGAATTAATTAATTATTTTACAAATAGCTGCTGAGACCAAATTTGAATTTTAATTCAGGGACTAATTAAAATTGGAATCCATCCCAAAATGCTATTTATAGCAATTCTATTTTTAGCATTTCTATTTTTTGCTATTTCAAACAGAGTTGGAGTATATCTTGAAATGTTATTTATAGAAATGTCATTTTTAGCATTTCTATTTTTAGCATTTCATGTTGCCATTTTCAACACTCCCTCTCAACAAGAAAGGCATTCAACTGGAACCCGATCCTGAACCTTTGGAATGTTCTGCATGCAACACTTTTCTCAGGTGTTGTTGCTTCAGCAACTCCAAAGAAAAAAATATCCAACCTGAATTAGAATGATGCCATTGTTATCAGAGTCTCTGATTGCTATCAGCTCTGTCGACTAAAAATTCTGCACCTCTGTCCTCTTCAGTATCTGACTGCTCTAGTCTTTGTCACTTTGATCTCTGACTACATCAATCACACCGATTCCTCTTGCTAGCATTATCTCCCAACACTGGATCTGCACTGCACCTCCTCTCATCATGTTGCATCGTGCTGCCCACTGTTGCACTACAACTCAGTTACTGAGAAGTAAGTAACTAATCTCCCAATTGACCTCTCTGTTGGGCTAAGAACATCCTCTGATGCTGAAGCTTCCTTTGCCACTCCATCCACATTTGTTTCTACCCACTTAGCGAGTCTTGCTACTTCTCGTCGGGGCTCCCGTAGCATGGTCTAATCAAAGAGGCTGGGTACCTCAAGGATCTTACCCCTATTTCAGCCTTCTTGGGACTATCACTTCACATCGCCCCACCTCACACCTGGAGGTATGGATGCATGTGATCCCTATTCCCACTTGGCTTGAAATTCCCCCCTATTGGAGATCTCTGCATGAGCGGATGTCTCCACTCTTGGATCCTCTACATGCGGCTGCTTCGCATCAGTTTGAGGCTCCTCCTCTTTAGGAACCAAAAGTTCCTCCTCTGAATGCAACTTGAGCTCCCTCTCAAGGGAAAATCGCATGTCCTTTTGCTTGTTGAACTTTAGATCTCTGCATACCATTGTCCTCTGAATGGTAGGAAAGAACACTTGATAGTTGTGGGGTGTATCATTTTACCCCACAAGTATCCCCAACTCAGCTGTTGGCTCAAGTTTCTTCCCAGCATCTTTGGTCACATGGAAAAATACCGATGAGCCAAAGATCCTGAAGTGACTCACATCTGGTCTCTTCCCGCAGAAAGCCTCCTCTGGTGTCTTCATACCTAGTATATGATGAGGGCTTCTATTCTGCAACTATACTGTTGTATTGCATGCCTCAGCCCATAAATGAAGTGGTAGGCCTTGGTCATGTAGCATCGCCCGAGCTGCGCCCACAATCATTCTATTCTTCCTTTTGGCCACCCCATTCTACTGTGGGTTATGGGGTGTCGTCAAATCTCGTTTAATTCCTTCTATTGCACAAAAGTCCTTAAACTCTTGAGAGACATATTCTCCACCATTTTCGCTTTGCAAGGTCCTTATTTTCTTTCAAGATTCTTTCTCAACCAAGGCTTTGAACTGACAAAACCTTGAGAAGGTTTGACCCTTCTTCTGCATGAAATAGATCCAGCATCTATGAGAAAAATCATCAATGAAAACAATATAGTACCTCTGTTTAGTGGTGGAGGCTGTTGAGAATGGTCCACACACATCTGTATGAACTTTCTCCAGGATTGCTCCAACTTGACTGTCTCGATCTTGAAAGGAAGATTTTGCATACTTATCCATGGTACAACCTTTGCATGTATCCACTTGCTAAACTTTACCCTTGGGAAGTCTGGTAGAAATCTACTGCATGACCTTCAAGGCCCCATGGTGCAAGTGGGCCAATCTTCTATGCCATAACTCGCCAATATCTTGTCTTTGCACCAACTCCGCTTTGGAACTTAATGCAGCACAATCATCTACCTCCACCTTGTAGATATTCTTTACTTGAATTTCAATCCTCTTGGTCTGTCTCGTGGTGATGTGTCTCAGGAACACCTTTCCTTTACTGAAGACTACATCATAGCCTTTGTTTTCCAACATTGAGACAGATACCAGGTTCTTCTTTAGTCCAGGCACATATTTTACATCAGTTAGGGTGAGAGGAGCTCCATGCTACCTCTAAAACACAACCATACCTTCACCTAAAACACAATGCTTTCCATAATTTCCCTTCTCTATGCGCATCTGGAGGTCCTTCCCCTCCAAGGTACTGAATAAACTCCCGTCCTCGGTCATGTGGAATGAGGCTCCACTCTCCGGGTACCAAACACAACCCACCATTGTTGAAACCATGCATGCGATGAGGGTAAAATCCAATTCGAACTGTGAGGCTAGTGCCTCACCATCTGATCCTTTCAAGGATCCCTTCTTGGATTTCTTCTATGGATAACTTGTTGCATAATGGCCCACCTCATGACAACTAAAGCATCGCACTTTAGATTTGTCAATCTTCTTGCCACAATGGGAAGAACTCGATTTGGAATGAGAATACTTCTCCTTCCCTTTCTTTGCCTTACTTGCTAAGGCACAATTTTCTTCATCCTCCTTGGGTGAAGAACCATCTCTGGTGCTTATCCTGATCTCCTCCTGTAGCAAATACGACCACAGTCATTCCAAATCTGGCAGTTTCTCTCTTCCATTCACTGAGTCCTGATAGCTATGCTAGCTCTTAAGAGGATCGAGTTGAGAAAGACTCACCATGCCATCATGGGCTGTCGTGATTCCTACACTTCCAAGCTCATCCTTGCAGGTGGGGAGCTTGTTCAGATATGTAGAGATCATGTCGCCCTTTAAACACTTGATTTTCCGAAGCTTGTCTTTCAGCGCCAGCTTCCTCTAATCACTGATGTTCAGATATAGATCCTTCAATATTTTCCACATTGAAAATGGTGTCTCCTTCCCATGGAGGCTTGAGATAATATGGTCTCGAACTCCCTCGAGAAGAATCCTCCTCACTTTAGCCACACATTTCTTCCATTCCGCCAATTCTTGGGCATTAGCTACTGCTCAATTGGGGACGTCTTGATCAATGAAGTCCTTCAAACTATTGTCCTCTAATACTGCTTCCATTTGATCCTTCCAGGCTATATAATTCGAGCTTCCATCCAGGGCATACACGAGTCTCAAACCATTGAACTCCATTGGTGAACTTTGAGATGTGATAAGAATTCGATTTCTATAATCAAGAACTTCAAACTTCGAACTTCTCCCTTCTTTTTATATTTTTCTCTACTTTGATCACCTTTGCTCCGATACCATGTAGAAATTCTCATCGTAGATCATGTGATAATGCAATATACTAAATCAAAATACTTGATCTACTTCTACAAACAAACTTGTGGAAGCTTAATCGATTTGAGCAAGATCAAATAACACATATAACAGATGAAGAAGAAACAATCACACATGAACACAGAGGAATACTCTCAGGAAAGCCTCAGCTGAAAACCCCGCTATCTATATTATCATACAAGTGGAAATATCTCAGGATTACACAAAGCCTTAGCTCACAAGCTATCCATCTCTGAGTACAATCCCTCATTGCTGCTCATAGATAGAATAAACAACACATATTCCTTCTTTCAGTCCTCCAACCCTCCTATTTCCTTGTGTAGTTTCTCCTCGGTCCTCCAGCTACAACCTGTGTGATTCTCACCTCACACACAACACTGACCTCTGAAATAACTGCGCAATCCTGAAGGAGATGATTCCTTCTACATGGATGAGTTTCCTATATAGGAAAATTCCTTCATCTGACAATACATTATCCCATCCTTTGATCTCAACTGGGTCTCTGTCTGAACTGACATGCATGAGTTATTTATGAGCGAATATTCACTTACCTGGAGAACACTAGTTGCATGCATGCATGCATTGACTAACTGAACTCACAATCAGTTCCAGAAACTATTGGAACTAATCTAAGTGGACTTAACTCAGTTAACTGAGCTAACTAATTACAACTCAAATTACAACTCATCCTGATCTCCTTAATTAAGTGATAACTTCCTCAATCATAGGGATAATTGTTGCATGTCTTCACATAGACTTCATGTTTGATTTTCTAAAACTAATTAACTGAAGATGAATTAATTAATTATTTTACAAACAGCTACAAAGACCAAATTCGAATTTTAATTCTCAATTTTAATTCAGGGACTAATTAAAATTGGAATCTATCCCGAAATTCTATTTATAACAATGCCATTTTTAGCATTTCTATATTTTTCTATTTCCAACAGGGTTGGAGTATATCCTGAAATGATATTTATAGCAATGCTATTTTTATCATTTCTTGTTGCCATTTTCAACATTTATTTTAAAGCATGCACCAAATCGCTTCATCGACCACTTCCACTGTTCGATAGTAAAACGTGCAGTTGTCGACCCATACCTCCCTCAATACTCTGTACCGTGCTCTATCAGAGGAGAAATACACTATATATCACTATCAGAGCCTTCTCCATATGAGGACTTTTATACTTTAAAAAAACATCCAAAACAATGAATTCTGATTAGTCTTAGCGCTTCTTGTTCTATCCCCCTTTTCAAATTACTTTTAGAGGACCTACGACTATGACTGAGTACCAAGACCTGTGGTGCTGAGTCATTTAGACTTTGCAAGGAACCTTTCTCCTTCATTAGAGCTCTACGCCTTTGGTTTCCTATTAGCCTCACAAGCATGCGCTAACACATATCAGAGCCCCTTATCTGTGCTTTTCATTTGTGCCACATGAGGCATTAACACTTCATCATTCATCACTGATTGCTGATTGCCAAGATGATGTCATAACCTGACACGTGTCTCTTTCTGACCAGTGACACGTATCACCCGGATATGGCCCATTAGGCCATCCAAAACCCTGAAACTCCCTGACACATGTCCCTTCGTATTGTGATGTCATGTTGATGTCAGCAACCAGTTGGCATTTTCGGAACCAATCAAATGTTTCCATGACTCCTCATCAGATCTTCTCTGATGTTGCCATCTGTTCTTATCGGAGAAAACCAGACACCTCCAAGTGTCCTCCTTGAGGAGAGAGAAAGGGCCTTTCCTATCTTGGCTTCACAACGATTTTATTTGTAAAACAATTTTTGCCTCTCCCAATGATTTAACACTTGAGGCCTTAATCTTTCACTTTTGAAACTTCAATCACTGATGCACCACTGTGTACCGACTGTCGAGACCTCTGATATGCGATATTGTAAATCTCTTTTTGTTACGCTGCACCCCTAATTCTCCATCATCCGAACTTCGATATGTCGGGACCTTCGACTAGACACGTGTCACATGGACAGTGGAAGTTCTGTTTTGAAGAGGTAGAACTTCAACTGGATCTAACTTTCAAACCACAAGACCATTCCTAGACTCCCACATACTATTAGAAAGGTCTTCGAGAGCACTTTCCAATGAAAGAGTTTGATTAGCCACTGATTCCATCTACTGCCTCAGAAGGTGACTCCAATGTCACTGCCTACCTTCTTCTCCTTGAATCTCTAGAAACGTGGTGATCCTTTGCATCAAGTCTACTGCTACCTTGAGATTCCATCCTAATGAGCATAATAGTTGATCATTTGATGGAATTTTCAATAAGCCTATTGTTATGATGATTCTCTACTTAAGGCTTGCAACTATCATAAGAATCCTTCCTCCTGAGCCATCACTATAATCATCATTTTATGGCTTCTCCAATAACCCTGCTACTATGATGATTTTATACATAAAGCCCACCGCTACCTCGAGATTCCTCTTACGTAATCACTACAAACATCTGCTGCAACAAGCATCCGAGCTTATTTGGTAGACATCAATTCCAGCACTCTTGCCAATAGTTAGGCAAAGCCAATTTTCCAACACATCTCCCTCGCATAACTATTGACATCAATTCCAGCACAATTGCAAATGCCTTCACCGGGCCACTAGCCATCCAGACAGTGTCAACTGTCCAACAGATACATGTGTGGCATGGGGTGGGGGGCGGGGGGGGGGGGCGGGGGGGGGAGGGACATAAGATTATGCCTTCCTTCCCTTGTCAAAAATCCCACCTCCATATTCTTATTTTCGTACTCACGATTCATACCCCAACTCGTGATTGGACCCTTTATTTACCCTCAAAATACATTGGGTGGAAACAGGAAAAAGAAAACCCATGAATCGAATGAACAAAATGTTATCAATGAGCATTCTCTTTGGACTACCTTCTCTAATTTCAAGCTTCCTAATTTGCAAGCCTATTTGCTACTAAAGAGCTATTGTGTTTAGTGCAAATGTTATTTGTAATGTTTTGCATGGTCAAAACCTATAGTGAGGAAAAGAACCAACATTGCATGTGTAAGGAGGATATTAGATACACCAATAATTTGCAGCCCATGTCAATTATTGATGCCTTGCTACTCCAATGTCATAAGAATTCCTTTTTGCATAAATTTTCAATGAACATAGTAATTCTTTCACGGACTTTAGATTAGTGGATGCATTTTTGAACATAAGTATTTCTGAATTTCCACCACAATAAGGATTTTGATGTACCATATAAACAACACTCATTAGATAGAATATGTCAACATTTAATGGGTAATTTATATGAAATGAAAATACTAAACAATTAAACAAGCTACTTATGTGGTAGTTTTTTCACATAAAAGAACTCTATCAACATCATTCCAGAATGTAAATTAAGACCAAAGCCTTCGGCCGTAGTAAATTCCCCTAAAGAAATCTACTCTATCTCTAACTAGAGTAACTAATTCGGCCTTTGCTCAAGCACTGCAAGCACAAAATGAAGTTGAAAATTAAAAATGAGAAACCCTAACCTTATCCTCATTAAAATTATAGTGAAACACAAAGTATTCAATTTCTCATGTCCTTTATAACGAAGATTATGTGTGTTTCCCACTTTCTTGTCCTCTAAAATATTATCTTCAACTTTATTATAATAATCATTTTGAGTATCTAGGGTCTAAGTCGTATCACACACATACAATTGTGATTGACAGCAAGAAAATTATATGTAGTACAAACACTAACATGAAAAATTAAACCTGCAACTCATGTAGCAATTTCTTCATGTGAGAGAAATATAGGAGGTTATTTCCAAAAGGAAAATCAAGGACCAAAGCCTTTGGCCCTAGTAAATGTCCCTAGAGAATTCCAATAGTTTTTTAGTTGGAACAACTAACATATAGAACAAGTATGTTTGATCTCAATGCAATCCAGGTAAACACATACATGACAATGTGAGTGAAGGTTGCAGGTGAACCATGGAGGTTGATACTCATACCACTTATGCATAATAATGGATTCCAAGGTTGACGATGGCTTTGGTATACCTTAATATCTTCAACTTGCCACTCATATTGAAGAGCACATGAACAATAATGAAAATGTCTATATTCCATTGTCCACCCCTTTCTCTATGCAAATAATTCAACTCCATAAGATGCATGCAATTTTAGGGTTAATAATTGTTATTTTAATAAGAATTTAGTCAGTGTAGAATTAGTTATTTAATCAAGAAGTTAGTAATGATGAACAGTTGACTAAGGCACTCATAATGGGTAGGGAAAGGTGGTAGATAATTGTGAAGATTATGTCACTGATGTTTTAAAGGTTTGTACTATTCACACATGAATAATGAAATCAAAATGGCTAGGGTAGGGTAGGGTAGTTGAATAACGTGAAATCCCAGATTAGTGGCGTTGAGATACTGGAAAAGGAATGTCTTGACCTCATCATGTTACTTCTTTCTTTGTTTTTTTGTATACAAGGGAACTAACAAACTCCTTAGATATATGCAACAACATGCAAGCCACATATATCAGAAACGTAAAGTTCAGCCTAGGACCGAGACATACAAAGACCACATGAGCTAGAGCCGAGATCACAGACTCTAATGGGATGCCTATCTTTCCAACCTTACTATTATGGGCCATGTCTTTGGGGACTTTAACCTGGGTGAATGGGATGGAAAGGCACCGTCCTTACCTCTTGAGCTAAGAACCCATTGACCTAATATTTGGATGTGGAACTAGCAACGTCCTGAGATATATGCAACAACCTGCAAACCACATATATTAGAAAATCATAATTGCGCCTAGGACCGGGAGGTCTGAAGACCACTGGAACTAGAGTCAAAATCCTAGACTCCAATGGGACGCTTATCCTTCCAACCTTACTATGATGTGCCATGTCTTTGGGAACTTGAACCTAGATAAATGGAATAGAAAACCACCCTCCCTACCAAAAATAATTTTAGTGGTTGTGCATCCCTTCTCAATTAAAAAAGACTATATCGTATCTTTGAGAGTGATATTGTCGCTTCTTCTTTACATAGGCATAAATTATATCCTTTGTCGTATGCTATCATCCTTTATAATTTAATTGAATGCTTTAAATGTAGTTTATTTATCTTCTATTGAAAATAGATAGTATTGTGTCTTATGCCATATGTTTCCTTTGTTAGTTATGATCATCTCCTTAAGTTTTGAATTTGGATAATAAGATTGTAGCTTAAAAAGTAACATATTGAATGAAGAGTCATGTAAGGAAATGACCTTTTAATTGGTTTATTTGTTTTTCATTCTTGCATATCATTCTAATCACCTATGGATACCATAACTTGCGTAGTGTTAATACTTAGAAAATTGTGTGGTGTTAATACTTGGAAAAACCTTTGGTATTGGAGGAGACATGAATTTACAATTGAAATTTAAGTTTTCTTATCTCCCCACTCACTCAAATATGTGATACAATCTTCAAAATATTTAAAATCATAAGCTTATCAAGATAAATAAATTTCAGAAAATCTAATTTAAAAGACATGTCACATTATGATCCTTGAAAAATAAGCATGGCTACCATGCTTCTTATGTCTTAGTCTAGTTGGTAATTTGAATGCTTGCATTGGATGTCCAACAAGCTTATGGATTTGGTATTCGATAATTTTATATATTATAGTATGTTACACACTTTATCTTATGTTTCAGATATCAATAGATTAATATCATGTTCATATATTATGGGAAAGGCTTAGTATCATAAGTTAGAGTAAATTATTAGTTACCAAGCTATTGGACACTATTAATTGCAACATCAAATTCTCACATTAATTATATTTCAATGCATCAAAATTTGATCGACTCAATCAAGCATTGTAATCTTTAGATCTACTAATTATGGCGGTTACCAAATAAACTATTTTCTTTTACCCCTTTACACAAGTACTAGTAGTCACACTCTCACTGTTATTTAGTTTGTAAAAAAAAGTGAATATAGAAAATAAACAAAATGCAACGGGGTGTTTTGAAGGAGGGGAATGCTTTGTATAATGCATAATTGTGCATTATAAATATTAATTAGAATGTGATTTTATATTTATATGATAATAATACATCATCTTAATGGAATTTTGGGCCCATAACATTATAAAATATATATTAATTAGGTTTTGTTTAGGTTGTTTACCCTTTAAGATATTGATTAAGCGATAAGATTTAAGTTATATTTAGGCATCATAACTAAGTTCATGAAAAGGTGGTAAAATAAGGTGACTAATGAATCATACAGCATAATGTTTAGGTAAGTTGGACAATGAGGAAGTGTTTTCTGATACTTGAAGGTATAATTAGTTTATATTAATCTTAATTGTAGATTTATCATGCATTTAGAAAGATAAAATCTCTAGAGGTACAAATCTCTTTTAGAGTGCAAAACTTAAAGAGATGTTTGCACCTCAAGAGAATTGATCTCTCTAACCACTTATTGATTGAGGATTAAGATGGATCTAAGCTAATTGCACAAACACATACACCATGTATCAAGTCCATGTTGAGCATGGAAGGAATTTCATATCTCCTCCATTTGAGAAACACACAATAAAACGTTTTGGCGATAAATGTTTTCATGAGATGGTAAATTTTCCTTGTTTAAATTGCATTTTTGAATGCACAAATTAGTTCCATTACATGAAAACCCCCCTATGTAGTAGGATTGTGTCTATTGTAGAGGTTAAATTACAATTCCAACAAATGTTTATTGGATTTCGAACAAAATTAACTGAAAAATATACCTAGAAATGGGTTAAGACTTAGAATAGTTAAACATGAAATGTACTAACCATAACAATTTTTTATTTTCAATTTCTTTATGTAATATGTAAAAATTTGATATTGAAATATTTTACTCTACATGGGAATTGAAATATTTTATTTATGGTTCAATTTGTCTACATTAAAATTGTTTTTTTATTAATATATTTTTAAATATGTATTTCCATCATATTGGAAAATGGCTCTCTCTCTCTCTCTCTCTCTCTCTCTCTCTCTCTCTCTCTCTCTATATATATATATATATATATATATGATATGGATTGAATAATTATATATATATATTTTTATCCATCTTAATCCTTTTAGAGTGTAAAAAGTGGAGGAATTAGGTCACAAGACCAGTTTTACCAGCGAGACCCAGTTTGGAAAATTGGGGTTTGAAACCTTCCGAGAGAATTTTTAGGAATAAAACGACATTTTTGGGGGGTAAAAATTGTTTCTTTAATGTCACAATTTTTCTTCATATCTACACAGAAATACCTTTCTGATGGTGCAAGAATCAATCCAATTGTATTCCGTATTAAAAAAAATATGCCACTAAGAAGTTGAATTTCTTGTTTCACCACCATGATTTGAGAGGATGTCATGTCAAGCCCCATAACTCATGGAAAAAGGGATAACCATGTGATTATGATGAATAAGACCCTAGAAGAGTATATATTGTAACTCTGGTTAAGAGTTGAGGTAGTAAAAGCTAACCACTGGTAGGCTATCAGGTTGTGTTATCATCGGGCGACTAGGAGGAAAATGGGTTCCATTCTTTCAAGCGTATTTATTCCATATATGAGAAAAATAGCCGAGAGTGATAATAAATAGAACACACAGAGAGGATTTGTAGAATGCGATAGCCGATAGGTCACAAGCCATACTTATTTGCACTCACAACCATTTTCTATTCGGAGAAAGAGAGCAGAGCGACCTCACGTTCCAACTTGGCTTTCTTCCAAAACGGTTTCCTGGGTCATATCTTGTGGAAATTGTGGTTTGTGAGCTTTTATTTTGTTATTTTATATTTTTTGCATGATTTTAATTTTCATGCATTCATAATTAACAACAATATACATATCCATCAATATGAACAAAAAAAAAAACCATAATATTGTAGCTTTCAAATTTTTAAATATAGTTTTATCAGATCTGTTGTGACAAAATGTTGAGTGGAATTTCTACAAATGTTTACAGAATTAACATGTAACAAAAAAAGAAACAATAAGCCATAAAAGTTCAATTCCATAAATAAAAGACTAATGGACACTCGTAAACAAAACATTTTTTTAATTAGAGTGAAAAGTAAAAAGGGCATAACTACTTTAATGAAATCTCAACCATCTAGAATGACTACTACTAAATGTATTCCATGGATATTCCATGAAGGTTAAATCCCTACCATCCACCTAATAATTATTGTTCGTTAAATTAAAATTCTGTAACCCCTATTCCAAAATAGACGACCTATTGGCATAATTAGTTAACATTGATATTCAAAAGATTTTTTTGGTAAAGTAAGGTTCTTTATAATATTTTCATAAAGCTTTACATATAACATCTACATAAGATATTTTTTTACCACTAGGGAAGCCAAATAAATAACATAAGTTTAAAATTTTTAGATTACATATTACATAATCTATAAGTTTATCACTTCAAATGAAAATTAAACTACAAAAAGAATTACTACAAAAAATCATAATTGCAACATGCATGATGCTATATAAAATGAAAAACATAGTGAAACTGGATTTCCTAATCATGTTAAGTTGTAGAGGAGACCACCTAAGTTGTCGTATGTGTTTCATCAACATCGTTTCAAGAAGTAAATAATATATTAGTCACTTTCCTACTTAAAACATAATTTTTCTTGTTCATCCTATCCATTTTTTCATAAGTTCAACCATGTAGACTAAGATTTCCTAATGGGTGTCAACTCAATCATTGAGGACTCTCACCATGAGTGTTTTAAGCTACTAGTATAGGTTGATGGTATACATGTGGATGGGTTGTTGTTACCTAATAGAATTCCCAATTGTAGGCATCCAAATTCTAGTGTTTGTGTCAACTTGGTGATCAAGGATGTAACGTCATGCTCAAAGAACCTCCCTCTCAACTTTAGAGATGACATTGTGTACTTCATCTTGAATAATTTGCATGCAGTGATCCATACACCAATAGGTTTCTAAATGAGCATAGGTTTAAAAGGTAGGTTGTAATGTAGAGTATGGCTTAATAGCTAAGAGGGCTACCACATATTCCACCTTTGTGGCTAGATGCAACTCCACAGTTGACCATGAGGAAGAGAGAACAAGAAAGGAAACTATTGTAAATTGTAACTCGGACAGAAAAATTGAAGGTATAAACCCATAGAGGAACACCAAAAGGTATCATAGATGAAACCAACGAGGAAAGAACTCCCATGAGGGTAGGATTTTAAAATCGGAACCATTGATAAAACTAGAAATCCTAGGAGAAATGTGGAGGGGCCAAAAGTCATAGGATACCCATGGCCTTTTCTTAAGTTGGAGTTGAGTTACAAAGTCACTGATAAATTTAGGAAGAGTCCCAAAACGAAAAGAAAAATCATAGAAGGTAGTGAAAACTAAAACTCAAAAGCATGGAGGAGTAAGAAAATGAATACCAAAAGAAGACCTACAGATGAGGAGCGAAAAAGAAATGAAATAACTAGAAAAAAAAACATGAGGACTAAAGGATGAGTAGTGTACAATATAGTGAGTGCCAAACTAGGCTTGAACCAACAAATTTTCCAAATGAGTATTGTCAATAAACTAGAGAACAAGGGGATTACTTCTGTGAGAGCTAAATTGGGCTAATAGTTTTAGAATCTTAACCTCCCAAGGTTTCAAGTGGAGCAACACGAAGTAAGGGGACCAATACATCTAAAGAAGAATAATACAGATCCAGTAGGAAGATTTATATGACCCATAAATAATTTTAGTAATGTCCTACATGCAACACTCCTAAGGCCTTGATTTATTAACTTCACACTACCTTGAGCTATGACACTCTACCATCCTCATATCTATTATTATGAATAATCTCACAAGCAACCCTAAGGTGAAATTCAGGATGGATCATCCTTCCTATGATTCACATGCAAAAAACATCTTCATTATAATGCCCCTCACTTGGATTCCCATTTTTGAACATAACCAATATTGTATGGCAATGCATGCAATCCACTAGATGGGGGAAGTGTTTCTATCTTGACTGAAACCTTCCACTATTTGATTTAATTCCATGGAACACTGATCAATGATGTGGTGTTGATATTATGGATGGGCACCCACTATGGGGAAGATATTCAAATGTTTTCTTTAAGTACTACATTGTAATATTTGTAAAAAATAAGAGAATTATACATCATCCTTACACTAGAAAGTGAAAATATACGAATATTTTTACTTTTTATTAGTTTAACTCGCTATATAGAGTTAATATAAAATTATATTTATTTATATGGACATCCTAATATTTTATTTATGACTAAGAGTGATATATATATATATATATATATATATATATATATATATATATATATATATATATATATATATATATATATGTCAAATCTATGTCAACTCTATGTTAAGCACAAAAGGAGTTACATATTTTCTTCATACTTGGTTGTAGTATCAAGAAACGCAGCATCTGATAGATTATTGATATTTTATAATGCTTCTAATTAAATGTAATCAAATGTGTATATTTGTTTTTGTTATTGACGTTTTATATGTTTACCAAATATCTATATTTATTATTTTTTTTCATTATACTCAACAATTTTTTTGTGGCTATAAGAAAGACAATTGTTAGGTATAGAACTATTGTCATAAACCTTTTCTCTTGCAAATTTATTGTGCGAGCCCAACCCAACCTATTCACATAGAATGTGACCTATTCTCATAAGTCATCACTTATTTTGAATAAATCCAACACTAATTGAGGATATTTAATTTTGGTATTTCATTATATTCAACATTTATTTATTTAATGAATATATCTATCTATCTCTCTCTCTCTCTCTCTCTCTCTCTCTCTCTCTCTCTCTCTCTCTCTCTCTCTCTCTCTCTATATATATATATATATATATATATATCTGCAAGTAAAATTCATGATCCATATCATATGTTAAAATAATTTTATATAAAGATGTGTAATAGTTGAGATGAGATATTATTATTTTTTTACCTTTATTATTTAGGAGAGGTTTAATTTATAGTTTTGGTTTTAATGCAAATATGACATTTTGGATGTTTTAAAAAACTAGAAATATCTAGCATTTTCCTGAAATTGTGATTAAAGTTACAAAAAATCACCAAACTAATAGAATGTGAAGGGAATTTGACCATGATGCAAGTGCTATAGTCCCTCACGAGCCAAGGAATAATGTTGTTAGGGTCATTGTAATGCATATATTTATTTTTTGTTTTTGGTATGAGTAAATATAAATACTAGATATAATATAATAATAAAAATATGATTTTAAGATGATTAAATCACAATATTGTATGATGTTTACTATTAAAAATATTTTATGATTTTTTTTCCTAGAGAAAAACAATAATTTTATCCATTGGATGATAAATTTACATTATGTAGACACACCAACTATGCATACGCATTAGAATCGATATTAGTTGCATATTTCATTCATAAATAGAAGCCTTTCGACTTATGAAATAGTAAAAAAGAGGGAAAATGTTGTAAAAATAATGTAAAAGTGTGAGAGTTACTTATGTGGAGAATCACTAAGCTTCTCCCTTTTGTTTTTCTTCTCAATTTTTTTCCAACCACAAAGGTTGGGTTCAACAATTACCATTGCCATTTCTTTACCATCATTTACAGGGGCACTTCTTTATCTAAATATGAACTCTTAGAAGTGTGTGTTTGCTTTGTGTCACCCAGACCTTGAAGTTTATGTATTTCCCCAATCTGTTTCTCTTGTACTAGGATCATTACTAGTGCAATTTATTTCTCGGAGAGAATTTTAGTGACATGTTGATTCTCAACTACACTGCCCACTCGTGTGCCTTGTTTATTCTATCCATCCATGTTTGGAGGGTTCTTGATTGTTTCTTCTTCTTCTTCTTCTTCTAAAAGGTGAGAAACTGGAAACTGCCATCCCTTTGGCTTTTGGGACTGTCGCGTTTTCCTTTTTGTAACTTTCTTATCATGTGGACATGTGTTCTACAAATGTCCTATTTGAAAATAGATACGACACTTGAACGTAATTTTTTCAAAATCTAATGGCTGGTTCCATTGAAAAGTATTATGAGTCAGGTGAATGTGACTAGGTAGACCTTTACTAAGGTATACCTTTACATGGATTTTGGAAAAAGTGAAAATTCTTTTTTTAATTCATTCCAAATCCATCTTTATGAATTTTTCTAGTGTATTTAAAATGCCTTACAACACTTGGTGATGCCAAAAAGGAAAGGGTGAGATTGTGTAGTCTCACCCATATTGACATTTTTGAGACTACAATTGTGAAATCATAGAACTCTAGAAACCAGAGAGTTATGAAGAGACATACTCTACCCCAAAACCATGGCCCCTTGTTTAGAGTGAATTATAAATCTTTATGTGTATTTTACAATAAAAAGTCCATTAGCGCTTAAATAAATATCATATTTTGGGGTCTAGAGGGCGAATACCCACTAATATAGGTTGGTCAATTTGGGCTAGAACCAATTGAATATGCAAAGAACAAATCTAGATTGAAGAACATTAAAAAGACAATTTAGCTATAACCTATTAACTACCATCGTTGGTTCTTGTTCCTTCTGTTCAACGATGTAAGGTCCTGGGATATTTTGGATTTGGTCAAATGAGCTGCATGTCTTCCCTTGCATTGTGTCCTTGAATGAGCCTAATTCACTATGGGTTTTGGATCAAATGGCTTCCATATATGATGTTGATCCACAAAGGGTTCTGGAACTCTAAGCTCCATCTATGTTGGGGTTTCTAAATCTTGTAGCTCCACCCCATAACCACATATTTAATATTAATGTAGAATCCCTGGCCACACCATAATCTACCAACTGGAGGGAATCCTAGAGCACTTTTCCTTCATATAACAAAAATTGTATCATTTATGGAATTCCCATGCCATTTTGAATGCTTTTCTTAAGGTATTTCACTAGAACCAAGCCCCATATCCATCAAAGATATGTGTTTCCATTAATCTTTTTGATGGAAATATGGTATTTTACTTCTTATATTTGTCTTTTATCTATATTTGGAGATAAAAGGTAGAGAGGATACCCATGGATGATCGGATCTGGAGGTAAGAAATGAGATTTGTCCAGATATGAGGATAAAAGGTGAAGAAAAAAATCAATGGATGGAAAATCCCCATTGTTAACCATATCTACTGAGGATTGCGCATCTGATGGGCACACAGCCTAGGAACAAACAACTTTATGCTAATAAACTTGATTCATGCATCATTCATGGATATTTCCACAACCATCAGTAATTCCTTGTGGAAGGGAAACATCTAAGATCCATTCTACTACTTAACTGTGTAGGTTTTAATCGCCTTACAATAAGAGGACCATGATTTCTCTAATGGTAAGGTCAGTAGCTATCTCCATCTATTTTTGTGCAGGGAGACTATCAACACATTCACACTTCATAGGTCACATTTGTCAACTGAAGAAAACTCTTTGATGGTGGCGATAATAGTTGAAGTCCTGTGGAAAAACCCCTAGTGCTTGCCATCGTCTCTCGTTCAAGTTACGTGAGAGATAGTCATGAGGAAGCTTATTTTTGGAGAAATAATGAAATGTTTTTCTTTTGAATATTAAATATTTATTATCCATTTTTTTTTTTAAGCGAGAATGAGAATTTTGTATTTATATGCAAGTTTGTATCTGGATCGCAGCAAATACATTAGGTGGTACGTCACTATATATTTAAAGAATTTTCCTAATTCTTCTTGTCTAACAAAATTACATTTTTTTCCAGAGGGACTCCAAATTTGACAACCAAAAAATGGTGTTTTGTAGCTATATAACTTACAAAACTAGCCCACCAAAACATAAAATTTACATGTCATACTATAATTGGTTAATAATGTAATCCTCTATAACTGTGTAACGGCAATTCATTTAGCTCTAAGGAATAAGAGAAGACTTGATTCAACCATTGATTTTTAAATTTCCCAATCTTAATTTACACCCTTCATTAGCACATATGTCTACATCTGTATTGAGATAATTGTGAACATGGAAATACATTATTGAAGAGAAACATTCTATTTCTTTCCTAATTCTTTTCATAAGACTCTCTATTGTTTTGTCCCTCAGAGAGGAGCTCTTCACCAAATGTTTGAATAAGAAGGTGGGAATCTCCCAAAAGAGAGAGAGAAGTTACCTATTTTTCTTTAGCTAACTAAATCCCTTGTTAGAGGGTGTAAGCTTCAACTTGCTTCTTTGTCATGCATCCTAAGCCCCATTAATACTCTATACATTTAACTTCATCAGTGCCATAGAGCACCCCTCCCCCTCTTGTCACCCCTAAATCCTGATCATCCACTTAATAATGATTAATAATTAAATTAAAATTCAAGAAGCTTTATTCTAGAATAGATGTGTCTATTGATGTAATTAGTTAACATATATATTCAAATATATATTTATAAAGTCCACATTGAAATATTTTTAAAACATAAAAGTTATGGATATCTTTTTCATACTTCAAAGTAGTCATATAAGATATTTTAAACTTTTAATTGATTTATCTCTATATAACATTAATATAAATTATGTTACTTAATATGGACATTCAAATCTTTTATCAATGTTAAAGAGTGACATATTTCATTAGTACTAATAAATACTTTTAAACACAACATATCAACTCTATGCTAAGCATATAAAGAATTATATATTTCTTGCATACTTGGTTGTAGCATCGACAATGAACTCAGAACATGAAAGAGACTATTGGTAATTTATGATGCTTCTAATTCACACACACTATTTTTATAATGTTTAATAAATATGTATATTTATATTTATTTTTAATTATAATTTATGTTTCTTTTATTTAGTGAATGTTTTATTTTATTTTATATATGAATTTTGAGTTGACTAAGAAAAAGATTACACATCTCCCTTATTCGTTTTTTTTACAAGAACGGTTATAGGATTTCATTAACTGGTTGACAAAGAGCCACAAATTCGGTTACAAAAAGAGAGGCAGATCTCTGCATGTCTTTCCAGCAAGATTAACATAGTACCTACGCTTATCAAGCTCCTCTTTTCATATTTTCTATAGTGGACTTTTGCTGCTGATTTCCCGAGCTTAAAAATACAAACATATTGTTCCAATAATATGCAGTAAAACATGGATCTTTAGGGAATTGGATCCCAAAAGATTTCATTATCTCTAAGAATAATTTCAGTAACTAACTTGACTGCCTTGTTTGCCTCAATGTCTGCTTCTTTGTTATTGGTTCTCAAAATATGAAAGTATTTCAATTTCAGGGGTTTTGCTATGCCTAAAAACCTTGTAACTATCCTTGTGAGCTGCAGGTCCGCTGGATTAGAATTGGTCACCACTGCTTTGATGATAACATGGGAGTCCCCAAAGACATTTGCCTCCTTGAGGCGCAACTCTTTGAGAAGTTTGATTCCTTGAAAAAAGGCCAGCACTTCAGCTTGTATGCTTGAGGAATGGCCTAATCCCTAGGAAAAGCCATGCGAAGATATTTCATCTGGTTTTATGATGAGCCCTCCAGCTCCAGAAATTCATGGATTTCCTTTGGCTGTCCCATCAAAGAAAAGAGAGGGAAGTGTTTGTTTGTACAACCAAGATTGAAAATCTTCTTCGTTTTTCCTGATTTGCCAGTGTTTAAGAGAAGTAGATGTGCTTTTCAATTTTTGAAATTTGAAATTTAGGGCAACTCCCAAATCAATATCCTACTGGCTTAAATTTGTATCATCTACTTTGTCTCCCAGCCACTCAACTAGCTGACATTTCACTGAATTGGCAACCATTCTGAAGTCCTGTTCCTTATTTCAGAATATGCTTCTATTCCTTTCCAACCAGACTTGCTAGCTGATGAATTTAAGCAGAGCACTCCAAGCTGCCCTGAGTATTTTATTTTTTGGATTTGGGCCTGGATATCTGGCCATCTAGCCCGCAAATAGGTCCGGAACAGAGGAAGGGAAGATGAAATTATAGTTCCATGAACCAAGAAGCTCCTGCCAGGTGAAAATTGTGAATTTGCACTCTAACATGAGGTGAAGGGTAGATTCCAAGCTTTCCTTGAAAAGCGAGCATCTTGAAGGTCCAGTGATACCCCTTTTCTGTAGTTTGTCATCAATTACAATATTTTGATGGCAAAGAAGCCAACAAAAGTGGTCGACTTTTGGAATTGAAGGGAGGTTCCAAATGCCTACCCATGGAGCTAGATTTGGAGGCACGTGAGGCCACTCCAGGCACTTAGTGTAGCCCTAAGTCACCATGTAACCTGCCAGATTCGAACCCCAACCTCTCAGGTCTTTTCTGCGTGCATGAATTGGAGCCAGCCCATGCATCATCGTGGTGAACATTACCAGTTCTGTTTGTAAGGCAGGTGGAACTGGGAGTTGTTTCCAGCCCGTCCAAACGGAACCATTCCAGTTCGAGAGGTCCCATAGCGTGCTGATGCTTGCCTCTGTCATCCATCGTTTCAGCTCTGTCATGGATACCGAGTCTGTCATTGGGGGTCTATTTAGAATTCTGTCATTCCACAGGTTAATACATTTCCCATTTCCTGGAATCCAAAAGGAATGTCTTCTTATCAGTGAGAAAATTTTTCAATTGATCATGATGAACGGAGTTCTGAATTGATTTTTGGGTTGATCCAGGCATCTAAGTCTCGATCCTCTAAAGTATTTCCTCCATAGTGCAAATTGGACCCAACTTGGATTTGGAGATATGATTTTCTAGATCAATTTGGCTCCCATGGTTACGTTTTGGACACTAAGGTCTTTGAAGTTCAGTCCTCCCTCCTAAATTGATCTGGTGACAGTTTCCAAGTTGACTAGGGGAATCCTCTTCTCGTTTTGTTTACCTGCTTTCCAGAAAATTTTTCTTATTAGCTCCTCCATATTTTTAATGGTACCCGTAGGCGCCAAGAGAATAGAGAAATTGAATATCAGAAGGCTGCTAAGTACTTCTTTAATGAGCACTAATTTTCCGGCAATATTGAGCTAAGAGGATCCCCAGGCCTGCATTTTTGCTTTGAATTTGTCTATCTGGGGATACCAATCTTTTCTCAAGGCCCTCTTGTGAAAGATGGGTAGCCTAAGATATTTAAAAGAGGACCAAGATGTTGAGGCTGCAAAACCTAGACATCTGGCAATGGAGCTTGCAGTTGAAGCAGGAATATTCCAACAGTAGATACGGCATTTGCCATTATTTAATACGTTGGCCAAAGCCTTACAATAGTTTTCCAGCACCTCTTTAAATTTAATTGTTGAATGAGGAGTTGCAGCCCCCAGAAGCAAGGTATCATCAACAAAGAGAGTGTGGTTGATGCTCTTTACCCTTCTTGCAATGCACAGGCTAGCGATGTCTTGATCTTGCTGCTTTTTTTCTAAGTAGAAGCTGAGGACAGAAGGCTATAGCACGAATAGGAAGGGTGAGAGGGGACATCCTTGCCTCAGCCCTCTAGAGGCTTTGAAAAACTCAGCAGCCCTACTGTTCACTAGGGGGGCAATCCAAGGTTTTGAAATATAGGCTCTAATCCACTTGATGAAATTTTGACCGAACCCCAGTTTGTGCAACACATCAAATAAAAAACTATGTCTAACATGGTCAAAAGCATTTTCTAGATCTAGTTTAATAACCATACCTTTTTCCTTTCGGTGAAGGCTGGAATGAATCGCCTCTTAAACCAGAATGAAGTTGTCCACAAGCTGCCTGCCATGAATAAATCCACCTTGGTTCTCTGGGATGATTTTGGGGAGAATTCTCTTCAACCTGTTAGCTATCACTTTGGTTATCACTTTGTACCCAATATTGCATAAGGAGATTGGGCGAAATCTGCTGAAAGAGTTTGCCCCTTTTTCTATAGGGATGAGGGCAAGAAAAGCTGAATTTGTGAAACCTCCATTTTTTTGATATTCTTGGGATTTTTGGATCATTTTGAAGAACTCCTTCTCAATAATCTGCCAATAGGTCTGGAGAAATCTAGGAGTAAATCTTTTCAGTCCCGGGGCTTTATCGAGGTCCATTGTAAAGAGGGCCTCCCTGTTTTCATTTTGGGTGATTTTGTCTTCAAGTGCCTTGTTCATTCTGGAAGTGATAAGGCTGGGGACAATGTCCAGCAGAATATCGTTTTGACCAGCCTCTATGTCTTCCCTATACAGCTTCTCAAAATGCTTTGAGGCTGCCTTTCTAATGCTGGAAAAGTCCTTCAGGGTGCAGTTATCTTCTTTTATCTCAGAGATGGAATTATGACCTTTCCTGGCTTGGGCTTGTTTATGGAAAAAGGAGGAGTTTATGTCGCCAGATTTGAGCCAAAGACTCCTGGACTTGAGCCTCTAGTATTCTTCTTCTCCCAGATAGGCCTTGTGGAACTTTTGCTGAAGCTAGGCCTCCTTTTCCAATTCATCTTTAGTAATTCAGCTGCTTCTAGATGGAGATGTTGATTTTCTAGAGCACTTTGAATTTTTTTCCTTTCAGCAGCAGGGTTGGGCAAGGTCTTAGCCCAATTTTTCAGCATGGTTTTTACCCTTCTAAGCTTTTCCTCCCAAACAAAAAAAGCAAAGCCCTCGACCAGATATTTCCAGCAGACTCTGACCTTTTCCATGAAGTCTGCCCCTTTGGTCCAGAGTGAGCTGAATCTGAAAGGTATAGACCCCAGATCCTTGGGGGTCAGCAGCTATAGACTAATGGGCTTGTGGTATGAAACACTGCTGTGAAGAATGCACATTCTAGCCTCTAATCCAAGAAGTAGGAAGGAACTTTGAACCAAAAATCTATCAAGTTTTGCCGCTATGTAACCCAGACCAACTATCTTATTTGACCATGTGAACTTACCAGTGATCATCTTAATGTCTATTAGATCCCAATCCTGCATGAGGTCTTCCACTAATTCTCTTACCGGATCCCTGACGATACTGCCTCCTCTTTTTTCTAACGAGACGAGGGTGAGGTTGAGATCTCTTGCTATGATTATATTTTCCAGATTTTCTAGATCTGCCAGGATTTTTATGGAGTCCCAACATGTTTGTTTCTCACCTGCATTGTTAGGAGCATATACATTGAACAGGAAAATAATTTCCTTAGATTCTAAATGCTACACTTTTAAAAAAATCCAATGAGTATTCAGGGACTCAGAGATTAGGGAGAACTTATTAGGATTCCAAAGTGACCCAAGTCCTCCCGAAGCACCACAGGAAAAGGTTGCATGCGCTCCATCTTTATTCCAAAAGTTTTTGCTTGTTTGGAGGAAAGCTGAATCCTCCAATTTAGTCTCCTGGATGAGAAGGATGTCCGGGGCTTCCAGTCTTATTAAACTGTTCATTGCTTCTTCCTTGGCTTTGGTGCCCATTCCCCTACAATTCCAAGAGACTATCTTCATCATTTATTTTTGCTGGAGTGGGCTCCTTTGGAACCCTGGGCTTGATTCCTCGTCGTCTTTGATGTTTTTTCCAGTAGTTTCTCGAGTGTTGGCTGACTGCCCTGAAGTTTTTCTTTATAGGTTTCTTGCTCTCGTTTTTCCTTTGTAGACTTGCATCCCCTTATGGATCTTCTAGGAGATGATTGCGACTCTCTTATTTCTCCTTCTTCCTCTGATTCCTCTCATTCTTGTGTTTCCTCCTCCTCTTCTGAAATCTTCCCCTTGGATCTTTCTATTACGCTTTTGGATGAGGGGGAGGCTTTAGACATAGTAACCTCCTTTGGAATTTCTGCCTCCTGAGAGATCATAATTGCCGATCCAAGGATCTCGAATTTATTTCCTTGGTTTGCCGTGGGGGGTTTCTGAGCCGGACCCGACTGTGGATCTTTGGCTTTCATGTTTGCATTCTTCTTGTGAAAGGTTTTGGAGTGCTTTTCCTGGTTCCATCCCTCATCCTTCCCTTTTCCTTCCACACCATTGGATGGGCAATCTCTGGAAAAATGTCCATAGACGTGGCGCTTTCAGCATTTAAACGACAACTGCTCATAATCCAGTTTCTGTATATGAGTCCAGGGGCCTACGATTATTTTGATGGTTTCTAGTAGTCTGATCTCCAAATCTACCTCCACGCAGATTCTGGCGCAGTTGTACTGATCTTTATTGGTCGCCTTGTTTATAAATTTGCTAAGGGTATTTCCTATGTGCTTCAGAGAGTCCCAATTCCAACAGTGTACTGGGAAGTTGGGGAGTCTCACCCACACCGGGACAGCTATAGGCACATCCGCCGCTGGATCAAAGTCTGGCTTCCATTTATTCAAATACAGGTCTTGGGGCCCCAAGAAGTAAGGGCCATTCCGAAAGATGAGATCTTTGTCCTCTTTTGTAGTGAACTCAAACAAAAAGTTCCTGGCAACCCAATTCTCTGTGGTTTTCAGGGACGGCCAGAGACCTGTAAACTGGCCAACAAGGGCACAATCTAGCAGGGATAGAGCTACTTGGATTGGTCCTTCTGGCGGAAGAGCGATCTCAGGGATATCCTCTAGCTTCTTCACAAACTTTGCAGCTTTCATTATCTTCTTCTTTAGCAATGAGGCCAGAAATCATTTGAACGCCTCAGCGGTAGAGGGTGGAGGAGGGGAGGGAGGCCCCTGTGGGGGAGTCGGCTCCTCCATGGAGAGTCAGCAGTCCCAGCCAGGCCGGTCGCAGCCTGCAGTAGGGCCCCCTCGCAGTCCCAGTCCCAGCCTACTCGCAGGATCAGAACACACAGAAAGCAGATGCGCTCGCAGGCTTCCGATCGCGTAGAATGCGGATCTCGCAAGTTCGAATGTTAAATTACACATCTCCCTTATTCTTAACTATAAACTATACTTTTAAATCTAATAAACTATATTTAAAATTAATAACTATATTTTTTATTACAATATCATATCTAATAACTTTTATAATACATTATGGTATAGATTATCTAGATATATATTTTAAATATTATATATATCCAAGTAAATTTCGAAAACTATATCATAAATTAAACAAATTTTACATAAAAATGTGTAAAAATTGAAATGAAATATAATATGAAAAATCAATATATTACAGTGTCAAAATATGCTTTTATTCTTTAAAAGAGGTGTAATTTATAGTTTTGGGTTTTAATGTGAAGATGACAATGTTGGATCTATCTCAATAAGGATAAGTTCAATGTAATGTATAATTTACATGTTTATCTTTGTTTCATATATGAATAAATATAAATATTTTTATAAAGAGATATATAATATAATAATAAAGTTATGGTTTTAAAATGAAATTGTGTGTATGTTTTTTTAATATAATATAAAATCGAAACTAATTCAAGTAGGCATAAATAATTAAAGGGTAATATATAATGTACATATAGTTATGGATAATAATGAGTATAAGGTATATTTTAATATAAATTAACTTAAATACATTATAAGTGATGTTATAATAGGAATATTATGTTTTTAGTTTCCTGTATTTTTGGGAACATAGGTTTGATACAGGGAAATCATTTGTAAAATTGACAATGTTAAATAAAATAAAATTGCTATAGTTTTATATCACTTTATGACAATTTAATATGTATATAATGGATTGGTTTAATTTGAGGACGTTGCCTCTTGAAAGGGGGAGAATGGTAAGAGATTTGACTAACTCAAATCAAATAGTTCCGATGTGAATATACTTCTTCTATATGCACTAATGTTGAGTCAAAGGTATAAATCTACATGCATATTGAGGCAATTAATGTGGTAAATTTATTATGGGATTATCAATATGTGTTTAAGTTGTATCAAGTTGTATCTTGCTTATTAGTGACATAGAGAATACATAAATAAATTTAAACGAGTTAAAATATTTGAGGATATAAACTATTTACTTTTTACCAATGAAATAGACTACGCGATTGATTGAGTCTTAGAAACAACATCTAACCTGAAGAGAAGCACCATCATTTGAAAAATGAGGGTGGTCGTGTGATATTAGATATAGCAATCTTGGAATGGATAAACAAAATATTTAACCCACGTAAGAACAATGAGTAATTAATTAAAGGATAGACAAGGTCAATAATTTAATTTTGATATTGATAATTCAAGGCATGTTAATAAAGCATTTTCCTAGGTAGCAAAAGACAACATGAATAGAGATTAAGCTTCAAGATGATGAGGATTATTTGATGTTTAACATTGTACTTCATAAGAGAGATATATGAAAACTTGAACATGTGAATAAGTTAGCTATACCTATCCTATAACTTATCAAATTATTATTAAGATAAGAGGAAATGACAATAAAAAATAATAGTTATTTGGCTAATCACATGGTATTCGTAGTGTTTATCTATCTTAGATCTTACCTGGGTATTAAATGATATTATTACATTAAGTGAGGTAGTTGGTTTTAATTGTTTAGATAGAATGTGGATTTTGTTTTCTTGACAAATAATGATAATGACGCCCACCATGTTTTGTTTCCCTACATGTAATATGTGTTCAGATATTTATCATATTTATAATGTTATGTTAACACAAGGTCCGATTTATTAAGTGAATGTAATGTTATGTTTTTGATATAGATATGTTGATGTTATAATATTATGATGGAATTTAATGATGAGATTGCATGCGGTAACTAAGCTGAGAGACTTATTCTAAAGCCCAGTGTGAGAGGATGTGTAAATTTTTCCCCATCCATTCATACCCTTTAAATAAAAATACAAAATCAAAATTATGTATTAAATAGAAAAATAATGTGGTCTATAATAAAAAAAATGAATACAAGTAAAAAATGTGTAAGATGTTTAAATCTTATACTTTTCAAAAATATATCAAGAGATTTAAATAAGCTATTTGGATATCTATGTTAACTACTTTATGTTAATATCAACTTTATATATGCCTATACATAAAAAAAAAATTGAAAAAAATTGTTAAAATAAAACATTTTAATGTTGTATATAAAAAAATATTCAATGTGTTTATGAATAAAATATTTTAATACAAATTAATATTGACATATACCTAAAAATATATTTATAGTAAAAAACCATTTTAATTTTCACGATAAAATGCCTCGATGTACATGTTATGTAAAATATTTTAATGCCAATTATATATATATTATATATCATTTAAAAAAATTATGTATATATCATGAAAAAGCTAATATTTTATGGTTAAAAGGTTTTTTTGTCCTATATACTCTATATTTATCATTAAAAAATACAATTTAAAGAATGAAAAATAACACATTGTATTTTGCACTCTAAAGAAGTTTTCACGTGAAGAAATTTGATCCCTCTTGGCTCATGGACTTAAGATGGATCTATGTTGGTTATATGTAGTTTTTATGATCATACATTGATGATGACATGAATGAGTATGTGATGACATACTATTTAGGATACTTTGATAACAATGATGTGATGTTCCTACAATGACTTGTGAGAGTTAGCCGATGGATTATTTTCTATGAAATAATCATATTGAAATTATGACTCATTCCTTGGTTCCATATTGAGGTGGTGATTAATAGGTGATCCTCCAATCATCGAGAGGGATGATCTATTCTATGATCTCATGGGAGTCCATATCATGAGGTAGAATACCTACAAGTAACATATTATGGGCAGGGAATGACTTAATCTACTATTTGTGTCAATATTTCTTTTGCATTATGTAGGCTTTAAACTTGTACAATTAATTTCTACAAAAAGATTCTTAATAAAACGAAAAATATGCAATGGAAAGAACACATGTTAACATAGATATTTTAACCTAGAAACCCAAACTAGGATAAACCATACAATTTTATCAGGATATTCATCTTTACAGTATTATATATATATATATATATATAACCACCAATCACTTAAACTTGACTAGAATGAAAATATAGTTCATCAACCAAAACAACAAAACCATGGGATAAACCTCCATGCACCACAAAACCAATAAAAGTGAAAATTGTGTGCTGAAAAACACTTAAAACAGATGCTAAAATTAATTTTTTTAATTTTTTTATGAGCACTCCATTGAACATGTACATAAGGGGGATTTCACCCCCTATGAATCCCATAAGTAGGGGGACTTCACCCCCTATGACCCCCTTAATAGGTGGAGTTTCCACCCCCCCTGACCCTCCAATTGTGCCCAATTCAACGTATAATGCACGTGGGTAGTTGTGCAAAGAATATAACGCATTCCCAATATTCACACTTGTTGTTTTATTTGTAGATGTAATAATACAAATCAACAATACAAGAAATAATTCCCATTGTTTCTGGACACCAAGAGAATTTCATAGTTCTCACAAATTTTGTTAGTGAATATGAAACATTTTTTCAAAGTGTCCACCTTCACTAGTAGCACCTTCATTTCTTCAATCATATCTCTCTCAAAGTGATACTAAAAAATAATATGCTTTGTCTTAGAATGATATGTTGGTTTCTTCACTAGGAAGATTGCACTTTGACTATTGTAACCCATCCTCATAGCTCATTGTATGAACCCAATAATTGAACACAATATCTATAGTCATATTAATTCCTTTCTTGCATTATTGGCTATGATATATTTATCTTCTATGGTTGGGAGTGACACTACAAATTGTCTCTTACTCATTCAACTGATTTCTCCACTAAAGAGGTTAAACACATTCCTACTTCTAGATATTTTGTGATCCAGATCTCCAAGAGAGTTTGCATCAACAAAGCCATGTATGTTTAACAATATTTTCAATCCTTATCTTCCTTGGTAGCACAATCCATAACTAGTAGTTCCACGCAAATACTTGAAAACCTTCTTTACTATTGTCCAATGTTCCTTCCCTCATTTTGAAATATAACTACTCAACAATCCCATTGCATGTGCAATGTCTTGTCTAATACAAACCATTGCATAAATAAAACTTCCAACTAAACCAATATATGGAATAGGGGATATGTCCTCTTTCTTTTTTTGTGTATTCAGAGACTATTCTACATATAACTTTACACTACAAGAATAGGGAATTTTATTGGTTTACATTCATCCTTATTAAACCTCTAGAATATGCCTCAACATATTTCCTTTTATTTAACTAGAGATTCCTATTCGCCCATCTCTTTTAATTTCCATGCCCATCTTCAAAATTTGTAGTGCCAATATATTTCATGTAAAAATTAAAGGACAAATGAGTTTTCACTTCCTCAATGATTTCCTTATCATTTCCATTAAATAGCATATCATCCACATAAAATAATAAATGAATATCACCAAATAATTTGAAACACACAGGGTGATCCACTTTTCTCCTTGTGAAACCAAATCCCAATATATAAGTATTAAATTTTTGATATCACATGCTTGGTGATTGCTTTAACGCATACATGGACTTTTAAATCATATGTACTAGCTCGTTATTTCCCTTCACAACAAATCCTTCTAGCTACTTCATTTACATTTCTTCTTCATATCCCCATTTATAAAAGTTGTCTTCATTTCCATCCATTCTACTTGAAAATCAAATGCAACAACAACAAATAAAATAAATCTAATAGAATTTAACTTGGAAATAGGATAAAGTATCTCACCAAAGTCAATTCACTCTACCTGGAAATATCCTTTTGTTACCAACCAAGATTTGTATTTCTCCCCTTTTTCTTATACATTCAAATTCTTATTAGAAACACATTGTCTACCAATGGGATTTATTCAAATCAACAAAACCAATGTATGCCAACCCACACTTTTGTATAACGATTCCATTTCTTCAGCTGTGTCTTTTTCCTAAAGTTTTCCATCCTCTAAATCCATTGCCTACCTAAGAGTTCTACTATCATCATCAATAATAAAAGAAAGTAAAAAATGAATGAAAAACAGGTGGAGTATACCTTTCTCACTTCCTTCTTTCTCAAACCAATCTCCTCAATTGGTTCTTATTCTTCTTATTCTATGGACTCTAATGCATCATCCATCAATTCAAACTTGATCTTCTATGGCTCTTTATCACTTGGTAGGACTTCCTATTCGACAAATTCTTTGATTTACCTAAATAATACATCTCTACTAGACATAATCTTCTTAGTTTCTATAGTCACATTATTATAAATTTTCATACCATATTTATATCCAGTAAAGATATACCTTTTCTCTTTCTTATATAGCTTACCCTTATTCTCCTTTAGAATGTGTACATAAGCATCATATCCAAATACCATGAGATTTTTAAGAGAAAGTTGCTTACCATCCCATACCTCATGCGGAGTCTTCTTATCCAATTTTGATGAGGATGATCTAGTTACCAAGTAACAAACATTACCCATTACCTTTTCCCATCATTCTTATCCTGAGCTAGCATCATTAAGCATCCTCATTTTCTCCATTAGTGTGTTACTCATCCTTTCGATAACTCCATTCTACTAATATGTGTATGGAGTAGTCTTATTCCCTACTATACTACACTTTTTAATTCTTTTGAATTTGTCAAAAAATTTATATTTCATCTCAAGGAAATAAATACATGTGTTCCTCGAGAAGAGATCTTTAAATGATACATAGTAAAATAATTTACCTAGTGATGGAATTGACATAGATCCAAACACATCAGTGTGCACCAATTATAATATTCTCTTTTCCCTTGTAGCGCTAGAACATAATCTTACCTTATTCTTATTTCCATATAAAAAAAAAAAATCATAGAAATTAAACTCTAAAGAGAAATTACACATACATTCTACCATACCATTATTGTTAATTCAACTATACCATAATTTCATTACATTTAAATCATCAATCTAGGATGGCAAGCTTTTGAAATTTATAGGACAATATATGTTAGGTATTTAGTTTTTTTTTTTTTTTTTTTTTAATTTATTAAAAAAAATCATTCATCTTAAATCCACAAATAAAATGTTGAGAAAAGTTCCACAAATTTCACAAGGTTCTTCATTAACAGATTACACATGGTTCTAGCCGTGTGATTCAACTGACGTAATCTATTAAAAAAAATCTTAATTATGAGAATGATCATCAGTTTATGATCGTTTATTTGAGACAAGTTACAAAATGTTTTACATTGAAAGATTACCTAAGGTTATCTCGTTGTGATTCAACGAAACAAAGTTCTTAGATACACAGACGATTAAACTTAGAAGCAAACAAAAAGGTGATGTGATCAATTTAATCTAAACACAAACTAATATAACTAGAAACTAATATAATTCACTTATAATCAAATCTACTCTATTGTGTGAGTAAATGAAATTGAGTTGACAATAAAAAGAAATGAAACCATGCGAATAAATGAAAGTAGTGTGCGTCCTCGTTACCAGGGTTCCTTCTTGGTTAGGTCACACGTTTCTAAAGTAAAATTAAATAATTTAGAACACTTGTAACTATAATTTCAAAGTGAATCACAAATAGTGCATCACATACATAAATAAAAGACCATAAAAATTTATAATAATTGCAAAGTGTTCCCATACATTTGACTTGTTTCCATCAAAGGAATCACAAGTATTTATAAATTTTAAAAACAATAACTGTTTGAGAGTTTTATTTCTCTACTTCGGGACAAAATAACTAAATTACAGATTGTATGGGATATAATAGATTAAGTTTTTGATATGAGAGATTCCTGATAAGAGCATGTATCTCTCCTATATATATTCCATAACTAATTTTTGTGGGATGTAACACATCGTGTTGCACTAACAAACTTATGCTCTATCACATTAATTTTCCGCTGCTTAATATTCTTTGATTGGGACGTTGATAGAAATTCCATGATGATGTGGATGTCTTCTAGCTGCATTGCATTAGTGGAAAACCATCTACTTTCTTTCTCCCACACGCCTCAATTTTTAGTTTTGGTGGACAATATCTAAAATATGATAACTTGCAAGTTGGCTAAAAAACGAAGAGCAACTACAAAACATGATAGTTTCCACAGTGAACTATTTTTTATAAAGAAACATACAAAACTATATAAAGATGGACATTATTACCTTGAAAGTCTTCACTTGTAATGTCTATAGCTTAGATATGGTTTTTATACACAAATGATAGCACTAGATTGTAAAATGATGGTTGCAATAGGATTTTTGGAGTAATGTAAAGATGGACATTATTACCTTGAAAGTCTTCACTTGTAATGTCTATAGCTTAGATATGGTTTTTATACACAAATGATAGCACTAGATTGTAAAATGATGGTTGCAATAGGATTTTTGGAGTAATGTAAGAAAAACTAAGGATAAAAACATGAAAACAGAGCATTTTTTAAACTTTAACATTCCCCCATAATGAGGATTTTTCATGTCCTTATGAACAAGAAAAATTGCAAAAGTTTGTAGCTCGTTCTGTGTGGTAATATGATCTAATTAGCTAGGATGAGGATATCCAAGTTACTACCTTGAGTTCCCTTCTTCTTCATATCTATAGACCATCTTGTCTTTCTCAAGAAGATTTTATCATTTAAACTTTTGATCTTGGAATGTATCCTCTTATTGACTTCCTTGAGTTTTAAATTCTTATTATCCCAATGTTGCATCCTCTTTAGTATCATCTGATTCTATGTCTTCAACACTTCATTCTCATTATTGATGTTTCTCTCTAAGACCTCCAATTCTTTGATTTCCTATCTCAAATTTTCTATTGTATATTTTTCTTCAAAAACATCAAATGGTGGATTGTATATAGGAGTTTACATTGAACTGTGAATAAGAGATGTTAGCTCACTAAAAATAAAGGGATAATTGAGGGATTGTTGTACATATTCTTGTTGGGATCCTTCTCGAGAAAATCAATATATTCATACACTTTTTGTTGTTAAATATCAATTCTTGAGTTGGTATCCCTCTATTGTGGTAATGTTGTAGATGTATAAGGAGTATAAATATCAATTCTTAGGCTGATATCCATATGTTATGGTATTATTGTAGATGTCAAAGGAGTAAAAACCCTTGGTTTCTTATTGGTTCCTGCTTTCTCTGATAATATATAATCTTCTCCATTAGAATTTTCAGTATTTATTATTGGGTGATTTGTAACTTCAATTTTTTATGCCTTGTTAATTCTTTGGTCATGATATGATTAATTTTTCGGGGTATATATTCAGACTTAGGGTTTCCTTTCCTTGAAATTTCCTTCTTATAAAACTTTTATTTTACCTTTTCTTCGACTATGAATCCTTCTATGGCTAGATTGTTCTTCAATTATAATAAAAGGGTTTTCTTTCTTTCACTTTTTTACTTCTTTCTTTGATGATTTCTTCTTCTATACTTTTTCCCTAACCTGTTTTGGTTTCAAACTTGAAACCCTCTCTTCAATTATATCCTTTAATTGAGAACCTCTAGGTTCGAAATTATTTATGGGATCAAGGTTTTCGTCATTCATCCATAATCTCAATAATTAGTTCATTTTTTGACTTTGCTACGTGCTCATGGTTTCGAGTCTTGGCCTTTGAAGCCCTAGCCCTAGTGTGTATCTTCTTATGATCCGGAGCACTAATTTCTTAGGAAGGTGTAGCCACCCATCCCACATTTACCCGATTTCATCAGCCCGTCAGGGTAAACATGAGACAAAGAGTTCCTATCACATGACCTAACCTCCTAGATCCAATTAAAGAAGTGGGGCTGACAAGATGACAACATATTGAAAAATCGAAACATTCTTTAGGTTTACAGGGACACTAAGGGGCCAAAGAACCACCCAAGGTGAGAAAAGCTTGAGTTGGGGCTCCTTTTCACACAAGTTAACCCCAACTACAATCATGGCAACACTTCCATGTGGTTGAAGTTCTCCAACCACACTCACAAGCCTGCTGAGTGTGGTTGTTTCTAGTTTTATGCATGCGATCCCAGGATCAGTGTCACCATTTCAAGCTCGCCTCTAGACCATTGCCCAAAATTTCTTGAGACTTTCTAGAATCATATTTAACATGGAAAGAAAGCTAAAAATTCAATCTAAACTCAGAAACTTGAACTAGACTGACCATAACATACTAGACATTTTTTCAAACACATGGAAAACATGGAAAGCTACAGGTCATGAATGCATATTTGATCATAAAAGTTTAAAACATTTTCCACTATCTCAATGTTCCCATCAGATTGAGGATGATAATATGAGATATGAGCTAATTGAGTACCAACACAAGAAAACAATTTTGTATTAAAAATTCTAGTGAAAATGGGATCTCTGTCACTTACAATAATCTTTGCGTTTCCATGTAGCTTTTGAATTGTTTCCACAAATGCAGTAGAAATCGTTCTAGATTTGAAAGGATCAGATGGTGCACAAAAGTGTGCATCCTTGGTAAGTATATCAATTACCACCATGATGACACTCTTTCCTTCATACTTTGGTAGATCTGTGATAAAATCCATCGATACCTCCTCACAACATTGACTTGGAATGGCCAATGGTTGTAAAAGATATGGGGTTTTAATTGCCTTGACTTTATTTTGTTGGAAAACCAAAAAATATTTGACAAAATTTTAAATACTAGATTTAAGGCCAAAAAATTCCTTCTTCACCATGTGGTAAGTTTTTAAATATCTTTAGTGATGTCCTATAGGAGAGGTGTGAAATTCCAAAAGAACGTTTTCTTTTGAGGTGGGAGTTCTTACATAGATATAAGCAATATTTGTACCATAGTGAATCATTTTTCCATATAAATGTATTATTAAATGCACTAGGATATTGTTGCAACTTTTGACTGAGTGTCCACACCTATACGCCATTCTTCCATTCATCCCTTGCTTTAGTTATCCAATCTGGTTGGATAACAGAAATGGAACAAATCAATGCCTCCACAAACTCATCCCTTGTTCAGATCGCATTTGCAACACCAATTTTCTTCCCCTTTTGTAGATGATTTCAAGGTCATACCCAAACATCTTTGTGAGCCATTTTTTTTTTTTTTTGAAGATAATATCTGTTACAATAAGTATTTAAGAATATCATGATCTATTTTTACCTTGACGTGCCTTCCCATTAGGTAATGGCGACATTGCTTTAGGGAACGTATTATTTCCACCCTTTCCTTCTCATAAATAGGGTTGCATAAATTCTTTCCCTTCATTAGACGACTTTCAAAATCAATGGGTCTTCCTTATTGCATTAAAAAAACACCAATTCCATTTTCAAAGGCATAACATTCCATAATAAAGGTTATTGTGAAGCCTAGTTTAGCTAATACTAAAGCTCGACGCATTGCCTCTTTAAGATGTTCAAAGGCCTTAGTTTCTTCTAGAGTCCAAAATAATACATCTTTATTTAGTAATGTTGTTAGAGGTGCAACCATTTTCCCATAATTCTTAAAAAACTTGGGATAATGCCCTCTCAACCCATTGAATCCTTAGAGATGCCTTAAGGTTGTGGGAATTTTACATTCCTTGATGGATTTAATTTTGTTAGGGTATACCTTAACACCCTCATGAGATACAACATGACCTAAATATTCCACCTCTTGTACACCTAAGAAACATTTGAAGGGTTTTGATTAAAATCGTTTCTCCTTCAATAGTTTGAGCACACTATAAACATGTTGAACATGATCTCTCAAAGACTTGATGTAGATTATTATATCATCAAAAAGTACCAACACAAATTTTCTAAAGGTGGGTTTGAAAGTGGAATTCATCAAACCTTGAAATTTGGAAGGTGCACTAGTAAGTCCAAAAGGAATGACCAAAAATTCATAATGACCTTCATGAGTTATAAATGTTGTTTGTGGAATATATTTTTTCTTCATTCCAATTTGACAATATCCTAAATGAGGATCCAATTTGAAGAAGTAAATTGCTCTATGTAATTATTCCAAAAATTCATTAATGATAGGAATGGAAAATTTATCTCAATTAGTTAGCTTGCTTAGTTCTCTATAATCGAGACACATATGCCATCATCCATCATCTTGTGCACCAATACTAGTGGATAAGAGGAAAAACTTTGGCTATATTGAATTGTACCTACCTCTAGAATTTCTATAACCATACGTTCAATTTCATTCTTTTAGGCATAGTGATATATGTAAGGCTTGATGTTTGGATCAAAGATTCCTAGAATCAAGTGAATAACATGATCATGATTACAAATAGCGGGATACCTTTGTGAGTCTCAAATACATTGGAATGATTGTCAAGGATTCTTTGGATATCTAGAGAAATGGATGACTTAGATGTTTGAACATTTAGTGAGCATAATCGTGTAATTACCCCTTGTTGTTACTTGTTCAAAATCGTTGTCATTTCATTAGACTTGATTATATTCCTAAGGTTCCCTGTGATACCCCTTAATTAAATTTCATTCTCTTCCTAGAAAAACTTCATTTTTTTTTTTTTAAAACTAAAATTTATTGTTCCCAAAGATTATAACCATTGGACTCCTAATAGAACATCACCACTGCCCATTAGAATAAAAGGCATTGGAATATTCAATACACATTCCGCCATGGCTAGATTGATATTATGGAACTTCCATGAGAAATTTATATTTCCCCCATATGAAACCATCACTTGACACTCTGAGGCTGGATATACAATGCAATTCAAATCCTTGGCTATCTTACAATGAACAAAATTATGGGTAATACCAAAATCAATCAACACTAAAACATTTTTCTTCTTGATATGACTTTCTATCGTGAGAGTTTGAGGAGTGGTAATTCCCGCCAATGCATTACAATATATTGTTGGATTTATTTGTTCTTTTTCAACCCTCTGGGTTGGTTTCGAGTGCATATCCATATTCTTTTGATATTTCTTTTTTATTTTCTTCATCCTCTTCACAATCTATGTAAAATAATTTGTTCTCAACACACTTATAACCTTTAGTGTATTTTCTGTCACAACCATAATAAGTCCATTTTTCCTTATTTTCCTCTAGTTGTTGTGGTATCAACCTTGTAGGTTGTGGGAGGCTAGGAGAACAAATACTTTCATTAATTCTGAGTGGTATACCTGCTTATTTCCATAATTTTTCTTATAACATTTCTTGCCACCATGAATGCATTCTCCAATGAATTAGGTTCCCAAAGGAAAACCTGATGTTGTATGTTATCCTTTAAAGTCCCTATGAATAAATCAACCATATTCTCCTATGGAATATTCAATCTTTGGAAGTTATCAATGTGCTCCATAACTGAACCCTTTGGCTTGAGATTTATCAATTGGATAAAGGAGGTATTTCTCTTTTCATACTCATAATGTGCCATCAATTACACCATAAAAATGTTCCAAGTGACAAGTAATTTAAAAGAGAAAAGCCATAAATACCACACAAAATGATTGGTTTCTAAATATAATTGCTCAATCAGTACCTTTTGTGTGTGTTGCACATATGTAGATCAAAGAATTGTTCCATTTGTATTTTCCATGTTAACATATCATTTTCATCAAAACTCCTCATATTGATATTTGGAATATGCTTTGTTAGGTCCCTATACTACTAGTGTAACCCCTTATTATTATTAGTGCAACCCCCTTATTATATTGTTGTGCCCATGTAGTCCCCATATTGTTATTATTGTTCCCCATAGAAGCCCACTATTGTTATTGTTGTGCCCTTACATTATTATTGTTATGTCAGCCCTGATTATATTATGACCCCTTAGACTCCTATATATAGAAAGGAGGTCTTGTCATTTATATCATCGAAGAATTTTTCATTTGTGTAATGTAAAGGAGGTTTCCCCCTCGAAGAGGTTGATTTTTAAGTCGTTGATATACATTTTCTATACTTTTGTGAACTGGTTTCATAACATTTGGTATCAGAGCTTGGGATTCTAGGGTTTCGTTGCTCCAAATAGGTCATCATGGAATTTCCAATATAACTTTATTTCTACGAAGTTTCAGAAGCTAAAAAAAAACCCATTTGAGACGAACGTGTTTTGAATCTCAGGTTTGAATTTCAGACCTTGTATCACTATATTTTCAGAGATATGATCTAAGGAATTTAGGGTTTTTGCAAGCTCAAATAGGTCATCATGGAATTTTCTCTATAATTTGTTTTCTACGAAGGCGCATACTCTGAAATTAAAACCCATTTGATTCAAAATCATGGTGAACCTCGGGCTCGAATTTCAGATCTTGTTTCTCTACATTTTCAGAGATACAGTCCAAGAAATTTAGGGTTTCTGCAGACTCCTGAATTACATCCCAAATAGGTTACCTTCGGAAAATCATCATAACATTCCATCTGATTATCAGATTGAATTCTCGTAAGAAGTTATAGAAATAGGATATGTTAGAGAAAGATTTCGGCGAAAATCACATGGAACATCATTTGTCGACGCGTTTCGAACCAACTAGTGTGGTTCATCGTCAGGACAAGTTGAAGAACAGATCTAGCGAAGCATGTTAAATAGACCGAGTAGAGCCTCCAACGGCTAGTTTGACCAGCCGCTAAAATGACCAAGGGACCAGGATCAAAATACAGTAAGAAAATTAGTTGCAACAGATTACTAAATTAAGGGAGAATGAAATAAAAGTTAAAAAGCTCATGGATCAATGGAATAAAACACATACCAAAAGTAAAAATAAAATTAAAACAAATAAATAAATTAATTAATTAATAAAATTAAAACTTAGTAATGCAAAATAATACTAAAGCTCTAAGAATAATGAAACCAAATAATAAATAAAGGGGGAATAATGACCAAAGGTAAAGAATAAATGAAAATAAATAATAAAATAATTAAAGTAATAATAATATTAATAATAATGAATTAATTAATTCAAACTAATAATACATTAATAAGTGAATAAAAAATGAAAAATAATGCAAAATAATACTAAAGCTCTAAGAATAATGAAACCAAATAATAAATAAAGGGGGAATAATGACCAAAGGTAAAGAATAAATGAAAATAAATAATAAAATAATTAAATTATTGAATTAATTAATTCAAACTAAAAATTAATAATAAATTACTTAAATGAATGAAAAATGAAAACTAATAAAAATAAAACTAAATTGAATAACCAAATGGGGCTAAAACAAAACTGAAAAATAATGGTATAAATAAATAAATAAATAAAGATAATAATAAAAATAAATTAAAATAACTAAATTAATAATAATAATAATAATAATAATAATAATAATAAATAAAGTAATCCAGTAATAAATAAAGGGGGAATAAAACCTAACTGAAGGACCAAAGGTAAAGAATAAATACCTAAATGAAAATAAATAATGAAAATAAATTAATTAATAAAAGTAATAATAATATTAATAATAGTAATAATAATAATAAATTAATTAGTTAAAACTAAAAATTAATAAGGGAATTAAAATAAAATAATACGAAAAATAGAATAAAAGAATAAAATTAAATTGAATAACCAAAAGGGGATACAACAAAACTGAAAGAAAAATCAAAATAATAGTATGAATAAATAAATAAATAAATAAATAAATAAATAAATAAATAAAATAAAAATAATAATAAAAACAAAATAAATAAAAATTACTAATAATAATAATAATAATAATAACAAATAAAGTAAGAAAATAAAAAATAGGTGAATGGAATAATGAAAACAGTTAAATAAAATAAAAATAACGAGTTAAATAGTAAAATAGAAAAGCAATATAAGTAGAAAAAAGCTATACCGAGGTCCATAAATAAAATAAGGAGAGGCGAAATAATGACACTAACATAAAAAGGAGAACAGTAAAACACCAATGAGGACGGAAACCACTAGGAGGAGAGGGCAGGGACCCAACACCTGCTGACTTTCCAACCATCATCTCTATTGAGATTACTAGGTCTCTTTTCAATCTCTAGCGCTTCCCTGAATTTACGATGATGGAAATGCGGAATCTTAGCAATAACACTCGCTTCTTCAATACAAATATGATGACTGGTTTTCTCCGCATGCTCAGCCAAAGCGGAAGACTTAAATCTCCTATGCCTCAGATCCGCAGCGTGCTCACTAATCCTCTGATTAATGGAACGACCAGTCTCCCCAATGTAGGGGGTCCCGCACGAACAAGGGATCAAATAAACACCTTTCATATCCTTAGGGTCGATGGGATCCTTCACCGATCTGAGAGACGAACGGATGGTGTTCAGGGGCCTGAAGGAAACCGGGATACTATGTCTCCTGAGAATCCTACTAATTCTATCCGTGGTCCCTTGAACATAAGGAAGAAGGACACCAGGAACACGATCTCGTGGCTCTCTTTTCACCAGAGAATTCTTGGAAGCTTTAAGGAAAGCCCTATGACCCAGGTATCTACTGTAACCATTCTCCACAAAGACATCCAGCAGATACCTGGGTCATAGGGCTTTCCTTAAAGCTTCCAAGAATTCTCTGGTGAAAAGAGAGCCAAGAGATCGTGTTCCTGGTGTCCTTCTTCCTTATGTTCAAGGGACCACGGATAGAATTAGTAGGATTCTCAGGAGACATAGTATCCCGGTTTCCTTCAGGCCCTTGAACACTATCCGTTCGTCTCTCAGATCGGTGAAGGATCCCATCGACCCTAAGGATATGAAAGGTGTTTATTTGATCCCTTGTTCGTGCGGGACCCCCTACATTGGGGAGACTGGTCGTTCCATTAATCAGAGGATTAGTGAGCACGCTGCGGATCTAAGGCATAGGAGATTTAAGTCTTCTGCTTTGGCTGAGCATGCGGAGAAAACCAGTCATCATATTTGTATTGAAGAAGCGAGTGTTATTGCTAAGATTCCGCATTTCCATCATCGTAAATTCAGGGAAGCGCTAGAGATTGAAAAGAGACCTAGTAATCTCAATAGAGATGATGGTTGGAAAGTCAGCAGGTGTTGGGTCCCTGCCCTCTCCTCCTAGTGGTTTCCGTCCTCATTGGTGTTTTACTGTTCTCCTTTTTATGTTAGCGTCATTATTTCGCCTCTCCTTATTTTATTTATGGACCTCGGTATAGCTTTTTTCTACTTATATTGCTTTTCTATTTTACTATTTAACTCGTTATTTTTATTTTATTTAACTGTTTTCATAATTCCATTCACCTATTTTTTATTTTCTTACTTTATTTGTTATTATTATTATTATTATTATTAGTAATTTTTATTTATTTTGTTTTTATTATTATTTTTATTTTATTTATTTATTTATTTATTTATTTATACCATTATTTTTCAGTTTTGTTTTAGCCCCATTTGGTTATTCAATTTAGTTTTATTTTTATTAGTTTTCATTTTTCATTCATTTAAGTAATTTATTATTAATTTTTAGTTTGAATTAATTAATTCATTAATTTAATTATTTTATTATTTATTTTCATTTATTCTTTACCTTTGGTCATTATTCCCCCTTTATTTATTATTTGGTTTCATTATTCTTAGAGCTTTAGTATTATTTTGCATTATTTTTCATTTTTTATTCACTTATTAATGTATTATTAGTTTGAATTAATTAATTCATTATTATTAATATTATTATTACTTTAATTATTTTATTATTTATTTTCATTTATTCTTTACCTTTGGTCATTATTCCCCCTTTATTTATTATTTGGTTTCATTATTCTTAGAGCTTTAGTATTATTTTGCATTACTAAGTTTTAATTTTATTAATTAATTAATTAATTTATTTGTTTTAATTTTATTTTTACTTTTGGTATGTGTTTTATTCCATTGATCCATGAGCGTTTTAACTTTTATTTCATTCTCCCTTAATTTAGTAATCTGTTGCAACTAATTTTCTTACTGTATTTTGATCCTGGTCCCTTGGTCATTTTAGCGGCTGGTCAAACTTGCCGTTGGAGGCTCTACTCGGTCTATTTAACATGCTTCGCTAGATCTGTTCTTCAACTTGTCCTGACGATGAACCACACTAGTTGGTTCGAAACACGTCGACAAATGATGTTCCATGTGATTTTCGCCGAAATCTTTCTCTAACATAATATGGATCACAGAAGCCTAAACTCCATTATAGAAATAGGATATACTGTTCTTTTTAGTGTATTGTTTTCAGGTCTGAAGGTCAAAACAATGACACGTGGAACGTTGTACAAGTTCACTCTACTGAACAATTCTATAATCAAGTCATCGTAGGAGATTTGGCATAGCTATTTATTGAAGAATCTAATATTGATCAGACTGCTGGGGCTAGAAAGAGGACTTAGAGAGATACCATATGATGCAATTTAAAAAATTGGAGATTCGAAATTATAGAGTTACAGTCGTGTCAGGATCAAGCTCCTAAAATCAAGAAAAAGTGATATGAGGAAGTATGATGGCAAGGATCTAATAAATTGGATACTACAGATGGAGCAATATTTTGATCTACATGGTGGGCAACTGTTACAAAAGGTACATATTACATCCTTATATTTATAACTGAATCAATTCCTATGGTATAAATGGCTTTGTTCTCGTAAACCACTAGTCACTTGGTGAATTTTCACGGAGGAAATGATAGCACATTACGAGGATACAAAGAGAAGCACCTTCTTTAGCTAATTGATAAATCTCAAACAAAAGGACTCAATGGCAGAGCACATTGAGGACTTCCAAAAATTGAATATAAGGGTAAATGATATTCCAGAGAAGCAAAGGATTGATGTCTTCATAAGGACTTTAAAGGATAACATTCAACATGAGGTTCATTTTCGGGAACTTGATTCATTGGAGAAGGCATTCAGGTTGGAAAGAAAAATTGAAAGCGGAATTATGGAAACAAGGAATCCTACCACTGAAAAAAATAAATATGGAATTGTTTTTGCTCCTAGCCTTCCACAACCTACAATGTTTACACCAAAACAATTGGAAGAAAAAAGAGAAAAAGGGCTTTGTTACAGTTGTGATAGAAAATACACTAAAGGTCATAAATGTGCTGAGAAGAAATTATTTTACATAGATTGTGAAGAGGACGAAGAAAAGGATCAAGAAACATCAAAAGAAGAGGATATACACCAGGAACCAACCCCAGAGAAAGAAGAAATGAATCTGACCATATCTTGTAAAGCATTGGCAAGAATTACCACTCCTCAAACTCTCAATATAGAAGGACATATCCTGAAGAAAAAGGTTCAAGAAGTGAAATATCACATCGAGAATCAATAAAAGAATCTAACCATATCTTGTAATGCATTGGCAGGAATTACCACTCCTCAAACTCTTAAGATAGAAGGACATATCAGGAAGAAAAAGGTTCAAGAAATGAAAGATCACATCGAGCACCAACAGCAAGTTCTCCAAATTTTAAAGGATAACCCACTTTGGTGCAAAATCGAATGAAACAATAAGAAGATCAACATCGAAGCGAAAGAAGTTTTGATGTAGGAAATTGGGTATTTTTACGAATACAACCATATAAACAAATATCCCTCAAATGAGCTAAGAAGGATAATAAATTATCACCAAAGTACTATGGTACTTACAAGGTGCTACAAAAGATTGGTATTATGGCATAGAAATTGGAGCTTACTGCATCTTCCTGAGTGCCCCCAGTTTTCCATGTTTCATGCTTAAAGAAGGTTATAGGGGAGAAGCTCCTAGTTTAAACAATATTGTTAGAACTTAACGAGGAAGGAAAAATCATATTGGAACCTGAAGAAGTCATGGAAACAAGAACCCAACAGCTACGAAATCGATCAACTTCAGAGTATCGTATTAAGTGGATGAACTTACCCGCTGAAGATTCCACATGGGAGGATGAGAATTTTATATAGAAGCATCCATAACTACTCAAGTGTTTAGGACAACACTTTTTGAATGAGAGGCGCATCTTATGCCCCTATACTACATGTGTAATCCCTTATTGTTATTAATGCAACCCCCTTATTATATTTTTGTTCCCATGTAGTCCCCATATTGTTATTATTGTTCTCCATAGAAGCCCATTATTGTTATTGTTGTGACTTACATTATTATTTTTATGTCGGTCGTGATTATATTATGACCCCTTAGACTCCTATATATAGAAAGGAGGTCATGTCATTTATATCATCGAAGAATTGTTCATTTTCGTAATGTAAAGCAGGTTTCCCCCTCGAGGAGGTTGATTTTTAAGTCGTTGATCTATATTTTCTATCTTTTTGTGAGCTGGTTTCATAACATGCTTAGTGTTCAACTCAAATTTATAGTCTCTAAAATCATGATTCATGTTCCTTTTGTTCTCATCATGAGTTTCATGGAATACCTTGTAAACACTTGGAAGCCTTTCTTATAACAACTTTGTACATCCTTCCTTATAACCTTCCATGTCCCCTTTTATGTCTATTTTTAAACCCTTCATAATTGCTTCTAGTTCATCTATGGTTTCTCTTTGTGAGAGAAAAATTTGTTGCATTTGGTCCCATAATTTTGATATATCATTTGCATTTATTCCTCTTCTTTTTGCGTCATATTAGAGCTTTCTTAGGGCTTAATGAGTGTAGATTTTTTATTTTTTTTTTGTTTCGGAGTAATTTTGGAACAAAATAATGATATCTATGCTTCTTTATGCCCTTTGAATAAGCTCAAACTGATTTTTCAAACAAAATTTATGAAAAGTAAAAAATACACACCTTTTAAGAGCTTTACTTTGATCTTTTTGATTTGGTTGACCTTGAAACTATTGTATCTCTATGATTTTAACCTCCTAAGGTATGAAATTTCATCCTACAATTTCTCTCTATTTCATTTTTCCAACCCCACAAACGTAGACTGAGATTGGATTCTTCAAGGTAAAGTTATTTCAAATCTCCCACGATCACCTAATTATGGACTTGTTTAGTAGATAAAACTTGTATATGATGCCACATGTCATTGTTTTAAATTTTAGTCCTTACACTTGTACCTGAAAAAATACATTCCATGAATGTTCAATTAGTTTTTATGGAGTTAAAATCCAACTAACGAAGAGAAAGTTATGACAATTTTCCATAAGACACTTGTTTGAGATTGAATTTTGGACCATATACAAACCCTAACTTCCTTGGACCATATATTGGAAAATATAGTGAACTAAGGTTTGAAATTTTAAAAATATGTTCATCAAGATTTCAACTTCATGTGGTGAAATTTTGGGATCTTAAGCTTCAAAGAAAAAATTCCATGATGACCCATTTGAAATAGAAAAACCCTAGGATGAAGAGATATGATACCAAATGTTATGTATCTTGATTAAAATAATGCAGAAACATAAGAAAAGATAGACCAATGACTTGATAATAACCTACTTTGAGGGTGAAACATCCTTTTACATCATATAAATGAATAATTCTTGGATGATCCAAATGAAAAGACCTCCTTGGTATATATAGGAGTCGAAATGGTCAAAACATAATTAGGGCCTACGTAACCATAATAATGTAAAGGAACAACAATAAAAATAGTGGGATCCTATGGTCCCCAGATGCGGGTGCAATTACTGCATGTTAAATACAATGCATGCAAATGCGACAACTGTCCAAACACTTGGACAGATCCGGCAGTCCACACAATTCGTTATCAGCTGATATGAAAGGATCAAATTGTGGAATTAAGGCTCTGGTCACAGCATTTAATGTTCATTTGGTTCGAGATCCTCAGCCAAGTGATTTAAACATGGCGTGCTCTCTGGTGTTTGCAGCTGACATTTGCAATCCGGTTTTCCTCTGCTCGTTATGATTTACGCACCCATGCGCTGCTCAGGGTGTATGGAAGCCCCTCTGGTTTCTTAACCTGGTTTATTCTGCCTGTTTCTGGTCTAGTAACTTGGTTTATTCCGCCTATGTCTAGTCTATTAATTGGGTTTATTCCCCATGTGCCTGGTTTCTTAACCTGGTTTATTCCGCCTGTGTCTGGTCTAGTAACTTGGTTTATTGTGCATGTGTCTGGTATATTAACTTGGTTTATTCTGCCTATTTCTGGTCGCCTTCCCTCCAGTTTCGGTCATCCTGTTTACCCAAGCCACCTGCGCACCCTGCAATGGCTCGACGTTGCGGCGTCCCCCAGCGTGGAAGCAATTCTGGTACTCGTGGAGTTTCTCGGCATCGCGGTGGCTCTACCCCTCAAAGCATCACTCCTTTAGCCTCTGCCTCTCCATCCTCTCCGCCCTCTGATCATTCTCGGCCCTCTCTGAATAGCTCCTTTCAAACTACCTGGTTCAGGTTCAGAAGTAGGCTCAATAGGCCTTTAATCTTAGCCACTATGACTGTAATTTTCTCGGAGGAGGAAGATGAGCTTATGAGCTCGGATGACACCTTCAGGGCTTGGTCTCAGTCTCAGGATACAAGCAATTTTCAGGGTGACATGGCTGGAGTATTTCTCAATGACAATTCCAAGCAGAATGAGGATGGCCTTCAGGAAGCCCCTCAACCCCAGTCAGCTTCACCACAAGAGCAAATTCTTGCTTGTGAACCAGCGCGCTTTTCTGGAAGCATCCTGAATCTTGTTATTTCGCCAGAAGGCAGTATGATGGGAGCTGAAGACAATGAAATGGTGACCTGGATTGGCTCCCCCAACCAGGCAAATGTGGATGCGACAGGCTCTCCTCCGCAGGATTAAAGACTTCTGGCTTGAATGCCATGACAGCAGTCCATCTTCTGATTTTTGGTACTCAAGTTATGTTTCCATGTTCCTTTCTGTGCATGTCTCCGGCTTCTTTTTGATATCAGCATGAATTGTTACAGTCTTCAGGTCAAAAGTCTAGTTTTGGATCTTTTTGTAATAGCAGCTTTAAAGGATAGTATTTTTGTAAGTGATTAGCTACCTCTGAAGCATAGATCAAGTATAGGACAGTCTAGTTTTTTGTCTCTCAAGCTCACTTCAATTCTTGCTTTTAAAACTCTCAATTATGTAAAAGGAATGAAGTTTGCTATCTGCATAAGTCTCTTTGGTGATGGGCAGGCTACGACCCCCTTAGAGGTTTAATCCTCTTTGTAAATATTTTTATCTTTTTTAATATAATAGTCTTTATCCAGAAAAAAAATTAGTGGGATCCTATGGGGCACACCAATAAATATAGGGGATACACTAGTATTATATGGACCTAACACCAAACTTAGTAATAATGTGGTTGAATACAAATAATACTGTAGTGGCGCCATTGTTTAGAAAGGTAGGTATGGCCTCAAACCACTTAGTGGAGTAGTCCACACCTACAATGATGTAGCAGTGTCCTTTGGCCAAGGTTGGGTTCCACTACATAATTCAATGCCCCATTTAGAAAAGGATCTAAAAGAAAACAAAAGGTGAAGGAGTGGAGGATGAACACATATATTATTAGTAAATATCTGACATGGATGACACTTTTGTACTGCGATAATACAATCTGTTGATGGCGTTGGACCAACCAACATTCAAGGGGTCTCCTCAATATTAAGTCCCAATTAGACCTCACACCATTTGGAGTAGGTGCCCCATCTGGAATACGACATGGTTGCCAAAGAAGTGGGTTTTAATGATGTGCCTTCGCTGCAATAACACAGAGTGGCATATTTGAGACTTTGGTGAACTAGTGTGTGACTCTGTTGGGGGTCAAGTGTAATGCATGAAGTTTCAAACATGATGAAGGGAAATTGAGTGAGACCCTTAGAAGCTTGTAATAGTATGCATCTTGAAAGGAACACACAAGCATAAAAGACATCATGAGTTAGCCTGCAAAATTGTTCACAAGTTAACAATGACAGAAATAAACAACAACACACATTCAACAAGATTCATACTAATGCACAAAACATAGTTCATAATCTTTAGTGTAAGTGAAATAAAATATATTGAAAACATAACAAGAATAGTCCTACTATATTCACAACATATGCATGAAAACGTGTCGACTTTGAGATTTTATTAAAGTGAAAGTTCCAAGCATACATATACCATTGACTTACCACTAGTCCCAATAGTGGAACATGAAGTCTACACCTACTCCTCCAAACAAAGATACTCCCTCTATGCTATACAGAAGCCAAGTCTCTCAAAAAAAACCCCAATCTCTTGATCCTAAGCTAAAACCCTAGCCAAAAGCTTGGATCCCAAAATCCCTTTAAACGAGTTATGAGGACATATTTATAAAATAAAGGGTGATTGTTCATATCCATTTTGTGACTCTTGGAATTCTCTCATGAATCTTCAAATTCCTTGGAAAATGACTCTTCACATTCCATGATTGACACTTGGAATTCACCTTATAAATTAATTACAAAATAATATTATAGAGTACTCCAACCCATACATGACAAAAATTGGTAGAGACAACTAGACAACCTAATAAGAAAAATAAATCAATCTTGAGTTTGGGGAAACTCCAACTCAACAACTTCGAATTGTAGGTTCTCAGTCACATGATAGTTCCAAGCTTTGTACTGTGCTAAGACTTCCCAAAACTATGTGATTGGGTTGAGCCGAAAGCGAACTTTGCCCTCCATGGCATTCCAATAGACTCATTTGGAACCTATCCGAGTTTCCTTCTTTAGTAGGAAAAACCTGGTATTTATCTAGAAGGGGCCACCAATGTTCTTATGCATGTTCTTCTTGTTCACGTCAAGATCTTCCTTGGTAGTGATCTGTCTGAATCGATCCAAGTATTATTCAACCACCTGCCTAACCTAAGTCTTGCATTTGGCTTCAGTGGGTGATCCAAATGATGCGATATTGTGTGATTTCACCATGAAATACACGTTGTTGTACAATCATGCATATGAGGCTTGAATGTTGGCAATGAATGAAGCAAGTTGTTTGTTACTCTGAATGATCATTCACACTTGTGCTTTCTCCAACTTTTCCTGTTGTTTTTCTTTCTTCGCCAATTCAGAAAGTGCCCCTTTGTATTGCATTGAAAAATCATGCATGATAGTGATGGATGTATGGGAATCCTTGAGGAATTTAACATTATAATTACACTTCTGTTGCATGTTATGCAAGCGAGAAACTACTTTATGAATGGTGACTAGCTCCTTATAAAGGCTCTGCATGGTTTCTCCCAATGCCGATACTTCACCAAGTATGGTTGCCTTAACTTCTTCTAGGTATACTTGAGAAGGAGCTACGTTTTGGACCTCTACTCAGACTTGTTCAACTTCTTTCCTCGCATTGTATAAGTTATTTTCCAACTGTTTGTTCTCAGCCATTAAATACTCTATATTTGACTTCATAGCACCTACAAAGGCCAGGTTGGCTACAGTAATGGAATTTGGATTCCTGTTGGTGTCAGTCACAATCACCCTTTCTCTGATGAATAAAGGAGATGTGATATTGTCCATAAATTGTTTCTTCCTTTCTTGTACAATCTTCTTCGGAAGATAATCGTAAGTTAGATTGTACATGTCCATGACTGAACCCTCATTAAGAGGAACAATTTCCTCTTCCTCACTTGGAGATTTATCTACTAGTGAAGGATGGGGAGACTAAATCGTGACCTAATGAGTGCTCAACATCATATCAAAATCTTGGTTCATCAAATTTAGTTCCACTTCCATGTCTTGAATCAAAATCAACCCCTCAATTTCCTGAGTCAACTCCTTGTCCTGCAATAGTTTTCTCACCCTTCCTGGTATCCAGTTTTTTTCTTGTTCCTCGGCTTGTTTCTATGCTTCTTCTTCTTCTTCTATTCTTCGCTTTCCTTCTTCCAATCTCCTCTTTTGTTGTTCTTCCCTCTGATTCGTCTCTTCCTCTTGCTTCCTTTTCTTCCTCCTCTTCTCTGTCGTTATGGACGCTTTCAAGATGATTGGATTTTCTTTCATCTTGCAGCTCTCCTCTTCCACTAGACAATGCACAAATTTCCTCTTACCCTTTTCATGCACCGTGTTGTGGATTTTTATTGGTATTGTCTCTGGAGTGACGTCCTTTTGCAGAGTAACTTGTAATGTTCCAACAATTTTGACTCGTTCATGAGACTTGGAGCCATCATAACAACTCTTCATCTCTTCCTTCTTAGTTCTATGAAAGGTCCTCCTTGGCCATAGAAAATGAATCCTTGCAAAGTGGTATTTACAAAATTTCCTATTATTATACAGATTGAAGTCCAAATGATTCAATGTGAACTTTTCTATCTCCTTTCCTTCAGTGTTTGCAAGTTTTAGATTCTTTATTTCGTACAATCCAATCTGCATAGAAAGAGCATGACACAGTGCTTTCTACTTCATTTGTAGAATCGCTGATAACCCTGTGGAAAGGTGGTAAAAAAATTCTTGCATGACTAAGTTATCAGTGGCATAAATCGGTAGAATATGTTGATAATTATATCACTTTGTGGAGAGTGCCATCCAGTGAGGAAAACCAATCTACTATTTCTAACACTGCTTCAATTCCTAAACGTCTTTCTTTAAGTTTCGTATTGAGCAAGTGGGTAGTATTCGGAAAGTGGGAAAGGGTATCTCATGCGGACAAAATGATGTAAATGGTATTCTACAATTTCACAAAATTAACCATAGCGGTCGACACATAGCATGGGAAAACTACTTTTCTAGTGCGCTCTTGACCTGATATTTGTGGTGCAAGAATCTGCCCAAGATTGCACGACAATCGTTTGGTTGGATGGGTCAAATCGGCGGTGGAGATCATCTGGGTTAGTTGGTGAGTGGACGACGTGATATCAGTTGGATCGAGTGGGATAGATCAATGGTTGAGATTTCGCTATTTGAAATTCTTCCAGGGTATACACAACCGCCAGTTGCAAATGGTTGACACGCGGTTGCATGACCGTTAGCTCTACGGAGGATTATCCCTAACCACCGAGATTGTACCGCCTCATATGAACATTGAAACAGTTATGTTAATGGCTACCTCCAATGGTCCGGCTTGGTGGAGTGGACAAAAAGGCGGATATGCTAATTTAACTGGAGTTAGGTGCAGTTCACCAAATTTGGTGGAGTATCCCTAGGGGATATGGACTAAATGCAGTCCAGGAGCAGTTTTCGACCAAGAGAGAGAGTGAAAACAAGAGGCTAGCTACGCTAATTGGAGCTTGCTGAAGCCAATGGAATAGTCTAGAGAAGCTGAGGAACTCATCTTCATAGAGATTTTCATCTAGGGATATTTTGGAGCTCAGGGCCACCAAAGGTTGGAGGTAGTTGTAGCAGCTATCAGTATTTGTTCTCAGCAAGCCAATAGTCATTCCTTTCATTTCAAGCCTAGTGCCACCCATGGAGGAAGGCCTAGTTTGGAGATGAGGTGCTCATTTTGAGAAAATGATCAGTTTATTATTGGTGTTTGATATCTGTTGGAGATAGTAGAAGAGGTTTCAGTGGCAGTTAAATAATTCTGAAGGAGTTAGTGTCATTAAGAAGCTCAGGGTAGCTCAGAGCACTGATTGAAGGAATTAAGTCTAAAGGAGCTTAGATCTGTTTTCAGAGTGATGACAACCATGACAGGGACATAGATTGTATTCTAATACCATTGGTTCATTTCAGTAACCCTTGGAGTTAAGTGTGGAACTTCTAAAAGAAACTTTATCATAATCCCTAAGAGCCAAGTCAAGATGACAAAAGCTCAAGGAGACATAGCCCACGATATTCGGGTGAAATCCAAATTAAATTTGTTGTTATGTGTTGATGTTTATTTGCTGAATTATATGGCTCTTATATGTGTTTAATATCAGTAGAAAAAAATGGACTTAAAACACTTAAAAAGTAAAAAACAAACAACATACACCTGTCTCAAGTATTTTATTCCGCAATTGTCATACAAAATCTAGATCATTTATTTGTCAACCATTGAGTGGGCAGTTCTTGTAAGTATAACAAGTTGTTAAACCTCCATTTCAGATCAGATGGTATCAGAGCAGGTTGCTTGATTGACAGAGCATGGTTTCTTGATTGACAGAGCAATAGGTTGCTTGTTTGACTTGAAAGGTGTTTAAACAGTACAAGGAATTTGACTGTTTGACTGTTTGCAAACTAACTGTTGTTTGAGTGAATGAAGGTGAAGGGAAAGCTACTGATAGCTAAGTCCAGGGGAGGAGAAAAAGGAAGAATGGATGAAGGCATTCTCCTTACCCAAAGGACCTGAAGGCAACGCTTAAAGCACAAGAGGGTTTATTTGCAAAAGGCTGCTTGAATAAGAGTTTGGCTCTACAACCATTAGTTCAGAAGTTTTGTCAATAGATTTTGAAAATATTTGTGAATTTTGTTGAAGTTATTTTGTTCATTTCTATAATGACAACTTCTATAAGTGATTTTTTCAAAATCCTCGTCCTTCACAAGCTTCTTTGATGAAGACATGAAGCGAGACTTGTTCATCATGATGAATCTGGTGAAACAAAAGTACGAAGATGAAAGGAAGAGCACCAAACTTCGAGAGTAGATGAATTCCATGAAGGAAGAGAAGGAGTTGCTTTTTGACAAATTGCAGGAAATGGAGAGAGAAATTCATATTACAAATACGAACCTAGAAAGGATGCATGAGTTGGAGACAGAGCTCCTTGTTGCCAAAGAAGCCTTAGTCAAGCATCAGTTTGAAGAAGAGGTAAACAATCCGAGTTTGTCTTCAATTTCCTCTAAGAATGTTTATGTTGGCTATTTTGAGAAACATACAAGAGGCATAGGGTCCAAGTTGATGTAAAAAATGGGTTATGAAGGAAAAGGATTGGGTAAACATGCACAAGGAATTTTTGAGCCAATAATGGTTGAGGAAAGACCTAAGTATTTGGGTCTTCGCTATGGACAATCTTGTGGAAAAAGTTCCAAAGCAGCCATGAAGGCAATTGAAACAGTTCCTAGAAGGAGTTTCATTTAAGGTTATCTACCTCAAGTTGGTAATGATTGTATTCATGGGGAATGAAATTGTTTGAAACATACTTTGCAAGAAGAAGGTGTTCATAAGCATGAACTCTAACAAGAGAGTTGTGAAAGCTGTAAAATCATTGAAGAAATTGATGGTGTTCTGAAGGGAGCCAATTCCTCATTCAATTCACCTTCTCATGGAGGCAACAAAGGTGAAAGAGAAAGGTATAAATCTGATTTCAGTCACACTTCTTTTGATCATGTTAAGCATGGTAAATTTCCACATAAGAATTGGAAAAAAATTGCATGTTCATTTTGCGGTTTGGTTAACCATAGTGTTTCTAGATGTTGGAAAAAATGGCCACATATAGGAAACTTTTGAAGAAAAGGAGGAAAGAAGCCAAAGGTCCATTGGACAAGGAAAATTATGATGTAAAGAGGATGAACATGTGTTGGACTTCTTTCCATAAGCAAGGACATATTGCTGAAAAGTGTTGTAATTTGAATCCAATAATGCTTCCACGAAATTTGAATAAGATGGTCTTGAAGCCCCGAAAATTGGGTTTACAACAAGGGGGATACCCACCCGGTCCGGACATTGGTTAGTAGCTCCTTTTCCATTTGGTATGGTGGGTCCGACTGGGGATATGGGACCAGTTTCCAAATTTATGTGCGTGTGTGTTGAGAATTGATATTTCCTTTCTAATAATTTCTAAGTAAAATGCTTTTATTCTAAATCTAATGTAATCGTATTCTAATGAACATAAATATCTAATTCTAAAACTAACCTAGGATTTAATATTTCAGTTATGAGATCTAAAATAATTTCAAATGGAAATTGGTAATAAAGATCATTCAACTGCTATGAGAAAAGAATTCATTAAAGATAAACCATTTCGTATAAAAAGTTAGACGAAACAATTGTGAAAAACATATCACATAATAAGTCACTCATATATTAAGAATAAATAAATAGCTATCACCGTACATAAGTGCCAAACAATAACTCAAGAATTCAAGCATTCATATTTAAATAACTGAACATGAATATCACCTTAACACATAAGCAGGAATAGTTAAGAGATAAAAGTACCATGTATAACTAGTTCTACTCATGAGCTTTAGCAATAATGATTTATCTGTTCTTAATCCAACATCTACTAAGAGTACAAAATTGCAACATCAGTAGTAGATATTAAACACATATATCAATAAATCATGTTCCATTCATTCATCAAAACCTCCTCGGAGGGTGCAAAAGTGCATGCTCAGAGGACAAGTTTTTGACAAATTTCAGGACCCTTCTCTAAATGCATGAAAAGGGTTTAAATAATACTAGCTAAATCTAAAAATTATTTATTATAAAAATGTAGGATGTGGTTTAAATTACCATCCTCATTTCAGGAAAAGATAAAGCAAAATTAAAACTAAAACTGAATTTAACACTAAAACTGGCAACTAACTGTCTATCTATCTGTTCCTTGAAGTTGCAAGCGTTCATCATTTACTTGAGGAGAGTTGGCTGCCTGACTTCCGACTTTAGCTGTCCCACAAAAACGAAATCGGCAAGCACTGGCGCCATCTTCTCGGCAAAATTAATGATACATTTGAGAGTTATGCACTACTTATGTGGTTTTACCAAGTACGTCTAGTAAGAATCACAATTCCACTTGGTTAACCTTTTGATGGACTTTGTTCTTTCTTGAGCCTTTTGTCGCCATCTTGTCTGTAGATGTTGTACATTTGGTAGAAATTTACATACCACTTGAGGATATCCCTGATAAATACCACTGGTTTTAGAGTTCAAGTTTTGCCTTTCGCCTTTAGCATTTTTCCTACAAATTTCCAGCTTACAGGCAACTGAGTGATTAGAGGTTTTCCTTCTCGATGGGTTTTTATCAGCTAGGTGCTAATCACGCATCGGAAACTGCCTCCGTTTCTCGATCCGAGCTTCCTTGGTGTGATTTTCGCCTCTTGCGCGCTTTTTGTTAGAGGATATAAACTTTAAATTTTGTGGAAAGAACGAATCCATGAGTTCTTGGTTCTGAGTTTTAACTTATCTATTTGTGATATCAGTATTATGCAGTACCCATTTGACCATGTATGTGTATGGAAGAATCTTGGGCCTCGCCATTGTCCGGTGCAAGAATAAACATGCTAATTCTGTAATCGATGCCTCAGATGACCCATCTGAAACTGCAGTTGCTATAGCCTCCATTACTCTAGGATTTTATTCCTCGAGTAGGCTATGCATGCTTTCCCAAGTAGTAACACCAGCATCTCTGTTACAGGTGGTGTCTGTGTACAAGGGCGTCATTTCTTTATCCTCAGAACTCGGAGCATTACCCTTCTTTCCCATAATATTCCGAATACTACTATGTATACTTCTCTACTCTTTGCTCCTATAGTTTACAAATGAGGTAAAAATAATGATAATAAAAAGGTGACGGGAAAGCTTTAAATGCCAAAAACTTAAAAAATATATCAGCTTACGTAAAATGGCTCTTCGATCAGGTCAAAACCATATTTCATTAAAGATTACCAACTAACTTATTAATTAACATTAACGCGCATAACTCGGCCTCGGTTTATGGAAAAACTTTTTAGAATGACAAGCCCTAAAGATCTGCGATAAGGCAATTTTGCGATTTGCTTCACAATATCGTAGATCGCAATATAACTACTTCGTTGCATGCCGCAATCATTCATTAATGTGTTTTCTACAAAGTGCGATTTGCGAGACGAGCCATCGCATATCAGCGGTTTGAGGCATTTCACCTTAAGTGATATTTGAGGCATGTGATGCGATGAATGTCTTTTAGTGCATGATTTCGCATCGCGATTCCGCAATCTTAGAATTCCGCTTGTAGGAAAGCATCCATTACCTTTTTACGATGCGATGCTCTTTATTTTGAGAGTGGTTTTATTCGAACTTTATAATATAACTTAAGTCTTTTTAGATTTTTCGGATATTCTCCTAAGTTTATGATAGTAAGTTTTATTCAATAAGGGAATGCAAGCACTAATTTATTTTCTAAAATTTTTGAATAAGGGTCCCCACTTATTTAGTATTAGTAATAAAAATAAATAAGAAGGGGGGTTGTTGCTGGCCACAACAATTGGTGATTCACTTGGAAGAACCAGTTATGTCTGATTTTCTTTTGAATTTTCAAAACTTCCAAAACAGAAAGCTTTTCTAGAAAATCAAACTTTATTATGGAAGGATAAAGTACACCATGCTTTCAGCTGTCAATGATAGTTTGTTTCTTCTATGTTAACTTTGGTTATCTAATTCCTATAGCTAGTCATTGTATCTACATCAGTCACTACTTAGTTTATAAAGATAAAAACAAAGGCTTCTCTGTAAATCAGTTTTAAATATGCTCATTTGTCGTAGGTAGATCCTCTGCTGCCAGCAGGCATTTATAGCCTCGACAGGGTTTCCTGTTACCTAGTAATGATCTTGTATCCTACTTGGAGAAATATATGATTTTCAAAGGGAAATCCATATCCACACTTATTGCTTTTTTTTTCTTTTAATCCTTAAAGAACAATGCCTTGGTTTGGTAGCCAAATTATGACAGTGCTACTCATTAGATTTATAACTTTGCTGAAAAAGCTGGCTCGTGATGAGACCCCTTGTCTTTTGATTGCAACAATCTCGAGTCATTTCCACGTTGTGGTATGCAGTTTTGGCAAAGTCAGCAAGCTATAATATCTATGATCATGATAAGTCGGCTTCTGATGAGACCTCTTATTCTCTAAGTCAAAGTATATAGCTGGATTATTCCTTGAAGCTCGTAATTCCCTAGGTGGGGAGGAAGGCATTGTTTCCTTAATAATAGCTCTGGATGACAATGGTAGAGTTTTTGGAAAGAGCTTTTCTACAGAAAATCTTCGTTTTGTTATTGATACCTTTCATTTGACTGACATAAAACAAATTCCCACTAAAGGTCGCTTTTTATCAAAATTTACAAGGTTGAAACTAGTATCATTTTTAGACTTATAGCCTTTAACTGTATCTTTCAATAATAATGACCAATTTTCTAAATCAGTTCTATTTATAGAAGCCAAAAAGCAAAATCTAAAAGAAATACTTGTCTTTTCCGTGAATTCCAAATGTAACCTTTCACAACTAGTTTTATTATCAAAATAAAGGAAAAAACTAATTTACAAAAATGGAAGAATGATCTCCTATGGAAAGTACTTTTTGAGGATCTACCCATTAATAGGTAACGATTCTCTTTTTCCTATTAAATCTTGTAACATAAAAGTAGGTGGACCTATGATTTCTACAATTTGGAAAAGGCCAAGCCACATTCATTGGAATTTCGTATGTTTGCCCTTTTCCTCATGAGCCCTATCCCATTTTAAAATTATATCTCCAATCTGAAATTCCTTTCTGGATATCATGATTGAATCAAAAGAATCTTTTACTAATGCTTGGTGATGAGCATGAGTTATTTTAGCCTGTTCTCGTTGCTCTTCTAGCTTAAGGATTTGCAGCTACCTTAGTTGTAAGGAAGAAGTTGGTATTTCATCAATATATTGAGCTAGGGCCAAAGAGGGAATTGCTAGATGAGTTGGAAGGACCACTTCTTTCCCATAAACTAAATTAAACAGAGAAGTGCCAATGGAGGCTTTCTGCGTTATTCGGTCTGCCCATAGAGCATATATTAAGGATTTGTGCCAATTCTTATGAGTTTGATCAATGGTTCGCTTAATGATTATGATTAAGTTTTATTCATTGATTCAGCTAATCCATTCCCCTGTGGGTAATAATTGGCAGAGTATTTAAGTTTAAAACCTCTTTTGAGTGCAAATTCAGTGATAGCATTGCCAAAAAAATACGATGCATTATAAAACATTAAAGCAGAGGGTAAACCAAACCTGGTGATTATGAACGGATCTATGAAATCAATGATGTGTTCGGCATTAGCTGCCTTGAGAGGAACTGCTTCTACCCATTTAGTAAAATAATCTGTAGTTGTAAGGATATACCTATGCTATTTAGAAGAGTGAGGAACGATCTCACCTATTATATCTAATCCACATTGATCAAACGATTTCTCAATATTGACTGGTTGCAAAGGCAACGATGGTTTCTTTTGTCTCCTAGCAGCAGTTTGACAAACTTGAAATTTCCTTACGTAGCTATGTGTGTCTTGGAATAGTGTAGGCCAATAATATCCAGAACGCAGGATTTTATGTGTTGTAGCATCTCCAACATAATGTCCACTTGCTGGTCCATCGTGGAGTTCCCGCAACACCTTTTCAGCTTTAGATTTCTCAAGACATCTAAGGAGAACATAATCATAATTCATCTGAAAAAGTATAACATTCACAAGTTGATATTGCTTAGCCTTCAACCTTAGTGCTCTTTTCTTTGTATAATCGAGGTTTGAAGGAGCATATCCATTCTTTAGATAAAATATGATATCAGTGTATAATGATTCAACAACTTTTAGTCTTACCTCAGACATTTTTATTTCTGCAGATGGTATTTTGGAAATAAGCGATGCTCCAGCCAGCATTTTGCAAAAGCCTTGACCTTTTACAATATTTGCTCGTTTACTTTCAACGTCGTATTCTTGTAAGGCAGTAACCTAGTTGGCTCTTTTCTCACCCACGTCTTTCTGTACTAAGAGATTTCTTACCGTTGGAAACGATACTATGATTTTTGTATGGGTTTTAAGCAGAAAGGGTCTGAAATGTCTGATCGCTTTAAAAATAGCATAAGCTTGTCTTTCGACGTCTGAGTAATTTAATTTAGCCCCTTGTAGATTTGAACTGAAAAAGGCAATTGGGGCTTCTGCCTTGTCTTGATTTGCTTGAGTGAGTATCGCAACATATGATTTATCAGAGGCAAATGTATACAAAGTGAAAGGATCGGAAAAATTTGGAGTTGATAAAGATGGGGCGTTTATAATTGCTTGTTTAACTAGATTGAATGCTTCATATTTGTCTTGGCCCCATTTGAGGATTGAATTTTCTTTAATCATTGCTTGTAAGGGAGATACAATCTTTGAAAAATCTGGAACAAATCTCCTTACAAAATTAATCTGGCCAAGGAAGATTGCATAGCTTTCTTGTTGTGGGGCAAGGGTATTTCAGAAATCTCCTTGATTCTATCAGGATCAATATGGATTCCAGATTTTGACACTATAAATCCAAGAAGTTTTCCTTCACTTAATGCAAAAAAGGACTTCTTTGGGTTAAGTGAAATTCCATACCTTAGGCAACGTTGGAAGATCTATTTTAAGTCACTGAGATGATTACCTCATTTTTTAGAATATACAGTTATATCATCCAAGTAGATTACTACTGATTTGTTTACCAATCCTTTAAATGTGATGTCCATGGCCCTTTGAAATGTGGCACCACCGTTGATCAGACCGAAAGGCAGCTTTTGATATGCATAAGTACCCCATTTGGTTTTGAACGTGGTCTTTAATTGATCGTCGGGATGGACCAAAACTTGATTGTAGCCGGAGAAACCATCCAAGAAGGACATTAATTCTAATCCTCCAACTGCCTGTAATATTTGCTCCATGGGAGGCAAAGAAAAATTATCCTTTTGGTAGGCTTTGTTAAGATTTCTAAAGTCAATGCAGATTCTAATGTCTCGAATGGGACAATTGATTTTGGCTTTCAATAACTTATTGAGCTTAGATTTAATCTGGTTTTGTAGATTAGGATGGATCTTTCTTAGCTTTTGCTGGACATGATTTTCATCGTTTATCATTGGGATAGTATGATGAATGATAGAAGTGTCGTAAGTCTTAAGTTTGTCGTAGTTCCAGGAAAAGACACTTTTGTATCAGGAGACGAACATACGCTAATCTTTCTTCAAGGGCTAGGCCAAGACCTAGGTTGATATTCTGCGGCTTGGTATCAGTTCCTAGATTTACTAATTCATAGTTCACAGTTGAACTTTGAAGTTTTGAATTGGTAGATCCTTTGAATCGATCTTTCAAATCATATAGGTCTTCCAATTTGACTACTGACTTTGGCATAACATTATTAGTGCTATCTTGTTGCAATTGTTTGTCATGTTGGTCTTCATCTATTATCTGATTGGTGTAAGATCCCTCTGATGTGAGGAAGCTTACAATATCAGGATCATCATTGAAAATTCTCTAATTGGTAATGTTATTAGGAATCGAAGGTCTAAAGATTAATTCGATTGAAAATCTATCAGGGCTATAGTCTTCTGAGGGGATGAGCTTGGAAGCTACGTTTGCCAAGAGGTCAGCACTAGCATTCTGGAGTCTGGGAATTGATGAAATATTGAATGCTATAAAATGTTCAGTCAGATCTTGTATTAAAGATTGATAATGCTTTAAATGATCTCATAGACAATGTATAGTATTTCATACCTATCTGATAACAATTTCAGAATCTCTGAAGACTTGTAGATATTTAGTATTTAATCCGATTGCTTTGTATAATCTTTGTACCAAGGCTTCGTACTCTGTAGTATTATCTGTACATTCGGACTTGAGTCTACAAGTTAGCATAGTTTTGTTTCTCTCTGGACTGATTAATACGCATCCTGCTCCGGCTCCATCGTTAGCCCTAGAATCGTAAAAAAAAAAATTTCCAAAATAAAGATTTATTTACAAGGCTATCTATAAAATTAATACCTTTAGAACTATCTATTTGAGAAAAATATTCTACTTGAGATAAAACAAAAGGTTCTAAGTAAGGTGAAGTATGAGCATTAAAATTTCCTAAGAAATAGTCAACAGAATAGTTGCCAATTATATTGTTGCTGTTTGCTACAGGTTCATTTTCTCCTTCCAATTCTTTTACTATTTATTTCTGATGTCTTTCTCGCTCAACCTTTATATGATTTGGTTTACCATTGTAAGGGAGCCACATATGTGACCAATCAGTTGGAAAGTATCCATGAATTTTTTCAGACCAATCTCTGCTAAGAATTAAGCCATAAAATTCTGGAATATCTGCAACTAAAATGTCGATAACTTGACATACCTTTGGATTAGATGACAACCTTATGGTAACCTGATTTAGTTCACCAATCACTTCAACCTGCGACCGGACCAGCTGAACTATGCGTACAACAAATTTCTGAGGTTCAATGTTCAACTTTGCATATATTGATATTAGATGAAGCTCCTGAATCCAATAAACAATTATGCAAATTTTTGTTGAAAACTTCATAAGTAAGAAGAAATGGGGAAGTATGAGATCTTGACCTTCCTCCAATTAGAACGATATCATTTGGATCAACTTTATTAGTCACATAAGTTGGAGGTCTTCCCATCTCCTGGGAAGCTTGCGAGATTACAGGAGTGGGCATAAGTGCAACTGGGACTGCATGTAACTCTTTCAAAAGTATCTTTTGCTGATGTTTTAACTTGCTCAATTCATAAAAAGTAATGTTAGCCCTGATCCTCTTCCTGTCTTATATGATATTATACTCCATCTCATCAGAAACAATGAATGCTTTACATGGAGTTAGTGAATCTGTTTGGAATGGGCTTGTTTGAGTCGCTTTGGGTGACGTTTTCTTAGATACGACTTTATCCTTAGTCATTGAGCTTGTGCTCTTTGGCTTAGGAGTAGGTTGAGGGGGATTGAGTTGATTTCTACTTCTACTACTGATTGGCGATGCCTCTTGATCCTCTACATCTGGGAGGATGAAATCCCACATACCCTATACTTCTACAAATTCTTCTTCATCGGTAGGCTCTTCGTTAGCAATTTCCTCTTCTTCTTCTTCTGATTCAGCATGTGTAATAGCATTAGGAGGTTTTGAATCAGTTGAAGGATTTCTTCTATAAGGCTTGTAAGGCTTTTTAGAAGAAGTCTCTGCTACTTGTTTTTTAATGTCAACCATTTCGTTAGACATGGTTTTCAAAACTTTTTGCAATCCTTCTAAATCGAATGGGTCTTTTGATTGTTTTTTCTTTGGATCTTCTTTAAAAGTAACCTTCTTATATTTTTGTTCTTCAATGGCGTTTTTCTTTTCTAAGGCTATGATACATTTCTCTACCGCTATTGCTTCCTTCATATTGTTATCCAAAGTTGTTTTGTTAGCCCTATCAATGAAGATTGCTATGATTGATGGTAGAGCAAATATATACCATTCACTTCGAACTTCTTCGCTAGGCTAGGAAGTAGTAGGAATTTTTCTCAACAGTTTATTGAAACGTGAATTGAAATCTCTGATAGGTTCCTTTGACTCAGCCCTAAGGTTAGACAGGTCATTGATCAGTGTCGCAGTAGACCTATCATCACCGAACTTAGTCAAGAATTGTTCTTGGAAAATATCCCAACTAGTAATAGATCCGGATGGTAATGAGAAACACCATGATCTGGATGCTCCTTACAAAGTGTAAGGAAAGATTCGAACGACAATGTCTTCATTAGTAACCCCATTGAGATTTATAGATAACATAAAGTTGTTTATATGTTCTTCTACTAGCATGCCTGCTTCAGGATTGAATTTAGGTAGCCATTTTTCAGGATGGGCCGGTATTTGACTCAAGGGCGCAGGCATTAAGACTGCCCCTAGGTTATTCCATGGAGATTGGGCGGTTGGGAAGATAAGGATATTACAGTTCCAGATGATTGTGAAGGAGATGTGGAAGTTCCAGTGGATTGGTGGACAATAATCTTAAGTGGATGGGTGGATGGTTGACTTCGCGGTGGAGAGGTCGAGATGGATGATAATGACGAAAGAGTCTCACTATCAGACCCTTTAGGTGATTTCCTTGCTCTCTTCCTTGTAGGTAGAGGTAACTCAATTGGTTCAATACCAAACTTTTCACTCTTTAATCTGGTAAGAGGATGAGTAGGGTTATATTGCGAAGTCACACTACCTTGAGATTTTTCAGATCTTTGGGGTGATATAGAAAGTCACTAAAGTTTATGGATCAAAGATTCGACTTCAGGAGGTTCAATACTAGATTTCTCTGAAATGTGCGGGTTTGTGGCAATGGTTGTTGTTTTATTGACTTCTTGCTCAAGATTTAAAGATTCTAAATGCGATGGAGCAGTCGCGTGAGATGGTGAGGGTGATTTACTCTCCGAATAGTATTTAGATTTATATTTACTTGCCATTCATAGTTCAGGGCCCTCCTTCTAGCACCAAATATGTTGAAGCCCCAAAAATCGGGTCTACAACAAAGGGGATACCCACCTGGTCCAAACCTTGGTTAGAAGCTCCTTTTCCGTTTGGTATGGTGGGTCCGACTGGGGATATGGTACCAGTTTCCCAATTTATGTGTGTGTGTTGAGAATTGATATTTACTTTCTAATAATTTCTAAGTAAAATGATTTTATTCTAAATCTAATGTAATCATATTCTACTGAAGATAAACATATAATTCTAAAACTATCCCAGGATTTAATCTTTCAGTTATGCGATCTAAAATAATTTCAAATGGAAATTGGTAATAAAGATCATTCAACTTCTATGAGAAAAGAATTCAGTAAAGATAAACCATTTCGTATAAAAAGTTAGACGAAACAATTGTGAAAAACATATCGCATAATAAGTCACTCATATATTAAGCATAAATAAATAGCTATCACTGTAAAGAAGTGCCAAATGATAACTCAAGCACTCAAGCATTCATATATAAATAACTGAACATGAATATCACCTTAACACATAAGTAGAAATAGTTAAGAGATAAAAGTAACATTTATAGCTAGTTCTACTCATGAGCTTCAGCAATAATGATTTATCTGTTCTTAATCCAACATCTACTAAGAGTACAAAAGTGCAACATCAGTAGTAGATATTAAACACAGCTATCAATAAATCCTATTCCATTCATTCATCAAAACCTCCTCGGAGGGTGCAAAAGTGCATGTTCTGAGGACAATTTTTTGACAAATTTCAGGACCCTTCTCTAAATGCATGATAAGGGTTTGAATACTACTAGCTAAATCTAAAAATAATTTATTACAAAAATGTAGGATGCAGTTTAAATGACCATCCTCATTTCAGGCAAAAATAAAGCAAACTTAAAACTAAAACTGAATTTAACACTAAAACTGGCAACTAACTATCTATGTATCTATTCCTTGTAGTTGCAAGCGTTCAGCATTTTCTTGAGGAGAGTTGGCTGGCTGACATCTGACTTTAGCTTTCAGGCGAAAATGGAATCGACAAGCGCTGGCACCATCTTCTCGGCAGAGTTAATGATACATTTGAGAGTCATGCACTGGCTGTCTGGTTTTACCAAGTACGTCCAGTAGGAATCCAAATTCAACTTGGTTAACCATTTGATAGACTTCATTCTTTATTGAACCTTTTGTCTCCAACTTGTCCGTAGATATTCTACATTTGGTAGAAATTTACATACCACTTGAGGATATCCATGATAAATACCACTGGTTTTAGAGTTCAAGTTTTTCCTTCGGCCTTTAGCACCTTTTCCTACAAATTTCCGGGCTTACAGGTGACTGAGTGATTAGAGGCTTTCCTTCTCGAGGGGTTCTGCTCAGCTAGGCGCTAATCACACATCTGGAACTACCTCTGTTTCTTGATCTGGGCTTCCTTGGTGCGATTTTCGCCTCTTGTGCGCTTTTTGTTAGAGGATATAAACTTTAAAATTTGGGTAAAGAACGACTCCATGAGTTCTTGGTTATGAGTTTTACTTCTTATTTGTGATATCAGTATTATCCAGTACCCATTTGACCATGTCTGTCTATGGAAGAATCTTGGGCCTCACCACTATCCAGTGCAAGAACGAACATGCTAATTCTGTAATCGACGCCTCAGAAAACCCGCATCAAACTGCAGTAGTTGTAACCTCCATTACTCTGCGATTTTCTTCCTCTAATAGGCTATGCATGCTTTCCCGAGTAGTAACACCAACATCTCTGTTACAGGTGGTGTCGGTGTACAAGGGCGTCATTTCTTTATCCTCAGAAATTGGAGCTTTACCCTTCATTCCCATAATATTCTGAACACTGCTATGTATACTTCTCTGCTCTTTGCTCCTACAGTTTACAAATGAGGTAAGAGTAATGATAAGAAAAAGGTGACGGGAAAGCTTTAAATGCCAAAAACATAAAAAATATATCACCTTACGTGAAATGGCTCTTTGATCAGGTCAAAACCATATTTCATTAATGATTACCAACTAACTTATTAATTAACATTAACACGCATAACTGGGCCTCGTTTTATGGAAAAACCTTTTCGAACGACGAGCCCTGAAGATCTACGATAAGGCAATTTTGCGATTTGCTTCGCAATATCACAGATCACAATATCGCTACTTCGTTGCATGTGGCAATCATTCATTAATGTGTCTTCTGCGAAATGAGATTTTGTGAGATGCGCCATTGCATATCGGCAGTTTGAGGCATTTCACTTTAAGTGATATTTGAGGTATGCGATGCGATGAATGTCTTTTAGTGCGTGATTTTGCATCACGATTTCACAATCTTAGAATTCCGCTTGTAGGAAAGCATCCATTACCTTTTTGCAATGCGACGCTCTTTATTGAGAGAGTGGTTTTATTTGAGCTTTATCATAAAACTTAAGTCTTTTTAGATTTTTTGGATATTCTCCTAAGTTTATGATAGCAAGTTTTATTTAGAAAGGGAATGCAAGCAATAATTTATTTTCTAAAATTTTTGAATAAGGTTCCCCACTTATTTAGTATTAGTAATAAAACTAAATAAGAAGGGGGGTTGTTGCTGGCCACAACAGGTGGAAAAAGAGAATGGCAAGAATGGAAAGGAAGTTTCCATGATTGATGTGTTTCAAGATGATTCACATGTTGATGTCAATGTGTAGTTAAAGGAAGCGGCTTTGATGTGGATCGGTAAGAAATGGTTAGAGTTCTTATCCAATTAAGGGTTGCATGTCTTTTTATTTGATAAATTTATTTGCCAATGGAATACAAGTTGCAGGGTTTTACCAAAAAGGTGAATGGAAAAGTTGAGTATGAGACTCGATTTATTGCAGAAAAATTATGTTATTTCAGCTTTGTAAGTACATTTACATATGATTGAGGATCTTGTACTTATGATTGTGCTTGAGAGAAATTTGAAGAATGGAATACATACATGAGAATGGTATGTATGAATAAAGGAATGTTGATGATTTCACTGTATTTGAACATGTATGTGCAATTGACTTGATGGTCCATTGCTTTGTTTAAACATACATGCAATGTCATGTTGACTTGGAAAAGTTGATTTTATGTCCAAGATTGAAAAAGGGAGATAACGATGAAGTTTTTTCAGAAGAGGTGGATTTCTTTCTACTTTGAAAAGGAATCATCAAGTTCTTTTTATACATGCTTGACTTGGAGAGTCAGTTGTTTGAAACAGGCATGTTTCTGTCAGCTTGTGATTTAGTCAAACATTTGTACACTAAGATGTAAAAGACATGATGATGATTCACATGATGTGAAATTTGTTTCTTTTGATGGAGCAAGAGTTTATGTCGTCAAGTTATTTCTGGCATTATGTTGTTTTTGAAAAGATTTCAGAAGAAGATTTGCAGCAGCAAAAGTCGCCATAGAAGTGGCTTGGTCAGAAGTGGTTTGACTTCTTGACATAGTAAAATATACTTTCATTGTTACATCTGCAAATTTCAGTTAAAGATGCAAGTATTTAAGATGTAATCTCCTGTTTGTTTGAGACACCTTGGGTTGATGATCAAGGAAGCGATGTTCAACTACCATCCGTAAACATCTCAATAGAAATTCTGAATGAGTTCAACGAAGACAATTCTTAACAGGAGGACAAGCGCATCGAGGAAGGGAAGTTTCGACTACCTTCGAGTTTTGATTCAAAGGCACTAGCCATGTAAGGCAAGTGTATGGAGGCTAAAAGAAGAGGGTTTTTTACTCTCATCTACTGTACAGATCAATATATCAGTTTTTTGGGGTCCAAAAGATTCCTAATGGGGAGGAATGATCAGATATTGATCAAGGACCTTAGTGATAGATCAAATTTCAAAGTGTTCAAATGTTGAACCTAAATGACTGGATAGATCTCATCTTTATAATTCTAATGCCATGAACGGTTCGAAAAAATGATACCGTATGAAGGAGTTATCGCAATTTGAAAAGTCTAGTAAACTCTAATTTTTGGACATTTGACAAAGATTAATTTGGTTTTCAGAAATATTAAAAGTATATATATATATATTTCGAGGAATATACCTTGGAATATTCACTAGAATATTCACTTTTTGGGTAAGTGCTAAACCTTTCCTTAAACATCCTTCTTTAAGCTCTGTATTGAGCACATGGGTAGTATTTAGAAAGTGGGAAACAGTATCTCGTGCAGATAAAAGATGTAAATGGTATTATGATTTCATGCAATTAACCTTCGTTGTCAACATGTAGCATGGGAAAACTACTTTTCTCACGCGCTCTTGACCTGAGATTAGTCATGTAAGAATCTGCGCGAGATTGCGCAACAACCATTCGATTGGACGGGTTACATCAACGCTGGAGATCGTCAGGATTAGTTGTTGATTAGATGACGCGATATCAATTAGATCGAGTTTGATATATTGATGGTGGAGATCCGCTATTTGAAATTCTTCTGATGTATATGTAACCATCGGTTGCAAACTATTGACACACATTTGCATGACCGCCAGCTCTACGGTGGATTATCCCTAACTGCCAGGATTATACCACCTCATATGTGCACCAAAACAGTTATGTTAACAACTGCCTCTGACAGTCTATCTTGGTGGAGTAGACAAAAAGGTGGATATGCTAAATTTAACTGGTGTTAGGTGCAGTTCACCAAATTTGGTGGAGTATCCCTAGGGGATATGGACTAAATGCACTCCAGGAGAAATTTTTGACCAAGAGAGAGAGTGAAAAAAAGAGGCTAGCTAGGCTAATTGGAGCTTTGTTATAGAAATTTTTGTGCCCTAAAACTCCAAGCATGAAATGTCCATAAACCAAGGGCTCCTAAGTCCCTAAAAATGTTGTTCTAACCCCTAACGGAACAAGGTCAACAGATTACAGCTTCTCCCAGAAGTTCTCCACCAGAAACTGCTAAGAATTGGTCAAAATAGGATCATTTTAGCTGATCCACTGGATAGGTGTGTTGCATTGCACCTAAATACACTATGAGGGTGCATTTCATTTCAAAAGTCCCTTCTGTGGGGTGCGATGGGCGAGAAATGACAAATAGCAGTGTCATTCCGCGAGGTGGAGAGACAATGGAAGCTTCCAGAATCTTCTCCTGTGACACTTGCCTCACTGAATTCGACCAAGGATGAGTAAGAGGCCTTCAATCTCCAAGTGGAAGCAAGAACTGACAGAGAGAAGACACTAATCAAATCACAAGCTGACTCATCCTCCTTACAGATATCTATATATGGATCCCTCATCCCAGAGATCCAAAGGCTGGAATTTTGCATATTGTAAGGAATTGTTGTTGGTTTCTAGAGACAAACATCAGATTGTTGGGTGATTTATGCTTTGTTTTAGTTGAAGAGGGGATTTTTTGCTAGGAGGTTGATGCTGGGTCGGAACCACTGGTTGTAACTCCTACTAGATCTTTTCTTGTTTATCAATAAGAACTATTTGAGTTTTCCTCCATGCTTTTGTATCATTGATGCTTGTTACATTTTGTATGGTTAACTTAAATCTGATCCTAAGTTGTTGATGAATATAGATCCATGTCTTTGTATAGTGCTCTTCTTCTGTGATCTTACAGGTACTTTGTGAAGCTGGGCAAGTAGGGGAGTAGGTAGCTGGAGACTATCGAAGAAGAGAGGGATTGGATCAAAGGATTAGCGCAAGACACAAGTTGGTTTTTTCTATTCATCTCTATTTATAATTCATAAAGGAAATACAAAAGTATTTTTTCTCTGTTTGTTTCTAAGGCAGCTGTCACACCTTAGTGGGATAGAGAAATTCTAAATAGACACTTTTCCCGGTAACAAAATGGCGACTCCGTTGGGGAATGTCTAATTAGTTTGTTTGTGTATCTCTTTGTTGTTTGTTTCGTAAACTTATAAGTAGCTTTCGAACTGCATTTGCCATAACAAAAGAAAAGTAGATAGCTATTGCTTCAATCCATTCACTGGATCTGTTTATGATTTAAACAGCTGATTCACAAACTATTTGATTGCCCTTGTGATAGCTCTTAGATCCTCCTTAGATCTACCCCTGATTGTTGCATTACTGATTGTTTTTTACTCAGCCAAAAACCAAGGACTGAACTGCAAACTGTGACCCGGAACCCAGACACAGAGTCTCGTTTCTGGCCCAGTGCAGGTACTGTTAAGAGATTCTAATTTTAGCGCACTTCCCGAGTGGACAACCTGTGCTGCATTTCATATTCTCTGTGTTACAGGTGCGCTGATCAGACTAGCTCTGTGCAACTGTGGTTCTTGGGCTTCATTATTTCCAGTTCTATCCCTGAATTTTGCTGCCTGTGATCAGTATATGCCTGTTTGAAACCTCTTTTCCTTGCTGTTATTCCGACTCCTTTGTACAAAAGAACTGTAGATGTTTTTTTGTGTTTGTTGAGTCATTTACAGTTTTCCATTGCAAAAGTAGAATAGTCGTACTGTCGTCCTTTGATTTGAATCTGTCGCAAGTGTCGATTTCGATCATAGGAGAAAGTTTGATTACTGTTGATGGTCGATTATACTGTTACTATTGCCTTTGGTCTAAATTTTCAATTTTCTAGTGTCAAGAACGAGTGTTCATTTCAAAATCGTAAGGTGTCGTAATCATCTTTGTTTCTTGATTTCGAAAAAAGAGCTTGTTATATTTGTCGCTTGAAAAGAAATTCAGATTTGTACATCAAATTTCTTTTTAGCATCAATACTAAGAAAGTCGAAAACAAATACATTCATGTGCATTTGCATAAAGACAATCTGTTTGGCTTGATTTAGGAAAGTGCATTTACAGTGTGCTCTTTGCTCTTTGTGAAAAGATTGTGTCTTTCTTTCCCCTTGTAGCTAGGATTTTCATTGCATAAAAGAGATAAAAGTTTGTTTATCATCTTTAGATTGCATTTTAGGAATTACATCTACATCTCGTGGTGAACCCAAAAGGCAAACTTCATAAACAAGATCAACTTAAAATAAATTCAATGAATCTAACAACGGTTTGGAACTTAACGCACAACATTTAGAGGTCTAGGCTAGAGATGTATTCCGGCGTCGTAAATCCTTGTAACTGTTGTCCTCACTGATGGTTGGGTGATTCCTCCACTTTGAGACGATAAGTGCTAGTACGGACTTGTGCTCCCACGTACCGTCGAGTATATTTTGGGAGAGCCCTATAGGCTTAAATCCTTTATCCATAGGAAGCCGTGTCTGCCGCCCTATCGATCGCAATGCACTGAACACAGCATTCGGGAAGATTTACTGCCATACCGTAAAAAGTATTCTGCAGTTTTGTGATTGGTTTGGTACTCACTCTACCTAGACTTCCAGAGTAGTCCCTTTCGTTCCTTTTTAGACTCCTTAACGGAAAAGGTCCATCTGAGCACTTGTCACTTCAGGCTCATTAAAAATCGAAGGAGACTAGAGTCATCTTTTGTTTTTTCTCGACTCTTAAAAACTGAAAAAGCAGGTTGTGTCAAAGCATCTAAAATTCATTTAATTCAGAAACATACTTCCCCTTCATTTTAGTTGGTCGAGTAATCTGAAATCATGGAAGAAATTCAATTGAAACCCCATCGTTCGCGGAGACTTACGAGTCAACCATCTTTGTCTCCGGAATCGGAGCCAGTATGGACAAAGCGAACTTGTTTAACTGGTTCCAAATCTCCTATTAAAGTTAGAACAAGTGTTCCAATGACATCAGAGACTTTGGTTACTCCAAACATTTCTGGAATCCCTACCTCTACAGAAGAAGTTCAGCAACCACAGAAGGACAGTGATATTGATCCTATTCTGGGAGTAAACACTTGTGTTACCGAACCAGTTCCCTCTACAACTGGTTCGGAGAGTCTTGCTCTTCAAACATCCGTCGCTGTCAATTTCACCCCTTCTTTGGCACCAGAAATATTTTACGGACCTGACGGTCTTCCCCTTCCACCTGGTCTGATTTCCATAGAAGAAATTGTAGAAGATCCTCAAACAAGTACTCCAACGCACTTCGGAGTCGGGATCACTCTATATCGTTCTTCGTCAGAAGTTAGTCTACCACCAGTGGAAGCTCCTGTAGAATCACTAGGTAATCTTTTGGATATACTACAAATGTCTGAACAACCGTCAACATCTAGGACTGTGTCATCTGACACAGAGACGACAGAACTCCCTACTATCACTCCAAAAATGTTCGTCGGTATACCATCTGTCCCGACTAGCTCTCAACTGCTAGAAGGAGCCCACTCAGGGGCTATTTCGATAGTATGGTCTGTTCATGTTTGTTCATCCGGAATAATACCCAGAAACTCTTATGTTGAGTCTCAAAAAATTGATCCATTTGGAAGTCAATTTGGGCAGTCTGGCCCCCAAGGGCAAAACATTCCCTTGAGTTCTGGATTACCATCGTATGGGGGATAGTATGCCCTTTCATTATCCCCTTCGGGAGGATATCCGCATGTGAGTTCACAACAACATTCAGGTTATATGGGAATTACCTTAAGCGGTTGGGTACCTATACTACCTCAACAACCAAGAGTTGTATATTCAATGCAACAATGCGTACCTATGTCGAATATCCCGACTACGCCAGCTATTGTGACAGTGTCGCAAGTTCAAGCGCTACCTGTTGTATGCCAACCTCAAGTTTCTCAGGTTGTAATGCAACAGCCCCTTGACCCTGCGACTCAACCATAATCGCCGACTAGCAGGATGACACAGGTTCAGACGGGTACAATTACCCCTCATCTTGGTCAAACTGTTAGTATCGGTCAACATCACATGGCTTCACAACCATGGCTAGTACAATACCAACAACCACAATTCCAACAAGTATACCAAGGTTCTGAGCAACAAATCTTTGCTAATAGTGGGCAGCCGTACATTCAAAACGGTCAAAATCAACCACTTTACAATGGTCATGTCCACCAACCTTACCAAACATACAAGCATCAAATGCATTATGCCGGTATGCAAAGACCAACTGCTCAGGAAATCCCATCTTACCCTGGGTATGCTTCACCTAACCTGAATCAGTAGTTACCCTTTGTTGCAACTTTAGAGTTACCTGATTTAAATTGGTTAACAAATGATCCAATCGCTTATGCCCCTTGGTGGGGCCCAGCGATTCCGCATAAACTTCCATCGGATATTCCTAAATTTAATGGAAATCCGGGTGAAGATCCATCGAATCACATGATGACATTTCATCTGTGGTGTTCATCAAACACCCTAAATGATGATTTGATAAGACTTTGCCTCTTTCAGAGGACATTGACGGGTCTGGTGGAAAAATGGTACATCGAATTGCCTAGAGCTTCGTTCTAAAACTTCAGTACCTTAGCCACAACCTTCTTAACCCATTTTCAGTTACCAATAAGGTACGAAATGGGAACAAAACTTCTTACCAAATTCAAACAGACAATGGCCACTCATATATCTGATCATATACATGAGTGGCGACGTCGTCATAGAATGGTAAAAACGTATGTCCCCGATCAGCTATTAGCTGAATGGTTTATCAAGTCATTATTGCCTTCCACCACGGAAGATGTGGCGAAGGGGGGAGTCGTAATAGAAGAGCAAGTTATCGCTCGTGTGCAATATCTGGATTTGATTTATACTCAGTCCGGCACACTCTACGATAAAATACCTGACTCCCCTAGACCGAAATTCTCAATTCCTCCTCCTCCTAAATCGAACAATGACTCTCATGCCGACGATGGTGTGATTGGCGCAACAGACACGAAATCGACAAAGGCTACATCAAAAAAGGCCCGTAAGATTTCAAGTCAAAATGCAAAGGATGAACTTCTTGCTTCAGAAGTAAATGCTGTATCGATAGATGAAGGCAAAGAAACCAAACAACCAGGGAGCAAGAAAAAGGGCAAAGAGAAGAAGAATAAACAGGTGGAATCATCACCTAAAAAATCTTCTTCAAACCCTCATGGAGATAGGAAACCAAAAAATCCATGTCTCATATGCGATGAGGATCATTGGACCGCAAGTTGTCCACACAGAGCTGAGGTTAAAAAATTCTTCAAGAATTTAAAAACCTCCGCAGTGTTAACCAATCCGTTTCCAAATCCAGGAACAAATCTGGTTGAAAGTGAAAATGCTTCCCCGTCTCAAGTGCTAATGTTGTCGGTTTCAAAATAACAAAATGATGCTTTGATATCGACAAGGAACAAGGATTATGGGAATCCACAGCTGTCGAATAACAAGGATAAAGATCAACCAAGTAGTTCGACAACAACTTCGACAGAAGTTGTGCCACCTACCATTCCTAAATTGACGATAAAACTGCCAAAGGGAGTAGTACACAAGTCGACATTTAATCCCCGTGCTAGAGCGGCACAACATTATAACATAGTGGAAGATTTGGCCCAATCGCCATCCACTATGTCGACTCTTGAAGTACTACAAAATTGCCCATCCCAAAGGCAGGCTTTATTATCGGCCATTGGTGGGATTGACCCAAAGGATTCCAATCTTGTATCCTTCGATCATAAAGGATACGATCCTCAATTACCAGCTCAACTAGCTTTCCTTGTTCAAGTGAAAGCCCTCAACAAAACTGTTCATCGAACGATTATTGATGAGGGGGCATCTACATGCATTATGTTGATGAGTTGCTGGAAAACTTTAGGATCTCCAACCTTGTCGCGATCTTCGACAACATTAAAAGCATTCAACGGAAGGACATATACCCCATATGGTATCCTAAGTAACTTGAAAGTTGAACTAGGAGGGAAAACGGTAGAAATAGATGTTGAAGTCATCGATGGGAATCTTGATTACAACATCCTACTAGGAAGACCATTGATATATGCCATGGCAGCTGTTGTGTCGACATATTTTAGAAATATTGCATTTCCCTTTCAAGGAGGGATTACAATCGTCGATCAACAAAACTTCCTCCCCAATGGTTCTCAAGTTACTAGAAGCATTCCCATGATCCATCGAAGCCCCCATTCACTTCAGAATATCGGAGTAGGCCTAACAAAAGATCCTATACTAATGGGAACTTTCGCTCTTCCACCTCCAATCAATCTGGAGGAAGTAGCGTCGATAGGAACTTGCAACATGATATCTTCTAAAAAGATCTCAGAAAATGATATCGACATGGACCATGCAGTGGTTTTGCCCCCAAGCCCAACGGAAATATTGTAGCAATCAATGTTCCTAGCATGGGAGGCAAACCAAAATCAACGCTCATCAAGCGTTTGGATAGATAGGTCTAGAGAATATGGTACCCCTTCAGATCCTTGGTCGCGAGTGCATGTCACCGACGAAGGAATTGTCCAATCTATGGTAATTGAAGGGACACCATGGAATGATTCCCACCATCGTTCCCTTCTTCCGGATTGTGGAGAAGATAATCAAGATGACCTGTATCATCCTTCAGTTTTTGAATTCCTATCAAATATTGTAAACACGGTGGAATCCGAGCGAAACTTGTCCAATACTGAAGGAGACTATCGCCATAAATATCTTGACCAAAACAGATGTTGTAGAGAATATTCATGTCGGAAAATGTTGTTCTCCTTCAAAACTAGAAATATACAACGCTCTTTTTCGCGAATTCAGAGATGTCTTTGCTTGGTCATATGATGAAATGCCAGGAATTGACTCGAGTATCGTTGAACATGAAATTAAGATGTATCCAGATGTCAAACCAGTACGACAAGGGCTATGGCAAGTGCACCCCAAGAAAGCCGCTGCCGTTAAGGCAGAAGTTGAAAAACTTCTCCATGCTGGTTTCATCTACCCGGTTCCTCTAACCGATTGGGTATTGAATATTGTCCCTGTTATGAAAAAACAAGGAACAATTAGAGTGTGCGTCGATTATAGGGATGTAAATCAAGCTTGTCCAAAGGACAACTACCCTACACCCTTCATTGACCAGATAATTGATGAATGCGCCGGATGTGAAATATTTTCATTCATGGATGGATTCTCCGGGTATAATCAAATAAATATCCGCCCACAGGACCAATCAAAGACTGCATTTATTTGTCCATGGGGCACATTCGCATATCGAAAATTACCCTTTGGTTTAAAGAACGCAGGGGCGACATTTCAAAGGGCAATGAATTATGCCTTCCATGACATCAAAAACATCGTTCAACCATACCTCGACGACCTTCCGGCTCATTCGCGAAATCGGACTGATCACCCGCAGCATTTAAGAGTGATATTTCTACGTTGCCGACACTACAAGATACGATTCAATCCACACAAATGTGTATTTTGCGTCAGTTCTGGTCGTTTACTTGGCTTTGTAGTCTCGAAGGATGGGATTCGTCTTGACCCATGTAAGGTCAAGGCAATCATAAATTTTCCTCCACCTTCGAATTTGCTTCAGATTCAGAAACTCCAAGGGAAAGCGAACTTTCTGAGGAGGTTCATTCCAAATTACATTGAACTTGCTAAAGGTTATACACGTCTTTTGAAAAAGGAGGTACCCTTTGTCTGGGATCAGGTTGCACAAGCTTCCTTTGATGCTTTAAAAGATGCCCTAATGAAAGCATCATTAATGTACGCCCCTGATTATCAAAAAGATTTTAACCTGTATCTAGTTGCAGCGGATACGACCATCGCAATGGTTTTAGTTCAAGAAGTCGATGGAATTGAACATCCTATATATTATTTAAGTAAAAACTTAAATGATACAGAAAGAAAGTATTCGTACGTTGAAAAGCTAGCACTCGCAGCTGTTCAAGCGATACAGAGATTTTGACACTATGTCCTCTTTCGGAAAACTACCATTCTGTCAGATTGCAACCCCATGACTTATATATTGTCGCGAAAGTTGCTGGGGGAAAATACTCAAAATGGATAGCAATCCTACAAGAGTTTGATATGGAATTTGTAAAATCCAAGTCAAAGAAATCTTTAGTTTTTGCAGAATTATTGTGCGATCTCCCATCGTCGTCCAACGATGACACATCCGAAGAAACAATCGTGGAATAAAATTTGTTTCTGATATCTACAAGCAATGAGTGGTATGGGGATATAATCATTTATCTCCAAACCCAAAAATATAGGCCCAAGACCTCCCACTCTGAAAAAAAACGTATTCAATAACAAGCAAAAGACTACATGATCGTCAGTGATACACTTTACCTCGCCGTATCGATACAGTTCTGAGAAGGTGCCTCACCCATGAGAAGACCGAAAAAGTCCTGAATGATTGTCATTCTGGCGCGTGTGGGGGACATCAATATGGATATGCTACGGCGCAAAAAATCTTACGAGTAGGATACTTCTGGCTAACAATGTTCAAAGATTGCATAACCGCAGTCAGAAGTTGCCATGCTTGTCAAATTTTCGATAGCAAAACCAGAAGACCATCCACACCTCTGCAACCAATAGTTGCTGTTGGGCCATTCGCCAAATGGGGCATTGATTCCATGACATGTAACCCCACCTCAACTGGGGTGCATGGGTACATCATGGTCGCAGTGGACTATTTTACCAAATGGGCCGAGGCGATGCCTACATTAGATAATACTGGTGAAACAACTGCCCTCTTCTTTTTTAATCATGTAGTCGCCAGATTCGGCGTGCCGCAGGCTATAGTCACAGATCATGGATCGCATTTTCGCAATCACATGATGGTCGAATTGGCTACCAAACTAGGGTTGTCTCACGACAGCTCTACTCCATATTATCCGCAAGCCAACTGACAAGTTGAAGCAATCAACAAGGTCCTCAAACACATGCTGCAAAGCATGATTGGAGTTCACAAAAGAAGATGGCACCTAATCCTCTACTCAGCTTTGTGGGCTTACCGAACATCGGTAAGGAATGCAACCGAGTTTACACCTTTCCAACTGGTATATGCCCTGGAAGCAGTCTTACCAATCCAGTGTGAAATCTCATCTCTCAAACTCGCAATTGATCTCCTCCACAGAACTTCTGAGGAGGAAGCTCGTTTCTTGGAATTAATCCAATTGGATGAAACCCGTCATGATGTCGCTTTGGCTAACGAAGCCCATAAGAAACGAGTCAAGCATAGTTCGACAAAAATATCAAACCCCGTGTCTTCTCAGAAGGTGACTTAGTCTTGCTTTACGACCAAGAATCCGATAAATTGGGGGCAGGTAAATTTAAGTCTCTATGGATGGGCCCCTATATTGTTAAACGAGTGTTAGCAAAAGGAGCCTACAAGTTAATGGATTATGATGGAATTCCGCTCGCATAACCTCGTAATGGGTTGTACCTCAAGCGTTACTATGCGTAATGGTAACCTGTGTGCTTTTGTTATATTTTTGTTTTCGCTAAAGAGTTTATTTTGGTCAAGTAATCCACTTTTTACATTTGTCGCAGATGTCAAACCTATTGGAGTCATGTGCTTGATATGCCGACGGAGTGAGTCGTAGTTCGCGAAACCTATCCTCTGCAGCCTGGGCCATTTTTGATCCAAGCGGCGAGTTAGTAAGTTTCAGAGGTGTATGTATTGGTCGATCAACGAATAACATTGTTGAATATAGCGCGTTGATAGAAATTCTCTCTGATGCCATCACACACGGTATACACCGACTAATTGTCAGGCTAGACTCACAACTCGTAATACTACAACTCAATGGTATATATTCCATCCGAAACCCAGCTATTTATCGCGTGTTCCTAAGGGTTAAGATTTTGGAAAGACAATTTCATCTTATTCAATATCAACATATTTCCAAAAACTTAAACACATTAACCGACACATTAGCAAACTATGTGTTAGATAGACATTTGCAACATTTATAAAAAAGAACATATCATTAATGTTTTGCATGTGGATCATGTAGCTCAACCAAAATAAAACCCCGAAAATCAAAAATATATATAACTGTTTATGGTTTACACATAATGTTCTGTAACCAAGACAAAATCGGTCAAATGACCCAAAAACTCAAAATGCTAGGGGGAACCCTAGTCTAATGATGCTCGTGATAGCAAGTCACAGCCTGTGCGATCATGCGTAAGAGACGAGTCCATCATCTGGGCACACCAGTAGTATGCCATTGTAACCTCAAAGGTAGCTCGTCAGTCCTCACATCTCGAATACCGAGAGTGAGGCCTTCAACCTGCTCCTGTAATGCTGTGAGAGTCTCGGCCACATCGAGGTCACGAAGAATAGCCCTTCCGACGGCCTCTCCAGCTGGGGCAGCAGCTGGTACTCTCGGGCGAACTACTGGACGAACAGGACCAACATCTGCATGTACGCATGAGTTTGATTAAATTCTTGATAGAATAAAGCACAGGGACATTATAAACAAAAAGAAAACGATAAACAGGACTATGGTCAAAGATTTTACCAATGGCGCCCCACTGCTCGCCATCCGGCAGTACTAAATTTGGATCACCCCGGAAGTCCATGCCAGCGTATGGATACTCAGAATAAACCATCTCCTAACGATCAAACCACCTGAAGAAGGTATCAGAAAATGAAATCTGAGACTCGCCAGCATGCCTAGACATATGGTCAACCCATCTCTGCATACGTGGTTCAGTAGGAGAAGGTAAATCGAGTGCAATGTACTACGGCTGAATCAGTGGTATCTTCTCCAAGGCAAAGGCGGTCAAAATAGAACCATACCCAAAGTTCTTCAACCTCCTGCTCTTTATCTTGGTCAACTGTTCTTTCATCATAAGAAGTACCGCATCGCACCAGTTGAACACCTTCGGTTGGAGGCATTCCAAGGCATGTTGCATGTAAGATCGATTGGCTACATGAACAGCCGCACCACCGGCCATCCTACCAAAAGTAAATAGAATAGTCTTGAGGGACCTGTCAGTGACATCACGGATAATGATCTTGCCATCTTTACTCGGCTGAGACCCTTCTGTGCAGTACCCGCGGACATAATCTCTCACAGAATCGCCTCCTCGGGCCGAACCTAACAAAGAGATGGGGGAACCCCGCCTCGACAAGCTAGTCAAGAAAAGGATGTCTACTATAGTCAAGGGGATAGATTTGCCCCTGATCTGGAAGACCTGATTGGTAGGATCCCAAGCATCGAGCAAATACTGCAGTAAGTTGATCTGCTGTCTCATGCTAGAAATGCGGAAGAACTTCAGCAAGCCACAGTTCCGTAGCGCGTTCACTGTAAATGGATCATGTAGGGAAAGCATGTCCTCTTCTTCATGCTAACATTCTCGCCATGTAATGGTCATCTTGCTCCAAAGATCTCTGAAAAACAAATAAGAGAATAGTTAGATCCTGATTTTGGCAAGAAACAGGCAAAATTTCCATCAAAAATTGTGCACAGAATTCCTTCTCTGCGCCCATCACACCTGCAGCAGTACTCTGGGTGCGTTGCATGTTAGATGGCCTTCACAATGGCCAACATTCAACGCACCTTTCGATACACAGAGGCTGCGCTAAAGGCAGAACAAGTTTTTCAAACACCAGGGGCTCAGAAAAACTAGGAATCAAGCTCAGAAGGCAAAATGGAAACCATGAAATGAAAGAACTCAGGTTTAGCTCCTACCTGGTCCAGACGGCGCCGAGAATCGTCCACAAAATCTCCCGAAATCAGCTGATGAATATCAAGGGGGAAAAGAACCTCCAACGCTCCAACAAACCAAAGTTCAAATGAAATGGTAAAATGAGAGGTAAAAACACTTTTTCATTACTTTTTACGTAGTTCAAAGTAAAATATTAGTGTTCTAACTCATTTTCAAACATATATGGTTCATTTTTTACTAGTTTGATGAAGCAGTTAAAAATGCAGTACAATCTTTGAAATAACTAAGCTATTTATGGTAAAATCAAAACAAGACCATCTAATCAATCAGTTTTAGCACATAGTTCAAGCTCGTTAAAAAATAAACATAAGACATGAGCAAATGTTTCCACCCGCGTTTAAGGTCATTAAAAAATGAACTATTCCCCGGTAAACAACCATCGTGAACATAGTACTTCAGCTGTTAAAGCCTTGGTCGTGTTTGCACCGTCACCTCCACTTTTTCATTGGCCGATCATTCACCTCCATTTGATTGTTTACCCATTTTGAGGAACAGCTGCGAAGAGTGATTTCACTAGCCATCCTTGTGACACCGCCGTGATTGGAAAATTCCAAACCTTACCTGGAATCAGCTGCTACCTGTTTTATCACTCGTTCCTCAAAAGACGAGTCTTCTTTAAGCTCTTTTCAACTGACTCGTAAAATATGAAAAGATTGCCAAGTCCTTGGCCTCTCCTGATCTAGGTGGATATTGGTGGCCACCTGCCAAGTCCACCTGGACCCCCACCATTGTCTTTCTCAGCATTTTCAGTTTCCTTAATTGTAGCACAACTTACTATTTTTAGTAGCTTTTCGGGTCCTGAACTTCCGGAGCCGTTTTGAAGCCCTAAACGATGTTTTTTGGGGAATCCGGGGCAACATTGCCCGTTCCAACAATGGTAGTGCTCGGATAGATCTTTCTAACGAGCTATTGTATGCATCAAACAGAGATCATATGCTAAAGTTACGCCCCCGGGAAGTTGATGTACCAATTTACCCCAAACGGGGCCCACAGTTTTGGCATTTCATCTCCTAGGGTTAGGTTTTGGAATGCTAATGGTTTTCCATTGTTTCTCAACAATAAATAGGCCTTCGAGCCTCATTGTAACACAGTTCAGAGGCATGTAGCCACCACATCTCTTCTCAGAGATAAGCTACCATCGCCCTAGCTGGTTTTATTTCCATTTCTGGTTGTAAGCATATTTCAGTATTTTCCATTAATGAAATGAAGTATTATTTCCGCTGCATCTTTGTGTATATGGTTATCTCTGTAATTTGTTGCGTTCCTGTTTAAATCCGGATCAGTGGTATCAGAGCGGTCTACTTTTTCTCTGTTTTTCTTTGCATGTCCCCAACAAGGTCGGGATATAAGGAGTTAGGGCTTGAACTGGTTGAACCTTTGCAAGACCAGCCTCGCAAATCCCGACGGCCTCCCATGGCGGACGAGAAGAAAGACGAGGGGGCAGGAGATCCCATCAAAATCTTGCTCGAAGAAGCCCTCGAGCGACAACGAAACGCGATGATGGACATCTTTGCCCAGATCCTTCAGCGGCTACCCAGAAGCAACGCATTGGCTTCCAGCAGCTACTCTGGAAATGCCACACCCTTTAAGGTACAAGTTAATTTTGAAATCCCCATATTCGAGGGTCAGATAGACGCAGATGCCGTAGATAAATGGTTAAATATGCTAGAGGGTTATTTTTCTGTTCATGAATTTTCGAGTCGAGAAAAGATTGTTTTTTCTCTTCTCAAAGCAGCCCCCCACGTCAAGGACTGGTGGGAAACCTACTGCGAGCAGAAGGATGAAAGTACTGGCTCACTATTTTCAGCCGCACCCACCTGGGATTCGTTCCGGGATGCCATCAAGGAGCAGTACTACCCTATTGGAAGCTATGAGGATGAATACATAAAGTGGACCACGCTGTGGTAGGGAAGGGACCAAGACGTGCCGGAGTTCACCAATCTTTTCCATACCCTTCGCACAAAGTTGGGTATCAAGGATTCAGAGCAACATTTGATACTCAAATACCGTGGCTGCCTGCACAAGTACATCCAGGAAGAAATACAATTCCTAAACATCCCCTCGCTCGGCGCAGCATACCGATATGCCGTCAAGGTCGAGCAGAAGTTTAAACAAAAGAAGCGAGACTTTGGATCTGCGAACCCAAAGCAGGGGAAAGGTGCCCCTAAACCACAGAACAAAGGACAAGGCCAAGGCGGGACAGCCCAAGACAACCAGCCGAAGCTGCAAGCAAAGAACAGCGCCGCGAAGCCGAGAAAGGACACTGGAAAATGGTGCGAGTTCCATAAGAGCTCCACTCACAACACAAGTGAGTGTCGGGCCAAGCAGTCACTGGTGGCTAAGCTAAAGGTTTCAGAATCAGATGCATGTTCCGACTCTGAGTCAGAACCCGATAAGGGGTATGAAAAAGGGAAGCAGATCATTGATGCGGATCCCAGCGCCTTTCTACCGCAAAGATCCAGAAAAATGAACCCGAAGATCCAGAGGAGGAGGAGCGTCTCTTCCACTCCCAGATGTGGGTAAAGGGCTCCCCGATACAGTTCATTGTTGATAGTGGGAGTCAAAAGAACCTCATTTTGGCAGAGGTCGTGAAGCGGTTGGGCTTACCGACCACGGCACATCCACAACCATACACCATTGGGTGGCTTCACCAAGGACGAGATCTTCGCGTGAGCCAGCAGTGTCGCCTTCCATACAACATCAAGCCCCTCACGGATGAGGTATTGTGTGACATTGCTCCCCTTGAAGTTTGTGATGTATTACTAGGACAACCATACTTGTGGAAGCGACATGTTGTGTATGAATCAAGGCCCCGTGCTGTTATTATTACATTGGGAAATAAGTTGTTCAGGATACCAGAGGTAGCACCACCTGCCGCCATCTCTTTGATTACTGCAAAACAATGCAGTAAGATCATTTCCAAAACCAGGAAATTTGTTTTCCTGATGATACGCCCTCAAGGAAAGAAGAAGACAGTGGCCGCGGCCTCCAAACGGGGTCCCTCTGCACGACAACTAGAGATGGACAAGATTGTGGAGGAGTATGGGGACATCTTCACCTCCCCGGCAGGGGTTCCTCTGCACTGTCAAGTCAAGCACTCCATCGATCTGACCCGAGGTGCACTGCTACCCAATGAACCAATTTATCGGCGCTCCGTTCTGGAGAACGATGAAATCAAGAGGCAGATTCAGGAGCTCCTGCAGAAAGGTCACATCCATCCGAGTTCATCGCCCTGTGGGAGCCCGATCGTGTTGGTACAGAAGAAGGATGGGACGTGGAGACTCTGTATTGACTATTGGGCGCTGAACAAGATCACTGTCCGTAATAGGTACCCGATCCCGCGGATTGATGACCTCCTAGACCAACTAAAGGGGGCGAAATATTTCAGCAAGATCGATCTGAAGTCAGGATATCACCAGGTACCAATCGAACCCTCTGATGTGTGGAAGAATGCCTTCAAATCCAAGGAGGGCCTCTTCGAATGGTTGGTCATGCCTTTCAGATTGACGAATGCTCCTGCAACCTTTATGAGGTTAATGGATGACATCTTGCGGCCATTCACCAACTCCTTTGTAGTAGTATACTTGGATGACATTCTGATCTTCAGCCAGAGTTGGGAAGAGCACCTCCACCACATCCGACAGGTTCTCCAAACACTGCGGCAACACAAGCTATGTGCCAATTTGGAGAAATGCACTTTTGGCATGACCCAGGTTCAGTATCTGGGATACATCATTGATGAACAGGGGGTGCATGTCGATCCAGCCAAGATCCAAGTCATTCGGGATTGGCCCTCTCCAACCACTCTAACAGAGCTCCGCAGCTTTCTAGGTCTTGCCAACTTCTACCACAGGTTTGTGTTGGGGTTTTCTCATATTTCTTGGCCCTTGAGTCAAGTCACCAAGGGGGGGGAGAAAGCAAAATTCTTTTGGTCTGAATCTCAACAGAAGGCATTCAGGGAGTTGAAGGATCACCTCTGCACGACACCAGTGCTCGCGTTACCAGATTTACAACAACCATTTGAGGTCGAGACAGATGCCTCTGACTATGCTATTGGGGCAGTCCTTACTCAACATGGACATCCAGTGGCATATCACAGTGAAACACTTTCAGACACAGTCCGGAAGTACCCCACTTATGATAAAGAGATGTATTCCATTATACAGGCGTGCCGACAATGGAAGCATTACATTTTAGGGAAGGAAACAGTCATCCACACAGACCACCAACCCCTGCAGTTCATGCAGACCCAAGGGAAATTGCAGAATGATCGCCATCAGAAGTGGTCTACATACCTGCAACAGTTCCACTTGAATATCAAGTATAAGAAGGGCAGCATCAATACTGTTGCGGATTGCCTCAGTCGACCACCGATCATGGCGTTAACCACCGTGATCAACTCTTGTGGGCACGAGACTTCTGATTGGCCACTTCTCTACAAAAGCGACCCAGAATTCGGCCACACATACCAGACACTCTTGGAGGGTCGGCATGTTGCAGATTTTCACCTCCAGGATGCCCTATTATGCCACCTCGGTCACCTTTGTGTTCCTTCAAGCGAGCGTGCCAAGATGATTTGGGAAGCACACTACAGTCGGGCTGCTGGGCATTTCGGGGTCGAGAAAACAGTGGCAGTACTGCAAAATTATTTCTATTGGCCGAATCTTCGACAAGATGTTGGGAAGTACATCCGATCATGTACTGCCTGTGCCATTGCCAAACCGGCCATTAAGAAGCACGGCCTCTATACCCCGTTGCCTACCCCTAGTCGACCTTGGGGATCCATCTCCATGGATTACATGTCAGGCCTTCCTTCCAATAAGCATGGAAATGACTGTGTTTTTGTGGTCGTCGACAGGTTCTCGAAGATGGCCATTATGGTGGTCTGCAAGAAGAATATCACAGCAGAAGCCACTGCTAAACTCTTCTTTGAACGAGTGTGGGTGCACTTTGGGATCCCACAGTCTATCATCTCAGATCGGGACAGTCGGTTTCTCAGCACATTTTGGTCCAGTCTCTGGTCAATGCTGGACACCAAACTCACGAAGTCCACAGCCTTCCATCCTCAAACTGATGGCCAGACAGAGGTTGTCAATAGGATGATTTTGCACATTCTGCGCATGTATAACTCAAAGCATCCACGCACATGGGACGAGAGCCTCCCCTATGTTCAGCACAGCTACAACCGAGCTCTTCACAGCTCCACTGGCCATAGCCCTTTTCAGGTGGGTTTGGGATTCCAGCCACTATGCCCCATTGATGTGGCCATGCCACTTGCAGCTACTCACATGAATTCAGCTCATGTCCAGTCCGAAACAGATAAGGCCACCAGCTTCATTGAGCGCATCCAACATATTCGCCAGCAGGTCCATGACATTCTTGAGAAATCAAATGCCAAGTACAAGCAACGGCATGATCAACATCGGGTGCCACACAAGTTTCAGGTGGGCGACAAAGTCTGGTTGCATTTGCAAAAGGAACGCCTTAGTGGAGCCTATCGGAAATTGAGACCACTCCGATATGGTCCTTACACCATTACTAAGGCTATGGGAGACAATGCATTTGAGCTCAGCATTCCCCCATTCCTTGGCCTGCAACCAGTGTTCAATGTGGACCGCCTTCGGCCATACTTTCCACAATTGTTAGACACATCCGACATTGCAGAACAGCTCAAACCCACAGAATTAAATCCAGATTGCATGGAACAAGCTGCAACTGATCGGATCATGGACACACAGATCAAGAACACTCGCCAACAGAATATCCAACTGTATCGAGTTGTCAAAGCAGGCCAACTCCTTCAGCAGGGCAAGTGGCTCACCAGGGAACAAGTTCAGCAAAAGTTTCCTCATCTCATGGAGGAGCTCAACGCAATGGGGACCATTGCTTCCTAAGGGGGGAGGAATGATCCAGGTGGATATTGGTGGCCACCTGCCAAGTCCACCTGGACCCCCACCATTGTCTTTCTCAGCATTTTCAGTTTCCTTAATTGTAGCACAACTTACTATTTTTAGCAGCTTTTCGGGTCCTGAACTTCCGAGCCGTTTTGAGGCCCTAAACGACGTTTTTTAGGGAATCCGGGGGCAACAATAGTAGTGCTCGGATAGATCTTTCTAACGAGCTATTGTATGCGTCAAACGGAGATCATATGCTAAATTTACGCCCCCGGGAAGTTGATGTACCAATTTACCCCAAACGCGGCCCACAGTTTTGGCGTTTCATCTCCTAGGGTTAGGTTTTGGAATGTTAATGGTTTTCCATTGTTTCTCAACAATAAATAGGCCTTCGAGCCTCATTGTAACACAGTTCAGAGGCATGTAGCCATCACATCTCTTCTCAGAGATAAGCTACCATCGCCCTAGCTGGTTTTATTTCCATTTCTTGTTGTAAGCATATTTCAGTATTTTCTGTTAATGAAATGAAGTATTATTTCCGCTGCATCTTTGTGTATATGGTTATCTCTGTAATTTGTTGCGTTCCTGTTTAAATACAGATCATCTCCAGCTCGTTAAAGGGACAGGAAGTGCTATCCCTCCTCTAGATTTTAATCTTTTTGGACCTGAGGGATTATTACACAAAAAGATCGAACGGTTGTTTTGTTCGGCTCATTAAAACTATCGAAAATTCATCCTTCTGTATTGTTTTATACTTTTTCGGACTTAAGGGATTAGATGACGAAAAAGGAATTTTGGAGTTACATTTATGTTCCTTTTCAGACTCTCTAAAATTGAAAAGGACCGAGTTATCTTTGTCGTTAAACTCATTAAAAAGATTAATAGCGACAAACTTCTCTTTACACGAGAACGAGTTTCACTATCGCTAGGCTCGTTAAAACATAGCGATGGGTTTGCCTGAAGGGCAAATTATAGAACAAGCATATGTTATCCTCCTCAAGCTTGACAAAAATAAAGAGGTACTAGTTAGGGGAAAAATTGGGAAGAAAACTGAAAGAAACTTTGTTGGTAGCAAGTCACTCTTGAACATGACACTTCCACTCCGTGTCCAAGTCGGGTTCGGTTGTTTCATTCACTGGTCACATCGCCATGGTCACGCCATACCATCCACGTTTGGGGTTAATGCTACCAATCCATCACATCAGTGTCGCCAATATGTTCAAGAGAAGTCATCCAGAGAAGTCACCTGTGTCTCACCCACTACCATACATTATACTGCATTCTTTCATGACCGCTGCCCTAAACCTTATATCACCAGATCGTTTTCAGTTCCATTAAAATCATTTGCTCCGTTCCGTGTCATTGATGTGGGATTCATTAATGCCCTCCTGTGACGGATCACTTCTTGTCGACATCAGCTCATTATCCAAGAAGTTGATCTAGGAACACCCCATTCAGTTCTTTGAAGCTTGCATGCCTCAATGCCAAGTTTCTCACTTTCGGCGACAAGTTTACATCAATGTCCTTCGACCGAAAGATTTTGCGTGGTGTTTGACGCCAAGTCCTTTATTCACACCACGTGAATTGTACTGCAGTACATTGAGGATCATTATCATTATCGGTGATTCCTCTCGCGCTTGTTAACAGTTTACATCATTGACTGGTAATCAAGCGATGTTTTTCCATGTTCGACTTCAGAACATTTCTCACATGGATCAATTTGTACTTCGAGTGAAGATCAGACAAGATTGAAGACCCCGGATCTAGTTTCATCCATTCGGGCTGCGATATATATTCCGGGAAATAAAGACACTAAATGTACATTATTGCTGCACAGATAATGATCCACTCAAAAGGATGATGGCTCTATCAGAACCATCAGTCTACACTCAGACGATTGTCTGTCCTATGTACATGGAAATGAATTTATAAAGCTGAGCATGGGAATGCCCGCCTCAGCTACATCATGAAAACAGTATGAAAATAATGTATTATATTGTATCTTATTATAGGTCTCCTCCCAGCATTGAAAGAACTTCGGATCCTCACAATAAAGCGTTTCACCTGACACTAAAAGGTTAACGACCTCATACTTTAGGGGGCAACTGTTATAGACATTTTTGTGCCCTACAAATCCAAGCATGAAATGTCCATAAACCAAGGGCTCATAAGTCCCTAAAAGTGTTGTTCTAACCCCTAAAGGAACAAGGTCAACAGATTACAGCTTCTCCCAGAAGCTCTCCACCAGAAACTGATTAGAATTGGTCAAAACAGGATCATTTCAGCTGATCCACTGGCTAGGTGCGTTGCATTGCACCTAAATACACTGTGAGGGTGCGTTGCATTTCGAAAGTCGCTTCTGTGGGGTGCGATGGGCAAGAAATGACAAATGGCAGTGTCATTCCGCGAGGTGGAGAGACAATGGAAGCTTCCAGAATCTTCTCCTGTGACACTTGCCTCACTGAATTCGACCAAGGATGAGTAAGAGGCCTTCAGTCTCCAAGTGGAAGCAAGAACTGACAGAGAGAAGACTCCAATCAAATCACAAGCTGACTCATCCTCCTTACAGATATATATATATATATGGATTCCTCATCCCAGAGATCCAGAGGCTGGAATTTTGCATATTGTAAGGAATTGGTGTTGGTTTCTAGAGACAAACATCAGATTGTTGGATGATTTATGCTATGTTTGAGGTGAAGAGGGGCTTCTTTGTTGGGAGGTTGATGCTGGGTCAGAACCACTGGTTGTAACTCCTCCTGGATCTTTTCTTGTTTATCAATAAATACTATTTGAGTTTTCCTCCATGCTTTTGTATCATTGATGCTTGTTACATTTTGTATGGTTAACTTAAATCTGATCCTAAGTTGTTTATGAATATAGATCCATGTCTTTGTATAGTGATCTTCTTTTGTGATCTTACAGGTACTTTGTGAAGCTGGGAAAGTAGGGGAGCAGGTAGCTGGAGACTATCGAAGAAGAGAGGGATTGGATCAAAGGATTAGCGCAAGACACAGGTTGGTTCTTTCTATTCCTCTCTATTTATAATTCATAAAGGGAATACAAAAGTAGTTTTTCTCTATTTGTTTCTAAGGCAGCTGTCACACCTTAGTGGGATAGAGCAGTTCTAAATAGACATTTTTCTCGGTAACAAGCTTGTTGAATCCAATGGAATAGTCCAGAGAAGTTGAGGAAGTCATCTTCATAGAGATTTTCATCAAGGGAGATTTTGGAGTTGAGGGCCACCAGGGGTTGAAGGTAGTTGTAGGAGCTACCTGTACTCGTTCTCAACAAACCAATAGTCATTCTTGACTGTAATGATCCTTCTGAATATATTGTAGGGATTTTCAGAAGCATTTGGAGACTTCTAAAGGTTGAAATGCTACAGGGAAGTTTCAGGCAACCTAGTGCCAACCATGGAGGAAGGCCTAGTTTGGGGATGTAGTGCTCCTTTTGAGAAAATGATCAGTCTATTGTTGGTGTCTGATATGTGCTGGAGATAGTAGAAGATATTTCAGTGATAGTTAAAGAATTATGAAGGAGTTAGTGCCATCAAGAAGCTCAGGGTAGCTTAAAGCACTGATTGAAGGAATTAAGTCTAAGGGAGCTTAGATCTATTTGCAGAGTGATGACAACCATGACAGGGATATAGATGGTATTCTAAGCCCATTGGTTCAGCTCAGTAACCCTTGGAGTTAAGTTTGGAACTTGTAAAAGAAACTTGACCATAATCCCAAAGAGCCAAGTCAAGATTACAAAAGCTCAAGGAGATGTAGCCCACGATATTTAGGTGAACTCCTAGATTAAATTTGTTGTTATGTGTTGATTTTTATTTGCTGCATTATATGGCTGTTATATGTGTTTAATATCAGCAGAAACAAATGGACTTAAAACACTTAAACAGTTAAAAACAAACAACATACACCTATCTCAAGTATTTAATTCCAGAAATATCATACATAAGCTAGATCATTTATTTGTCAAGCTTTGAGTGGGAGGTTCTTGTAAGAATAAAAAGATGTTAAACTCCTATTTCAGATAAAGTGATAAGTCAACTTTTCCATTACTCCTTTGTAGTTGCAATCCAAAAGAAGCTTGCATTAAATGTGGACAATAGACTCTCTTAGTGTCTAGGTCCAATTCATGCCATGAAATTAATTGTGAGAGGATATTACATCCAGTAAGTAGACAGGCATGCAAAATCTAGCTTGCTTTCCCTTGGGAGGATTTTGGGCATTAGCTACACGGATATTCAATCTTTGAGCCAACAAGTATGACCAATTGAGTGGTTTTCCTTCATTCAAAATTTGGCTCAATAAGAATTCCCGCCCTTCGGGAAGGTCTTAGTACTCTACTTACCATAGATCTTGCAACATAGAACTATCAAGTACTAATAAGACTTCTTGAGATATTTTGTCTTTTAGGTGTTGGTGTGTGTCTAACAGAACTTTGCTAGATCTTTCACCCAACCTTTGAAAACCTCCTTTGTGCTCAAGTAGCTAGTGGCTACATAGAAGTAAGAATCCATTTGCGATTTAAACTCCGAAAAATGGTACATAAGATGCTAATCCGATGCGAGAAAAGAGGACAACCTTTTTCCACTAGCACTGTTGAGAGTCATCGTCTTGGAAGCTGTATGAGATATCATCGAGCTAATAATGTTTGCAAATGGGAAAGTTGGATACCTGCATGCAATCTTGTGTAACCCTAACTTTTGGACATTGATCTATTTTGAAGCTTCTTGCTGAGAATGCTTTATTTACTTCGGGCCATGTGATGTCTGGCTCTTTCTCTATAAACAATTGAGTATTTGCAAAAACAATAAATTTCATTGGTGTACTCTCAACTGCCTCCCTGGTGCTAGTTTCTCTAGTGTCCTTTGAGGGAAGTATCTTTCATGTCATGGTGACAGTGACTGATGAAGGGAAGTGCTCAACAACTACAATACTTGTAGGAGGGAAAATGACTCATGGAAAACATGAATTAGCTTAAATGAAATGACTCACAAAGAAATATCAAGGAAGCAACCACAAGACCGAAGTAAAAAATTGCGTAATTTTTTAGATGGGGGAAGGGATTGGCTCCAGGAAATTAACATTGCATAGTTTTAGCATCTAAATGTAGAAACTTGAAGGTTAAGACTGCCTAATCTGCAGTCTCAGCCCAGGCAGATTAAGCGAGAGGTTGCACATTGCACAGTCTCAGTGGCCAAGGGTGAGGTTTGAGCCCTAGAGCTATGAAATGCATAGGTTGGAAAGCCAGGTATTATGCATTATGGAGTCTCAGAGGCCAAGTCTGGAGCTTGAGCCTTGGACTTGTGCAATGCCCAGTTGAGAAAGGCAACTTCTACCCAAGTCAACGACAGATGTGCTCAGAAAGAGGATGGGAAAGTGCAAGATCTGAGTGATAGTGAAAGTTAGAGTGTAGTTCTAACTATGGAAATATAGACTAGTGAATATTTAGTGCAGAATATCAACATGGAAAATGGAAAACAAACATGCATAGGGAGTCATCGAAACAACAACCACTAATGTGAAAAATTAAGAAAGTTGATGCGAAAATTTTAAAAGGCAAATGACAGAGTGAGAAAACACTTGTACAAGAAACTATATGTTAAAACACTAGCAACCATGGAAAGAAACAAGTAAAACAACACTCACAGAAGCGAAACGACAAAAAGCGAGAGAAAAAGCTACAAAAGATGACAAAAACAAAACTTACTCGGAAAAGTGCCACAAACTCCACCGAAGGCTCCTTGATCTCCTTGGGAAGGATAGAGCTCCAAGGTCGAATATTAAAATTATCTCTAGGGGAATCTATTTTATACATATATATACTGGTTAGGGTTTATGACAAACATGCCAAAAATCAAGGAAAATGTGACACTTGGAAAAAGTCCAAAAACAGTAACTCGTGCCATCTTTTTGGAAACTAATTATCCACTCCCTATTTTCTAGGGATTGTTTTTTTTCTTTGTTTCCAGGAAACCTATTATTCACACATCCAAGAAGGATTGCGTAATTCCCAACCACAAGGGACTGGGCAACTCCTTGACTCACCGAACTGTGTAGTTTCTGAGCTTAAGGTTGGCCTAGCTATCTGGATTGCATAATTCAAATCCTCAAGGCTGGTCTACCTTCAAATATTGTACATTTTCTGGGGGGAAGGTCGATAATGCTGTAGAGTCAAGTCAAGAGATAGCTTGTGTCTGAAAGGTATCAAACCGAGATCAAACAACACATCACAAGCACTACATAAAATATAAGTCTTTAACATAACATGAATACTTGACATCAGTAAGTGATAAGCTCCCATGCACAGAAGGGAGGCTCCAAAAACAAAGCATGGGAAATATTTTGTAGGGTGGTTGTAGTAGCTACAACACAATCCTTAAATACTAAAAGCCAAAAGTAACTAGAATGTGAAATTTTTTCAGCGATAGCATGCCTAGACATGGAAATAATTCAAGACTTGTTTATACTCCTCATGAGTGAGATATCTACATAACACCATATCAAATCCACAATAATGACATAATTTCTAGCATCATGGCATATACATTGAATTTCATGATGAGACAATTTAGATTGAAAATGTTGATTTTGGAGATAAAGTAGAAAATCCCCATACCATGGATCAAAGGAGCTAATGAGGTAAAATGATTCACCATGAAATGAATCCTTATCCAAAACTTATTCATAAAATTGAGGTAATTCAAATATTAACTGAGTGAATGTGAAATATTTCTTGGATTTAGCAACCATAAACTCTAGGTTGAACTCTTGAAGGATGAAAATACACTTTGAGTACCTTCCCAAATGATTTGTCAACTAAGGATAGGCTTCATGAGGTTGGAGTCAGTGATTATCATTGTATTTTGCGAGAGTATGTAATTTTGTAAACATTTGATAGTAACAATTGTTGCTAAGGTAAACTTATCAATGTGGGAATGAGGAATTTGCTAAGAAAATAGATGTTTTGATCATTGGGCATATCGACCTCTTGGACAAGAAGCATACCAATGGTGGAATTAGAGGCCACAATATAGAGAAAAAAAGTCATAGTTAAAATAAGGAGGGCTCAATAATGGGGTCAACAACAGGGCTTGTTTTAATGCATCAAAATACTTCTAGGCTTAGTCATCGCATACAAAAGGCACACCTTTCTTCAATAGATGCATGAATCATTTTATTATCTCAACATAGTTGGAAGTAAACCTACACAAGAAATTAGCCTTCCCTTGGTGAGCTTAAAGCTACCAAAGAGTATGTGAAGGAGGAAACTTGATAATAGCCTTAACCTTAGATGGATAAACTCAGATCTCTTGGAAATGAAGAAACATAGAAACCTCCCAGACTGTATGAAAATGACACACTTTTTTTGGTTTAACCAAATATTATAATGACAAAATCAAAGAAAAACTTCTCAAAGATGGGTTGGATGATCCTCACATTGGAGGTTTTGAGCCATTAGGTCATCTAGATAGACTTCAATGATGTGTTTGATGTTACAATATGCATAAGAGATGGACCGCTAGAAAGTGACACTAGCATTTTTAAGACCAAAAGGAATTTTTTGATATGCAAATATTCCCCATGGGAAAATATAAGTTGTTTTGTGTTGATCCTCTAGTTTCATCTAGATTTGATGATACCCAAAAAATCCATCGATAGGAAAATATGTTGGGATGTTCTGATTGATGGAAAAGCAAGGACCATATATGATCAAGAACAAACATGTTCAAACCTAGATAAGGCTACAAAACCAGAAAGGTAGAGGTCCTTGACAATTTTGAGAGGTGGTTAGCCTAGTAAGAGTCCAATTCAAGGGTCACTTATACATGAAAATTACGATGACTGCTTAATATCAGTTCAGTTAACCATACCTTGAAAAATAGCTCTGTGGAAATTTCCAAAGTCAATGTTGAAACTCATCTTGATCCTGCAATTTTTCCGATTGCAATCAAGTACGATTCAAAGGCTCATTTCTATACTACACTTTGTAAATTAATATGGATAACATGACATGATTGAATGTGGAAAAGGTGGAATAATTGAATGATTTTTGTTTGCTAGCATAATACATGCGGAGAAAGAGGCAATGAGCCTAGTGTCTGTTCCAATTATGGGAAATCATTTTTAGACCAAATTTCAGTAGTCCAACCATCTCAACAGTAATGAGTGATACATACAAGCCTTTCACATAAATTACCACATGGCTCTATCACAACCTGTACACAAGTAGTATTTCCAGAAAATTAGACAACAAGATACAAACTCAACATTTGAGAACAAGAATTTACGTAACATATGAACAAAAAAATCCTATGACATTCTAGGGAACCAAAATTTTATTTTGACTTGACTCTAAACACAATGATTTGATCCAAACCAAAAACTCAATCCTTTTAAAAACTATCATCTAACATAGAACGTAATTATAAGTCATATCAGATAATGAATAATAAGTTGGCCCTGTTTGAAGTGGATTGAATAATATAAATAAGAGACACTTCTCGCCCATTTTTCCTCAAACTCAACAAAGCAAGAAGAAGAGGTGATTTAGGTCTAAGAAGGAGTAAATAGGTTCACATCACATGAACCTTAAGATGAATTGAAGAATAAATATTTTTGTTTTGGTTCTTGTCCTTGGGTAATGGTTATTGGTGATTTGTTCTATCAGTTTTTTGGAACAAGACATGGCTATCTTTGGAGAAGATATACACCTCTTTTATAGCACAGATTTCAACCCTTTTGAAGGACCTACCTAAGACCTTGGTAAGATACAAGACTTCAACCCTAAATTCATCTTAAGGAACAACAAAACTCGACCTAATTCGACCTGTGATAGGAGAAAAATTTGGCATGTAGGAAAAGAAGAACTTAGAACAAGAAAAAAGACCCATTCTATCAAGGGTACTATATAAGTGAAACCAACATATTATAGTCTATGAAGCTTTATTTTGGTAGCAGTTTCTTTACGATTTTTTACTGTCCTGGTCCTTTTCCTAACTGTGTTAGCTCTATCACATGACTTAATTTCATTTTTGACAATCTAAGGGTCAATTCCATGCATTTCCTTATAAGACCAAGAAAAAACATCATAGATTTCCTTGAGAAGGGTGGTATAAATTTCAATCTCCAGAGGGGTACAATATACTCTAATCATGAATATATTTTCCATGATGCCTGGGTTCGTGGAAATGTTTATGCATATAATATTCAAAATATTTTCCAATTTCCCCTCTAAGAAAACATCATGTGACATGATGGGGGATTGGAACCACTTAGCAAGGGCAGAGGAAGCCAGATTTTTGGTGACTCATCCAACTTATCTACCCAAGGTAAGAAATATGATTATGGAGGAAGTTCTCCTTAAGGATGATTAGAAATTGACACAACTTTCATGATGGATTCATTAGTAGGAAAATAAATATATATAAAGTTATGAAATAATGGATGGTTGACTTCCCAAATGGGAACAAGATAATCATCAAGTGGTTCATGAGATGTGCCACCCAATTCAAAAGAGTCAAATTCCAATGCGATGCATTGGTAAGTGATCTCATACAGACCTAAAGTCATGTCCTCACCATATTGATCAAACTTTGAAGGATAAGGTACCACCCAAGGGTCAAGGATTGACGGGATCCACTTGCGATGGAGGAGATCATATTTATAAGAGTTACAAAGGTAGATGGATCATTTGATGAGGGTATAAGAAGAAATCCTACAAGTGATGAGATTTTAAATGGTCCTAGATGGTTATATCCTACAAATGGAACAATAGTTCTCGTAGCGATATACTTGGTTGATGACACACAATACTCAAGTTAATTGATAATGATAATATTTCCTTCATGAGGAAAGTGAAGCACATGAAACACCGTTGACATGAAAACACTCATGGCATAAAACTAATTTTGATCAAGGAGAAAGTCACAGTCCAATGGAGATTCAAAATCTTCAACACCTACATCCATAGTTTTTTCCCCTATCTTGATGGAAAATGAAGGAACAATGCCCTGAGGCACAAAATTATGTTCAACCAATGCTAGAAGAATTGTACATGACTCGATGAGTGTTAGAGAAACAAGATCTTTATAGCATGATGTAACCATAACATAGGTATAACACTCTTAATCTATGAGTGTCCAGTGGATAGTTTGATTGAATATGTGAACTAAGATCTAGAAAGTGGCCCGATGGGGGAGTCTAAAGTCATGGGTATCAACATCAAATGTAGTCAAAATAAACTCTAAGGGATCAATCCTTCTGATAAACGTCACCAGGTCTTTGCATTGCATAGGAAAGAATTGTAAAACCTTTGAAGCAAGCATGGAACTAGGTGCTTGGGATAAATCCTCCATAATATTTTAATTTTGGGAAGCTTGCGCATTATTGTTGTGTGTTAAATTTTGGAGAATACCCTTAGGTGGGTGAAACATTGGCTCGAAAATATTATCTATTGTAAGAGGTCCATTGGGCATAATGAGGATGGCGAAGTCTTTAGAGGTAGAACATGACTCTTAAGTGTCATAATATTTTTCTCTCATGAAAAATTTAATATACTCATTGAACATAAGAGTAGGTGCATGGCCTATAAGAAAATCATGCTTCCCCACATTGACCCCAGGTGGAGATGGAGGAGCATGTGCAACCATTCATTATTCTAGTTGTGAAGGGAATAGATGTGTCAACATGGATGGTTGTTTGATGGGTGTAATTGCATCAAGAAATGATGAATCTCATATATACATGGGCACTCATGAGTTTAAAAATGATACCCCTAAAAATTCTTGTAATGGAATTTGACCTTATGACGTTTTCCATTTGTTTCCCCACCTTGATTAGGCTAATTTTTTTGGGTTTCCTAAACACGTTTAGAAGCATTCTTTGAATTATTCTTCTTCTTCCCACTATGTTGTTGAGGATTCTTATGTTGTGCGGAATACACCATATGAACCTTGACAATTTTCTCAGAAGATGATGCTTGTTGGGAACTGGGATCAGTTGCAAGGGCTTGTGAAGTGTTCATCAATTTCCCCAACTGAGTAGCTAACTAGCTCACAACAATGGAAAAGATGGAACCAATCACACCATCAGAATGTGGTCCCAATGTAGGTTATGGTGGACCAAATGAAGGTAGAGGTGCATTAGGAATGATATCATAGAAATTTCCCAATTGAGAATAAATTAGATCAAGGTGTTGATAAGGAAAAATGGCATGCTCCTCAATAGCATCCCTAGCCATAACGACATCCTTGGCTATAGGTGGAAGAAAGGATTGGGTGAATCAATATTGAAGAAATTATTCAAGAAGCTTGCTTCTAACTAACCTTTTTTCTCACCTGCACTTGTGAATATGATTAGAAATATGAGTAGCGGTGTCTTGTTTAAATGTTGACAGTAGGTCACTCCTAAGCTATTCATGTAAAGGTAATTGGAAATGGTTTAAGAAGGTTCCCTAAGAAATATAACACACAAAGCACTGTAAAGGTACCTCATGAAGGAAAAGTCTGTTGAGGTGATTAAACCCTCAATTATCTTGGAATAATAAAGTATTAGAGCAGAAATTACCCCAAACTCATTATATCAACCTTAACCAGTGGAAGTGGCCTGGATGGGGCTTAACATCACCCTCTAGGAGCACTAATATGGTAATTTATGTCTACCTCAGGTACCATAGGGACTTCCCACTAATATTCACCTATGTGAGAGACCTAAAAGATAGGCCACTAAGGTTATCATTTCACATTCAATCAACAAACCAGACTTGTGTTATCAAAACCTATTGGGAAAAATTATAGTCCTAATAAAATAAATCAAATAGCTCAAACATAAATTATCAACTAGGGTAAGTATTTAATTTCAAGGTTATCATGAATGATATATGCAGGCGTCAATTGCTAACTAGATTGGGTAATACCCAATGCTAAGTTTTATGCTACAAGAACTAGCACACAGTCATACCAAAACATTTTGTCACTCTTTACACTTACAAGAATGGAAATAAACTCACAAAAGCAACAATTTCAAACCCTCACTTGCATAAAATTAACAAACCACATACAATACTAGAAATTAAATCACGCTTGTAAAATAAAATAACACCTATCCAGGTTCAAATCACTCTTCTAGTGAAATGAAAGAGTGCTCCTTGAATCAATTTCACAAAACCATTTTATCACAACTACAAAACCATGAAGTTAACCAGAATTGACCATTTAATAAATACATGACACATTGTAACATATGTGAAAGCAACCAACTTACATTATGTTTCAGTAGCAAATTATAAATTTGTAGCAACAATCAAACAATAACAACTTAAGGTTAGTAGGGATCAATCCAGTAACTATGTTCTCACATGAGAAATATACATCAGATATTTTGCAAGATAGCTTAAATAATAGTAACTACAATGTATCAGCAATAATGTGTAACAGTGATAATTAAAATTATAAAGAATTAAATTACATATCCTTCAAGTATGATGCAGGAGCATCTGGACTTAGCCAGCAATGTGAAACTCTGTTCACATTGTTATAGACATTTTTGGGCACTGCAACCCCAATCATACATGTCCATAAACCAAGGACTTCTAAGTCCCTAAAGTGTGCTTCACACCCTAAAGGAGCAGGGTCAGTTGATTACATCATCTCCCAGAAGTTCTCAACAAAAAACTGCTCAGAACTGGTCAAAACTAGACCATACAGACTACTCAGTGCTAAGGGTACGATGCATCCCACCTGCCCAGTGTAAAAGGTGCGATGCATACTGGATAGCCCTTCTGTAGGGTGCGATGAGTGAGAGTAGACAAATGGAAAAGACAGTTTTCAAGGTGGATGATCATGGAATCTTCCAGAAACTTCTATTATGACACTTGCCTCTCTAAATTCGCCCAGGGATGAGTAAGAGATTATGAATCTCCAAGTGGAACCAAGAACTATTAGAGAGAGGACACTAATAAAAAACCGAGCAGCTGAATCACCCCCCTGCAAACATCTATATATGGATCCCTCATCATAGAGATCTAGAGGCTGGAATCTTGTATTTTGTAAGGAAGTTCTGTTGGTTTCCTGGTGGAAAATCATAGTGTTGGGTGGTCTAAGCTTTTCATGAGGTGAAGAAGGGCTTTCATGCTGGGAGGATGATGTTGGGTCCGAACAATTGGTTGTAATCCTATTTTCTATTCTTTCTATTAATAAAGTTATTCGAGTTTTCCTCCAAATTCTTGTATGTTTGATGATATATGCATTTGTGTGGTCAATATATATCTGGTCCTATATTTGTTATGATTGTAGATCTCTGTATTTCGATAGTGTTATGCTTCTTTGAATCTACAGGTGCTCTTTGAAGTGAGATAGGATGTAGCGAAGATCTGTCAGAAGGGAGAGGAACCAGGAAAGGAACCAAGCGCAAGACTGAGGTTGGTATCTTTTATTCCCCTCTTATCTACTTCTCATAAGGGAAAACGAAAGTAGTTTTAGTGTGTTTGTTTCTAAGATAGCTACCCATCTTAGTGGGACTAGCAGCTCCAAGTGGACACTAGATTTCCCGATAAGAAAATGGTTACCTCGCTGGGGAGTGAATAGCTTGTTTGCTTGTCTATATTTGATTGGTTTATAAACTTACAGACAGAGCTTGAAGTCAAGCCAGCTAGCCTTCGAACTGCATTTTCTATGCAAGTGAAAAGTAGATCAATGTTGCTTCAGTCTATCTCCAAGATTTGTTTATAAACTGAACAATCGATTTGCAAACATCCTAATTTCCCTGGTGGTGGCTCTAGTAATCTCATTAGATCAGCCCCTGTGATTTATATTTACTGACTATCACTTGCTCGGCCTAAATCCCTGAACTGAGCTACAAACTGTGACCAAAAGCCAAGTAAAGTCTCGTCCTGGTACCATCGCACCCTCTCTTCAAGGAAATCTGGATGCATCGCACCTCCCGTGTGTAGTAGGTGGGATGCATCCTTGTTTCCCTGTGTTACAGGTGCGATGATAAAAAAAGGCTAATTTTGCATTCAGATTTTGGTTTTTCTTCACTCTCTTTAGCTCTATTTAGGAGTTTTGCTGTCTGTGATTAGTATGCCACTGAAGAAACCCCCGTCCTTTCCATTGTTCCACCTCCATTATGTAAAGAACTGTGAACGTTTTTATGTATTGTGCGCCATTTTCAGTTCTCTTTTACAAAGAAGTAGCATAATCGAACTGTCGTTTCTTGATTTGAAAGGGTTGCAAGTGTCGTTTTCAGTCAAAGAAAAGGATCCTATTGTTCTTGATGGTTGATTATATAGTTACTCTTGTATTTGATTTGAATTAGTAGTTTTTCAAGTGTCAAAAGCAATTTTCAATTCAAAATCGCAAAGTGTCGTAATTATCTTCCTCTCGTTTTGAAGAGAAATTTTTTAGTACTGTTGCTTTGAAAAGATAATTCAAATTTGTGCTCAGCATTCTTTAAGTCATTCACACATTAAAAAAGCAAAAAAAAAATATGCATGTGCATTTGCATTTAGACTGCTTGTTGGTTTGATTTAGGATAGTGTATCTAGTGTGTGCTCTCTACTCTATGTTGAAAGAATCTCATTTCTCTTTCCCTAGTAGCTAGGATTTTCATTGCAAAAAGAAGATTAAATGATTGTTTATCATCTTAGATTGCATTTTAGGAATTATATATCTAAATCACGCGGCGAACCTGAAAGGAAAATTTCTTAAGCAAGATAAACTGTAAAATAAATTCAATGAACATAAAAACACTTTGGAACCTAACGCACAACATTTAGAAGTCTAGCCTAGAGATGTATTCCGACGTCGTAAAGCCTGGTAACTATTGCTTTCATTGCTGGTTGGGCGATTCCACCGCTTTGAGACAACAAGTGCTAGTATGGACTTGTGCTCCCACGTACCGTCGAGTATATATTGGGAGACCACAATAGGCTATATCCTTTATCCTTAGGAAGCCGTGTCTAGCGCCCTATCGATCGCAATGCACTGAACATAGCATTTGTGGAGATTGACTGCCATACCGTAAAAAGTATTCTGCAGTTTTGTGATTTGTTTGGTAATGCCTCTATCTAGATTTCGAGAGTAGTCTCTTTCATTCCTTTTTAGACTCCTTAAAGGAAAAGGTCCATCTAAGAACTTGTCACTTCAAGCTCATTAAAAATCGAAGGCGACTAGAGTCATATTTTTCTTTTTCTCGACTCTTAAAAATTGAAAAAAAAAGTTGTGTCAAAGCGTCAAAGATTTATTTTAATTGGAATAATATTATCGTTCCCATGTTGGTCCTATTTAGAGGAAAATGGAGTCCACTAACCAAGGATTTCCCCTTGGAGGAGATCCTAGTCCTTTCTCCTCTTGGGGAGATGTTGGTGCACCCCATATGGCCACATTGTCACTTCCAGGATTGACGATTGGCTTGCCAATATGGCTCTTCTCGACTGGCGTCATTCAGAATGTCGTGATTCCTGAACAGTCAAGTTAGAAACTAGATGATACTAGAGTTACTCCCCAACCTTCTACTTTGATCGTTTCTCCCTCTCCTCCCTCCTCTTCGCTTGATGAAGTTGGTAAAGTTAAAAATCAAGTAACTAAAAAGGAGAAGAAGGGGAAGGAGAAGAAGGAAAAGAAGAAGAAGGAGCCAAAGGCAAAAAAGGGTAACCAGGCATCATCTAGCGAAAATCCACACACTGCACCCTCCAAGCCTAAATATCCATGTGTCATTTCCAAAGGAGACCACTATCATCGAGATTTCCCTTGCATCCCTCAGATCTTGAGGGACTGGTCTCCTCGTTTGCACAGTCTGGTATCATCAACCTCTGAGGATCATGTTGAAAGTACACTGTCAACTAGTGAAAGCGAAATATTTGGACAGAAAAGGAAATGTAAATTTCCTTGTAAACTGTGTGAAGGCGATCACGTCATCCACCATTGTCCCTTCCTAGATGAGGCTAAAAGAGTCTTGGATAACCGTCCTGCTTCAACGCTACGACTTCCTCCTGGATACAAGAAACTCTTGCCGAGTCCATCAATAGTTGAAAATCTGACTGACATGCCATTGTGGTCGGTCGAAGTATCTATCATTAAAGTTGAACCCTCTGAATCCACACCAGATGAAAGTCAAAAGGTCGAGGCGGCGGTCGACCCGGTCTTGCCTTCAGAAGGTCCATCTTCAGATGATACAGTCATTGAAGAGAATGAGAACGACACTGTTCAAATTCTTTTCGTAAACACAAACTCCGATGAACATAGGGGCAATCTACCCGTTCCTTTACCGCAGGAAGAAAGTTCGTCAAAGTCATATCTGGCCATCTATTCGGTCCCACCTCCAAGCAACCTAGTCGTTTCCTTCGATTGGAATCTACTAGGCAGACCGCGTTTACCAACTAGTGTACCATTCTGAATAATTGTACAAGCTTACAGAATGGTCATGGTTGATACCATCATAGATGAAGGGGCTTCTGTGCGTATCCTTTCCTCGATTGCTTGGAAAGCGCTTGGTTCACCATCACTTCTGCCTGAAATGAGAAATCTGATAGGCTTCGACAAAGGAACCAGTCGACCGTCAGGGATCCTTCCCAATGTACCTATAACTTTGAGAAGGAAAACCGTTTATATGAATGTAATGGTAGTCCAAGGACCTCTAGATTATAATCTAATCCTTGGGCATGACTATATTTATTGCATGGGAGCCATTGTCTCCTCACTCTTTCGAGTAATGTGTTTTCTGCATGAAGGAAAAGTGGTCCAGCTCGTAGACCAACTTTCATTCCTCGGCTCACACATAGCTAATAGTCAACTACCATCCCTAAATGGTCTTTTCATGCAAGGAATGTCTCATCAATCTCCAGTCCGTGCACCTGAAGAACGCGAGTAATTCGGTGGTCATGACTGAAACCCAGGGGGCATGCACCCTGGTCTGCTTCGGCAGGAGAACTTCAAGTATAGAGTGAGTTTCCGCGGAGGATATATGACTAGTCTGACACACCTATCCATTTGGGAAAGTGGAATTAGACTGTGATAAGATATCTCCGTCAGAAGGTAGGCCTTTCCTGATAGAACAAATGTTTTGTCTGCAAATTGAAGGGTAACCTAGAAACTCTACTTCGCTATACCTGGGGGCATGCAAACCTTTTTGTGTGAAAGTGAAAAGTGACCAACGTAATGCTAACTCTATAGTTCCACTGACTTCAACTGGCTAAGTTAGGCGAGTGGTCAAATCAACCGTTCGCCTTCACAGGGGCCAAATGGCACCGACAAAGTAAAGGAAAAATTTTTTGGCCTAACCTTGGTAGTTAGCTAACCCCTAGGATAGTAGTTGGTCATTCCTAACTTACATACGAAAGGCAATGGAGTAGATCTTCGAAAGGTGAAAGCTCCATAAAAATGGAAACTATCGATAAGATGTCCTTATTATATGACTAGCATGAGCATTTTTTATGTGAAGTTCAAGCTCATTAAAAATTAAACCTAAGCAATGAGCAAATGTTCCCCCAGAGTTTAAGCTCATTAAAAGATGAACCAATCTCTGGTAAATAACCATTGTGAATGCATTATCATCATCTTTTGAGCGTTGGTCATGTTCTCATCATCACCTCCACTTTGGTTTTTTGGTCGATCATACGCCTCCATTTGATTGTTTACCCTTTTTGAGGAACATCTGCGACGAGTGATCTTGTTAGCCATCCTTGTGACACTGTCATGATTGGAAAATTCCAAACCTTACCTAGAATCAGCTACTACCCAAAATCATCACTTGTTCCTAAAAAACGAGTCTCCTTTAAGCTCTTTTCTTCTGACTCATAAAATATGAAAGGATTGCCGAGCAATTGGCCTCTCTAGCTAGTTAAAGCTACCGGAAGTGCTATCCCTCCTCTAGATTTTAATCTTTTTGGACCCAATGGATTATTACACAGAAAGATTGAGCACTTGACTTGTTCGGCTCGTTAAAACTATTGAAAATTCATCTCTTTCATATTATTTATACTTTTTCGGACTTAAGGGATTATATGATGAAAAAGGATTATTGGAGTTTCATTTCCGTCCCTTTTCAGACTCTATAAAATTGAAAAAGGACCGAGTTATCATTGTTGTTAAACTCGTCAAAACCAATAGCGACAAACTTGTCATATAGACAAGAACGAGTTTCACTGTCTCTAGGCTCGTTAAAGCATAGCGATGGGTTTGCCTGAAGGGAAAATTATAGAACAAGCATATGTTATCCTACTCAAGCTTGATAAAAATAAATAGGTACTGGTCAGCAATGACTAGGGAAAATTGGGAAGAAAACTCGGAAAAACTTTATAGGTAGCAAGTCGCTCTTGAACATGACACTTTCACTCCATGTCTGAGTCGGGTTGGGTTATTCCATTCACCGGTCATATTACCATTGGTCCATCGCACCATCCACGTTTGGGGTTAACACTACCAATCCATTTCAATGTCACCGATATGTCTAAGAGAAGTCGCTCAGAGAATTCACCTGTGTCTCATCCGCTACAATACGTTCAGGCTCCATTCTTTCATGACTGCCACCTTGAACCTTGTATCATCAGATCATTTTCACCTCTGCAAAAAATCATTTGCTCTGTTCCGTGTCATAGATGTGGGATCCATTAAGCTCCTCCTACGATGGGCTGCTTCTTGTCGACATCAGCTCATTATCCAAGAAGTCAACCTAGGAACAACCCTTTCAGTACTTTGAAGCTTGCATGCCTCAATGGAAAGTTTCTCACTTTCGGTGACATGTTTACATCAATGGCCTTCGACCGAAAGATTTTACGTGGTGTTCGACACTAAGTCCCTCTTTCACACCACGTTAATTGTACTATTGTACCTTGAGGGTCATCATCATTATCGATGATTCCTCTCACGCCTGTTAACAGCTTACGTCATTGGCTGGTAATCAGGTGATGTCTTTCCATGTTCAACTCCGGAACATATTTCACATGGATCGACTTGTACTCCAGGTGAAGATTGAACAAGTTAGAAGACCTTGGATCTAGTTTCATCCATCTGGCTTGCGATATATTTAGGGAAATAAAGACATCAAATGTACATCATTGCCGAACAGATGTTCATCTGAATCAAAGGATGATGACTCCGTCCGAATCATCAGTCTGCTACATAGACGGTTGCCTGTCCTATGTACATGAAAATGAGTTTATAAAGCTGAGCATGGGAATGCCCACCTCAGCTAGATCATGAAAATATTATGAAGATATTGTATTGTATTGTATCTTATTACAGGTCGCCTTCCAGCTCGAAAAAACCTCGGATCCTCATGATAAATCATTTCACTCGACATCAAAAGATTAAAGACCTCATGCTTTAGGGGGAAACTATTATAGAAATTTTTGGGAACTGCAACCCCAATCATACATCTCAATAAACCAAGGACTTCTAAGTCCCTAAAAGTGTTGCTTCACACCCTAAAGGAGCAAGGTCAGCTGATTACATCATCTCCTAGAAGTTCTCCACATAAAACTGCTCAGAACTGCTCAGAACTGGACCATACAGATTGCTCAGTGCTAAGGGTGCGATGCATCCCACTTGCCCAGTGTAAAAGGTGTGATGCATATTGGATAGCCCTTCTGTAGGGTGCGATGAGTGAGAGTAGACAAATAGCAGAGATAGTTTGCAAGGTGGATGATCATGGAATCTTCCAGATACTTCTACTATGACACTTGCCTCTCTAAATTCACCTAGGAATGAGTAAGAGATCATGAATCTCCAAGTGGAACCAAGAACTATCAGAGAGAGGGCACTAATAAAAAACCTAGTAGTTGACTCACCCGCCTACAAACATCTATATATGGATCCCTCATCATAGAGATCCAGAGGATGGAATCTTGTATTTTGTAAGGAAGTGTTGTTGGTTTCTTGGGGGAAAATCATAGTGTTGGGTGGTCTAAGATTTTCATGAGGTGAAGAAGGGCTTTCATGCTGGGAGGATGACGCTGGGTCTGAACAATTGGCTGTAATCCTCTTTGCTATTCTTTCTATTAATAAAGCTATTGAAGTTTTCCTCCACATTCTTGTATGTTTGATGATATATGCATTTGTGTGGTCAATATATATCTGGTCCTATTTGTTTATGATTGTAGATCTCTGTACTTCGATAGTGTTATGCTACTTTGACTCTATAGGTGCTCTCTGAAGCGAGATAGGAAGTGACGAAGATCTGTCAGAAGGGAGAGGAACCAGGAAAGGAACCAAGCGCAAGACTGAGGTTGGTATCTTTTGTTCCCCTCTTATCTACTTCTCATAAGGGAAAACGAAAGTAGTTTTATTGTGTTTGTTTCTAAGATAGCTACCCGTCTTAGTGGGACTAGCAGCTCCGAGTGGACACTATATTTCTCGATAACGCAGATGTTGTGGCTAAACAAGTTGAATTTCACTGACCTGAGTAGTCAAAAGTCAGTTTTTACCGAGAGGGTTGGATCTCTCAAGAAATGAGTTGTATTTCATTATTGTAATAGTTAGAAATTGTCTTATTTTAGATTCAAAGATAAGTTGTTAGCATAGGTGTGTGATAAAGCTTGAAAATAGAAATTGGCTATTAGAGTGTTTAAAAATAGAGATTGAGTTATTAGGCATGATTGGATTGATAAAAAGAAGAAAAATGTAATGTAGAAGGATTAGCAAGGATTAGAGAGGATTGAGGAAGCGAGAGTCAATTAATATAGCAAGGATTTCCATATTGAAACAAGGGTCTTTTTAATTGTTGTAATCGAGCTAGAGGGTAGAGACTCTGTAACCTTGATAGTATTTATAAATTGATGTTGTGTGGGATTATATATACATATATCAATTCTGTGTAAACTTTTGTTTTAATTCTTTTTATTTGTATTCGGGATAGAGTCGAATGTTTCTCTTTTTTCATGCTTCACGATATAAAACGTAGAGCTAATAGGGATCATAGACCTTGTGTTGATAACAATGTTGAAGCCTCTTAAAATTCCATTCGTTGATCTAAGTTCCAACCAACGGTGTGAAATCCCACTGATCGTTGGATCATCCCATATCGCATCGCAATAATTTTTCATAAGGGGGCAAACCTCATCCCTTGAAAATTTGCGATGAGCGGTCACTATAATATCGCATCGCAGCAAAAAAACGATGTGTGGTCGGACTGCAGGCCTTAAGAAGTTGCAAAGTGCGATCGTCGAAATATCGCATCGTTGAAAGTCTTCGTGTGTTATCGGACCCCGATCGTAGAGACAGTGTGGTATGCGATTATGATACATCGCATCACAATATTTCATTACCAAGGACAAAGGGCTTGAAACTATAGCGATTGTGATTTAATCTGGAATGTTGATCATTTATGTTATGATCTAAGGAGAATCGCGAGTAGTTCTATAAAAAAAGGAGAAATTCCAGTGTTCGGCTTTTATAAAAGAAATTAGAGTAGCGTTGTGGAAGGTTGGACTATAAAGGAATAGCAAACGCGGGCTGATTATTTGAGATTTCTCAAAATGATTGGTTCGTGTGTCATTTGTTGTATTAGAGCATAGAGAGATTAAATATTGGTTGCAGTAAACATACCGCCAAAGGGAGGAGCTGGCATTGGTCGAAGAAGACAAGAAGAAAATGCAGTTCTGTTGGAGGAGATCCAAAGTCTGCGTACGAGGATGGAAACAATTGAGACTACTCAGAGAAGAATACCTGATGAAGGGGATGACAGCGCTAAAGAAGAATCTTCTGAGGAAGAAGAAGAGGAGGAAAATGAAACTATCAGAGTTGTTAAGATGTTAGTGAAACTAGGAGGAAAACTAAAGGTGGAAATTCCTACGTATGAAGGGAGTCTCAATGCAGAAGAGCTAATGGATTGGATTAGGTCACTAGACAAATATTTTGACTATGAAGAGGAAGCTGATGAAAAGAAGAAGGTGAGATTTACAGTTACTGGATTAAAGGGTCATGCATCTATTTGGTGGGATGAGCTAAAGACATCCAGAATGAGGAAAGAAAAGTCCAAGATCAAGCAAGGGGAGAAAATGGTAAGTAAGATGAAAGCCAAATTCATTCCTAGAGATTATCAGTTGAATATTTTTAAACAGTTGCAAAATTTAAGGCAAAAAGGAATGTTTGTTAAAGAATACACAGAAGAATTTTATAGATTAAGTATTAGAGCAGGACATGTAGAGGATGACATGGAGAAGGTAGCAAGATATATCAATGGCTTACGATATGACATACAAGACAAGATCAGCTTGTTAAGTCTAAAGACTATTGAGGATGCATATCAAGCAAGTTTGAAGGTAGAGGAGAAGATGTTGAGAAAATAGAATCAGAGGAGTAGAGGAAGGAGCTCAGTAAGAGGTCGAGGAGCTACTAGACCAAGGGGATAGCAACATCAACATGAAGTAGGCAGTTCAAGTAGCAGACCGCCACAGAGAGGGGATTTTAATATAGGAAGATCTGCACCCAGAGGAAGGGGCCGAGGAAGAGATGTTCGATGCTACACTTGTGGAGAATGGGGACATGTGTCGTGGGACTGTCCTCATAATAAACTAGCAAGTCAGAGGAATTCGAATGTGGCTGAGGCAAGGCAAGAAACACCTCGACATACAGAGAAGGAAGAACCCCCTGAATTAGGAGAATCCCAATTTTTGAGAAGGACATTACATAAGACAGAGAAAGAGATTTAAGAACCAGCACAGAGGAAGAATTTATTTAGAACTAATTGTAAATCAAAAGGTAAGTGTTGTAAAGTAATAATTGACAGTGGAAGCACTGATAACCTTGCTTCTACAGAGATGGTGCATAAGCTCATATTAGCAAAGACAGTGCACCCTACTCCTTACAAAGTGTCGTGGTTGTAGAAAGGACACTAGATTATTGTGATAGAACAATGGAAGGTTGAAATACAAATTGGTACATATAAGGATGTAATATTATGCGATGTGATCCCAATGGATGTATGCCATGTATTACTGGGAAGACCGTGGTAGTTTGATCAGAAATCTATTCATGATGGGAGGAGAAACACTTATACTCTAGAGAAGGATATAACTAAACATACATTGCTGCCATTGAAGGATGATGCTGACAAAGAAGGGCTTGGAAGTAGTGTTATGTTGATGAGCGTAAAGGAGTTGTTGTAAGAGATTGGAAAAGGTGAAGAAATGCATTTTGTTGTCATAGGGAGACCGAAGGTAATTTTAACTTCCATGAACTTGGATGATTTGCCTGAAGAAGTTAAAATTTTGTTATATGATTTTGCTGACATTGTTGTGGAGGAGTGTTGAACACGTTACCACCTGTTTGAAGTATCAGTCATCACATTGAATTAATATGGGGAGTTAGTTTGCCAAACAGAGCCACTTACAGGTTGACACCTCAAAAGAATGCAGAAGTTGGAAGGAAAGTACAAGAACTAATGGATAAGGGAATAATCAGAGAAAGTCTTAGTCCATGTGCTGTACCAACAGTACTCAGTCCAAACAAAGGAGGTGAATGGTGCATGTGCACAGATTCTAGACCCATAAACAATATCACAATCAGGTATAGATTTCCTTTGCCACGCATGGATGATTTAATGGATTGATTGAATGGGTCAAAATATTTTACTAAAATAGATCTGAAGAGTGGATATCATCAAATAAGAATTCGAGAAGGAGATGAATGGAAGATTGTATTTAAAACAAACAGTGGGTTGTATGAGTGGTTAGCGATTCCTTTTGGACTCACTTATGCACCTAGTACATTCATGAGATTGATGAATGAAGTCTTGAAGGAATATGCAGGCAAGTTTGTGATTGTTTATCTTGATGATATTATAGTTTTTAGTAAAAGTAAGGTATAACATCTAGAGCTTCTTAAATGGGCTTTAAGAACTCCGCAGAAAGAGAAGCTACTGATAAATATGAAGAAATGTAGTTTCATGAAGGAAGAATGAATTTACTTGGGATTTGTAGTTTCTAAAGAAGGATTGAAAATGGATCCAGAAAACGTCCAAGCAATATGGAACTAGCCTATTCCCAGAAATATATTTGAGGTAAGAAGCTTTCATGGTCTTGTAAGTTTTTACAGGAATTTTATCAGAGGTTTTAGTTAGATTTGTGCACCAATTCTTAAAACAATTATGGAGACTAATCAAAAATTCAAGTGGACAGAAGGAGCAGACAAGAACTTTAAATTGCTGAAGAGGAAAATCACAAAGGAACTGATTTTAGCTTTGCCTGATTTTGAAAAGGTATTTCAAGTTGAAACAAATGCTAGCAGATTTGCGGTTGGCGTAGTTCTGGGTCAGGAAAAAAAATTGATAGTGTACTTTAGTGAGAAATTGAATGAAACGAAGAAGAAGTATTCATCTTACGATAAATAATTTTACGCTATTGTGCAAGCCTTGAAACAATGGAGACATTATTTGCTGCCAAAGGAATTGACATTGTATTCGAACAACCATGCATTACAGTTCATAAATAATGAGCCAAAATTGAACAAAAAACATGCCAAGTGGGCAGAATTTTTGCAGAGCTTTATTTTTGTGATAAATCACACAAGTGGTAAGTTGAATAAAGTCGTTGATGCGTTGAGTAGATTAAGTTTTATTGTGCAAGAATTCAAAGTTGGTGTTGTTGTATTTGAAGAAATGATTGAAATGTACAAAGAGGATCGAGATTTTATTGATGTCTATACAACAATTCAAAATCCAATAGTGCATAATAGAAGCCAATGGTTAGATTATCTCATCCAAGGAGGCTTATTTTTTAAAGGAAACAAGTTGTGTATTCCCAAATGTTCTATGAGGGAAAACATAATAATGGAGAAACATAGTGGAGGATTATCTGGTCATTTTGGAAAAGAGAAAACCTTTGCTCAGGTGAATGCTTTTTATTATTGGCCAAAAATGCAAATTGATGTTAAGATATTTGTTGATAAGTGCAAGATATGTCTGCATGCTAAGGGAAGAAGTCAGAATACAATATTGTATCAGCCATTTCCAATACCAGACCAATCGTGGGATGCAATTAGAATGGATTTTGTTTTGGGATTACCAAAAACTCAAGGAAGGAATGATTCCATTTATGTTGTGGTAGACAAATTTTCCATGATGGCACATTTCATTGCTTGTAATAAGACTAGTGATGCAACACATATAGCTAAGCTATATTTTTCAGAAATTGTAAGATTGCATGGATTGCTTATCAGTATTGTGTCTAATAGAGATACAAAGTTTGTAGGACATTTCTAGAGAACTTTTTGGAAGAAACTAGGAGCTAACCTCAATTTCAGTTCAGTATACCACCCTCAAACAGATGGACATAACAAAGTAGTAAACATGAGCTTGGGGAACATATTGAGAAGTTTAGTGAATCATAATCCTAAGCAGTGGGATTTAGCACTAGCTCAGGCTGAATTTGCTTATAATGACACTCCAAACCGAAGTACTAGAATGAGTCGATTTCAGATTGTTTTTGGAATGAATCCAAGGGGTGTGTATGAGCCCAGAAATATGGGTAAAAAGGAGACAAAAAGTGCAAAAGCTGAAGAGTTTTCAGAAAAGATGCAAAGACTTCAAGAAGATATGAAAGGCAGATTATAGGAAAGTAGTGGTAAATACAAACACAGAGCGGATATCAAAAGAAGAGAGAAATAATTCCAAGTGGGAGATTTAGTGATGGTATATTTAAGAAAAGAAAGGTTTCCTGCTAAGACTTACAATAAACTGAAAATGAAAAGATAGGACCATGTAAAATTGTAAGAAAGTTTTCAGCTAATGCATATGAAATAGAATTGCCGAAAGGAATTGGAATATAACCTATTTTCAATATTGCATATTTGTATCCATACAAAGGAACATAGACAGAGCTACAGGAGGAAACTACAGAAGATGAAGTTCAAACCTTGAACTGGGGAGAACAAATGCCAAAGGCAGTTAAGAAATAAGTTGAAGTTGTTTTGGGGAAAAGAGTATCGAATAGAACGATAGGAAAAAATGATTTTCAATATCTAGTCAAATGAAAAGGACAGCCAGTGGAGGATGCTAGTTGGTTGACTACAAAAGAGTTGTAGAAGTATGGAGTAAGCCCTGAAAGTCTGAGGGATGATTATTTCCTTCCCCGGGAGTCTGATGTAGGAGCATCTGGACTTAGCCAACAATGTGAAAGTCCATTCACATGTTGCAGCTAAACAAGTAGAATTTCATTGACCTGAGCGGTCAAAAGTGTCCTTTTACCGAGACGGTTGGATCTCTCAAGAAATGAGATGTATTTCATTATTGTAGTAGTTAGAAATCGTCTTATTTTAGATTTAAATATAAGTTGTTAGCATAGGTGTGTGATAGAGCTTGAAAATAGAAATTGGCTGTTAGAGTTTTTAAAAATAGGGATTGAGTTGTTAGGCAGGATTGGATTGATAAAAAGAAGAAAAATGTAATGTAAAAGGATTAGCAAGGATGAGAGAGGATGGAGGAAGCGAGAGTCAAGTAATATAGTGAGGATTTCCATATTGAAACAGGGGTATTTTTAATTTTTGTAGTCGAGCCAGAGGGCCGAGACTCTGTAACCTTGATAATATTTATAAATTGATGCCATGTGGGATTATATATACATATATTGATTCTGTGTGAACTTTAATTTTACTTCTGTTTATTTGTATTCGTGGCAGAGTCAAATGTTTCTCTGTTTCCATGCTTCACGATATAAAATGCAAAGATAATATGGATCGCAGACCTTGTGTTAATAACAGTGTTGAAGCCGCTTAAAATTCCAGCCATTGATCTAAGTTCCAACCAATGGTGCGAAATCCCGCCGATCGTTGGATCATCCTGTATCGCATCGAAATATTTGTTTGTAAGCGGGCGGATCTCAGGCCTTGAATGTTTGTGATGAGCGATCATTGTAATATCGCATCACAGTAAAACAACAGTGTGTGGTTAGACCACAGGCCTTAAGAAGTTACGAAGTGTGATCGCCAAAATATCAAATCGCTAAAATCCTGTGTGCGTTATCAAACCTTGGTTGTAGAGACAGTGCGATATGCGATTGTGATATATCGCATCGAAATATTTCATTACCAAGGACAAAGGGCCTAAAACTATAGCTATTGTGATTATGAGATTTAATTTGGAACATTGATCATTTATGTTGTGAGCTAGGGAGAATCATGAGCAGTTCTATAAGAAAAGGAGAAATACTAGTGTTTAGAATTTATAAAAGAAATCAAAGTAGCGTTTCGGAATGTTGGACTGTAAAGGAATAGAAAATGTGGGCCGATTGTTTGAGATTTCTCAAAACGGTTGATTCCTACATCAAAGTAATTTAAAATGTAATCATTATGCTACCTTTACAGACAAAATGAGACCTACTAAAGAGGAGGGCCATTCATCCTTAGAAAGGACATAGTAAATCACAACTCACCAACTAGCGTCACACCTCATAAATGGACCATGAACTCATATAATATTGTATTATATTTGGAATTGGAAATACAAGATACACATTTTGGAAATGATGATGCCTCCCCTAACTTCCTAACACCTCAACCTGCTCCCCGCACATACATTTATTTCCCGAAGTTTGGAGTGTCAATCATGGAAATATTCACACAATATTGTCTTTCATGTATTCTTAGTTGAATAGTTGATAACATAGGATTGATTTAACATAACATACATTTAAGGATAGGCTGAAGTTTTCTCATTTTCTAACTAGTTGCTCATTTTGGATTTCTCTTAGCCAACGACCGTAATAAGAAAGGTTTACATGAACGAACCAACACTTTCCTCCCAATAAATGAACTTTCTTTAGAAATCACTTGTAATTCACCTAATTGTGGATGTTATGAGAAAAAACCACGTCGCAAATTTTCCATATTCATCTTTGTTTGTCTAAAAATCACGTCTGAAGTTAGTCACCCATATATGCCTAACACATGTTGTGTGAAATATATATCATGAGTTGTATCCTAATGGAATTGGTTAAACTAGGTAACGTAAATCCATCTTAGCGTCACTGGGAATAAAACCCATGTTCCAAACTTTTTCCTAGAGGTGTGTAGATATGCCAACCAAAAAGTCTAGTTGCAGTAATAACATAGGAACCATAGGAATGTCACTAGGGAAGCCATCATTATTAAATACAACAATAATACTTTATAATTAATCAAATATAAAGGAAATTAATGATAATTAACTACATTAACATTTTTAAGCTTAATGTGGCACATTCATGAGGAAACACAACAAGATGGGTAATAAATAGGCAAAGAAGTGTAGTAAAATGACTAAAAATGGGTGTTTTTTTATTACAAAAATGTGACAATTTGGAAACCCAACGTCTCCCCCATGGCTAAAATTTTTCTTTTCCTCATGCAAACAATGTAGAGTTAAAAGAAAAGAGTTGCCCAAGTTTTCAAAAGCAGCCAACATGCATGGTTGTACTTCCAACAATCTTCCTTTTACCCTGAATAATTTGCTTATTGTTTTTCCATTTTCCTTCAATGAAGAATCCCACTGAAGTAATGGTGATGACCTAAATCATTTCTCTTATTCCCACAACAAGTTCTTTTGGAGCAACTTTCCCTTTCATATTCAATGTAAGTCCTTGTGTGGCATCATTGATTCACTTTATGTTATATTCAACACTAGTTCTTATGTGGTAGTGTTAATGTTGTCTTGGGGATTTTCCACATTTACTAGGTATACATACTTGCTACCTCTCTACTTAAATTCCTTCTCAATAGCACCTTTAAACTTTTTCATACAATGGTTGTACCATTTTTAAAAAATTACATTTTTCATAAAAGGCCTTAAAGCACATGTCCCCATTAGCCAATCATGAACAAAAACAAGTGATGTAACCTATGATATTTTAATCCACGGTTACCTAGATCAAATTATCTATATTATGCTAAATTCCCATTGTCAACATACCTTCAAAAGTAACATTTTAACAATTTTGGTAATTTTGGTAGAGTTGCAGTAATTTGTACATGGAGTTGTTGCAGATTCAAAGACATTGACATTTCATAAAAACAACAATTTAGATTGAGTTTGCTATCAATGGGTGTGTTCTCTATTGTTTAATTTCCTTATCTACCAAAAATCATAGCAAACCATTGCAAAAATCCCAAGATATAATAAAAAATATTCTATGAGAATTTCATAAAAGGATTATTGGTGTACCAACAAACTATTTAGGTGTAACAAACGTTTTTAACAAATTTCTCACAAAGTACATATTGTATTTTGATGAAACTTTGTGAAAAAGTTCTTAATATTTCAATGCTTCTCCACAAAAAAATTATAGAAATCTAATGCAAATATATCGAGATATAAGAAAAATGGCTATAAGTGATGATGTTTAATTTCTAAAAAATTATAAATTGGTTTTGCTCAAAACTTTGTAGGTTCATTCATATTACCTTAATCATTTCCTCCTCCACATTTTGCAGTATTCCAATGAAAAAATCTCAATATATAACCAAAATTGTTGTAGGTGATGATGCTTAGTTTCTCAAAAATTATAAACTTGGTTTGCTTAAACATTTCAAGTGTGATTATCTTACCATAATGCTTCCCTCTTCCAAGTTTTGTGGATATATGATGCACCGTTTGGGAGATATCCACAAATCAATTTATGCATTTTATAAGAAAAAAAGTGCAAATAAATGATAAATTACCAAGTTTTTTTCTTCTCCTTGGTGACTTGTTATTCCCGTGAATGGATGGGAATAAATACAATAGACGATGGGTTTTCATGAATAAATAAAGCTACCATTCCTTCTCCCCCATGCCTGCACTTTTGCATCTCCTCATGCAAACAAGGAAGCATAACAGTTGAACAACATGCACTTACCCTTGTATTTTTCTCATGATGGCATAAAAGGTTCTTCTTATAATTGCCAATATTGATCATTCAACAACTGGTATAACACTATGAGCTGATGTCAAGGTTTTTATGTTGTAACTGATGCCAGTTTTCATATAGACTCGTCTGCATAAGTTAGACTAAGAAACATATTTTTACATATATATGTGGTGAAAGGATTAAAATTTTAATATTTTGTTTGTATTATATGGCAAACATGGAGAAAAATGAATAAAATGCTAGTCTGCAGATAGAAGCCACATACCACTATAACCTTTGAATGGCTATTTAGCAAAGGTTTGGGATCAATGTGTAGGGAATGAAAATAGGGAGGACCCGATATACAATGAAGAAAATTCCATTTGGGGTCTAAAATAAAAGCTATAAGTATTCAGGACTTATGGAAATGCTAAAAAATAATTGAATCCTTGTTGAGTGATGCAAACCAGTGGGTTGGTAGGAGATGAGGGTTTAAACAAATTTGAAATACAAAGACAAGATGAGACAAAATGAAATGCCAACCTTACAATAGTCTCTTATCATAATCCCCTAAATTTTTGATAAATCAAAAAGTTCAAGTTCATTTTTACTTAGGCTAAACATTTTGATGTTATCAAGAATGTTGATAAAGGAAATATGAATAGGAAATTGAGATGTTGTTGAGTTGATCTAAACTAGAGCATTGAAGTATTGTGAAGACTACTAATAAACCTTGTTTTATAGGGAAAATAAGAAGACACATATTGTTATTCATCCTATAACAAAACCTTAAAATAATGAAGTGGCAACACCTACAAAGTAATAATAATGATTGTAACATGGATGCTGAAGCTTTCGAAGGGGTGAAGGCTAAAATTATTGCTTCCATGGATATCCAACAATCTATCTACCTCTTATTTGCAAAAATAATAGACTATAACTATTATTGAGTTCATTAGAGAATCTTCATCGAAACTAAACCTGTGGTACAAATATTTCTAGTGAATGAATGTGCCAAAGTCGAGCATGGAAAGAGATCATTGGATTACCGATGTTATGAAACCAGCTCACAAAGTATAGAAAAGAGAGATCAATAACTTAAAAATAAGCCTCTTCGAGGGAGCAACCTCCTTTACTTTACACAAATGAACAATTCTTGGATGATACAAATGAAAAGACCTCCTTTCTATATATAGGAGTCTAAGGGGTCATAATATAATTAGAGCCAACATAACAATAATAATGTAAGGGCATAATAATAACAATAATGTGCTTCTATGGGGAACAATCATAACAATATGGGGACTACATAGGCACAACAATATAATAAGGGGGTTGTACTAATAACAGTAAGGGGTTACACTAGTAGTATAGGGATCTACCATGCCCCTCTCGTTCAAAAAGTGTTGTCCTCAACGCTTGAGTAGTTCTTGATGCTTTTGTATAAAATTCTTGTCCTCCCATATGGAATCTTCAGTGGGTAAGTTCTTTCACTTTATGAGATGCTCTGAAATTAATCGATTTCTTAGCTATCGGGTTCTTGTTTTTGTGACTGCTCCAGGTTCTAATATGATTTTTCCTTCATCGTCAAGTTCCGACAATATTGTTTGAAGTGGGATCTTCTACAACTTTTGAATGAGTGTCCACACTTCTTCGTCATTCTTCCATTCATCCCTTGCTTCCTTTATCCAATTTGGTTGGATAATAGAAATAACACAAAACAATGGTTCGAGATCCTCATCCTTTCTTTAGAGTGCATCTGTAACAACATTTTTCTTCCCTTTTATGTAGATGCTTTCAAAGTCATAACCCAACATATTTGTGACCTATTTTTTATGTTCTTCTAATGATAATATTTTTTTCTAAAATGTATTTAACACTATCATGATTCATTTTTACCTTGAAGTGCCTTCCCATTAGGTAAGGTTGTCATTTCTTAAGTGCATGTAATATTGCCAACATTTCCTTCTCATAAATAGCTTGCTTGAGATGTAGTCATAAAAATACCCAATCACCTACATCAAAAATTCTTTCACTACAATGTTGACCTGCCTGTTGTTTCATTCAATTCTGCACTAACTGGTGTTATCCTTTAAAAGTTGGAGAACTTGTTGTTGATGCTCGATGTGATCTTTCACTGCTTGAATCTTTTTCTTCTTGATATGCCCTTCTATCTTGAGAATTTGAGGAGTGGTAATTTCTTCCAATGCATTACAAGATATGGTCATATTCATTTCTTGATGCTCGATGTGATCTTTCACTTCTTGAACATTTTTCTTCTTGATATGTCCTTCTATCTTGATAGTTTGAGGAGTGGTGATTCCAGCCAATGCATTACAAGATATGGTCGAATTCATTTGTTCTTTCTCGATGTGATATTTCACTTCTTGAACCTTTTTCTTCTTCATATGTCCTTCTATCTTGAGAGTTTGAGGGGTGGTAATTTCTTCCAATGAATTACAAGATATGATCGGATTCATTTCTTGATGCTCGATGTGATATTTCACTTCTTGAAAATTTGTCTTCTTGTTATGTCCTTCTATATTGATAGTTTAAGCAGTGGTAATTTCGGCCAATGCATTCCTAGATATGGTCAGATTCATTTCTTCTTTCTCAATGTGATATTTCACTCCTTGAACCTTTTTCTTCTTGATATGTCCTTCTATATTGAGAGTTTGAGGACTCGTGATTCTTGCCAATGGTTTACAAGATATGGTTGGATTCATTTCTTCCTTCTCTAGGGTTGGTTCCTGGTGTATATCCTCTTCTTGTGATGTTTCTTGATCCTTTTCTTCCTCCTCTTCATAATCTATGTAAAATAATTTATTCTCAACACACTTATGACCTTTAATGTATTTGTTATCACAATTGTAACAAAGCCCTTTTTCTCTTTTTTCTTCCAATTGTTGTGGTGTCAACCTTGTAGGTTGTGGAAGGCTAGGAGAAACAACACTTCCATATTTATAGTTTTTAGGGGTAGACTCCCTTGTTGCCATAATTTTTCTTTCCACTTTTCTTGCCAACCTGAATGCCTTCTCCAATGAATCAGGTTCCTAAAGACGAACTTCATGTTGAATGTTATACTTTAAAGTCCCTATGGAGACATCAATCCTTTGCTTCTATGGAATATCATTTTCCCTTATATTCAAATTTTGAAAGTCCTCAATGTGCTCTACCACTAAACACTTTTGTTTGAGATTTATCAATTGGCTAAAGAAGGTGTTTCTCTTTGTATCCTCATAATGTGTTATCATTTCCTCTGTGAAAATTGACCACGTAACAAGTGGTTTACGAGAACAAATCCCTTTATACCATAAAAATTGATCCAATTCTAAATATGAAGATGTAATGCGTACCTTTTGTAATAGTTGCACCTCATGTAGAACAAAATATTGCTCCATCTATAGTATCCAATTTACCGGATCCTTGCCATCAAACTTCCTCATACTGTCTTTTCTTCATTTTAGGAGCTCAATCTTGAAATGACTGTAACTCTATAATTTTAGATATCCAAGTTCTGCAATTGCATCCTATAGTAGCCCTCTGCGTTCTCTTTCTAACCCCACAAGTTTGATCCAGATTGGATTTTGCAAGGCAGAGTTATGTCAAATCTCCCATGTTGACCTGATTATATACTAGTTCCCTAGAGCGCACTTGTAAAAAGTGCCACGTGTCACTGTTTTGAACTTAGGCCCTGAACCAATACATAGAAAACTACAGTCTGTCCTCTTTCTCCAACTTCTTACGAAATTTGAATTTGATGCTCAGGGAGAACGTTATGACGAATTTCCCAAGGTCACCTGTTTAGGATATAATTATGGAGCCTGCAAAAACCCTAAATGTCTTGGAATGTATCTCCAACAATATAGCGAAACAAGATCTGAAATTCAGGCTCATGATTCACCAACATCACAGATCAAATGGGTTTAAATTTTAGAGTCTGAACCTTCTCAGAAAAACAATTATAGGGAAAATTCGATGATGACCTGTTTGAGATGGAATTCTAGAGTTTTCAAAAAGCCTAATTTCCTCAGATCATATCTCCTAAACTGTAGTGAGAGAAGATATGAAACTTTGACTCGAGCTGCAGAATGATTTTTTCTCAAATGTGTTTTTCTTTTAGCTTCTGAAACATCATAGAAAAAAAGTTATAGTGGAAATTCTGCGATGACCTATTTGGAGCAGAGAAACCCTAGAATCCAAAGCTCTGATAACAAATGTTATGAAACCAGCTCACAAAAGATAGAAAAGAGAGATCAGTGCCTTAAAAATAAGCCTCTTCAAGGGAGAAACCTCATTTACATTACACAAATGAACAATTCTTTGATTATACAAATGACAAGACCTCCTTTCTATATATATGAGGCTAAGGGGTCATAATATAATCAGAACCAACATAATAACAATAATGTAAAGGCACAATAATAACAATAGTGGGCTTTTATGGGGAACAGTCATAATAATATGGGGACTACATGGGCAAAAAAATATAATAATGGGGTTGTATTAATAACAATAGGGGGTTACACTAGTAGTATAGGGACCTAACAGTCGACCATTAATGTATGACATTAACCAATTTGAGACAAATCACCATTGATGTAAATGAGCGTCAATATACCTTAGACATATTTCTGGGTATGAATAAAGGTACTATAGTCAAGTCACCTACAAGAACTGATAATCAAGGGGCATTAATGTATTCCCACTATCTTTAGTGAGAGAACTTTCCGTTGATATATGCAAGCCTTAAGGTACTGTTGTGCTATTCATCAACCCCCATTTGTTAATTGTAGTAGTCGATATTACATTAATAAATGGGGATCCTTTAAAAAAAATCCTTCCAAAAATAAGTTTACCATTTAGGCATCTTCCTTATTAAATTTTGGAATAAAAAAAGATATCAATCAAACACCTTTTCAAAAGGCTAGTAAATCTCTACCTTTCCCACATATCGCATGATCAAGCGTGATTGAAAACCTTGTTAATCCACCAAAGCTAGAAAAAGGTGATCAAAAGAAGACTCCACCCTAAACACTTCGAAACTATTACTTTTCTTATATAAACTAAGTCCTAAGGCATTTCTTATTAAAACTAAGGCCTGCATCGCATATCGTTATTTATATAAGGCACACCTTAATGAGTTACCTTAAAATGTGCAAGATGTGAAATTGCGATGACAACATTTCCCTTATCACATCGCATTTTGGACATTAAAAAGAACACCATAAACTTACCACCCAACGAGATTGCAAAATGTGATTGAGACCCAAACCCAATCCTGAGATACATTGCAAACGATTATTTAGGTTTGTTGCTTAATAAAAAGGGCTCTACACAAAAAAAAACATGACAAGTAAGCTATGTTTTGGAAACGATAGTAAGCAGCCCACATTTCTCATCTCACGTAAACTAAAGAAACAATAAGGAAAGTGTATAAACCTAATCCAATAATGTGATTTGCGATATTACATCGCAATCTCAAAATCAACATTTTCGCAATTTAAAGGCTCGCCACCCTAAAAGATTTTTTCCCGACTTACGATGCAGACATTAATGAGAAATAAAGCTAAGAGATAACGAACCATTAAGTGGGAATTTAGTAAAGGTTAATGGCATTTATGTGTGAAAAGTCATTCAACATGATACGATATATTCTCACTTGTGTTCAAATAAAACTCCTTTCTTATCACCTTTTCAAGTTATCTGTATTATTCCGTCTTACTCCATTCTTAACTCTGTATATCCGATCGCTGTTGTTTTTCTCCATTTTTAGGAAAAAACCATAGAAGGAGTCTTTGGGAGCAATGGAAAATAGGGGCAAGGAAGTTATGTCTGAGAAATAAAAAATTACTCCTTTATTCACAAATACTACATGCAGCAGAGAAGGAGGAACCTCTACGTGGGAAACCATGTATGATTTATTAGAAGAATAGGAACCAAGACCTCTGGAAACAAAGGTCACAGTTGACAGTCATGTTTCCTTAGATGCCTCAATTTTTGAGAGGACATACTCATTTCTGCATCACATAGCCGTACGACCAAAGGTAATCCCTTCTACAGATTTGTTCAAGTGGATAATTGATCAGGTCAATATCTCAGACATATAATTTAAGAATAGAAGCCAAGAGGTCATGGGATATTTTTCGCCAGACAACCTAGGACTTATGTACAACCTACAAGAGCCATAAATGCTCTCAGCAAAAAATTCCTTGAGACGTTTTCCAAAGAGAACAAGGACCCAACAGATGTCACACGGACATATTCGAACAATGGCGGCAAGATCAAAAGGGACAAAACAGGTATGTACTCTACTGCATCTATTTCTCCCCCTCATAGTTTTGCAACAACCATGCTATGTAGGATGTTCAGCAAGACTGATAACACTAATTTTTTCCCATAATGGTTGTCATTAATAGATGTAGCCATAAACGCAACCATAATGAATTGGGCCGAAATTTTGTTAGATAATTTAGCAAAAGAAATAATGGATTATAGGAGGAAAAGGAGTATCTCTTCGAGGGTTTACCCTCCATTTTTTATGAGTGCCTATGTGATGGATGCAATCTGTTTTGGTTCAAAAATTCCTATTATGGGATGGAAGTGGAATATGAGTGATCCACTTCCCATTCATATATATCATAAGTACATGTGGGAGTCTCGGTTTCACCGCCATTTTTACAAAATTTGTCATGGAGTCATACAGCCTATCCATAAATAGGTTTAGAACCAAAATGCCCCTCGGTTTTCTAAGGAAGTCGAAGTAGATATCCTCCAAGTGACCAGATGGTTTGGGGAGGAAACATTCATGACAAATTGATGACAAATTGATGGCTTGCATGGCTTTGAAGCTATGGAAATTGTTTTGCATGTTCATAAAAGAAATGGGTAAGCCCCAAGAAAATGTGTTTCTTGTCTATTAATTGTAACTATTTACAAGTTATTTGGACTAAGAGTTGCTTGAAGAAAGGATTAAACCAATATACAAAGAACTTAGAGCTCGAGTGAAACATGCACAAGAAAACTATTGAATACAAGCCATACGTGGAAATGACATCTATCTCCTCTTGTATTCATTCCAACAACTACAATAGGGTAAGTCACTCACAAATGAAAGAATCAGTAAGAAATGTACTATGACCATTAAAATTTCGATGAAAAAAAATGTCCTTATTAAGCGATGCAACCATTATTACGAATCCAATAGTAATTTCAATCCAGCAGAGCAATGGGTAAGCATAGTGTTCACACAGCCATAACTTTAACTAGTCTAGTGGAAGCCATTAAAGTATCTAGAGACATAATTTTCATAGCACCCAACTACTAGTAGCCCCTATGAAAAAAATGTGACGCTGCTCCAACTATGAGACACAAAATCCAGGCAGACCATCCCAATGCTGCAAATGAAAATGGTAGACATAGCGGACTACTCCAGTCGATGAGAGGTTTTGAATTTTTTTTTACTAAATCTTTATTAATTGCTTTTTTAACTGTTTTTAATCTGATGTTAGACCATTTTTCAATCGTCTAACAATGGATTTTAGCGTCAATAATAGTACATAGTGGCGAATGGGGAAGTTCTTCCCAGAGGGAAGCTCCTTAGGTCGTAGTTATAAAACTAAGAGATTATTATTATAAACCCATGGGATTAATATAAAAAAACCAGGGGATTAAGATTAACAACCTAAGAGATTAATATTATAAACCTTATCAATAATATTATATCATAGGAATATCAAGCTTAGATTAATAAACCAAAGATATTGATATTATAAATCTATGAGAATAATAATTCAAAAAATAATAATAATAATAATAATAATATAGTGGATAAATATTAATATTAATTTATTATTATTATTATTAATAATATTAATAATATCAATTATCAATAATGAGGGTTGAAATTTCATATTCTAGCCCAAACCTAAAAATAAATAAAATGCCATTGTAGTATGAACTGCTTTTAAATCTTGGACATGACTTCAACATAGCCATCATTTTCTTTAAATTTTTGTAATGGGTCCACCAATGAGGCCGACCATCCTTTGTAAATCAATTTTTATAATGGGTCCACCAATGAGGCCGACTATCCTTTGTAAATCCTGGTGTTACAAAAATATATGGATGGTGGGTTGCAACCCATAAATCGTATTCAAACCCACTCAATCACCAATCCTCAGAACATATTTTGGTTTCTTCACCTTGGGCACGTGACGACCAACAGACACCTCAAGGCGATCGTTCGATATGAATTGAAGGGAACCCTCTCCTCCAAAAAAATGAAAATGACAACAACAAAATCGACATGGAAGAAGGAGAAATGAAGCAAGAGGCGCCCACGAGGGCCCCTGTCAAGCCCACAAGTCGGGTGTTACGGGCGAACGCGCTTAACCGATGGGTCGGTGGGAGTTGGCACGGGTGCACGACAGGCGAGCGACAAGCTGGGCGGTTGAATGGCGAGTTGAGGGCACATGCAAACGGTCTGACAAGCTGACCGAACAAAGGAAACGTGTGACAAGAAGTCATCTTGTGAAAATGACCAAGTGCTGGGTGGTGGAAAGTTTATATGTGGGGCGGTCCCGCAGATGGGCACCCACACCATGGGCCAATTCAAAGTTGGGGAGAGTTGGATGAAATGGTGGGTCGCCTTAGTGAGTCGATGACCCAAACAATGGGCCAACCGCCATATAAGTAAAGCGTTGGGATGATGGCAAAAATCACTCAAGCAAGTTGCCAAGTGTTCATGTGAGCTGGAGGGCGAGCTAACTTGGAGAGGAATGAAACTAGGCAAGGTTTAGGTGGACTCTTGGGCTAAAAACTGAGCCGGGGAAAATGCAAAAAACGGATTCGCAGGTCGTGTGAAGGTGTGCAAGGGCATTAGGCAGAACGACCGTGTGAGGGCATCTGGTTGAATGACCATGGGAGGGCGTGCAAGGGCGTTGTGCCGAATGACCGAGTGAGGGCATCTGAGGGCGTTTGTCTGAACGACCGAGCGAGGTCGTGCAAAGGCATTCAGGTGAGTCTGTGTGAGGGCGCCGCGACGAACGAGCGAATAGGCGAGGGCGTGGAAGGGCGTCGGGCCAAACGAGTGAACAGGAAAGGGCGTGTGTGCTCAGCAGGCTGAACGACTGAACGAGCGGGGGCGTGCAAGGGTGTCTGCCTGAACAATTTGAGGGCATTCGGCTTAACAATCCAAGGCTGAATGACGTGCTGAACAGTGCGACGATAAATGAAGTGCGATGGGCGGAAGTATCCTTGGGCACTCCGAACGGTGGTTCGGGTAGTGCAAATGGTGTAGACCGGCTTGCACGTTTTGATAGATATTGTACCAAGCAAACTTGGGGTTTCCTGCAAAGACTGTAAAACTGAATATATTATGAAGTATTGATATTATTGGGCATACTCATATTTCAGGGAGTTGCCCCTCCTGGTTTATTATATGTTGTGCATATATGTGTAAAAAATAATAATGGTGAATGATGTAAGAAAGTTTCCGCTATGTTAACGAAAATATACTGAGGAAAGTTGAAAAATAAACTAAGTATAGGAAGTAGGTGTAGTCCACGATCCCAAGTATTGTTAAAAAGAAAGTGGTCGGTGGTGCTGCACCTCCTATAGTGCGGTTGGAAGAGTACCGCCAATGTAGGGGCGTGACAGTTGGTATCAGAGCCGTGATTCAGAGAATTGGATTTGCATAAACGCTGACCTCACTGCACTTCGTGACAGTTGGCATCAGAGGCAGTGATTCAGTTGAACCAGGTGTACTGAAGCAAGTGTAATACTTTGTGATGTTAGAAAATTATATATTACGGAGCAATGGAACACATAAAATATTGCAGAAATATAAACACAGAAAACGCACAAAACAAGAGAGACACAGATATACGTGGTTCACCCAGTTTGGGCTACGTCCACCTTGAACATCCAGTCCTTCCTTTCTATTATCCAGCAAAATGAAGAGACACAACCTACAACAAATCCGCTGTAATATCCTCTGTTTTCTCTCACAGTCTCACCTCTCTGTTTCTTGGTCACAGAATACACATCTATCACATAGCCTCAAATACAATGCCCTCATAAAAAGAGAGGGGTTCCCTCCTAGGGAAAAAACCCTAAACTAAACATAAGTTCTACCGTCAGATCAACCGCCTAATGAATGGCCCAGATTGACTAGAAATTACTATACTTTTACAAGGCAATTTTACAGTTGTTTTTTCGGGGGCACTGCCCCCGAAACCCCCCACCCCCCTAGACCCCCCCAGCAGAGAATATTTTATGGGCAGCGTTGCCAACCCCATTTCGCACTGGGGTCCAATGTGGCGATACCTTTGAATATAGAAGATAATCAGCTCCACACCCAACATGTGACAGGTTTAGCAGGGGTGAAGCATCGTGCTTGGGCCAAGCTGAACGACGAGACATGGCAGGTTTGGAAGAATACGAAGGGAAGCTCTTGCTAACCTTATATAGGTTGAAGTGGATGAAAGAAGAGAACCCACAGATTTGAGATGAACTTGAAGCCTTGGAAAGGAATGTTGAAGATGAACTGCTTCGACTTGGTTTGGCAATGGAGCAGGTTGTAGCTGCAGATTGCAATGAGGAAGAAGAGGAATCCTTGATGTTTGATGATGTTGCAGATATGACAGCGATGGAGGATGAGCCTGAAATTGTTCAAGTTGGACTAGGATCATGTAGTTTGCAGACATTGGTGTATGAGGATACTGACATGGAGGAGCCTCATGATGAAGTAAGTACTACATATAGTTTTGTTTCAGTTGAGCTTTTGGTAGCTGGGCCATATGCAGGGAAGTGAAAAATTAGTTAGCCAATGCGATGGAGGATCGTACCATGGATGTCTATGATGAGACCTTATATGGAGAGGCAAATACCATTGATTGTTGCAAATCTTGTTGGGGTTGCTTGTGACCTTATGGTAGAAGTTGCAAATGCCCATGATAAGGAAGGAACATGATGATCGCTGCGGAGGAATGGGTCATGCTTTAGCCATATGGAGAAATTGGCAAAGTGCCTAGCATGAATCATGGATAGATTAGAGAAGGGAACACACTTGAGTTTGATGACACTTGGGTGGAATTCTCATGGCTGAGACCAAGAGGATGTCTTGGTGGAACCTTCAGTGGGGTAGCCATGAGGGAAGAGACTCATGTGATGATGATATGATTTGGCTGATCGAGTTCACTAGACCGGATTGCAAACTTGGATGAGGATGACCGATTGTTGTGATGGGTATACTTAGTTGGACAACATGGGCAACTTGATTCATGGACATTGAGTTGGAGACATGGAGCATGGAAGTCTTATGTAGGGACATTATGCAGGAGCACTTGTAGAGGTGTCATTTATGGGCATCCAACGAGGAGTGCCAAGGCAGGGATGTTGTGCAGGTGGATTTGTTGATGTAACATGGAGATGTTTTACTTATGAGCCGATGGGGATGTTGTGCACTTGGGTACAACAAGGCCATGGACTTGGTTGGATTTATGAGCAGACTATGGAGCATTCCTACTACATGGAGAGTCGAGGCATCTTGTAGAGACCTTTGGGCTGAGACATGTATGCTTTCTAGGGTGTTGGTTGGAGATGACTCATGAAGCTCATGATGACATGAGGTTGTGACTTTTGGGGACTTCATATTATGTTGGACTTTGATGTAGGATGGGTTGCATACTTTTGAGTAAATGTATGAGTGTGCTTGAGAAAGTGACTTGATGTGGAGGATCGATATGAGACACTTTGGAGTGATGGAGTTACAACAACGATGATGACTTGGTGGAAACACTTGCGCATGGGTTGAGTCGAGACTTAACCACTTTTGACACATGGGATATGATTGGTCTATGATCATGGGCAACACATGGGAGATGAGACAAGTGTATACTTGTTTCCTTCGCAGACTTGAGGGATGGCGTATTGCAGATATAATGGAGGTTGCTTCATAGACCTAGATGTGGCACATCGAGAGTCGGGTTTGATGAGAGGATCTCTTAATTTTGATGGATATGGATTCTTGATCGAGTTGATGTTGTGATAGGAGTCTGAGAAACGACTGATGATGGCATGAGGATGTTTATTCTTATGGTTTGAGCGTGACAATTGGACTAGCTACCCGACTAGTTCAAATCATGAGGTCCGGAAGTGTACATAAATGTGTTAGCATTATGTTGGAGTGTCATGGTAGCAGTCCACATGATGACGATACATGATCAGGTTGACACGATATGTTGCAGTAAGGATGTAGCTTGAGTTGGAGGGACCAGCCTTCCACGGTGGGGTAGCATGTGGTGATTTTGACGGATGTGGTTGATGATCATTGATTGATGAGACTTTCTAATCTATGGAGACATGAGCCTTTATGGTTTGTGCGATGGTAGAGCAGAGGCAAGCAACATGGGAATCTTTGGATGTTGGAGCTAGTGACACTTTGCGATTTCGTATGATGGTGTTGTCGAGGATGACAACCATTTAGAGCGGGGGAGTATGTCAAACCCACGAGTCAGGCGTGCCGGGAGGGCACATTTCATCGACGAGTCGGGGGGAGTTGGCATGGGCACACGACAGGCGAGCGACGGGCTGGGTGGTTGAACGATGAGTTGAGGGCACGTGTGAACGGTGCGACAAGCCGACCAAATGAAGGAAACATGCGACGCGAAGTCATCTTGTGAAAATGACTAAGTGTTGGGTGCTGGAAAGTTTATATGTGGGACGGTCCCGCACAAGGGCGCCCACACGATGGGCCAACGCGAATTTGGGGCGAGTTGGAAAAAATGATGGGTCATCTTGGTGAGTTGACACCCTAAACAATGGGCCAACTACCATATAAGAAAGCATTAAAATGGTGGCAAAAAACATTCAAGCAAGTTTCCAAGTGTTCATGTGAGCTAGAGGGTGAGCTAACTTGTAGAGGACTGAAATTAGGCAAGGTGTAGGTGGAATGTTGGGCCAAAACACTGGGTCGGGGCAAACATAGAAAGAAGATCCACAGGTTGTGCAAAAGTGTGCGAGGGCGTCGGGCGGAACAACCATGCGAGGGCATGCGAGGGAGTCAGGCTGAATGACCGTGCGAGGGTGTCGGGCTGAACGACTATGCGAGGGCGTCAGGCCGAATGAATAGGTGAGGACATCCGAGGGCATTTGTCTGAACAATCGGACGAGGTTGTGTGAAGGCGTTCGGGCAAGGGCGTGAGAGGGCGCCAGGCCGAACGAGCGAACGAGTGAGGGCCTGTGAGGGTATCAGTCCGAACAATTGAACGAGCGAGGGCGTGCGAGGGCCCCAGGCTGAATGACTGAACGGGAGAGGGCGTTCGCTTGAACGAGTTGAGGGCGTTTGGTTGAATAAGCCGAGGGTGAATGACGTGCTGAATAGTGCGACGATGAATGAGGCGTGATGCGTGGAAGTATCCTTGGGCACTCCGAATGGTGGTTAGGACAGTGCGAACAGTGCAGACTGACTTGCATGATTTGACAGATATTGTACCAAGGAAACTTGGGGTTTCCTGCAAATACTGTAAAACTGAATATATTATGAAGTATTGATATTATCAGGTAGACTCATATTTGAGGGAGTTTCCCCTCTCGGTTTACTATCTGTTGTGCATATATGTGTAAAACATAATAATGATGAATGATGTAAGAAAGTTTCCACTGTGTTAATGAAAGTATACTTAGGAAAGTTGAAAAATAAACTAAGTATAGAAAGTAGGCGTAGTCCATGATTGTAAGTATTGTTTAAAAGAAAGTGGTCGGTGGTGCTGCACCTCCTATAGTGCGGTTGGAAGAGTACCACCAGAGTAGGCGTGTGACAGCCCCGAAGGTTCAAGTGCCCCATTCTTGCAAAGAAGGTTAGACGATGTTACTAGAGCTTTGGATTTGAAAACTTTAGGATCCACAGTCGATAGTTTATTACCTACACCAGAGGTAGCCACAAAATGGGGCTACGACAATGGAGGGAAAACTATCAAATGGTTACTGCAAATGGTCTGAAGCAAAGAGTCCTTAGAATTTTAGAATGCATTTGGACAGCTGCATTGGTTATTGCCAATTCAAGAAGAATGCTTGCAAGAGCTGACCAGAGAGCTGGGCTTTGAGAGAGGTGGCCAAATCGTTGATTGGATATTTCCAATGGCAAAGCTTGCTACTGCCGCAAGAATTGCAAGACAGTCTACCGCTACCGGTACTGCAAGATACTCGACCACAGATTCATCACTTGCAGCCCCTCCATATTCTAGTGCACAGTTTTCACAGGATCCAGAAGGGGTTAGAGTGAGTACATTTATGCCTACGGCTAGACTTGGAAGAGGGACTACTCTCGCACCAGTACCTATAGTAGGACTAGGAGAAAGCACAACATGGTAGTCTTCAAATGCTCATACTCATGTTAGAAAAATTTGGGAAATTTAATTTTTGTTTTCGCAGAGGGGAGAGATAGAGAGTTATGACTTTCGTGAAGATACTTTCATGAAACTAGGTTCATGCACCGCGAAGTAGATTTCGTGGAGCTACCTTTGCGCGCCACGAGGCTATTTCCCAGACTTGGATTTCATGTAGCACAAAACTGTTCCAGAGACTTAATGAATACTCATAACAAAATTAACAAGATAGGTTTGGAGAAACACACTAAAAATTAGTAGTCATTTCTTAAACATGAAAAATAAATTTACGTGAAACTCCGACTCATTCACCAATTAAAATAAAAATTTTACAGTGATTTAAACTTACGCGAAGTAACACACAATAAAACAGAGTAACCGTTGTTTTCACGCGCCCAACAAAAATTGCTCCACCATTTTCTCCATAGAGACTTGTGATCTTTTTTTCTTACCTCTTACTATCTAACCTCTCTACTCTGCTATAAAAATGAATTTTAAATTCATATTTAACTTCAGCATACAATTTTACATTTAATTCATGACAGAGAAAAATAATTAATGTGATGTTGTTGTTGAGTGTGTTCAGAATCGCGCGGTTGTTTATGGATTGTGGGAAAAGGTTGCAAATGAATGCTTGCCCATATCTGTTTAGCAATGTACATAACTTCTTTAAATTCCATTGCTCAGTTTCTGAATAGTTCGCGTCTGGCTTCGATCCTTCTATCTTCAGGCAGAGACGCAACATACAAAAATACGTCTGGCAGGTATGGTTGCTATCAGGCTATTTATTACTGTGGTTGGGATTATTATTTCAAACACTCCCCCTTAATCACAACTGTCGGCATTGAAAATTCCCAAATAGATTCTGAGATAAACAAAACTTTCACCTGCCAATGGCTTTGTGAAAATATCAGCAAATCGTTCCTATGACCTGTAGTGCTACAACACAATTTCATTATTGTTAATGAACTCTCTAATAAAATGATATTTAGCATCAATATGCTTGGTCCTTTTGTGGAAGACAAAATTCCTTGACAATGCAATTGCCGAGGTGTTGTTGCAGAAAATAGTTGTCGCACCCTCTTAGTCATGAAAAAGATCCCTCAACATCCTTCTCATCCAAACTTCTTGACACGCTGCTACTGTTGATGCGACATATTCAGCTTCTGTTGTTGACAGTGACACTATTGGCTGCTTCTTGGAGGCGCATGAAATGGCTCCGGAACGCAAATGAAAAACATATCCTGATGTGCTCTTTCTTTCATCGACACTGCCTGCCCAATCACTGTCAGTGTAACCAACCAGCCTGAAATCACTTGTTGTTATATACAAAACGCCATATTGTTTTGTCCCATTGACATACCTCAAAATCCTTTTCACTGCTTGTCAATGTGTCTCCTTGGGTGTCTCCATGAACCTTGACACCAAACTTACTGCATACATTATATCCGACCTAGTGGTGGTCAAATACATCAGGCTGCCTATCATGCTTTTGTATAATGTCGGATTGACATTGCTCCTGCAATCTTCTTTGCTCAACTTCAACCCTATGATAGTTGGAGTTAGTGTGGACTTGCTGTTCTGCATTTTAAACCTCTGCAAAATTTCTGCCACATACTTTGTTTGAGAGATAAAAATGCCATTTTCTATTTGCTTGACTTCTATGCCCAGAAAATATCTTAGCAATCCAAAGTCAGTCATTTCAAACTCCCTCTTCATGACTTGTTTAAAATCAACGATGAGGAAATCATCACTGCCTGTAAAGATAAAATCATCTACATATAAAATGACAATGAGAATCTTACCTTCGCTCTCTTTGATGTACAAAGTAGGCTTGTTGTTCAACAAGTAAGCATCTATCCTGTTGTACCATGCACATAGTGCTTGCTTCAACTCATAAAGAGCTTTCTTCAACCGATATACTTTTTCTTCTTGGCCTTCAATCTCATAACCAAGCGGTTGTGCGACATACACTTCCTCTTTTAGCACTCCATTCAAGAACGCTGACTTTACATCCATCTGATACACTGTCCATTTATGCTGCACAAAAATCGCCACAGCTGCGCACACTATCTCCATCTGCGCGACTAGTGCGAATGTCTCTGTGTAATCTCTTCCATGCTGCTGCTTGTATCATTTGACAACTAGCCTTGCTTTGTGCCTTTCAATCTTTCCCTCAATGTTGCTTTTGGTCTTATAGACCCACTTTACCCCAATAACATGTAACACATATTTCATTAAATTTGGAAGTATTTTATTACAAGGCCTTCAACAACATTCATTCTTTTGTAAATCGCCATATTAAATTGATTCAACATTAAAATAATTTTAGTAATCTCAAACCAATTAGAGATCGTGAATAGCTCAAGCATGGGGTTGTTATGTACAATTGTATCAATACACAATAGGAGTGTGAAATCAAAAATAAATTACATTTATAAACTTATATGAATACATATAACTAAATGAAATTCAATAAATAACATCCCATTCATGTCCAATATCAGTAGTGATTTTGTCTTCAAGTCATATTGGATTCTAATAATGAAATTATTTAAACCACAAATAAACTATTTAAGAAATGAAAATGACAAAATGCTAATATGGATTGGAAAATCAAAGTCCTATGGTGCAAAAAGTTTAAATACAACCATTTTTGACCCATCTCTTTAATGAGTCTAGATGGTCCACTTAACACATAATTTGTTAATTAATTATTCCATGTTTTATTAAGAAGAGAATTTTGTTTTACATAGAGTTTTGTTTCAAAACAATACAATATGAGATTAGTACAGTCTTAATAAATTACGTGATAGACAAATAAAAGTCAATAAATGGATTCCTTATTAAATTAAATGAGATGAGATGATTGCATATACAAATAGTTGATTTAAGAATATATGAAATAAATTATGGGTTAAAAATTGAATGCCCTACAATTTAACGAGTAGTATTCACTTATGAGCCATCACCCATTAGCCTAAATAGTCCACTTAATAATTATTATCAAGAAATTAAAAGACTTATTTTTCGAAAAAATGCATCATAATATATGGATATTATAAATCACATTTACGTACTCATATTAATGGAAATAACTAAGTACAAGTCAATAATATAATTCTAGCTCAAGTGATGATTTCGGTTTATGTAAAATACAAATTTACAAAAAAATGACTTTAAATAATGAAATTAGATGCCTTACAATTCAAAAAGTTCAATGACATAATTCATCCATGATTGTGTCTAATCAAACCTTGATAATCCACTTATCAATTATTATCATCATATATATATATTTTTTAAGAAATGTAAAATTATTTAGAATACAGTTTTATCTCAGAAGTTACATATCACATTTATGCACTCATATTAGTGCATTTTATATGTAAACAATGAATAACTCACTTTGTACCTTGTTGATTTTCAATATGATATGATTGCAGTTACAACCATTAATTGATTCAATCATATAAATTTATGAAAACTATCGATTGAGAAATCACATATCTTATGCTTCAAAACTACCAAATCATTTACCTATGACACATTTCTCATTATCCTTACTAGTGAATTATGCATTGTGAATAGTGAATAATGCACATAACATTTATCAAGTAAATCATTATAATTTCTTTTGTAAGAATAGCACGTTTGTTTGCAAGTATTTTATTACAAGGTCTTAAACAACATTAATTCTTTTATAAATTGTCATATTAACTTGATTCAACACTAAAATAATTTTAGTAATTCCAATCCAATTACAGATCATGAATAGGTTAAACATGGGGTTGTTATGTACAATAGTATCAATACACAAAAGGAGTGTGAAATCAAACTCTTAGAAGAAATTCATTTAAGATAAATCATATTAGTATGCCAACTCTAACCCCCTTTCCCCCAACCTACGCGGGATTTGTTGATTGAATGATGGTGATGTGAAGATCTTATTGTAAATGATGATGATAAGTGTCCTTTGCATTTCATTGAAACTAGTCTACTAAAACCTTAGTAAAATTTTCTTGTGCTCAATTTCCTACGGTCCTTATGTGCCTTTATGAAACACTAACGAGGGGGTCATCATTCATCTTCATAGCATGCAGACATCCACTATAAAAGTTATACATTGTTTATCTAGGTATTTCAAGAAGGTTAGGCAACATTGATCTATCTCCACTCAAATCCAGGTACATCAAATGTGAGTTCTTAAATGGGTATTCAAGTCATTCCATTATGATGGACAGTGTCACAAATTGAAATAAAGAAGAAACTTTAGTGGTGACTTCTTGTAAGTAGTGGAGGCAAGGGTTTTCAAATATTAGCACAGTTGATGGTAGTGTGGATATTGATCTCTCCTTGTCAACATTGTCAAAACCAATAATAGTCGCGATGTAAATTTAGTGTCAACCCACTGTATGGAGAAACATGACTGATCATTACTTTCACTAAGAAGAGAAAATGATAAACATTTTTAATGGGGAAGAAATAAGTGTGAAACATAACTCATGTATTTTAGTTGAAATTTATATAAGTCCTCGTGTTCTTTAATTATTAAATACTTAATGTAAATACAAATAAATTATCATTAAGATATTGATTTTGAAGATTAAATATGTATTAAAAGGCATTCATCTATGACACTTGATTTTTCACGTAGTCTGAATAAACCACTTAAACTTTAATATCAATTAATTCTAATTAGTTTTGTATAAGATATATCTTTACTTACATTAATAGCTTTATTTCAAAAACAAATTACAATTATAAACTTATATGAATACATATAACTAAATGAAATTCAATAAATAACTTCTGAGTCTTGTTGGATTCTATGAGATCATTTTAAGTACAAAATAGTTTATCTAAGAATTGAAATCTACAAAATGTTAATATTGATGGGAAAAGCATGTCATATGGTGAAAAAAGTTTAAAGGCGTCCATTTATGGCCCATCTCTTGAATGAGTTTAAATAGTCTACTTAATGCTCATGGTGAAGTCATTAATCCATGTTTTATTAGAAAATTCATTTTCTTTACATGGTTTTTTATTCTAGAAATAGCAATTTCACATTTATACATTCATATTAAACCACATGATAGTTAAATAAAAATCAATTAATGGTTTCTTGACTTATTGACTTATATAACATCATTGCATATAGAAATAATTGATTTAATAATGCATAGTTAGAAAAAATTGTCAATTCAAAATAGAATAAACCAGTTAGAACTCATAAATAATTGATTTTAAATTATTAATTTTCTAAAAATATATATTTTTACTTACATTGAGATCTTTATTTCAAAAATAAATTCCATTTATACATACATACATACTAAATATAATTTAATACATACTCGTCTTGTTGGTTTCTATGAGATTATTTCAATTACAAATATTTTATTTAAGAATTGAAATTTACGAAATGTTAATAAAGGTGGGAAAATCAAATGCCATATGTTGCATAAAGTTTAAATACATTTATTTATGACTTGTACCTTGAAATAACTTTAACAATCTACTTAACATTCATTACCAATTAATTATTCCATGTGTTGTTAGGAAAAACATTTCATATTACATGGAGTTTTATTTAAAAAAAAAGTGTCACATTTACACACTTAGATATATGGCTTTATATAAACCACTTAAAACTCATTATCAATTAATTATAATTTTTTTTGTAAAATATATATATTTACTTACATTAAGAGTTACATTTAGAAAATGAATCACATTTATGAACTTCTATCATTGCATAAAGCCAAATAGAATTCTTCAACTCATATTGGATTCTATGAAATTATTTAAACCACAAATAAAATATTTAAGAAATGAAAATGAAAAAGTGCTAAAATGGATTAGAAAATCAATGTCTTATGGTGCAAAAAGCTTAAATACAACCATTTTTTACCCATCTCTTTAATGAGTCTAGATGGTCCACTTAACACATTGTTAGTTAATTATTCCATGCTTTATTAAGAAGAGAATTTTGTTTTTCATGGAGTTTTGTTTCAAAACTATACAATATGAGATTAATACAGTCTTAATAAATTCCATGATAGACAAATAAAAGTCAATAAATGGATTCCTTAATAAATTAAATGAGATGAGATGATTGCATATACAAATAGTTGATTTAATAATATATGAAAAAAAATATGGGTTGAGAATTGAATGCCCTACAATTTAACGAGTAGTATTCACTTATGAGCCATCACCCATTAAGCCTAAATAGTCCACTTAATACTTATTATCAAGAAATTAAAAGACGTATTTTTTGAAAAAATGCATCATAGTATACTCATATTGATGGACATAACTAAGTACAAGTCAATAATATAATTCTAGCTCAAGTGATATGATTTCAATTTATTTTAAATAAAAATTTACAAAAAAAAGTGACTTTAAATAATGAAATTAGATGCCTTACAGTTCAAAAAGTTCAATGACATAATTCATCTATGATTGTGTCTAATCAAACCTTGATAATCCACTTATCAATCATTATCATCATGTATATGCTTTTTTAAGAAATGCAAAATTATTTAGAATATATTTTTTATCTCAAAAATTACATATCACATTTATGCCCTTATATTAGTGCATTTTATATGTAAAAAATGAATAACTGACTTTGTGCCTTGTTGATTTTCAATATGATATGATTGTAGTTCAACCATTAGTTGATTTAAGCATATAAATTTATGAAAACTATCGGTTGAGAAATGACATATCCTATGCTTCAAAAAGATCAAATCATTTACCTATTACACATTTATCATTAGCCTTGATAGTGAATAATGCATTGTGAATAGTGAATAATGCACATAACATTTATCAAGTAAATTATTATAATTTCTTTAGTAAGAATAGCACCTTTGTTTGCGAGTTTTATTTCAAAACTTATATTTCACATTTATATATGATTATTGATACATATAAGTAAACATAAGACATTAACAATAACATGCCTCGATGGTTCATGTAAGATGATTTGAATGTTAAACAATTCATTTAAGAACACACACACGCGTGCACAAACATCTTAGAAAAAAAATCGATACAACAAATTCATTGCAAAAACAATTATAAATAATAAGAAATATACATATTAATATAATTGGCATCCCATATATTTCAAAAAATATAAAATCATACAAATTGATTAAAAAAAAACTATGTCCAAAATGTATTGAAAATTTGGAATGTACTTTTCAACAAATTTATAAAGGAAATTATCTCCATCAACTACAATGAAGTACATGTTCTATTGAACATTCAGATGTACTCATGTTCTTGTTTGATACGATGAAGTGCCTTAAGAAAGGGGAATAAAACTTGCAGAAGCCACATATCTCGCTCTTTTCATGTATATGATTTTATCAAGATGTGGTTTGATCGATATCCGATGAATTGAGAAGTATTGTTTTTTGTATCTATTAGCAATAAATTTGATTCTTCATAATTATCTCCATATTGGGATCACACATCAATCAACTTTTTCTCATAAAATTGTCTTGTTCTCCCTGCTTCCAATTTTGTTTGCAAATGACAATGAGACTTGTCCCATGCAAATTTAAAGTCCTCTATATCAATATTTGATTTTTCAAGTACTTTTCGGATGTACTTGTCAGTGACATTTAATGTCCATATTGTGACATCATAATTTCTTAAGCAATATTTTAATACTTCTGACTAAAAAGGCCTTAAAAAATAGGACCTATCACCAAATTGCCAATCTGGTTCTCTTTGAATATGAAAATTCTATTCATCTTTGGTGTATGATTGGAAGAATACTCCTTCCATTTCAAATATCAACAACATCTTCTGACTTGTAGTAATTCCCATCTGCATCTGCACTGTAACCACATGTATGATATTAACATATCTTCACTTCAACACTTCATTGCTTAATGACATAAAAACCTATCATTTTAAAAATGATTTTAATATTTATTATGAATTATTTCCATTTGTATGCTAAGGTAGTTTTACAGTGAGTTCAGAGTATCACAAAATACAAATACAATTGCCCCATTAAAATGAACAAACAAATAATATGTTTACTTTATACATACAACCTAATACCTTTATTTAATTTGTATGGAATAAAAGTGTTATAAGAATGCATTGACTCACCATTTAAATCAATGATTTTAAGACTGATAATGATTTATTTATTTTCAATGGAAAATTATAATTAGAATGGTCTAATGAAAGTAAACAAACTAATTATATATTATTTTCACATACAATATAATACAAATTTTAAATTTCAAACCTAATTAATTATATGCTAATTTATAGAGTTTCTACCTTATTTTCTTTTGGTTCTTCTTTTAGTACAAATTGTATGTTTATTGTTTGTGCTACATACAACTTAATATAGTTTTTCAACTTATATGGAATAAAAAAGGTTATAAGAATGCAATGGGTCATCCTTCACATTACTAATTTATAAGAGGTATAACAATAACTTAAACCACATTTAAAGAAAATAATTGTAATGATCTAATCGAAACAAATAGACCAGTTATCTATTAATTTTACATACAATGTTAATCCATTGTAAAAAAAATATAGCATGGGAAATTTTGATATGAAAACATTAAATGACCATTCATCACACCAAAAATAAAGATAATAAAAATATTTAATTTTTGGTAATGACAAACCAAATCAACAATTCTTTTATCAGTGTTGTGAAATAAAAGTAATAATTCATGATGGCATACATATAATAGCATGAAATAGACATCTGTAATCTTAAGGTACTTCTAAATGTAATTGACAATCCTTCAAAATAGCTCGCACATTCGTAGCCTTGTTGAGTTTATGCAATATTCTCCATAGCTCATTGATCAACCAATTATCCTCTTGATTTGTTCCAATGAATGGAGGGGCAAGAACCACATTTTCTTTTGGATTCTATTTCACTCTCTCAATTAAACAATCAACTATAATAGTATTGGTTGCGTCATATTGGGTATGCATTTCCCACACTTTTTTCAATGATTTAGTGTGTATAACTTTCGTTGGATTGTCAATGACTTTATGTCCCTTTTGTGGTTTACAGTCCAAAGCAGTCCACTTAAACAAAATTTTATCTTGTAATGTTTCTGAAGCCAACTTTTTTAGAAATCTTGTTGGGCTTTGTTTCAAAGCTGTCGTCCAAATTGCAATGTCAAGAGATTCATTTTTGAAACACATTTCAAAAAATGATTTTTCATGTGGATGAATCCAAAATAATGTTTTCTCTATTGTGTAATCAACATCAACTCCCATTTTCTCAATATGCCCTTTGTTTGTTGCTTCATCATCGATGCTATGATAAAAAATGTCCTTTAGCTCAAAAATAACTAGTTTCTTTTCAGTTATTTTTGCTGCAACACAATGGAAAATAATCTAGTCAAACCATTTTATTCATGTTACAAAAATTACTAAAAAAATTGTTGAAACGATACACTTACCTTGAGAGGTTTTCGCACGATTTATAGATGAAACAATAATTTCTTTCATCATCTTGATAGAACTTGGAGTAAACATATTAAACCTTCAATCAAATACCAATTGTTCTTCCTATTAAACCTTCAAACAAATACCAATACCAAGAAAATCATTAGTAATGCAACATTTAAAAATAAAAACACACACACACACCTTTAACATTATTTTGATTCTTTTTTTTTATATTTTTTATTTGTTCCTATAATAAAAATATACAACGTTGTGGTAGTTACAAGAATTAGAGTTTGAATAATAATAAGATAAACAACAAGACAAGTTATAAGTATCTGATATGACATTATCTTCATATTTGTCACATTTCACCTCATCATCATCTTTGTTACCTTTAGTTGTCTCCAAATTAAACATACAAAATATTTTGAATTGTGAAAATGAATAGAATCATTAAATAATAAGGAAAACAAGTGGACAAAAATAAGTACCCGATGTTATATTTTGTTCTTCATTAAAGTTTTGTTTAACTTTCATTTGATTAATGTCTTGGTTCTCCTTGCTTGTCGTTGTAATAAACATAAAAAAATGTTATAAATTGTGACAATGAAAAAAATTCATTAAACAACTATACAAAAAAAGAATCATCTATAATCGTCCATAATAATATTTTGGTCTTGATTGTAGTCTTGTGGGATAGACCCCTGGTCATTATATTCATTCTCTTTATTTCCAACTATAATCAACATATGGAATGATATGAATCACGATAATAAAAATAATAATTTAGAATAAAAAATAAAAATAAAAAGATAGAGTTATGTTGATTAATACCCATTTCTATCTCCATCGTTCCATGGTCATTGTCTTGATTAGTTCCATTCATCTCATAATTCCCTGTAATATTCATCCAAAAATGTTATGAATATGGAAATTAAATAAATTGAAAAATTATCAAGAGCAAAAAACAAAAAAATTATGTACCTAGTATGATAACTTCTTGCTCTCCTCCTTCTCCTATTTGCATCTCTATACGTTTTTCAACATCATGGCACTATGTTGATTATATTTTTGCTTCCCACTTTCATCATTCTCTGTTTTAGAATCTCCATTATTAATTATTTTAGTAAACACTTATACAATTAAGAAATATGAACAAAATATTATCCAAAGTATTATAAGAAAAAAAAACAAATTGTAGTACCTGAATTTTCCAAGAAGTTAATGGATCCGAGATTTGATAGTTGAAAAGATTTGTAATTATTTAACATGATTGTCCTTTGTGTCTCTATTTTGCACAACACATGAAATTATTCTTCCATATGTACAACAGGCCTTGATTAAATTTGTCCCCCCATAAAGAGAAATAACCACTTTTGCATCACTACATTGTTGGTGTTTTTCCAATAAATCCATCCAGAAATCATAATCTCTCTCATTTTCATCAAATGTGTCTTCAAATGTGCAAGAGTATTTGATAGCCTCCAAATTTATTAATTCTGAAGTATAGAAATGTATAGTAAGAACTATATCACAACTATAATTGTTTTGGGACTTATATTCAGAAATTCCACTAGTCATTTTATAGTTGAACTTCGAGTTCTTTATGGAAATTTCTAAAGACTAGTGTACATCATTACAAAACAAGAGTTCTACTAAGAGAACTATAGTAAAGTCATTCAACTCATTTTTCTCAATAAGAAATAAAAAACATTCAATATAATATCCCTTGTGGAATTGTTCTTTTTTCAAAGCCAGTGTATCCAAAACAACAAGGTCAGTATGTAAAACTGGTTGCAATTGACATGGAAAAGAGTGCAAAAGTGTTGAAAAAAGATCAGGGCCCCCAAAATGACAACCAAATTCAAAAATTTTTTCAACCTATTGAACACATGTTGATCCATTTATTATTCTGTCAAGGACTCCACATGCTTGCTGATAAAGGACTCTATCTTTGTATTACGTGTTCCTTGACATAAGTAGACCCCTCCACCATGTTGAAAAAATTGGTAAATATGATAACATTAATTTCATAATGCTCAAGAATGTTGAATGTGGTAAGAGTCATCTCATTCAAGTTCTGATCATGACTTTGACAATATGTAACCATTGCATCCAATATTGTTCTGTTGGTTTTCAATTTAGAACAATAATATTTTAATTTTGTGGAATTTGATGGATGATTAAGTGGAATATAAAACCAAATGGTTCCATCTAATAGCTTATCTACTACTGAAGCAATTTCCTCCATGGTTAATCTCTGAAGGGGCCGAAGAGTAGCTGTTGTCAAAAAGTGTAAACTATTTCTCTTATAGTTCTCAAAATCAGGTTGGCTTGGAGAACACTTTAATGTGCCTAGCTAGTAACTGTTAAAAAGAGTGTCCCATTTATCCCAAATAGGTTCCTCACGATATAAGAGAATTTTTTTATGATAAAAAATTGTAATTGGACAGCCGAAGAATGAGCACAAAATTTCATCATCAACTTGATAAAATAATAAATATAAACTAATAAGAATTCAATGTAAAAATGAAACTAAATAAGGTGTTATAAACTAATGAGAATTCATTATAAATATGAGAAAATATGACTTATATTATCAAATTTAGTCATTTATCTACAATAGAAATAGATACAATAATAAAACGTTAAATGTAAAAATAATTAAAATTACATACCTTGTCTTCAGCCGTCTTAGAACATCCAATCCTCCTTTTCTTTGATTTGTCATTCGCAATTAAGAAATGCCTTGCCAAGTGCACAAAATCAATAAATGGAGTTTTGAAGAATACCTTATTTGCAGAATTTAATTGAGAACAAATATGTATCACCTCAGTGGGTTCAACCGATGGACGCAAGAATCGAGCATTACGTTTTATATATATATATTTTTTTTGCTTCTATAGATACATTATATTTAGGATTTGTTACAATTTCTTTCATTGCTTGAATGGTGTGTTGACCATCAACTATACAAAAATTGATATTCTTGGAATTTAGATCCGTCTCATTTATAATTTTGATAGAGTTTACCAATGGATCAAACTCATTGATGTCAAATGGAATTAGAAGAGAATCGGGTAATGAGGTTTGAAATTTTTCTATGAATGATTTCACTAATAATTGAACATTTAAATCATCTCGTGATCTTAATTTGAACACTTTAGGGGCTTCTATACATCTTTCAATAGCCACTTTTCTACTAATGGAGTTTGAAAATAGATAGCAATGCTTGAAGGCTTCATGAATCCCATCACATTGGTTTGCAAGGTTTGTTGTCTCATATTCAAGTTTCCTAGTTTTCTGAAATTCTGTAGTAGGCTTGAAATCACTTTCTGTTATGTTCTCCTCCAAATCAGAAAAATATACTCTTCTCGAAGAAAGTAATTGAGAATCAAGTTTATCATCTGGCATTTTATCAAGAAATTTACCTTTTTGTTGTAAATGAAGAATTACATTTGATGTTTTTTTACTTCTTAAATAGCGATAACTCCAAATGGTGGCAATGCATTTCAAAAGATCTGCACAACTATTTAGTCCAGATTTGGATAAGCTCTCATAGTTATCCAACTTGAACATTGAATTCTTTATCGTATTTGTTGAATCAATACTTGAAGCTTCAATCAAATCTGGTCTAAAATTTGTATACTCCACTTGACATGAAATTAATTTTACCTCATTTTCTTTAATCATTTCCACTTGAAAGTCAATGTGAGTTTCATTGCAAGAATAGAAATTAATTATTACTCTTAATATATCTGGTTCTTTTCCATCTATTGATCCAATCCTACACAAACTCATATTTATTAGATGTACTATATTTTTTAATCATTTCAAAAGTAGAAGTAGAAGGTGTTATTGATACTACCATTTGAGTTGAATAAATTTTATTTTTCTTAAGTGATAGTTGTAGCATTTCATTTTCTTTAGGGCCAACCAATTCTGCAAATAACAACAACAAAAATATTTGCATGAATCAAAATGAAAATATAATTTCAAATATTGTCACATAATATTCTTTTAAATATTGAAGAGTCACCTAATCTAACCTTTCTAACAGAGTGTACATAAAATATAAAACCACCATACTAGTTGAAGGAGGCATCGTTTGTATATCATTTATTTTTTGTTTCTTCTTCACTACTTTACTTCGAATTTCAGGCACACCAGATTCCACAGTTTCTAGCAAAAAAAAATTATGGAATACATGAAATACCAAATATCATTAAACAACCTTATAATACACGATTTCCATTTACATGCATAGTAATAAATGAGTACATATTTTAATGTAAGTTTACTATATGACACAAAACGTTATCACCTGGGTAAAATTTCTAGGAAAATAAACCACCTAATCCAACCATTTCTAAAAATTTACAAAAAATATAAAACCACCATACCAGTTGAAGGAGGCATTGCTTGTATATCACATGTTTTTCTTTTTCTCTTCACTACTTTACTTCAAATTCCATGGACACCAGTTTCCAAAATTTCTAGAAAAAAAATATGGAAGACATGAAATACCAAATATTATTAAACAACCTTATAATACACGATTTCCATTTATAAGCACAATAATAAATAAGTACATATGCTATGCAAGTTTACTATATGACACCAAAAGTTATCACCTAGCTAAAATTGCTCGGAAAAAAAAAATACCCATGTTAGTATGGGTTGTCCTCATTAAAACACCACTCCTAAGGCTATTTTCATGGTTTTTATTAATCAACAACCAGTTATTAACATAATGTATAATGATTGTAACAAAGTATAAATTTTAAAATTTTCATAGCATTTAAAAGAATTTGGTGTCGTGTTTCTTGAACTTCCTTTTTCCATGGATGCTTCCTTTGAATTCTCACTAGCTTCATAGTGCATGGTTTCTGAAAATAAAGTAAAAAATTATTATCACAGTTTCGAATTATTGAAGAAAATATGAATTTATAAATACTATAACTACTCGAATCATTATATGTGTAACAAAATGAACAAGAACAATAACAAGTGTAGAACTCACAATAATAACTAATCCAGTGTAGAACATGTGTTAGATTTCCTCTTAGCGCAAACTCAAGCTCCTAGAAACATTGTAGAGTGAGAAATCTAGCAACTGCTAGATTTGTGTCTACCATAAATACAAGCACGTTTCCAACAACACCATTGTAGAGTATAAGAATTCTAGATTGTGTTAAATTTTCTTCCATCACAAACACAAGCACATTTTAATTTGAAAAAAATCTAACACATGTTATATTTCCTTCGAGCATAAACACAAGAAAATAACAACATTGTAGGACTAAATAAGTCTAATGCGTGCTAGATTAAGAACATTGCAATGTAAAATAAAATCTAACATGTGTTAGATTTCCTTTTAGCGCAAACTCAAGCACATAGAAACATTGTAGAGTGAGAAATCTAGTAAGTTCTAGATTTATGTCTACCACAAATACAAGCACATTTCCAACAACAATATTGTAGAGTATAAGAAATCTAACTTGTGTTAAATTTTCTTCCGACACAAACACAAGCACATTTAAATTTGAAAGAAATCTAACACATGTTATATTTCCTTCTAGCACAAACACAAGAAGATAATAACATTGTAGGACTAAATAAGTCTAATGTGTGCTAGATCAACAACATTGCAAAGTAAAAGAAAATCTAACATGTGTTAGATTTCCTTTTAGCACAAAATCAAGCACATAGAAACATTGTAGAGTGAGAAATCTATCAAGTGCTAGATTCATGCCTACCACAAATATAACCACATTGCCAACAACAACATTGTAGAGTATAAGAATTCTAGATTGTGTTAAATTTTCTTCCAACACAAAGACAGGCACATTTGAATTTGAAATAAATCTAACACATGTTATATTTCCTTCGAGCACAAACACAAGAACATAACAACATTGTAGGACTAAATAAGTCTAATGTGTGCTAGATTAACAACATTGCAATGTAAAATAAAATCTAACATGGGTTAGATTTCCTTTTAGCACAAACATGAGCACATAGAAACATTGAAGAGTGAGAAATCTAGCAAGTGATAGATTTATGTCTACCACAAATACAAGCATGTTGCCAAAAACAACATTGTAGAGTATAAGAAATCTAGCCTGTGTTAAATTTTCTTCCAACACAAACACAAGAACATTTAAATTCGAAAGAAATCTAACACATTCCATATTTCCTTCTAGCACAAACACAAGAACGTAACAACATTTTAGGACTAAATAAGTCTAATGTGTGCTAGATTAAAAACATTGCAACTGTAAAGAAAATCTAACATGTGTTAGATTTCCTTTTAGTGCAAACTCAAGCACATAGAAATATTGTAGATTGAGAAATCTAGCATGTGCTAGATTTATGTCTACCACAAATACAAACATGTTGCCAACACCAACAATGTAGAGTATAAGAAATCTAGCTTGTGTAAATTTTTATTCCAACACAAACACAAGCACATTTAAATTGAAAAGAAATCTAACACATGCTCTATTTCCTTCTAGCACAAACACAAGAACATAACAACATTGTAGGACTAAATAAGTCTAATGTGTGCTAGATTAACAACATTGCAATGTAAAATGAAATCTAACATGTGTTAGATTTACTTTTAGCGCAAATTCAAGCACATAGAAACATTATAGAGTGAGAAATCTAGCAAATGCTAAATTTATGTCTACCACAAATGCAAGCACGTTTCCAACAACAACATTATAGAGTATAAGAAATGTGGCTTTTGTTAAATTTTATTCAACACAAACACAAGCAAATTTAAATTTGAAACAAATCTAACACAAGTTATATTTTCTTCGAGCACAAACCCAAGAACATAACAACATTTTAGGAATAAATAATTCTAATGTGTGTTAGATTAACAACATTGCAATGTAAAAGAAAATCTAACATGTGTTAGATTTACTTTTAGCGCAAATTCAAGCACATAGAAACATTGTAGATTGACAAATATAGCAAGTGCTAGATTTATGTCTACCACAAATACAAGCACGCTTCCAACAACAACATTGTAGAGTATAAGAAATCTAGCTTGTGTTAAATTTTCTTCCAACACAAACACAAGCACATTTAAATTTTAAAGAAATCTAACACATGTCATATTTCCTTCTAGCACAAACACAAGAACATAACAACATTTTAGGACTAAATAGGTCCAATTTGTGCTATATTAATAACTTTGTAATGTAAAAGAAAATCTAACATGTGTTAGATTTCCTTTTGGCACAAACTCAAGCACATAGAAACATTGTAGATTGAGAAATCTAGCAAGTGCTAGATTTATGTCTACAACAATTACAAGCACATTGCCAAAAACAACATTGTAGAATATAAGAAATCTAGCTTGTGTTAAATTTTCTTCCAACACAAACACAAGCACATTTAAATTTGAAATAAATCTAACACATGCTATATTTCCTTCTAGCCCAAACACAAATACATAACAACATTGTAGGACTAAATAAGTCTAATATGTGCTAGATTAACAATATTGCAATGTAAAAGAAGATCTAACATGTGTTAGATTTCCTTTTAGTGCAAACTCAAGCACATAGAAACATTGTAGAGTGAGAAATCTAGCAAGTGCTAGATTTATCTCTACCACAAATACAAGCACGTTGCCAACAACAACATTGTAGAGTATAAGAAATCTATCTTGTGTTAAATTTTCTTCCAACACAAACACAAGCACATTTAAATTTGAAAGAAATCTAACACATGCTATATTTCCTTCTATCACAAACACAAGTACATAACAACATTGTAGGACTAAATAAGTCTAATGTGTGCTAGACTAACAACATTGCAGTGTAAAAGAAATTCTAACATGTGTTAGATTTCATTTTAGCACAAAATCAAGCACATAGAAACATTGTAGAATGAGAAATCTAGAAAGTGTTAGATTTATGTCTACCACAAATACAAGCATGTTGCCGAAAACAACATTTTAGAGTATAAGAATTATAGACTGTGATAAATTTTCTTCCAACACAAATATGCACATTTCATTTTGAAAGAAATCTAACACATGTTATATTACCTTCGAGCACAAACACAAGAACATAACATCATTGTAGGACTAAATAAGTCTAATGTGTGCTAAATTAACAACATTGCAATGTAAAATAAAATCTAACGTGTGTTAGATTTCCTTTTGGCGCAAACTTGAGCACATAGAAACATTGTAGATTGAGAAATCTAGCAAGTGCTAGATTTATGTCTACCACAAATACAAGCACGCTGCCAACAACAACATTGTAGAGTATAAGAAATCTAGCTTGTGTTAAATTTTCTTCCAACATAAACACAAGCACATCGAAATTTGAAAGAAATCTAACACATGTTATATTTCATTCTACCACAAACACAAGAACATAACAAAATTTTAGTACTAAATAAGTCTAATGTGTGCTATATTAACAACATTGCAATGTAAAAGAAAACCTAACATGTGTTAGATTTCCTTTTAGCGCAAACTGAAGCACATAGAAACATTGTAGAGTGAGAAATCTAGCAAGTTGTGGTGGATTTCTCACACAAAAAAATCTCATACTCATCTCCATATCCCTCCACTTACTCCTCCCCATCTAGGAGATGCATATACATGTTTATATACCACATCAAGTAAATTGTCTCTCTCACTCGTGTGAAATCTTGGGTCTTTGTAAGATTTCCAAAACTCTGCCAATAGAACAAACTCTAACATTATCATCAAGAAATTAAATCCCCCTCTATGCTCACTAAATCTAGAGTTAAGATGGATCTAAATGAAAAGCATGCACCTTAGAAATTTGATCCCTTTGTAGGCTCAAAATAGTTGAGGAGATTTTAACTTGAGAGCTTAGATGATTCTTATCAATAATCTAGAAAAAGAGTCTTACTTTTTCGTTAACAAATTTTCTTTTCCCAAAAATTTGAATCATGGTTACACAAAAATTGTAGTATAAGAAATTTAATTCACGTTCAAGACTTTTTTAACTCCATGTAAACATAAGCAAATTCTCAATCATGATTATAATTCTCATTCAAGGGATAATTTAACTCTAAGAAAATATAGTAAAAATTACATAGCTACACCAAATTTCATTTTAAAATATGGTGTCTATCTTATTTTTTCACCCATTTAAAATAAAAAATAAAAATAAAATAAAATAAATAAATAAATAAAATAAAAAACTCTTATATCTTAATAAAACATGCTTGTGGAGGAAATTCAATTAGCAGTTGTCATGTTATGAAGTATTATGTAAACTATGAGATTCAAGATTCAAAACCCCTCTCGGTCAAACCATAAACCATAAAAAACTAACCATTTTAAGGGTTGGTATGGCCGAGATCAGGTGCAATACCTTAGTGATTTTCACAGTTTAAAGAACCATGGGTTGCAATTTCTTAGACCATACTCTAATCCCTTAAGTAATGGACATGTTAACACACACACATAATATTATATGTCTGTGTCATTTCTATATAATATTATATGCGTGTGTAGGGTTCCTAACATGTCTATTACTTAAGGGATTAGTTTGTGGTCTAAGAAATTGTGACCCATGGGTATATAAACTGTCAAAAGCACTTAGGTACTGCCCCTGATCTAGATCATACCAACCCTTAACAAGGTTGATATTTTTTATGGTTCTCCACTCAACTACCACAAATTTCAAACCTTCACCTCCTTACAAAACCAAACCCTCAAAATCTAAAACGTTAAAAAAATTACTTTAAAAAAAACTAACTTTAAACCACTTTTATACACGACCCATAAATAATAAAATATAACAAGTATTTATTTATAATAATTTTTCATTTTAAAACTATTTTTTTAATAAAACATTACTTTTCTTATACCTTTTATTAATAAATATTATATCTTTAAAATATTTTTTCTCAAGTATAACAATATTCAATTCCCCTTCATTACAACTCTAAACTTTTTCTAATTTTAACCATTTGTCTTTATTAATCTTATGGTAAAGTATTGGCCATAAATAAAATGTAGTTAGGCATTAAAAAAATATATAATTAGGCTATTTTCAAATTTTTATTTTGGATTATTTCCTATACTATGAGTTGGAATCTTATTACAATTTTATGAAATGAACAACCATTGAAATAGTCCTAGAAAAGTGGAAATTACTCTAGGCATAGAGCTCGGAAGGCTTGGAGTAAGAAGATAGCCACATATGTTGGTCGGACAACCCTCAAAATGTGAGTAGTGGCCGTAGTAGAAAATGATGTATGACTAGAGATACACAAGGTTGCATACGCAAGAGGTACTATGTACAGTTGCAATATTAGGAATTACTTTTAGGCATGGGTGATCCTTGAAGCACGGGACCATGAAACTCATCATTTGATGTTACATGATGGACCTATACAACTAAAACTTATGGGTTGAACCTTAGTAATAGTGTACTTCACATGAAATTTAACATGGTTAGTTATATGTGTGCATTTTGATCTCTCCGTGTATATGTTACGTAGAATTATAATTTTTGAATAAAATATGTAATCTATTTTGGTATCTAGAGAAATTAGAGAAATCGGTAACGGGTTAATCTCATACTTGTGTCATACAGATAGGATCTCATATTCATGTGACATAGATAGGATTGATTTAAATCATTATCATTATAAATTCTAGTGGTGTATGTATGTTTTTTTAACACATAAAAGTAAATTAGAGAGATTTGAACACTAGACCTCATACCCGTGTGACCTAGATAGGATCGATTCCAATCACTATCATTATAAACTCTAGTCGTGTATGTATGTCTTTTTAGCACATAGATGTAAATTAGAGAGATTTGAACACTAGACTTCCCCACACATAGTACATCATTCACATAACCATTTCCTCTTGAGTCTCTAGAGGCTTATAAGCATGGAAGTTTGAGGCTAGAGATTCTACTAGCAGTCATGCTTGAGAGCCCCCTAAAGTGTCATGACCACCATTTCCATGTTGGCAAAGAGCTCGCTAATGAGTCATGGTTGTTGGAGGTAGCAAGATGTCACAAAGTCTAACACAAGGATGGGAGGGAAGCTACATGAGATAGTTATGAAAAAGATAGGTCGTGATAACTTTCTAAGCAAGTTGTACCAAGGACGAGCTCAGGGCTAAGCCTTTTCCATCAGAAAAATTTACAAAGGGAGGGGGGAACCAATGAAGAAGACAAAAGGAAACCCACCCAAGAAACCAGATAGGAATGTGAGTGCATGGTGGGCAAGGGAATCAATAGGAGTAGGTGTCAAAGTGTTAACTAAATCTTGAGCTAGTGGACAACGATGAAGAGCATATTGGAGTGAACCCAATTCATGTAGATGAGCAGAAAAAAAAAAAAAAATAAAAAATCATGCCAATGGGCTTCTTCTACACTCCTTGGGAGGCAACATCCCATAAATTCACTATGATGTGGTGACATGCATAGGAGGGAGGCAGTGGGAGGGCACATCAAATCGAATAGGATCCATTTAATTCCCATTATAACACCCCCATCAAGTTCCAAAATTCCTAGATGGTGATTTCTTGGCATTCTTTAAGGGAGTGTATTTTGATGAATAATATTTAATATATAGTGGGAGGTATAAATTTGGAAAGGGTCATCCATATTATAAATGTTAAATGCATTATAATGTAATTTGAACTATTTAAATTTAAAATTATGAAATTCTGCCAGCAATTCAAGCGGTTTATTTCTAAGACGAGAATGAAAATGGAGCACTACAATTGTGGTTTTGTAGGTCCCATAGAAATCAAGGTATCAGATGAATCTTGTTTGGATAGGGCATTGTTTATTACACAAGATTGCATGGCAGTAGATCTGGTTCTGCTCTGTAATCCTATTATGGACACCATGAAAGAAGGAGAGGATCTAGACCATATCAGTTTAGGGATGCATCGATTTGGTGGCCTTTCCGACATTGAAGTGCAAGAATTACATCATAAACTCTTCATTGAGGCTAGAAGATCCCCAATTTTACAAAAATGAATATGGGCTCTTTTCTATCATTCTAGGTCGGCCCCTGATATACATCTATATTGGCTTGAGAAATACCAAGAAAGGAAATCACAACAAGGTACTACTGAATTACAGGAGGAATGGCCTAATTGGGATCTCCAGTTAGATGATTCTGTGAGATTATATGCTATAGGTGTGCAATATCCAAACCAAAACGAACTTTCAGAGGCCAATATTTTTTGTGGAGTATACCTGCTTCCAGGGTTTATCAATCATTCTTGCATCCAGATTCTACATTGGGAAATCCATGTTCGTGATTGTATTGAGGGATATGAAAGCCAGCGATGAGATCAATTTTCCTTACATCTCTGCAATCCACCCCTTTTCATAAAGGAAGGAGATGTTGAAAGAATGGGGCATTCATGACTGCTACTGTGGCATATGAAAATTTGAAAACAACAATGGTACACAAGATACCATATTCTGTGTTAATAGCTATGCAAGATTTTGGAATATTGAAGCCTATGAAAAGGGAGTGGTATATCGCCTCGCACAAGCAAAAGCTTTTGAGTGTTTCATATCCAAATGAGTATGAATCCATTCTCCAAGAACATGGGTCAATTTTTGATGTGCCAAGTTACTATGTGGAGAATGGTAGGAGACTGCAGGTGTTGCAAGCAATACAAGCTACAATTCCCAAACATCCATACTTTATTCAAATGTTGGTAAAGGAAGCAGAATTGATTTTCATTACTAACGAGTCATTTGGGAGCTTAGGGTTCATTGAAAGAATTTTGAATATGTAAAGGAACACATTGTATTCAGTTTATGGAAATCAGCTAGAAGCTGGACTAGTTTTTGGTTCTGAGCAATTTTCTATTCGTAGACATGTCTATACATAGACGTGTTATTTTTAGTAGCTGTGCAAGTTTCATCCTATTTTTAGGTGCAGATTCTCTTGTTAGATACTATTCTATTTGGATACATGAGAGTGCACAGAAACTTCCTTTCCCCTACCTCTTATTAATAGTACAAGACTGTTATCAATTTCAATCTTGCCACATATTTCTATTTATCACTGAGAAGATACCACAACTATTAATATTAAATGCATTATAATGTAATTTGAACCATTTAAATTTAAAATTCTAAAATTCCGTCAGCAATTCAAGCGAGTTCTTTCTCAGCTAAGAATGAAAATGGAGCACTGCATCTCTGGTTTTGTAGGTCCCATAGAAATCAAGGTATCAGATGAATCTTGTTTGGACAGGGGATTTTTTATTACACAGGATTGCATGGCAACAGATCTGGTTCTAGTCCGTAATCCTATTGTGGACACCATGAAAGAAGGAGAGGCTCTAGACCATATCAGTTTAGGGATGCATAAATTTGATGGCCTTTACGACATTGAAGTACAAGAATTACGTCATAAACTCCTCATTGAGGCTAAACGATCCCCAATTTTACAAAAATGAATATGGGCTCTTTTCTATCATTCCAGGTCGGCCCCTGATATACATCTGTATTGGCCCGAGAAATACTAAGAAAGGAAATCACGACAAGGTGCCACTGAATTATAGGAGGAATGGGCTAATTGGCAGTTAGCTGATTATGTGAGATTATATGCTACAGGTGTGCAGTATCCAAACCAAAACGAACCTTGAGAGGCTAAGATTTTTTGTGGAGTATACCTGCTTCTAGGACTTACCAATCATTCTTGCATTCCATCTGCATCGAGATTCTACATTGGGAAATCCATGTTCGTGATTGCAGTGAGGGATATGAAAGCCGGTGATGGGTTCACTTTTCCTTACATCTCTGAAATCCACACCTTCTCAGAAAGGAAGCAGATGTTCAAAGAATGGGGAATTCCTGATTGCTACTATAGCAGATGCAAAGTTGAAAACAATAATGGTACCCAAGATACAATATTCTGTGTTAATAGCTCTAGGAGATTTCGAAATATTGAAGCCTATGAAAAGGGAGTGGTATATCGCCTCACACCCGCACAAGCTTTTCAGTGTTTTACATCCAACTGAGTATGAATCCATTCGCCAAGAACATGGGTCAATTTTTGATGTGCCAAGTTACTATGTGGACAATTGTAGGAGACTGGAGGTGTTGCAGGCAATACAAGCTACAGTGCCTAGACATCCATACTTTATTCAAATGTTGGTGAAGGAAGAAGAATTAATTTTCATTACTAACGAGTCATTGGAGAGCTTAGGGTTCATTGAAATAATTTTGAATATGGTAAGGAACACATTCTATTCAGTTTATGGAAATCAGCTTGAAGCTGGACTAGTTTCTGGTTCTGAGCAGTTTTCTATTTGTAGAGATGTCTATACGTAGATGTTCTATTTTTAGTAGTTGTGCGAGTTTCCTCCTATTTTTAGGTACAGAGTCTGTTGTTAGATATCACTCTATTTGGATACATGAGAGTGCACAGAAATGTCCTTGCCCCTGCCTCTTATTACTAGTACAAGACTAATATCAATTTCAACCTTGCCACGTATTTCTATTTATCACTAAGCAGATACCACAACTATTAAACATATACTTCCATTGTTCAATGAATTTGAAATTTGCAAGAATAAGAATATCAATCACTGATATAGCCAAATCTTGATAGCCAAACCATGTCATCAAACTAGCAAAATGAGAAATAGATGCTAAAAAGTAATCAAAAACACACAAATGATCAATCATACTCTTAAGCACTAACATGATCGCAAACATAGTTTGAATTCAGAATGCAACTTAACAACTTTTCATTATAGTGTCCCTCTAGAGAAGCAAAACAATACATAAAACAACTCTTACAAATACAAAATGACTAGTTCACATGAAACTTGGATACAAACCAGGGAAAGGAGTACAATGAGAAGAATAATCATAATAATGTGAAGAATGAACACTTATCACTCTTAACACCCCTTAATTCCCACATCATTGACTATAACTCCAAGTTGCCTAACCTGAGACTATCATATCTATCCCACAAAGTCTTTGTAAAGATATCTGCAATCTGCAAAAAAACAGGACAATATGGCATCCTAGCTTCCTTATTTGTCACCTGCTCCTTGATGTAGTGAAAATGTACCTCAATTTATATTGTGTGTGGTTAATGGTAAAAGCATAGGACAATGAGGTGCTCACTGGGATATCAAAATCTAACCGACAATATAGCAAAGAATGTATGGATATACATGCACATCAGGTTGCTTCTCCTCCTTGCCAGAATCTTGATCACCAACAACCTTTTTTTCATTTCCTGAGTGACATGGGCAAGGACTTCACCGAAGGCAGTGATGGCCCAGGTTCTAATTTTGCTAATATTGCTCAAATGTTAAGATTGTTGCTTCCTTGTGTTCAACAATCATGTGCTCACTGGCTTGAACGATGCATTTGAAACAAACATGGATTTGGCCTACTAATCTGTGACTCCACTCACAAAACACATTATTCTTACTATTTAGTGCTTACTGGCTTGAATGATGCATTTGAAACAAACATGGATTTGGCCTACTAAGCTGTGACTCCACTCACATAACAGAACCATCATCACTCTTAAATTCAATGAATTCATAGAATTTGAAGGTGAAATTAACTTTTCAATGCATATATACACATGCAGATTCATTGGCATGCATGATATTTTCTCCTCTTCAAGACAATATATTTATTTCACACAAATTTCTATTTTTAGAAATCACATGCATGCAAATTTGTGGGAAATATCAGTTTATATCTTTGAAGACACTACTTTTCTAAATTTAGAAGTTCATATTTTTAGCAGGTGCAGTGTGCATGCCAGTGCACAAATTCCATTTCAGGAGGATGAAGTTGTTTTTCTGGTTCTGAGTAATTTTCTATTTGTAAACATGTCTATAGGTAGATGTGCTATTTTTAGTAGTTGTGCAAGTTTCCTCTTATTTTTAGGTTCAGATTCTGTTGTTAGATACTGCTCTATTTGGATACATGAGAGTGCACAGAAATGTCCTTGACCATGCCCCTTATTAATAGTGCAAGACTGTTATCAATTTCAACCTTGCCACATATTTCTATTTATCACTGAGCAGATACCACAACTATTAAAAATATACTTCCGTTGTTCAATGAATTCGAAATGTGCAAGAATAAGAATATCAATCACTGATATAGCCAAAGCTTGATGGCCAAACCATGTCATCAAAATAGAAAAATGAGAAATAGATGCTAAAAAGTAATCAAAAACACACAAATGATCAATCATACTCTTAAGCACTAACATTAGCACAAACATTTGATGTAGTGTAATTTTGTCCGTATAAATAAAAAATTTACGGATTGTTTTTCTTCGGAAATTTAGATTAATTTAAAAGAAGAAAGATATGCTTGATGTTTGCATGCAACATGTCTATCTGAGGATAGGGTTTCATTCATGATTTAATCAATTTCCTTTTCCAAACCCCATGTTCACATGTATAAAAGCAAGTATTTTAACTTTAAATTGTTTTGGTAGTAATAAAAATAAGTTGGCAGGTATTTAACTATAAATTGGAGGACATTGCTATTATTTCTTTCAATATGGAGAGAGTTCCCATATCTAATCAATGAGGGTGTATCTCTTTGACCTATTTGCCAATGATTTTCTTTTAACCAATCCACAAAGTAAATTGGATCCAACTTCCAACTTGTAATCTGACTATTTGTTAAATTAAGCTGAAACTTAAACTAGTTCCAAAAAAATTAGCAAAATCAAAACAATCATTGAGCACCTTGTTCACATTCATTTACTATAATTCTATTCCTACCCACAACTATGTCAAGTTTAAATTTTATCAATCGGTAAAAGATTACAAAATAAGCTATCAAAACTGGGCAGTTCTACAAACCATGCAAATACTAACAAAAAGCCATTGGCTAAACAGAGAGTCAAACACAAAAACCATGATTCAAACATTAACCTTTGATGGTCTTAGTACGCTTTTTTCATATGAAGGGTCTCAGTCGCCTTACTCTATACGATGTTTTGTGTAGATGCATCCCTGTCTATATCATAGGCAATCTTTCTGAATACTTGAAATCTGTAGGTAGGTAGGCGATGGATTACACACCTTAAACAAATATGGAGATCAATTAGGAGCATCTGAGAAGCAGGGTGATCTTCAAGTAAGCATCTATACCCACTTGGTGGACCTTTCTTCACTCCTATCTTTTATGTCATTGCTCTAATTTATTGATCCCACAACTCAATAGATCAATTGGTAAATATCGTGATTGTAGCAGTAGTAGTAGCTATTCAGGGTTTGTAAGTGAAGATGAGGATGGAAACTTGGATGACTGGGAGGCTGTAGCTGATGCCCTAAATCTTTTTGAGGACTCTTTGAAATTGTCACGGGAAAAAGTGAGGGAGGAAATACCCACTGTTGCTCAGTTTCAAACCAAAATTTGTTATTCAATGAAAGCAGAAAACTAGGAAATTCTAAAACCACAGTACAAAATCAAGCCCGTAATGATTCAGAATCCTATCTCATTGCCCAGTCTCTCTAAACTGCACAACTTTCCAGCAAGACCCAGGAGGCTATCTGCATGGGTATCAACTAATAGGACTGAACAAAGCGATCAAACCAACCTATATCAACTAAGCAAATTGCAAATACTTACAACCTAGGATGGAAAAATTCTGTGTAAAAGTATTTTTCATTAACAGAAAAAGGGAGTATATTAAAAAGACATGGCAGAAACTGTTTAAAAAAAGTGCACAAGGGTAATCAAAATTACAATCAAAAGTAGGAAAAAAATTGTATTTTGCATGAACTCTCACTTCCAAAAGGGAAAAATCTGAACGAGTAAAAATATGAACCAAAAACTTGTGCGCCTTGTAAATTTTAAGATTTGTTCTTCTGAAAATCAAATAGAATCCTGCATGTAAATATCGTGCTTCTGAATTTCTAAACTTTCGTACATTATTGCTTTCGTGAATTTGTAAAATTGCGTACCTTATTGCTTTTAAGGATTAGCTGGGTGCATTAATGGACATTAATGGAAGTAAATTTACCAGCTCAGAACTGCCATATTTATTAATTCATTAGAGCCCGAACTGACTAATGAGATCAGATCAGATATCAGATGGTGGAGTGGTAATTAACACTTAGTTTACTAACTACTTTCACCTACCTCAATAGCCTATATTTATTAACAAAATCGTGCATGTAGATAGATATCGTGATTTTGAATTGGTCACATGATATGAATGAAAAATCTGAAATTTTAAAAAATCATGTATATTTTTTATATATGGAAAAAATGGTATTTGGATTGGAATTGTAAGTAAAAGTTCAATATGCATGTAATGAAAAATCTAATTTTTAATTTCTTTATTTATGTTAAATAATAAATTTAGTAATTATTAAAAGGAAAAAAAAAAAGATTTTTCCTTCTTTCAAATAAGGAATTAGTTCAAATACAGAATTGAGTAATTATTAAAAAAAATAATAGAGTTTTTTTTTATTAAAATAAGGAATTGAGGAATTTGTTAATTATTTTTTATCTCTATTTTCCTAGCAATATATACTTGTCTCATATAAAACCCCAAGCAATAAGTTTGGTAACACCCTTGAAATAATATTTACTCTCATTTATTAAATATTTTGTATTTCCACTTTTCAACTTTAGTGACAAAGAAATAATAAATCTAGCTAACAATGAGTAAAATCCATCAAAAGTGTTGCCTAAAGTCATAGCTATTTGATCTAATATATATGATGAAACTACTTGTGAAATTAAAGATTTCAATATGTGACATGTAATCAAGATCATTTACAGGAATTCTTACCTATAACTATCCATGTGATACATAACTTTGGTTCCATTACAAGAGATGTTGAATAATTAGGCCATGTTCATTTTAGCAATGATATAAACAATAAGATGGGATCCTAGAATTGTAAGTAAAATTTCAATGTGCATGTAGTGAAAAATCTAATTTTTCATTTTTTTTTTATTTATGTTTAATAATAAATTTAGTAATTATTAAAAAAAAAAAAATAGAGATTTTTCCTTATTTCAAATACAGAATTTAATAATTATTAAAAAATTAAAAGTAGAGATTTTTTTATTCAAATAAGTAATTTAGGAATTTGTTAACTATTTTTTATTTCTATTTTTCTAACAATATATACTTGTCTCATATAAAATCTCAAGCAATAAGTTTGGTAACACCCTTGAGATAATATTTACTCTCATTTATTAAATATTTTGTATTTCCACTTTTCAACTTGTGACAAAGAAATAATAAATCTAGTTAACAATGAGTAAAATCCATCAAAAGTGTTGCCTAAAGTCATAGTTATTTGATCTATTAAAGATGATGAAACTATTTGTGAAATTAAAGATTTCAATATGTGACATAGTAATCAAGATCATTTATAGGAATTCTTACCTATAACTATTCATGTGATACATAACTTTGGTTCCACTATAAGAGATATTAAATAATCAGGCCATGTTCATTTTAGCAATGGTATAAACAAGAAGATGGGATCCTAGTTTCTTCTTTACAAATTCTCATTTTGTATAGTCTAAGAAGAGGTGTTTTATTTGGCCTTCGGTATTATTTAATTTTATATTGTAACTTCTCTCTTATACATATTTATTTGCTTCTTGTCAATCACGTGCCAGTCCTTTGACCACATGTCACCATTATAAAATGGCCTATCAACTTCCGCGATAGCTTACCTAGTCATTTAATTTGGCTATTATATCCACTATTGACCACTTGGGAAATATCACATTACTTTAAAACTTTCTTACTCGGTCTTCACATAACCAAACAATGGGTCATCAATTAGCACAGTTACCTTTCCATCATCTACCTTATCCATCTGCCAGATCACTAAGCCCCTATCCCCACAGGACACTTAATGCTCTATACATACTTACTGTCTCGATACTCGACACCTAAGATACATACGAGTTTGTAGATTGAAGCCCTAATGTCTCAATACTCGATATCTTGAAAGGCCAATGGTCTGGCTATCAAGTGATCAGGCCCTCAGAAGAGGCTAAAGAGTGTCATTGATACTAATTAGTTGATATATTAACATCCAAAAGCCCAACATCCATGTCATCGCTATATGGTTACCACCTAGACATCACCTCGGTGCCTAGTTAACGTTCCATTGCCATGTCAACATGCCACAACACTTTCCACATTGGTATGCCATGTCATCTAGACCCACATTGGTTCCACATCATAATGAGACATTAGCATGTCAAATCAACTGTCGCACAATTGACATGTGGTATCCCCAGATCCACGTCCACTCACCACATCATTACTCTATCGATACCAAGGTTTCTTGTTGGTGACTAGTGTCCTACTTACTAATGTCTACTACCCAATATTGTGACATTTTGATAGCTTGACGTACCAACAACTAATACATTGCATTAGTGTTGGTTGACCTCGAGATGTCCTTAATACAGTTAGCCCGACATTTGACCTCTCGATGGACTATAGTCCCCAACCATCAAGTGAGAGTCCTTGAACCGTCTATCTCCATGAGCTAATGGATAATGTAGGGTGATATGCTAATATCCAGGACATGTTTGACATGGCATCTAGGTTAGTTGGGGATTTTTGCACAATTTGGTGATGGGGAGCACTATTTTCCTTCATTATAAACGATAGGTATATAGATGGTGTATGGGTGTTAATGGGAGGATAATTTTGCCCCACAAGGAGGGCTTTGTTTGGGGCCTTTGACATCATCTAAGGAGAAACACCATTATCATCCTAGGGCCTAGTACGAGTGGTTTTTATGGCTTAGTAATAATACAGACTATGCACATGGTACAAAACCACCTCCCAATGCCTCTAAGGTGAATATTTGGCCTAGTGGTGCTCAAGGAGACCATCTAAGGGATGGTTCTTAGGCCCTTGAACATTTTTCAAGGATGAAAACTAGTCCCTAAGGGCCCAAAAGAGGTGTAAGATAATGTTCGTGGTCCATGTATAAGCTCCCAATCCACTTCAATACAACACCTAGAAAGGAAATATTTTCCCCACGTATGTTGTATGAACAATGTTTATTTCCCTTTAGTCTTTAATTCCTATTGAAAAGTGTTTGAAATTTGTCATGTTATATGTTGATGCATATTGCTACACTTTTTATCTTTCAATCTCTATTCTTCTAGCAATATATACTTGTCTCATATACAACATCAAGCAATACGCTTGGTAACACCCTTGAAATAATATTTACTCATTTATTAAATATTTTGTATTTCCACTTTTCAACTTTAGTCACAAAGAAATAATAAATCTAGTTAACAATAAGTAAAATCCATCAAAAGTGTTTCCATAACAACAAATGGTTGTACAAGATTCTCCACCTCCTCCTAGGGGTAATGCGGGGAAATGGTAATATGGTCATAATAATGTGTAGGTCCTCATGTTAATTTTCACATTTATTTTACCACGAGAGAAAAGCCATATGACCCTCCTGAGTCAAGATCTACTTCTAAGGACTTGACCAACCCTTGCACTTCCACTAGATCTCTCACATCAAATAAGCCTATGGAACTGCTATACCACCGACCTAACACTGTAATCCAAAGGTTAACAAACAATCCTGATGTGCGGGCTTCCCAACATTATAGGATTATTGAAGAGTTAGTAGAAGCATCATGTGTCATATCTTCCTTAGAGGATTTTCAATCCTGCCTCATGTAACACAAATCTTTATTGACTACTATTGGAGGGGTATATCCCTTGGAATATGACTAGGATCATTTTACCACATGGGTTGTCACTCTACCTATTGAACATGACTCCCTAATGATGAATCTCCTTCTAAAAAATTCATCATGGAGGTCATGGATTCACCTATTGACAATCCTGGGGAGATTATGCGCCTTGATACCTCTAGTCTCCCCAAATGGGAAAAAGTAGATATTGGCAAACTAAATCTCGAATTAACCTAGGGGGAATTTTCTCAGCCATCCTTGGAAGTGTCACCTTTGGAGCAAGTAACGTTTCTGGTTTCTAATGTTGAGCTTTCCCGTGAATTGTCCAACACACATCCATCATTCAATGAGTTTCTTGTCACCCATTTATGTCTTCATAGTCCTTGTCATGGAGCCACAATAGCTCACAAGACCACTCACCTTTTGTGTCCTCTGGTTATTCCTAATAACACTATGATTCTAGGTTTTCCTTGTTATCATCAATCTTTAGGAGTCTCATAGTTAAAATTTGTATGGAATGTCCCCATCATGGCGCACCATATGGTACCTCAACTCCTCCATGAGTTCATGTACGGGAATCCTTTTTCTTGTGTCCAAAATAGGCACACATTGACATGATTGTTTTGATTGAGTTGTGATTGTACCTTGTACATAGAAGTGTGTGTGTTGTTTTGTACCCTTTTGGTTTGATGTGTGATGTGAGAACTTTTCTAGTATATAATTTTTGAGAAAAAATACCAAAAAATTCTAGGGAATGAAATATTCTAGAAAAAATATATGGAAGTTGCTTAGAAATAACTAATATGATGCTTTGAACGCCATACAATATACTAAGTATGGATGTTGGTTAGAAAAGACTAATCTGGCACTCTCAATGCCAAACAATACACTAAGAACGAATGGAAGAGGCATATTCCTAATGTTGAACCAATGTTCATGCTCCAACAAGCTCAAAATGAAGGGCCCAATATATGCAAAATGGTAAAAAACATAATAATGACTACAAATAAATATAAGGAGGGAAATTGGCTGATAACACTTCATATTATTTTCTTGTGCCATACATAATACACTAGGATTATATTTAAATTTTAAATTAATAATAAGTATAAAATTTATTAAATTGCATAATAATTGATAAATTCAAAATTTGTCTTCTCAATTAATATATGTGATTAGTCTCCCATAAGGTTTTTCTAACCACTCTTAGGCACATAAAGGCTATATTGAACCTAATTTTGTTCACTTAATAATACTTTCCTAGCTTAATGAGTTCTTAGAAGAGTCCAAGATATTTTTCATACTTTATGTGCCTAACATGACTATTGTGTAATATTTGAATGGATTCTACACAAATTTCAAGGACAACCATCTAGAGATATTTGTGGGGCCTACTACCTTCTAAAAAATAAACCCAGCACAACTTCCTAAGGATATTAAATCCTCCTTACTATTGCTATGTGGTGATCTAGGAAACAAGATCTAGGTTTTTATTGATTTTTGGAGGGAAAACAATCCTCCACTCAAGGAGTTTTCCTCCTATCCACTTGTACAAACAATAGGCTTGAGTAGCGTAATAGGATTAGAAGAAAATCCGAGGAAAGCATGTGAATAATATGAGAGGTTTCAATTCTAGGCATTTTTTGTAACTTTGTCATGTACAAACAACATTTTTTCTAGTCGAAGTGATATTTGATTTCAGCTCTTAGTTTATCTTTCTTCTAAGGTTTTTAAGTTTCCTTGTGTTAAGGCCCAAACTAGGTGGTCAATATCCCTCTTGTATCATTTCTGTCCACACATTTGTTTATGTCTACAAAATATTTATGAACATTACTTTCATGCATGTTTATTTAGATAGTTTATGAGCAATTTTTTCTTGCAGATTATCTTAACATTTGTTGATGATAGTTGTAGCACTGTTACATTAGTTATATAGAATTTTTACATTGAATTTAGTCATTTCCACTACTATTTTTAATTTTTTGTTCATTATGTATTATTCATTGTTTCTTACACTCTACTCTATTTTTCAACTATAAGAAACACTACAACCTTGCATTTTGTTAGATTAACCCTACAACAAGTTATTTTTATGCATTGGATAGGTGCACTTTTCAATTTTCCAACTTCTCCTTAGCATCATTGCCATCCAATATCACATTTAGCATATTCACCTTCACATTACAGTGTTTCTTGTAGAAAAATAAGGACACTTGTAGCAGTTTGCAACCCGACTTCTAAGCTTGCCCAAATTCACACTAAACACATGATTTTCCTTAATGCTCTATACATACTTATTGTCTCGATACTCGACACCTAACATACAGATGAGCTTGTATATTGAAGCCTTAATTTCTCAATAGTCGATATCGTGAAAGGCCAATGGTTGAGCTATCAAGCCACTGGGCCCTTGAGAAGAGGTTAAAGACTGTCATTGATACTAATTAGTTGATATCTTAACATCCAAAAGCCCAACATCCATGTCATCGCTATATGGTTACCACCTATACATCACCTCGGTGCTAAGTCAACCTCATTGCCATGTCAACATGCCACATCACTTACCACATTGGTGCCACATCATAATGAGACTTTAGCATGTCAAATCAACGGCCACACAATTGACATGCGGTATCCCTGGGTCCACATCCACTCACCACATCATTACTCTATTGTTATCAAGGTTTCTTGTTGGTGACTAGTGTCCTACTTACTAATGTCTACTACCCAATATTGTGACATTTTGATAGGTTGATGTACGAACAAATAATACATTGCATTAGTGTTGGTTGACCTTGAGGTGTCCTTAATACAATTAGCTCGACATTTGACCTCTTGATGGACTATAGCCCCCAACCATCAGGTGAGAGTCCTTGAACCCTATATCTCCATGAGCTAATCGATAATGTAGGATAATATGTTAATATCGAGGACATCTAACCTAGACTAGGTTAGTTGGGGCCTTTTGCACAATTATGTGATGAGGAGCACTATTTGCCATCATTATAAACCATAGGTATATAAATGTTGTATGGGTGTTAATGTGAGGATTTTCCCAACAAGGATGACTTTTGTTGGGGCCTTGGACATCATCTAAGAAGAAACGCCATTATCATCCTAGGGCCTACAAATGGTTTTTAAGGTTTAGCAATAATATAAACTATGCACATTGTACAAAACCACCTCATGGTGCCTTTAAGGTGAATAGTTTATAGGATGCAAATATGTGTTTATATAATTTATAGGATGCACATGTTAGTTAATATTATATGGTTTGTATTAATAAAATAAAACCGCAAATTAATAGAACTGTTGGAAAATGAACATTTAAAAAATTATTATGATGAAGTCTTTTCAAACATTTTTGTGAGAAAATTTAAAATTTTGTGGGAAAATATAAAATTTCACTTATCTCCTTGGCTGAGCTTGGCTCGAATCGGCTATTCTTATCTCCTTGGCTTGAAGTCCCACCACCTGAACATTCTCTTACTACGATTGATTTAGGTGTCGCTGTCAGGGTTCACACCCAGGAGGAAAGCTTATTTTCTGAACCAGGTGGCTTATATTATTATATGATATTTGGCAATTTGGGCTCTAAATATTTGGTCTTCAACGATTTGGGAAACTTTTGAGCAGGCAGATCAGTGTGCTTTGAGGAGCAATAGCCAAGACAGGTTTACTAGCTCTGCATTTACTGCTATTTTTTCTATTCCATAGTTTTTGCCTAAAACAGGTATGTGTTTTAGCTTTCTGTTTGTTTTCTTAAAAAATAGCTCTTTGAAGATAGAGTGTAGAAACTGCAGGCAAAATTTTTAGGTATGTTTTAGCTTCTGGATCCTCTCTAGTGCCATTCTTGCATCCTCTATAGCCTCCTCTATATCCACCTCACACACCTCCTTAGTTGTTCCTGGGGTCACCTCCTCAACTCGAAAATAATTTCTTTTGAATCATTTTTCGATTGTATGGAGGGCGCAATAGTTGTTCCTGGGGTTTTCGATTGCATGGAGGGCACAAAATTTGTTCCTGGGGTCACGTCCTCAACTTGAAAATAATTTCTTTTGAATCATTTTTCCATTGTATCGAAGGCACAATAGTTTTCATTAGTTTTAGTATTTGGAAGGAATTTCTCTGCCGAGGCATACCATCCCGCTTTCTTTGGTTATCAAAGAGTTTTCCCTGATCAGTTCCTACCCTGCAATCATATTTGACATTGCTTGCATGCCCATCATAACTGAAAATGGGCGGATGAATTCAAAGGCACCTCCACTTCCCGTGAATTACTTTTGTTGTTTTCACATAAAATCATAGTTTTGAGGAGATGATTGATCAAGAGGGGGCACATGTACGCATAGTGCCGATCTTGGTGGAGATTAAGGAGGGGACCCTCCACTCTGAGGCTTTTGTAAAGTTATGATTATGCTTAGGGCATATCATATGAATAATTAGGGAAGAGGGATCCTTTGGGTAAAAAACCTTGACAAATTAGATCTCTTTGGTGGAGAGTAGAGTGAATATTAGCCATTTCGTCTGTGGACGGGGAAGATTTGCGATCACACACATAGACATTTGAATTGCAGAGATGGAAGTAGAAGAGACAGGGACCATAGCAGAATGGGGAAAGTAGAAAAGATGCACAACAAGTGATATCATAGCAGAATGAGGAAAGTAGAAGAGACAGGGACCATAGAAGCTTCCTCCCACTCCAGCGAGAATCATTACATCCCGTCGTATACCCTGCTGGATTCCCAGTCATTGCAGATTTCATCATAACCTATCGTCTTAGGGTTAAAATTATATTGAAACACCCGTGACTATTGACCATCCAAAAATTCATATAAATTTTGTTCTTGGCACTTCTGCACTTGCTAAGATAGCGATGAAGGAAAAAATATTGGTTGTGGCTGAGAAATATATGGATATCTACACCGTAAGCCAAAGCTGGGTGAATCTATTCGATCTTGCATTGCAAGACCTTGATAGGGGTATACCGATTTTATCAATAGGATACATATGTTTGTATATTTTTTTATTGTCTTGAGGCTCGGTTGCGGCTTGGAGAACTAGGAATATTTTGAGAAGAGTATATATATTCCTTTCAATCCATGTCCTTGCCTTGCAGGACCTTGAGAGGGGTATATAGATTCCTCTCAATGGAAAACAATTCCCGTTTCTATGGTTGTTTAAGATCTTGCCATTTATTCACGTATTTTTGTAATATGTGAAAAGTTGCAACCTCATTAAATGACACTTACATCGCAAGAATACACCAGTGCTACCTCTAGAGAGATAAAATCAGCTGAGTACATCTGATTCCTCAGTGCTCAAGATACTGACCCATTATATACACATAATCAAAGGGAATATCCTTCGCTTTGACAAGTGAAATAGCCAGTAAACTCAGGGTAGCAATATCAAGATGAGCATATGTGCTACATTATTAGATTGACTTGGTAAACTGATATCCTATTTCCTGTTCAGATTGTTGGGGCTACCCTTAGATTCTTTCTTTTTTATTGTACAAACTATAAAAACATACCCAACCCATTTCCTTGTAAGCATTAATAAGCATAGGATGATAATATGGGGCATTTTCTTGGATCGGATTCCAACTTAGTTATTTCCTCTGCTTTGGGCATATGTAAAGTTAAGTGCATTTTAATGGAATGTGATTTCTCCTTTCTTTGTGTTAAGATATCTGCAAATTTCCTTGTTGACACTTTCACATCAATGTAAGAGAAGTCCTTATAATCAAATGGATATTTATCCCAGGATTTTATTCTTGTGCATTCTCACACTTTCAAGGCTTGCATATGTGCCATAAATCATAGACAAGTACCTAGACTTGGGAGAAAACTCAAAGTTTCTATTTAGCTACCTAACCTAATTTCAATTCAAGAGGTACACCCAATCAATAATAGCACTGAAATGGTTATTGTTAATTTTAGGTATGTTCTATGATTAGAGCAAATTTACTTCAGTTTTCCATATTGACTCAATATCAATTCCATATTAGCAATGACATTTAACATGACAGTAAAATGCAGATATAACATAAACATAAATTGCAGAAAACAAGCTAAGACAAGAGGACACTAGATGTGGTGCTAACCAGGGACAAACCCCAATGTGGGGAAACCCTTGATCAAATCTTCTTATGATCTTCAATAGTTCAACAGAGAGATAGTAGAAATATACAAAACTGATATTTATGACAGCAGTAGAAAACCCTTGACCAGAGAAGTCAATTCTGGTGAAACTAGATAGGACCTTCTTTCGAAGTTCATCCATATGGCACCAATATGATTCTCATCAAGCTAAGCCGAACATGGTCAACCCTTGACCCAATACAGCTCCCAAAAACACTGATAACTTCTTGCTGCACTAGTTGTAACTGCTTTATGAGATATGGCATCAACATTCAATCCTATTCCTTCACATAGTTACCAATGCATGACTTTGAGGTGCATCTCACCATTGTCACGCTTTCAAGTCAATACCTTTGCTGTTAGCTATGGCCTGTGGCCTAGCCCAGTAGCAAGTCTGGCCTCTGATCTTTAGTCAGCAAATAATAGTAATGCAGTAGTATATGTCCTACAAGGACTTCACTCAATCTGAGTGTGCTGATGTGGACTTTGGTCTAGGACAAATTTCATTAATATAATCTTACTGTAGGTTACCAACCTTATAAACAGTCCTCAGGAATAGGTTCAATCACAATGCTATCACCATCATGTTGCCACTGAAATACTATGTTGATCCTTCAAGTCTCGATATGTTGTTAGGGCTTCTTCCCATCAGCGGATTGGGGTATCTCATTTCTGTAGCTTAGGACCTCATCATAACTATGAAGCCTTCCTTTATAGTGGTTTATAGTTCCTCTAGCCAACATATTGAAGCCCTCCTTAATAGCTGGTTAGAACCTCTTTTGACAGCGTATAGTTCCTACTCATAAGACAGTTGTAGAGAATTCTCCCTTCAACATGGTTGGGCTTCAAGACTATGACTAAGACGTGCTAGGTATCCTTACTTGAACAACACCTCAAACATATCCTTTAGGAATATGTATTGAGTCTCTTTCTTATTGTTGATTAAGGGTTCATTTAGGCTCCCTTTGACTGCGTCTTAGCTGTGAATAGAAGACTGTGGCTAGGGCTCTTTTGGAGCTTCCTTTGACAGCGTATGGAAGCTTCCTTGCTATGATGAAGATCCTTATTTTGGGACATCAAAGGAGCCTCTCTTCACTATTATTTAATCCCTTTATGATAGCATATAAGGCTTACGGCTAGGGCACGTTTCACGGCAACTAGGGCTCCTCCAAGGCTGCAGCTATGACTCTTCCATTAAGACTGCATTTAGGGTAGCATTAGCCCTCCCTTGATGGCGGATTAGTGCACCGGATGTGCTTGAGCCACGAAATTTGGTGGAGAGTTGGAACACATGAGATCTCCAATACCCAGAAAGGGTTTGGGTAGATTCTAAATAGTTCGGGAGATATTAAAATAATTAATATTTTTAATATGGACCCTAAGTCTAAACTTACGGAAATTAAAATATTAATGTGGATAAATATGAAACTATGTTAGAATGGTCCAAAAGACAAGGATCAATCCAAATCTAATCTTAATCATTGATTAGGGACTTAATCTTGGCCGTTGATATGTCAACGAGAAAATTATGAGAGGAGGCTTGAGGGTCACTTGGACAACACACTAGATGATCAATCATTCTATTCTCTAGAGTGAGGTCTGCTAAGAGACATAGAATCGGTGATCAGGAGAGCAGCTGAGGGAAATTTGAGTACAGAGAGGGAGAGAGGCAGAGATAGTTTCAAGAGAGTAGCAGAGAAGCTAGAGGAAGTGGCGCAGGAGCCGCTAGTGCTCACACAGGGCCACGCAGACGCAGCCAAGTGTTGCGCAAAGCACCAGAGAGGCCAGTGTATCTGATGTAGAGGCCCAAAGAGCTGACAGCGAGCCTCCTGGGGTTGACACAGGCCTATATAGGCTAACACAGGGCCAACGCTGGGCAAGGAGACGTTGACGCAGTCCAAACTGGGTAGACGTTGGAGTTTCAATGCAGTTTTGTGTTGAGGAGCTGCCGTAATGATTATCTGGGGTTTCAGCCAGGAGATCTGTTAGAAACTATGAGGTATTACTGCTAAGGAAATTCTTTGTTGGGTAGGCCAGTTTTGACACCCAGATTGTACTTTGATATTTCTCAATAAAAAAACCCTCAGATAACTGCACCAGTTTTCCTGGATTGGGTTTTTCTGGGGACATTGGTCCAAAAATAACGGTGTCATATGGTGTGTTTGTTTTTGTTACTTTTAGTTGTTGATCTGTAATATGTTGAGCATGCACTAGTGTTTATTTTTAGGATTTACATTGTAAATAACTTGTTAAATAAAAGAAAAAGTAGGTAGGAATAAGTCAGATAAAGTGCATGGAGGGTTCCTAACTAAGTAAACTTAGAAACTTCAACACAAGCCTGTGAAGCTGCTACATGAGGGGAATGGTCCCTTTGTAAGATTTTCCTTTGGTACATCTCAGACATGTACCTTCATGCTCCTTTTGAATTTAGGCAGCCCAGTCACCATCTGAATCACATCGGGTAGGGCCCCATAATAAGTAGATCTCTGGTGCTATAGATGCGATGTGTCAACTAACATGGTCCCCAATGGACCATCCTACAACTTGGTACAAGTTGCCAATGATGAACCCATGAGTAAAAGCATCTTTGAAAATTCTATTTCTAAACACGTACCTTTCCATCAATGAATGCCACCCTGAAACCTTTAACTTCCATTGCCGAAATGGACACCAGATTACTCCTGCGATCAGGTACATAAAAGAGATTCTGTAAATGAATCGAGTTACCCTCATTCAATTGAGGGGTAACATTTCCTACACCCTTTCCAGGATAGGTGGCATCGACTCCAAGTATAATCCCACGACTGTTTCTTACCAAATTCGAGAGAGCACCCTTCTATCTGATGAAGTGCCTTGAAGCACTATAATCAATAAGCCAGCTTCCCACAAAATCTAAATGGGAGGGCCAATACAAGATAAAGCTTCTTTATCTCATCAGAAACAACATTTGATTCTTCATACTTGGGGTTCCTTTCTTTCCTTGAAAAGCCTATCGCTTCCTTGATGACCTGCATTATCTGTCATTCCTTCGATCATTGAATATGTCCCTGGAATGATTGTTATCTTCATCAATAGATGTGTCCCTAGCATTTGTACACTCGTTCGCATAATGGCCGAACTTATTATAAGCAAGGCATCTGCCTTTCCTTTCACTCTGAGATACGTACTTCCCATTGAAGTGATCTATAGGTAGGCCATCAGAAGCTTCTGTTGCGCCATTCAGATGATATACTCTGCTTCGACTTTACCCTTGGTGAATTTGAAGAGGGGTGAGGAATCCATGGATCCTTTTTTCCTTTCCCAACTGTCTTCAGTGATTTCTCTTTCACTCATGACTGTGTATAGGATAAGGGATTTTCCTTTCATGACTGCAATAAGGATAAGGGCTTTTCCTTTCATGATAGCAAGGGCATTCCATGTGTAGAGCACTTCTTCTAGGACGATGTTTAGGTGCCATCTCCATTAGGTAGCGTAGCAACTAGGTTTAGGGCATCTCCTCTCCTTAGACCCACGGCTAGGGTTTTTGCCTTCATTTCCATGGTTGCGTATTACTGCTTCTTCATAGGGCAGTGTTTAGGGCTTCTCCATAGGGCAACGTTAGGGCTTCCTTCACTGTGCTATATCTCCCCTTCCTCCTACATCAGGGCTTCTTCATTAGTGCAGTGTAAAGCCTAGGGCACTCCCTCTAGATTAGTGCTATAGCTGGTCACTTTTGATGATGGTGATCCTCTTGAGTGTTCATCCCCCACACTAGCAAATGCATATATTGGATTAGGTGTAGGGGAGGAGGATGATGGATGAGAGAACAATGGTAATACACAAATTCTAATGATTATGGAATCGAGGAGGACTGCTAATAATCATTGGCTATGAGAATCTTCCATCTATGGTTCTAGTGTCCATACTATTTTGTATTTTCCATTGGCATTCCAATCTATAGTAGCATTGAATCAATATCTATGTAGTATGTTTTCTACATTCTGATTTTTATGACTTAATGAGAAGACCATAGTTTGTGGTTCTAACTTCTTGTGTTTGCCATTTGATCATCAATTGATGTAGTACTAGTAAGTACTAGTTGTATGATTGAATTTGTATCATGTAAATGTTCTAGTTTCTAAACTCTAAAATAATTGAAATCCTTATTGTCATGTTTTTAAAGTCGATGTGTCTTGTCTCACATATTAGAGATGAAACTCTTGGTATTACCTTATATTGGCTATTTATTTGGTATTTGCCACTGCAAATGGGTTGTTGTTATTTGGTTGCTTCATGTTGTTCATGTGCTATAGGTGTAGAATTTCTTTGCTAACGAAATTCAGAGTTGATTTGCCTCCCAGACAAATTATTGTTTGTGTGTGGATTTTTTGATTTGTTGATCTTATATGTCTTGCCATAATATTACAAGTGTCCACAATGAATTAAACTCTATGATTTCTTGTTGTGGTTTCACATTCTCTAAGCATGCTCCTATTTGGATCACAGGAAAATCAAGGTTATGGTCTTGAATAGCAACATGATTGAGACAATAACAAGATGGCATCTCATTTTCACCTTTAAAGGTTTTAGTTAAGTTTTTGATTTCTCCATTTATCTTGGCTTAAAAATTTTTGGACCAACAGCCATTAATTTATGTCTAACAATAGACCTTAGGCATCACAAAGGACACACCTCGAGTCATATGATGGTCTGATAATTGATTTCAAAGAATTTTTAAACTCCAGTTACATCAATTGTAGTTGCTTTAGTTTCTTAAATAGTTTCTTCTCATGTGATTGGGTGCATAGTTATACTTATCTATTGATCTAATTTTGTCAAAATTTGGGTTCAAAAACTATATTGAATTCATGTCTCGAGGTTTTTAAATATAGTGGTCACTATAAAAGGTAAGTTATTAATGGTAGATGTTGCCCATATTTCAAACATTTTGATATAAATCATGAGAGAAGCTTTGTATCCTAAATTGAGTGGGGCTTTAGGATTGAGAGACTTGGGGATCCTAAACAAAGCATTGGGTGATAAATTATGTTGGGATTGACTTCGGGTTAGAGATGAACTCTAGAAACAAATACGGGATATGAAATATGGTCACTCTTCTCAATCGAAAAAGTTGCAAGCAACCAATCATCCTCTAAGATCTTCAATATGAAATTTGCCACAGGCCAACTAAACCTTAATTCAAAGTCATGTTTTTTGAGAGACCTGGAATGGTCACACTAGTGACTACATTATTCTCAAAATATTCTTGGCAATAGATGCCACAATTGAGGGATTGTTAATCTTAGAGATTTAATAACATTTACTTCAAAGCATCAGGGTCTTACGTAGAATAATTTTGGAAACTTATTCAATCCCCTAGGCTATGGAAGGAATGGAAAACAGTTGAATATTGGCCATCAAATCCATCTTTCTCTCTCTGGCCTATTTTAGCTCATGAGCTTCAAAAATGAAAAATATCCAATTCTCAAGAGAAGACAAACTCTGGTGAGGATCTCAAACCAAAGGGGTGTTTACTCTCAAGGAATCCTACTCTCTTACGGTTGGTCATCAAGACATCCACTAGGATCCCATTTGGAAGAAAATCTAGATGAATGGTGTTTTCCCATGGTCCTCAATTCCTTTGGCTAGTTGGATGACATAAGATCCTCAAATGTGATAAAATCAGGAAAAATGGATTTTAGGGCCCCTGACTTTGTACTTTATGTTGGAATTATGAATATTCTATGGAGCATCTATTGAATGTATGTCCTTCCATTTAACATATTTGGATGCATATTTGATGGCCTTTTGGATCCTTGTACTGTAACTTCAACATTTTTTTATACTTGTACTCCCCCATAGATCCAGTATATTCAATAGTCCAGCATTGGGTTTTTCTCGGGACATTGGTCCAAAAATAACGGTGTCATATGGTGTGTTTGTTTTTGTTACTTTTAGTTGTTGATATGTAATATGTTGATCATGCACTAGTGTTTATTTTAGAATGAAAAGTGTCTCTCATTGGGCAGCCATATGTAATTTATAGGCAAGTATGAATTCAAATTTAACCATTCCCCCCAAAATCTGCTCATAAATGCTAGATTGGTGGCAGATTTTCAAAGATCTCGCTCTAAAATTCAGCCTTAAATGCCACCCCCCACTCCTCTTAGCCATTTTATCAAGGTCAAATCATGAATAGTGATGGTAACGGTCACTTTCTAGCTACACTGAGCGGTCTCTTGTCCTGTAGCGCAAATCCCTTCATGCATTAGTTGACATTGTGACACTCGTCTATCCCGTGCAGGCCCCTCATCGCACAGCTCTACAAGTCGGGAAATGTAGTTTATAGTCTCACGCCTCCTTGCAGCTGCCTGGAGCGCTAAGACTATGCTACCGTTATATAGTCATCTGGTCAGATCCCTGGTGTATGGCTTCAATCGGCTACCATTAACCTTTCCGAGAAATGGATCTCCATTCAATTTCACAAGCTGAACTGCTCCACCATTGGTAGTCTCCTTGATCACATATAGCCCCAGCAAATGCATCTGAAATTTTCCTAGAAATTTATCAAACCTGCTATCATATAACAAAACTAAATCCTTTACCTTGAATGTGCATAGGTTGATGTACCATCCTGCCACACATTTTCGTGCTCCTTTTGAACTTGTAGATGGAATCCAGCCAAGAATCTATCTTCCTTAAGCTTTGTCAGCTACACGAGCTTTTTTTCTAAGGTTCCACAGTCTTCCATTCATGTGAACACCACTATCCATAGAATAGGCACAATGTACTCCATCAGCATCATAGCTTCTATGCCATAGACTAGTCAAAAAGTTGTCTGTGTAGTCAACTTCTTACAAGTAGTTCTATAGGCCCATAACACTACTAGTATGCACATGTCTCAATCACTCCTCTGTGCATTGCAAACCACTGTCAGTGTGTTCTCCAATATCTTATTAAATGCTTCCACCATCCCATTAGCTTGAGGGTGATGTGGCGTGTTCTTTTGATGATAAACTTTGAATTCCTCCATCAGCGCGTTGATCGTTTCATTAAGGAAATGTGTACTGCAATCGCTCATCAAAATATTTGGGCAACCAAACCTAGTAAGCACATATTCAAATTGGAACTTCGCTATTGTTTCCCCTATACAATCCTTTACAGGTTGTGCCTCTGCCCATCTGGTCAAATACTCAGTCACAGTGATGATATACCGCGCACCCGTCTTCTTTCCTGGAGGTTGAATTGGTAATACAAAATCAATTGCACAGTTTTCAAATGGCTGCAACGATACTTACAGATTTAGAGTTAGGTCATCCCTCTGCGATGGCATGTCCATCCTTTGACATGCAACACATGCCCTACAATAAGCTTTCGAATCCTTATGCATTGTTGGCCCCCACAACTGAGTGCGTAAAATCTTCTGCGATGTTTCTTTTCATGCATAATGGCCTCCTGCATCCCCTCCATGAGCTTTCATTTGGGATGTTGCTTCCTTCAAACTCAGGCACATAACATCGCAATATCTCATCTGTTGGCTATGGAGCCTGATTATCTTCTTTATTCAGAGGTATCACGACATTGGACCCCAGTCCATAATGTGGCAGCAGCATTGCCCGTAAATGTACATCACTAGGGGGGTCTATGGGGGGTCATGGCGATTATTTGGAGCCCTCCCTAGGCAGGGGATCGGGGTCGGCGCCCCCGGAGCTAAAAATAGATGTAAAATTGCCTTGTAAAATTTTGTAATTTCGTAGTTAATCTGGGTCGTTCATTAGGTGGAGAACTAATGGTAGAAGTTATGTTTAATTTATGGTTTTTTTCCCTAGAAGGAAACCTATTTCTATATATGAGGGAATTGTATTGCATCTATGTAGATCTGTCTTCTGAGCAAGGAAGAGAGAGGAGATTGAGAGAAAAGAGGGAATTACAGCGGATCTGTTGTAGGTTGTATCTCTTCATTTCGCTGGATAATATAAAAGGAAGGACTGGCTATTTCTCCATGGATGTAGCTCAAATTGGGTGAACCACGTATATCTGTGTCTCCCTTGTTTTATGCATGTCCTGTGTTTATCTTTCTAGAATAATTTATGTGCTCCATTGCTTTATAATATATAGTTTTCTAACATCATCCACTCCCATCTTATACAAGTGACATACAATAAGAAAAAATTCTGTTCTGCAATCGTTCATGTAGTTAGTAAGTGTATGATGTCTACAAAATTATTATCTGCTACACGCACTGCAAAGAGCTACGCATCAACCAGCCCCTCCTGTAAATTGGTAGGCTCCTCCCTTGTTTCAATGCGTGATAGATGATCTGGTCCTGCATTTAATTGCCCTGGCTTCACAATGACTATGAAATATTATTCCTAAAATAGCAATAGCCATCTACAAATCCCCCCCCCCGACACAGGCTTGTTGACCAGGTACTTATGCAAAATTGTTTTTATACATCTTAAAGTGTCTGCCTAGCAAGTAGTGTCTGAACTTCTAGAGTGAGTACACCATAGCCAAACCTTCGCACTCTGTCATCGAATAATTCTTCTTAGCCTTAGATAACTTCCTTCTTGCAAACATTATAGGGTTATCCAACTCTCCTTCACTGGTCTGCATCAGTATTACTCCCAGCGCAATACATGATGCATCCACATGCACATGAAATTCCTTCTTCCAATCTAGGAAGACCAGGATCGACGTGGTGATCATATTTTATTTTAACACATCCAAGCTCTGCTGACATTCTTTATTCCAACTAAATGTAGCATCCTTCTTTAACAGATTTCCATCGGTGCGATCATTTGGGCATAACTCTTGATGAACTTTCAGTAATAACCAGTATGCCCTAGCATTGTTTGCAGCTATTTGACACTTCGTGGCGCCTCCAAATTGATTATAACTGCGATCTTAGCTGGATCCTCCATTAATCCTTGTCTGCATACTACATGATGCAGCAAGATTCTGAAGGGAACACAGAACAAACATTTCTTCAAATTTAGCGTGATCTAATACCTCCGACATGTGTCCAAAACCAAGTGCAAATTAGCTACATGGCATTGCACCAGCCAAACACCATCCAATCGTCAAAGTATACCTCCAAATACTTGTGAATGAAGTACTTGAACACTACGATGACTACGCGCGAAATGATCACCAGCTCATTCTTCAGTCCAGAAGGCATTATACTATACTAAAAGCATCCTCATTTAGTCGTGAAGGCCATCTTACTCCCATATTCTGACACGATATTGATCTGATAGTACCCCAAGAGCCCATTAGTGAATGAATATGCTTCCTTTCCTCCTACATTATCCAACACTTCATCGATGAATGAAGTTGGAAAAGGATCATGCAAGCAAGTATCATTTAGGTTCATGAGATCTACGCATATCCTTATTTCATCCTTCTGCTTCTTTTTCTGAACTACCATAGGGCTGAGCCAATCAGATTCCCCCACTGGTTCAATGATTCCCATTGGAAACATTTTGTCCAATTCTAAGCAGACCCTTTCTTTGTACTTAGGACTGAGGTGATATGACCTCTATTTCACAGACTTCATGTCTAGTTTAAATGTTATCCTCATCACTCCTAAATCACCTATTATCCCTTTCAAGTCTAAAAACCTTGTAGGGAACAAATCCCGGTACTCGTGGAGAAACTCAGTGACCTTATCCACTATAGAATTATCCCAGTAGTTGCCTATCTTCGCAAACTTCAGCTCCATTTGTTGCCCCAATGTTCACTTGTCTTGTTTTCAGTGGTGCAGTGATATCTGGATTCTCTATCTGTGGCCCCTCAACTTTGCAGTGACCTTCTATCTCTGGGATATTAATTTTCCTTGAATCCTCCTCTTCTTCTTTAGTAGTCACATTGTAGCACTCTAGTGCATGGTGCAGCTGGGAGGTCCAATATGGTTGAATCAAATCCAAGGGATCCGATGGGATTCTAAAGATCGCTGCTTTTACCTCCTACAACACTTCATCAATGCGCTTGAATCCATCCTCAAAGCTAAATGTCATAAAGAATACACGTCTCAAAATATCCCATTCATCCGTGCCATGGTGGAGCTCTTTCTCCAAGTACCAATTCATAGGTATTACATCTAAGGTGTGATAGAACAGGTGCATCCACTTCGGTTGCGGTTCTGCTCCATAAGCATCGGTCCATTTGGCTAAGTTATCACACAGGTCACTCCTCCCATCATAATTATCTGTCAATCGCACCTTTGGGTGACCAAAGCGCACCCTCATTAGTATTCTGTATTTGCGCCATATATCAAAATAGTCTTTATGCATTCCCCACCATCTTGCAGGCATATCGCACAGTGCCACTTCCAAGGCTTGGAAGCGATGCTTCTCTGGCACTTCCCTTTCAAATGGATCTTGAAATTAATTAACCTTAGTTAAACCATTATAACAAGGTGGACTTCTTACCTCTGACGATACACAGCACAATGATTTTGTCATCATGTTACATCATAGCTTAGACACTTCGTGCAATCTATTCTGCTAGTGTTCCAATTCCTCATCTCAATCTGGTGTGCAAGATCTTTCACGGTCCCATGCAATACGTTCATCTGCTCTCGGATTCACCCAATCTTGATATTGCATCGTTATCTTATAAATATGGTCTGAATTGTAGAAATTTCTGTTTTCCCACCCCGGTTTTCAGTTTCTCCTTATTTCTCCCATATAGTTAAACGCCCTTTCCCATAACCATACATTTAACAAGCTGAAAAAAATAAATTTGTTGAAAACACAAATTCTGGAAATTTTACAGAATGTTGGAAATTGCAGAAATAAAAATCAGCAGTAATAAACAGCCATTAAAACACATTTAAACACTGAAATTTTTGGTCAATGTGACCGTGGAAAAACCCCTTACAACTCTTGGAGAAAACTAGTTTGAGAGCTCTTCTTTATTTCTGAAAATTGCCCCTTACAGTGAGAAATTTTCAGCAAAAAATCAACAAGCAAATTTACAACTTATCTCTTTTCCCATGCTTCACAGCAAACTGGAAATTACAGCAAACAGGACAGCAATAAATGTTGTACGGTCTCATCGATTTTCGTGCCCACGTTCAACATTAAATGCTGCAGTATGGCCCTTGTTTTGCATGCAGAAAAACCAGCAAACTACTCCTCGATTTTTGTGCAAACCTCTCCTCGAAAATCGTGCCAAAATCTTGTTGGCATTATGTTTTCTGGTATGACTGTATGTTACAGATGTTGTACTTGATGGCAACTCCAGTGGTAAGGCTCTCAGTTTGTTGAAAATTAAGAAGGACGCAGGCAATCGGTTCAGAAAGTGCGTCCCCGCAGGTATGCCATACAGAACCCGCGTCCAGGGACGCCGGCCAGCCGTTCAGGGGGTGCGTCCACCCAATGCACACATTTCAAGGCAGAGAAAAGCACGTGGGGGTTTCTTGTGTGGTATCTAGCCGACGGTTTTGTGTTTCTATGGTGTCGGCTCGTGGTATTGTTCCATGTTTTGGGGAGGAGCTTGCCTATATAAAGCAAAGGAGTTCATTTGGATTGTGCAATTGTCTTGGGTTGAATATCTTATTTGGTGAGATCTAGTTCAGATCTAAGAGGGCGAATCTTCTAATGGACTGTGATCTCTATGGCGCATGATCAGATCTGGTAGATCTGACTGTTTGGGTTTGTTCTGAAGTCTTCATATCTTTTATATCTGAAGGGTCGCAGGTTCAGTGAAGGAAAAGTGCGCCGGGACGCAGGTACTGTAAAGGGCAAGTGCGCCGAGACGCAGTACAGTAGAAAGAGACCTGCGTGGGGACGCAGGGAGATCAAGGTTCAGGTGCGTCTCTGAAGCAGAAGGACGCGGCGCGATAGTGTTTTCAGGTGCGTCTCTGTAGCGAAAGACGTGGCGCGATAGTATCCTTGGGTGCGTCCCTGAAGCAACAGAACGCAGAGCAGACAAAGGAACAGTGCGTGGGCACGCAGCGAAGGAGAAGGACATCTGCATGTGGACGCAGAGTAACAGAAGGTCAACAGCGTCTGGTCGCAGGCCACAGAAAGGAAAACTGCGTCTCTGTTTTAAAATGTTCTGTTGATTGAATTTCTCTGTTGATAAGGTGTTCTAGGTTAGTTCTGTTATTGCTGATCTGATATCTGTAGTGGTCTATATCTGTTATGTACTTGTTGATCATCTGATGCTTTATGAAAAGCAGTAGGGGGTTGTAGCTCCCTTCCAGGAGTAGACTGGAAAGCGAGAAAGAGAGAGAGTTGTAGCTCTCCGCAGGTTGCAGCCTGCATACTGGTAAAGGACTGCACCAGTACAAAATCATTGTAAAAGAAGTTTCTAATTTGAAAGAAGATAGAGACATATTGCAGCAGGTGGTTTTCACCCACATTGGGTTTCCACCTTACATCTTGTGTTCTTTGGTGTGACTATCTGATTTTTCATGCTCATTATTTTATGGTACTGATATGCAAAAATAATTCAAAGATCAAATAAGGAAGATTTATTAAATTGCTTGATAATACTGATTCACCCCCCCTCTTAGTATTATTTCCAACAATTGGTATCAGAGCAGGTCCTTCAGAGAAGCTTGATCGCTTGAAGGTAGATTGTTCATCATGAGCAACTATGAGAAAGAAGCATCAATCAGGCCACCTATTTTTGATGGGACAAATTTCAATTATTGGAAGGTAAGAGTTACTGCATATCTTCAATCTCTTGGTACAGAAGTTTGGAACATTGTAGAAACAGGCTATGCTTTTCCTTCAGCTACTCCTACAGATCCAGCTGATAAAAAGCAGTATGAAACAAATGCAAAAGCAGTCAGTACTCTATTAGGAAGTATATCCCAAACAGAATTCATGAAGGTCATGCACTTCAAATCAGCAAAAGAGATATGGGACAAAATGATCACTAGCTATGAAGGAGATGAACAGGTAAAACAAGCTAAACTTCAAACTCTCAGGATTCAATATGAGACTCTCAAGATGTATAATGATGAAAGTGTGGCTAATTATTTTCTTCGGGTAGATGAGATTGTTAATTGTATGAAAAATTTGGGTGAAGAAATAAAAGAGACTATAGTAGTTCAAAAGATTCTAAGATCATTATCCCCCAAGTTTGAATCTAAAGTATCTACAATAGAAGAAAAGGAAAATCTCTGTGCTCTCACTATGTCTCAGCTACATGGAATTCTAACTGCTTATGAAATGAGAAAGGGAGGTCCATCAGACAGAAGGGAAGCTGGTTTTAAGGCATCAGGCAAAGAAGATTACTATGAAGCAAGCCATGTTCCAGAAGAAGAGGAAGAAGAATCAAATTTTGTCAGAAATCTTCAAAGGGGTTCTGGAAGGTTCAGAGGTAAGCTACCTTTCAAATGCTTTGCTTGTGGAAGAGTAGGTCATTATGCTGCAAAATGTCCTTATAAGGATAAAGGAAAAGAACCTGCTAAATGGAACAAGAAACAAAGTGCAAATAAGAAAAGCTACTACACCCATGAAGATAGTGATGGCTTATCAAACAGTGATGAAGATGAACAAGGTAATAAATATAAGCTGTTAATGGCATTTGAAGATGATGATTATAAGGATGCTGTAGATGTGGATAATCTCTATGATGAAATTACTAGACTCAAGAGATGCATAGAAGAAAAGAATGTGATCATTGATACTTTGCAATTTCAAATTGATGAAAAGGAAAAACATCCTGAAAAACTAGAAGGTGAAATTGTTGGTCTCAGAAAAGAAATTGAGAAAACAAAAGCTATTAATCTCAAGTTTGTCAAAGGATCTGAAACTTTGGATGAGATTATCAATGTGCAGCGGTCTCCTCTAAACAAGACAGGTTTGGGCTATAATGGAGAAACCTCTCAAGCATCCACCTCAAAAAGTTATCTTGATGCAGCAAGAAGAAATGAGCAGAAGAACAATGAAGATAATCAGGTAAAGCAGGGACGAATTACAAACGGAAACTATCAGGGACAATCCATCTTAAGGGTGAACAAAAGCTACAACCAGCCACAGGTAAAATCTTCTCAGTTTGGTTCAAGAATAAATGAAAATAGAAATTACAATCAGTTGACTGGTAGATTCAATAACCGCAGAAGCTTCTTCAATGGACAATGCTTTTCTTGCCATAACTTTGGTCACAAAGCAGCTCAATGTGTTGCATATAAAACAATCATGACTAGGGAAGCACAAAAACAAAGAAACTTTGAATGCAGGAGCAGGTTTCAGGAGAAAAAGGAACAAGCCACAAGCACCAAAACATGGAGAATAAAGGAACCTCAAACAGAAAGATGTGGGATAGCATTTTATGCAGAAGGACAGGAAAATCTATGGTACATTGACAGTGGATGTTCGAAACATATGACAGGTGATAAAGAAAAACTTGAATCTTATTCTACTTTAGAAAAGGGAAAGAAAGTTTCTTTTGGAAATGATACTCCTGCAACTATAAAAGGAAAAGGTATTGCTCCTTTGAAAGAAAAGGTCAAGGCTGGAAATGTTTTGTATGTTGATGGATTGAAGCATAATCTACTAAGTGTCAGCCAGATGTGTGATCAAAAAACCGAGGTTATCTTCAGATCGAATGGATGTCTTGTTCGTGATCTTGATACAGGTAAAACAGTACTCAAAGGCAAAAGAACTCCAAATAATCTGTACATATTTGAAGAAGGACAACAACAATGCTATCTTAGCAAGGATGAAGAGCACTGGTTATGGCATCGAAGGTTGGGACATCTAAGCTTCTCACAAATAAGGAAAGCATGCAAATATCAGGCAGTTCGCGATCTTCCAGATATCAAAATTCCTGACAACACCATATGCAGATCATGTCAGTTTGGAAAACAAACCAGGACTAACTTTCCAGAGAAAGAGGGATCAGCTAGCATGCCTCTTGAGCTAGTACATACAGATACATGTGGCCCATTCAGGAAAAGAACACCTAGAGGAGAGGAATACTTGATATTATTTATTGACGATTTCTCCAGGTTTGTCTGGTTAGGACTTATGAAGCACAAAGATGAAGCATTCGAAAAATTCAAGACCTTCAAAGCCTTGGTTGAAAATGAATCAGGTCACAAAATTAAGTGCCTCAGATCCGACAGAGGTGGGGAATTTACTTCAAATGAATTTTTCGATTTCCGTGATGAACATGGGATAAGGAGAGAATTCTCTACAGCTAGAACTCCTCAGCAAAATGGAGTTGTTGAAAGAATGAACAGAACAATCCAACAAATGGCTCGTGCTATGCTTGATGAATCAGGAACTCCCGCAACTTTCTGGGGTGAAGCTGCACATGCTGCGGTTATTATTCTCAACAAGACAAATGTCCGGGTGAACAGCACTCAAACTCCTCATGAGCTCTGGAGTGGTAAAACTCCTTCGGTAAAGCACTTCAAAATCTTTGGGAGCAAATGCTATATCAAGAATACTGATGAGCAGCTTGGCAAACTTGAACCTAGAGCAGATGAAGGCATTCTTCTTGGCTATTATCCACATAGCAAAGCATACAAATGCTACAATAAAAGACTTGGCAGAATTGTTGACAGCATTGATGTAGTGGTTGATGAGAAGGGATATATTCCTAGGCAAGTACATCATGAAGATATAGAAGAAGATGAAGGCTACCCTCAAAGACAGAATAATGAAGAAGAAGAACCCCAAGGAGAACCTCAAGAAGAACCTCAAGAAGAACCAGAGGAGCAGACAAGAATAGAAGAGAAAACTCCATCCAGATATGTTCAGAAGAATCATCCAGAATCTCAGATTGTGGGGCAGAAAGAAGCAGGTGTACAAACAAGAAGAACTGTTGCAGAAGCCTCAAGCTATTTGGCATTACTCTCCTCTACTGAACCACAAAATGTGAAAGAAGCATGCAAAGATGAATGTCGGGTGAAAACAATGGATGAAGAACTTGAGCAAATCGAAAAGAACAACACTTGGGAGCTGGTTCCTAGACCAAAGGATAAGAATGTTATCGGAACAAAATGGGTCTTCAAAAATAAATTGAATGAAAATGGAGAAGTAATTAGAAACAAAGCCAGACTTGTTTGTAAAGGGTATGCGCAGCAAGAAGGAATAGACTTTGAAGAAACTTTTGCTCCTGTTGCAAGACTTGAGGCCATCCGGATGTTCCTTGCTCTCTCAAGTTTTCAAAACTTCAAAGTATTTCAAATGGACGTGAAATCAGCCTTTCTGAATGGAGACTTGGAAGAAGAAGTGTACATTGAACAACCAGATGGGTTCATTCTTGGAAATGATCCAAATCTTGTATGCCGATTAAAAAAGGCTCTCTATGGTCTCAAACAAGCTCCAAGGGCTTGGTACTACCGGTTGGACAAATATCTTCATCAACAAGGTTTCTCAAAAGGTTCAGCAGATAGCAATCTGTATATAAAAGTTGAAAATAACAAATTGCTAATACTTGTTGTGTATGTAGATGACATTATTTTTGGTAGCAATGAAGAAGCTATGAGTCAAAGCTTTGCCTCGGTCATGCAAAAAGAATTTGAAATGTCCTTGCTAGGAGAACTGACATATTTCCTTGGTTTGCAAATCCAACAAAAGGAAGGAGGAATCTTTTTATCTCAAACCAAGTATCTCAAGCAGATTTTGAAGAAATATGGCATGGAAGATGCAAAACCTGTATGTACACCCATGGTCACAGGATGTAGTCTCAGTGCAAATGATGAATCTGCAGCAGTACATCAACCAACCTACAGATCTATGATTGGAAGTTTACTATATTTGACAAGTACCCGACCGGACATCATGCATGCAGTTGGAATAGTTGGAAGATTTCAGGCAAATCCGAAGGAGACTCATCTTCAGGCAGTAAAGAGAATTTTCAAATATCTTCAAGGGACTCAAAATTATGGCTTATGGTATCCTAGAGATACAGATCTTACTCTTCATGCTTATACAGATGCAGATTGGGCCGGAAGCGTGGATGACAGGAAAAGCACAAGTGGTGGTGCGTTCTTTATGGGTTCCAGACTGGTATCTTGGTTCAGCAAGAAACAGAGTTCGATTGCCTTGTCTACAGCTGAAGCGGAATATGTTGTTGCTGCATCTTGTTGCACTCAACTCCTTTGGATGATGCAGACTTTGCAGGATTTTCAAATCACTTGTACACCACCTATTCCCATCTTATGTGATAACACAAGTGCAATCAGCATCTCAAAGAATCCGGTTATGCATTCAAAAACCAAGCACATACCAATCAAGTATCATTTTCTTTGGGAACAAGTGCTTGAACAAAAAGTCAAGTTGGAGTATGTTCCTTCCAAGGAACAAGTCGCTGATATTCTTACCAAACCATTGCCCAGGGACACGTTTGAATACCTCAGGCAAAAGCTGGGGGTTGTTGATGCATCATCTTGTTGAACCTCTTCTTATTGGTGGTACAGGCTCAGGGGGAGCACATAATGCATTGTTGGCATTATGGAGAAGGAGATCTTGGAAATAGCTGCAATATGTCTCTATCTCTTTCATGGTGGTGCGTTGCTGCAGATCTGGTTCATATTCAGGGGGAGCATGAGCTTAGGGGGAGCATACCCCTTGCCCTTGATGTCAAAGGGGGAGAATGAAGCTGAAGTTTGTGAGGTTGCCATCAAGTCCAAAGGGGGAGATTGTTGGCATTATGTTTTCTGGTATGACTGTATGTTACAGATGTTGTACTTGATGGCAACTCCAGTGGTAAGGCTCTCAGTTTGTTGAAAATTAAGAAGGACGCAGGCAATCGGTTCAGAAAGTGCGTCCCCGTAGGTATGCCATACAAAACCCGCGTCCAGGGACGCCGGCCAGCCGTTCAGGGGGTGCGTCCACCTAATGCACACATTTCAAGGCAGAGAAAAGCACGTGGGGGTTTCTTGTGTGGTATCTAGCCGACGGTTTTGTGTTTCTATGGTGTCGGCTCGTGGTATTGTTCCATGTTTTGGGGAGGAGCTTGCCTATATAAAGAAAAGGAGTTCATTTGGATTGTGCAATTGTCTTGGGTTGAATATCTTATTTGGTGAGATCTAGTTCAGATCTAAGAGGGCGAATCTTCTAATGGACTGTGATCTCTATGGCGCATGATCAGATCTAGTAGATCTGACTGTTTGGGTTTGTTCTGAAGTCTTCATATCTTTTATATCTGAAGGGTCGCAGGTTCAGTGAAGGAAAAGTGCGCCGGGACGCAGGTACTGTAAAGGGCAAGTGCGCTGAGACGCAGTACAGTAGAAAGAGACCTGCGTGGGGACGCAGGGAGATCAAGGTTCAGGTGCGTCTCTGAAGCAGAAGGACGCGGCGCGATAGTGTTTTCAGGTGCGTCTCTGTAGCGAAAGACGCGGCGCGATAGTATCCTTGGGTGCGTCCCTGAAGCAACAGAACGCAGAGCAGACAAAGGAACAGTGCGTGGGCACGCAGCGAAGCAAAAGGACATCTGCGTGTGGATGAAGAGTAACAGAAGGTCAACAGCGTCTGGTCGCAGGCCACAGAAAGGAAAACTGCGTCTCTGTTTTAAAATGTTCTGTTGATTGAATTTCTCTGTTGATAAGGTGTTCTGGGTTAGTTCTGTTATTGCTGATCTGATATCTGTAGTGGTCTATATCTGTTATGTACTTGTTGATCATCTGATGCTTTATGAAAAGCAGTAGGGGGTTGTAGCTCCCTTCCAGGAGTAGACTGGAAAACGAGAAAGAGAGAGAGTTGTAGTTCTCCGCAGGTTGCAGCCTGCGTACTGGTAAAGGACTGCACCAGTACAAAATCATTGTAAAAGAAGTTTCTAATTTGAAAGAAGATAGAGACATATTGCAGCAGGTGGTTTTCACCCACATTGGGTTTCCACCTTACATCTTGTGTTCTTTGGTGTGACTATCTGATTTTTCATGCTCATTATTTTATGGTACTGATATGCAAAAATAATTCAAAGATCAAATAAGGAAGATTTATTAAATTGCTTGATAATACTGATTCACCCCCCCTCTCAGTATTATTTCCAACAAATCTGCCTTTCACTGTGTGCTGAATCAGCTATACAAATATGCTCAACTGCTGCCTTGAAATGTGTGCCAAGCTGCTATCTCCTTCTCCTCCCTGCTCAGAAATCTCTCTTGCTCTCTTGCTCTCCTTCTCCCAATCTGCTCATGAAAGAATTGAATCGAATGTGTGATCTTTTCCTCCTTTTCCTCCCTTAATATAACTCCAAATGACTTTTGGGTGACCCAAGTGACTTTTGGGTGATCTCTAAATCTAATGGCTGAAATAGATTTAGATCAACGGCTGAGATTAAATGCTCATTTAAATCTCACTTTTTATTTTTCAATTCACCCCACTCTAATAAAGACCCACTTAGTCATTTATTTCCAAAGTCACTTTTCCTTTCTAATTTTTCGTTGACTTTATAAAAGTCACTTTAAAATTATACTTAGTAACTTTATCACTTAAAGTCACTTTTAAATTAGATTTAACTTTATAAAATTATAAAGTCACTTTAGGAGAAAAATTAAATTCTTTTGGACACTTTTCCCTAGGCCAAAGATCAAAGCCTAAGGGAACCACCTGTCCTCCGGTACCAAATTTCAACACTCCCTCTTACCGAGGAAGGTGTTCGTCACCACACCCATCTTGTCTCTGAAGTAGACATGCTTGGCCCGTGGTAAGCCTTTGGTAAGGATATCTGCAACCTGCTCATCAGTGGAAATATACTCAAGCTTCACAACTCCCTTCTGAACAGAGTCTCTGATGAAATGATATCTGATCCCGATATGCTTTGACCTGTCATGAAATACTAGATTCTCTGTGAGTTTAATGCAACTCTGATTATCACAGTAAATCACTGAAGGTATTAACGGCTAACCAAATAAGCCAAACAACATCTTGCGAAGCCAGATAGCCTCACAACTAGCTAGACCGGCTGCCATATACTCTGCTTCCGCTGAACTCAGTGCTACTGACTGTTGCTTCCTGCTGAACCATGACACTACTGCTGAACCCAACCCAAAACAGCACCCTGAAGTGCTCTTCTTATCAGAAGCACAACCTACCCAATCAGAATCAGTGTATCCTACCAATCTGACTCCATCTCCCTGCTTGTAGTCCAGACCATAATCCACTGTCCCCTGCAAGTATCACAAAATGTGTTTTGCAGCCACCCAGTGAACCTTCCTAGGCTCACACATAAACTGACTCATCGTGTTGACTGTAAAACAGATATCTGGTCTAGTGTTGACCAAATACATCAAGGAACCAATCAGCTGCTTGTACAATGTGGGATCCACCAACTAGGAATCCGAAGCATGAAGCTTCTTCCAGTTGGTGATCATCGGTGTCGACATGGGTCTACAATCCTCCATGTGGAATCTGCTAAGGATGTCCACAATATACTTCCCCTGCCCCAGGAAGAAATGCCCCTCCTCCTGCCACACCTCCAAACCCAAAAAGTAATGCATCAAGCCAATGTCCTTCATCTCAAACTCCGTCGCAAGATCTCTCTTGCAGTGCTCTATGAGTCTCTCTGCACCTGTAATGATCAAGTCATCCACATATATCACCAAAATGAGAGGCTCCTCACCAATCACAATAAAGTAAAGGTTCGGATCTGCCTCACTCTTTGTGAAACCCATCCCCTGGAAATATGTATCTATCCTGGAGTACCAAGCTCTAGGAGCTTGCTTCAAGCCATAAAGGGCCTTCTTCAGTCTACACACAGGGGACTCCTTCCCATGCACCTCAAAGCCCTGTGGCTGCTCAATGTACACCTCCTCCTGTATGAAGCCATTAAGAAATGTGGTCTTCACATCCATCTGATGGATCTTCCAGCCCATCTCTGCTGCTATCAATATAATGGAGCGGATCGAAGTATATCGAGCCACGGGAGCGAAGGTCTCCTCATAATCAACTCCCTCTACCTGGGAGAACCCTCTAGCCACAAACCTCGCTTTGAATTTCTCAATGCTGCCATCTGTAGCATGCTTTACCTTGTAAATCCATCTGGAAGTAACCACGGATTTTCCCTCAGGCCTCGGCACCACCTCCCAAACATCATTCTTCATGATAGAAGAATACTCCTCCTGCATGGCCTCTCTCCAGACCTGCTGGCTAGCTGCCTCCTCATAGCTAGAAGGATCAGAGTCAAGGATGCTGGTAACCATCGCCATATAGCTACAAAACCTCTCAGGTGGTCTACTCTTTCTGACCGTCCTCTTCGGCTCAGCAACATATGTGGCATCCCTCAAGGTGTCCTGAAGCCACTTGGGCTTTCTCTTCCCTGAGCATGCTTCTCCCATAGGAGAATGAAACTCCTCCTCATCATCACCATCAGTAGCCTAAACTCCTGACTGTCTATCTATTGTCCTCCTGCCTACACCTGAACCTGTAGAAGCTGAGGTACCGTGTGAACTGTCCATCAATGGACTCCCTAGTGAACTGCTCTGTGAACTGCGTTGCATGCTGCCCGGAGCACCACCCCTCTGGCTCGACGAGCCACTGCTCACTGACAGACCTGACATCCTCATAGATTTACCTCCGGATCCTCCTGATCCCTGCCCACTAGATCCCTACGACTGACTCAAGTGTTGCTGAGGGTCTCGCTGATCCAGATACTCTAACTCCCGTGACCTCCTAAAGGCCATGTCCTCCTCGAACTTCACATCCCGTCTGACAACAACTATCCTCTGTGCAGGAATGTAAATCCAAAAGGCCTTTGAGTTCTCACTGTAGCCCAAAAAGATACCCTTCTCTGCGATGGGCTCTAGTTTGGTCCTCTTCTCCTTGGGTATATAGGAGTATGTAATGCATCCAAAGATATGAAGATGACCAATATTAGGCTTCTTCCTAGAGAAAGCCTCCCCCGGAGTCATGTGCCCCAAGGCACGATGCGGACTCCTGTTCTACAAGTAAACAGCTGTGTTGCAGACCTCTGCCCACAAGAACAATGGCAACCCCTAATCATGTAACATGGCTTTGGCAGACCCTATGATGGATCTGTTCTTCCTCTCCGCAACCCCGTTCTGCTGGGGGTTGTAAGGAACAGTGAACTCCCTCCTAATGCCTGCCTCCGCAGAATAGTCAACAAACTCTCCAAGGGTGTACTCTCCTCCATTGTCCGACCTCAAGGACTTGATCTTTCGACCTGTCTGAGTCTCCAAAAGAGCTCTGAACTCCTGAAACCGCTTGAAGACCTCACTCTTGGTCTTCAAAAAATAAATCCAAGTCCTCCTGGAGTTATCATCAATGAATAAAACATAGTACTCATATCCACTCAAGGAAACATGAGACCTCACATCGGAATGAATCAAATCAAGTATCCCCGTCGCTCTGTTGTCACTGCTGGGAAAAGGAGATTTAGCAAATTTGCCCATCGCACAACCTCTGCAAGTATCAAAGTGATCAGTACTGAAATCTGGCACACCTGTAGTGATCTCTGGCAATGTCCTCAAGGCTCCATGATACATATGTCCCATCCTACGGTGCCAAATCTCACACAGCTCAGAACTGGTAGCTCTACTGTCGGTACTACTGCTCAATGCCAAAAGGGGCTGGAATGCAAACTTGTACACCTCTGCATGGCGTACACCTATCACTCTAGCTGAATCAGCTGGAGTGCCCCTGGGATACATCAACACCTGTCCTCCCCTGAATAGTACCTCATATCGTCTGTCCTCCAAAGCTGAGATGGATATGAGGTTCTTCCTCATCCCTGGCACATAAAGAACCTCTGACACCTTCAAGGGAGGTTTAGACTCCCTCTGAAATGTCATTGTCCCCACCCCGACTGCTCTAACAACTCTGTCATCACCGAGTACTACCTCAATATCAGTACCACTCTCTGAAAGCTCTGAGAGGTACTCACGGACTTCGGTCATATGACGTGAAGCCCCACTGTCCACATACCAGATACCTGAAGATGCTCCGCTAATTGAGGGAAAAGCATGCTCCCTCTGAACCTGTGTGGAAGGTGATCCTACACTAGAGGACTCACACGTAGTGAATGCAAATTCTCGATCAAAACGACCAGCAAAGTCCTCAATCTCTGCTGAAGCTGCCACGTCCTGGTTCTTCCCCTTCTTCTTCTTCTCCGGACACACAACTGCATAATGTCCCATCTTTTGACAACTCCAACACTTCACCTTGGAATAGTCCTTCTGTGTGTTCCCATGTTTACCTTCACCTTTTCCTTTGCCCCCACCACTGCTTGTGGAAGCCTGCTTCTTCCCTTTGCCTTTCTTGCCTCCTGCTACCAGTGCTACATCCTCATCCTGCTCAACAGGCTTGGCTGCCCCAAGCTGACCTTTTCTGATCTCTGTTTGAATGCAATCATCCCAAAACCTCTCACATGTGGGAAGGGTATCACGTGCGCAAACCCCATCAGAAAAGTTCAACCATGAACGGGGGAGGCCATTCACTGCAATCCGCACCAACTCAGTCGGTGGAATGGCCTCTCCAATCGTTGCCAACTCATCTCTCACATTCGTAATCTTTGTGAGATATTCAACTGCACTATCATTACCCATCTTAATGTTCATCAGCTTCTCCTTCAGTACCATCTTTCGGTTCTCATTGGTACTTTGGTAGAGATTGGACAATGCTGTCCACATCTCTTGGGAATTGCTCTTTCCTCTCACATGAGGAATGCAATGGTCTTTGATTCCATCTAGAATCAGCCTCTTACCCTTGTTGTTCTTTTTATTATAAGCTATCAACTGAGTAGCATTAATAGGCACAACAACAAGGCTCTGTGTGGTATGCACCATGATATCCCAGACTTCTGCCTCCTCAAAGATACTCTGCATTCTCTCCTTCCAAACGCCGTAATTTATATGCCCATCCAGCCTATCCTCCATCCTCAATCTCAATGACATCCTGTTGTCCTAAAACTGAAAAATAGCACTGTTGTAGTAAAGATAAAACTGTTGTTTATGAAAAATTCAGCTTGCTGGGATTTTCTGAGTGAAAAATCAGCAACTGTAATTTTTCCTTTTGTTGTCCCAAACTGCCCTTCAGCACTCAAGCTCTGATACCATGTAGAAATTTCTGTTTTCCCACCCTAGTTTTCAGTTTCTCCTTATTTCTCCCATATAGTTAAATGCCCTTTCCCATAACCATACATTTAACAAGCTGAAAAAAATAATTTTGCTGAAAACACAAATTCTGGAAATTTTACAGAATGCTGGAAATTGCAAAAATAAAAATCAGCAGTAATAAACAGCCATTAAAACACATTTAAACACTGAGATTTTTGGTCAATGTGACCCTGGAAAAACCCCCTACAACTCTTGGGGAAAACCAGTTTGAGAGCTCTTATTTATTTCTGAAAATTGCCTTTTAAAGTGAGAAATTTTCAGCAAAACATCAACAAGAAAATTTACAACTTATCTCTTTTCCCATGCTTCACAGCAAATTGGAAAGTATAGCAAACATGACAGCAATAAATGTTGTACGGTCTCCTCGATTTTTCGTGCCCACTTTCAGCATTAAATGCTGTTGTATGGCCCTCCTTTTGCATGCAGAAAAACCAACAAACTGCTCCTCGATTTTTGTGCAAACCTCTCCTCGAAAATCGTACCAAAATCTGCCTTTCACTATGTGCTGAGTCAGCTGTACAAATCTGCTCAACTGCTGCCTTGGAATGTGTGCCAAGCTGCTGTCTCTTTCTCCTCCCTACTCAGAAATCTCTCTTGCTCTCTTGCTCTCTTGCTCTCCTTCTCCCAATCTGCTCATGAAAGAATTGAATCGAATGTGTGATCTTTTCCTCCTTTTCCTCCCTTAATATAACTCCAAATGACTTTTGGGTGACCCAAGTGACTTTTGGGTGATCTCTAAATCCAATGGCTGAAATAGATTTAGATCAGTGGCTGAAATAGATTTAGATCCATGGCTGAGATTAAATGCTCATTTAAATCTCACTTTTTATTTTTTAATTCACCCCACTTTAATAAAGACCCACTTAGTCATTTATTTCCAAAGTCACTTTTCCTTTCTAATTTTTCATTGACTTTATAAAAGTCACTTTAAAATTAGACTTAGTAACTTTATCACTTAAAGTCACTTTTAAATTAGATTTAACTTTATAAAATTATAAAGTCACTTTAGGAGAAAAATTAAATTATTTTGGACACTTTTCCCTAGGCCAAAGATCAAAGCCTAAGGGAACCACCTGTCCTCCGGTACCAAATTTCAACATGAATCATCATCACTTTCGTCATTGCAGATTAGTTCAGTATAGCGCGATCCTTCTGTAGGGTCCAACGGTACTACTATGCGGAGTGATTTTCTTTCAAGTGACATCGTCCACCTCTTCAAATTGATCACCATGTTCATGTTGATAGGCCAATCAATCCCAAGGAGCATGACGTAGGGCTTGCTGTCATCAACAATCTCTATTACTTAGAAATCGCCAATGCACTTGCGCCTTCAATATCAACTGTCACTCCCTATAATATTCCCATGCGGATAATCTTCTGTTAATTCGCCATCATCAATTGAATAGGAGACCACTGCAACGCAGGTCTCCACATTCTCTCCCATGCCTATTTCAGCAAAACATTCACATCTAACCCAAGATCTAGAATAACTTGGTCCATTTCACACTCCCCTATTTGCGCGGTGAGCCTAATCCCATGCCATGTTCTTGCCTTATGCTTATGAATTTTCCTCACCACACGCAGTCCCTTAGGAGCATTACCAACACATTTATTTATCAACTCTTCTAATCCCTTTACGGCCTTGGTATCACGTAGCAGCTTCATACAGGTCTCCAAAAAGGTAGTAAGCATGGATGGGTCCATTTCTTTATACTGCTTATCCTGACTTCTTGAGGTAGAATCCTTAGCAAAGCTTTTCTTTCCTTCCATGAAGGTTTCCTTCGTGTGCTCCAAATCAAATCCAACCTCATTTTTTGGAGCTTTGCAAACCCATTCACCTTCTTTAGGCTGCTTTCCCTTATCTTCGCCAATTGGCATTCCACTTCACAACACAATTTTCACATTGAGGTCCTCTTCACGGGGTTCATCCCTCATCATCTGCAAGTTATGCGTAGGCTCCTGAGGCGGCGTCCCCTTTTCGCACATCTTAGCTATTAATACATGGTAGTCTTTCATCGCGTAATCAAACTGGGTACAATATCGTCACAACAGGCATGTCGGGTTTGTGCATTCTTGTGTGTAGTGTCTTGGACCTCCAAAATTGTAGAAAATAACTTTTCCCCAACCTCTCGAAGGTCCTCCCCCACCTCCGCCTCATCTATGTCTTTGATATCCTCCTCGCGGCCCCCCAGCGCCTTGATCCAGAGGCCGAGTTTCTGTCTACACTTGATACGCGTGTGTTCTATCCATCATTAACTCATAACTATGATAATTTCACTCATCATAGCCTACTGATTGGCAGAAGTTGTAGAAGATTTGTTGTGTTCTCTATGCAAATTTATACAACAAGTGGCACTTATCTGTTGCTTGTTTTCCAGCTACCTGACAGATAGCACACCACATCGCGGGCCTTGCACTTGGCCCTGCTTGATCTTCCGACCTCAAAGGCATCAACCTAGTGCTTGCTACATAATTCATGAAGATAGGGCAATGATCTTTATCATGCCCTTAACTCATACATTTCAAACACCAAACCTCTTCGTGCACCTCTCGCAGAGTTGCTCTATCATTCTTCAGACTTTGGAATTCTAGCCAAAGGTTTTCCAACTCCATGTGAATCTGTTAAACTACCAAAGCAGCATCTTGAATTGGTGTCTCATGCAATATCATCGAAATATTTAGGGGCTCCGCTTGGGTCCCAATCTTTTGCTATGATAAAGCAATCCTTAGATCAGGCAAGAGCAAAGCCACAAACCATTCACGGTCCTTCCCATCCGTAAGATTCATGTTAGCTTCGTGGATCTTTCACTTCAATCTCTGATCCAACTCCCAGGGTGTCTCACCAGGCTTCATCACAATTTTGTTGAAACCAAAAATTTATTGCGCTTCAGACATAGGCATACTGAATTCCTTATTCAACACAGTATGAATGTCCACCAATGCAGCCATCGGGTTGTTAGTGTAGTACTTAATGTACCATGTTAGCATGCATTCCTGTAAAGTAGTAACCAATGTTGCTTTCTTCATATGATCATCTATAATGAACCAATACTAGGCTGAGTCCTCATTCCCCAAGCCCTTGAAAATGGGAAATTTTACTGAATTCACCATATTGAACGGTGGTGGCATTATGGGCGAAGGTGTATGACGTGGAGGTGGTGTGGGTGGATGGGATATTTGTGGGAACACTTGCCTTATTAACTGGACAAAGCTTTGCGGAGAAGCCTATGTTGTTTCTTCGTCGTTACTCATAGGAGAATCAATCAACGAGCTATATTCAGGGCCTATTCCCTTTATATCCCTTAATATCCTTCCACTTCACGTATCTCCAAACATTAGGGTAATCCCATAACCCACTTTTCACACAAGTTAACACAAGTATTCAAAGATCTTAATTACTTATCTCGCAGTCATTTGAAGAAGCGTCGATCTACTTTGCTATAGCTGACCGAGGTATTGAGTGCATACTCTATCACAAAACCTCCGAGGATATGATAAAGCCAGTGATCGACAATGTGTGCGATCTTATATTCAGAGGCTTCCAATCTTCACACTAGCTACGAGGTCCAAACTATTCGACTCTCAAGCCTCCACCTTCCCTGGCCATCTACTAATTTAACAACCCACTCATATAATTTGACCGGGAAGGAACATAAGAAAATTCCGTGTATCTCTATGTACAAATACATGTCCAACCACTATTCTTTCATCAATCCATGGAGCGTAGACTGAAGTCTCACCCAAAGTAGTATGGGTGGATGCTGGAACCAAGTTTCCACACCCAGAGATGGTTATGATGTCGTTTTATGCCCTAAACTTTTCTTTGCGCATATTGATGAGCCCTTAAGGCTTATCGATATGAATTTCTCCTACCATCCTTTAGACCTTCACGAAGGTCTAGGATTGTCTTTCACGGACCCTAAACAGGCGCATCAAGCACTTATGCACCTTTGTAATCACTACTAAGTTTGTTATTACCTAGATCAGATTAAGTGTGTGATATCTTTAGCATGCATTAAGATATTATTCGTGTAAAGAGATATTATTACTTGCATTCTTATAACAATTTAAACCATGAAGAATCACACATCCATACAACATTAAATTATAAGCACATTATTCATCATAGCATAAACACATTCATTCATAACATAAGTAAATAGATCAAACACAGATATTTCAAGAATAGTCTCTTTATTGATACTTCAGATTTGCTTACAAAATCTAACTACCGTGTGCACACAGCTGTAGGGGTCGAGAAACTCAGCTTCGGACTCTACTCTAGGCCTATGCGCACACAGTTGCACAATGTCTCTTCTACTCTAAGACTCTTCACTCGTCACTTATACTGACACATTACATTCATTCTTTCATAAAAACTACTACCTTAGACTCTTCTAAGACATCCATTTTTATACAATTCCATGGTTCACGGACCATTGGTAGATTTTCTAAAGCCGACACAATTTACATAAATGAAGGGTAAAAACCCATTATGACACTTTACATCTATGCACACCGCGACCATAACTTGCAGAGACTTTACACTTTACATCTCAAAAACTTGGGCTTTCAGCCCCAAAACATGACCTTAGGGAACCTTGTCCCAACACGGCTCGTAGTAAGTCAACTGATCAATAGTAACGATCTTCCATTCGTGGGGGAAGCTCATCTTGCGGAAAGCCGTAGATGTGATGACTCACATGGCATATGTGTAACTCTTACCTGAGAGAATGTTCTAATCCAAATGGGCATCAACAACTTTAATGTCGACATGGACAGTCCTGCCTGCAAGAGTCACTGGGCAGTTGTGGTACATGCCAAGGGGATAGGAGGAGTGTCCATCCTAAGCACACAAATTGATGGTGGAGGGGGACAACTCACGTGATTTAAGTTGTTTCCAAACAATAGCATAGATCACACAGGTGGATGTGCCTTCGTCAATAATGCAGCGGGAGATGATGGCATTATGGACTCTAACTGGTATCTGGACAGAAAAAAATGAAGGCAATGGGGGATGTTATGATGTATCAAAAGGAAAGACAAGCAGATGATTGTCAGGAGGATCTACTGCACCTAAGGTAGTTAGTAGAGATATTTTTTTAGATGGGCATGAATAGAGGACTTCCAACATCGATAGGGTAGCAAGTGATTGCGCCAAGTCGTCCACTATACTCTATGTATGGGAAGCTCTATTAGAAGCTACATTATGGAGTAATGGTCCCTTTGGGATCTTAGGAATGGCCTAAAATTTAGGTTGTTGGATTTGTAAAGGACCATTTGGTGTCATAAGAGGCTCAGTAGATACTTTTGTTTTGAACTCAATGGCAAACGAGGTTGAGGGCTTGTCATATTGACACAACCGAGTTTGCAAGTTGATATTGGAGGGGTTAACCTCATCAGAGTTCATCATAAGGATCTGGTAGTCACCAACGCCATAAGGGTGGGGTGGATGGCCTGCTTGACCTGGCTGAGGTTGACCATCAAAAAATCCATTCCGAGGGAAAGGATTTGTGAGCACTACCAATCGAGATGTCACATGATTATGAGGCAATTGTTGAGCTCTAGAAGCTTCTTGAGCTTCCGACATTTGGTGCATTTGGGGTAAGAGAGGACACTCATGTGTAAAATGGCCATGTACACCACAACATGTGCATGGATTCTTCGTATGAATAACCTTTTTCTGCTTGGGATGGTCACCCTATTGCTGGTTGTTGGTGTTAGGCTGGTTCCCCTAGAGTTCACTACGTTGATTACCTTGATTACCCTAGTTACCCTTTTTACCCTTCCCCTTATTATTTTGTTTCAAATTTTGGGGATTAGTCACTCTCCGCTGCACACACATTTGACCCTGAGGGGGTGGTGGCTATTGGGGTTGAGGATGCATGGGAGGCTGGGACACTAATGATTGAGGGGCTAGAGCGCTAGGTTGTGTATAAGGAGGAGAAATAATTTGGTAGACGGGTTGGGGCCTTGGAAACATGTTGCTAGCAGAAGGGGCATAAGTGTTGGAGGAACTGGTGAACCCTTATTGGTATCCATAACTTTGTTGAGTATATGGAAAAGACTCTGAAAGGCATCCAATGATATCGTCGACGACATGAGAAGCCCCCAGTGCATTGGAACTTCTAGGACGAGGAAGGTTTGGAATGACAATGTAGACATAACCAAATTGTGCATTAATTAGGTCATATCTCAGAAAAGTCTGGAGAGCTTCTTCCTCAGTCTGAGGAAAAAGAGATGTGACATCTTTTCCAATGGGTGCAAAAAGGATCCTAAGAAACCAATCTAGATAGGCACGGTCTTCGAAAGGCAGGGCACGACATGTGCTCCTCCTTTGACGCCACTATTGAACATGGTTGGAAAGACGAGTGGTGGAGGAATGACGAAATGTGGTCAATAGCTTGATACCAGTGTCGTACTGAAGAGGTAATTGGAAATAGGAAAGCAGCGCTTTAGCAAGAATCGCGAAAATGGAATGAGACGCGAAGGGCTAGTTTACATACCATTTTGTAGTGTCTCCAGTGAGTGTGTGTTGGAATAGACAAAGACGAATGGAGTCATCGGTTATGGAGTTGGATGAACACCACATGTTGAAGGATCAAACATGGTTGGTAGGATCCTCTCTAGCATTACCCTCAAACTTTGGGATGTCTGAGGGAAGCTTAGTCAACGTATAGGGCCAACCATCATCGTGGTGTATGGGGTCGTTTATCAACTGGTTAAAATCCAATAGACTTAACCCAACCATAAAGGGGAGCACAGGGGCTTCCATAACGGTTCTTGGGACTGTTTCGCTTGATGTGACCACCATGATAGAATCCAAGCCAACACCAGGTTGGGTTCCTACACCAGTTCTGGGGCCAGAAGTGGTGATGATATGTGGTGAAGGAGGCTCTCAATCAGATGAGGAATCAGAGGAACTAGGAGAAGAGGTAGTATGGGGGATTGGAGGAGTATGAGCTTGAACCCGACAGGGAGGGGTAATATGCCCAACCGGAAACTGGGGGTGATGGCCTGATAGTCTCCATGAAAAATGCCTTGGTGGTGCAATGGTTGTAGGACATACGCGACATGGAAATGGTGAAGGGAGATCATCAATATATCTCTTTCTCAATGCGGGGAGATAAATTTATTATGCTACGTCTTGGCTTAGAGGTGTAAACCAAGCACCGTTTTCTTAAGGTGTTCTTGTGTGTGCAAGTGTATTAATTGATTAAGCCAAGATTGTCTTTGTAAAAAAGAAAGAAGCTTGCTGAAAATAAACTGAAATTAATAATAGAAAATGAATAGAAAAACAATTAACTAAACTCCACCTAAACTGCTTTTGCAAACACTATACTCCTTTGTGGCTAGATCAATGGAAAATATACTACAATGGTCAAGAGATCTAAATGTGCATGTGATTCGGATCAAGTGACACTAAGATGCTAGAAAGTGGTGCAGTAATAGAAAAAAACTAGAGGGGAATATCCCTGCAAAAAGATAGGGAGATGGGTGAAATACCTAGGGAAACCGATGGGACCCTAAGGCCAATGACCAAAAAAGTTGTAAATGTGAAACTATGGATGGTGACAACCTATCTTAACATATCTGAAATAGAAGGGTACAAATATGGAAAATGTGGCTGAAAGCATTGCAGAAATGCAGACTACTCACTCAGCTAAAATCCTCCTAGAAACATGGAAGCATACTAAAATCCCTAGAGGAGGCTAAATTTGACTTTGATGAGTAACTGAGAGGGGATCAAGGCCTAATATAGATGGGATAGAGGTCAGACAACCTAGCAGACAGCTCTCTGTAAAACCCAAAAACAGATTTGAGAAAAACTTTAAAACCCAGAAATCACAAGTAATGACCTGTTTTCCTATAGGGATCACACTTTTTGGGATGATAAGTGTGCTCTAGCCTCCAGATCACACTTTTTGGGCCAAAAAGTGTGATTTTTCTCCGTGGATGTTGTTCAGAAAATCTCAGAAAAAAGTGTTGCCTTTGTCACGAGTACTTCCTTTGACCTGCGGAAAAGACCAGAAAGCTTGCAGAAGTTAGAAATTTAACAAATCTAGGGTTAAAAAACTAGGAAACATTAAGAGAATTGAAAAAAAAGCAAAATCCTAAGCTGAAAACTGAAGGTCAGCTAGGTTTCTGGATTTGAAGTATAAAACCCAGTAGAGTCGCCAATTTTGTTGTAGTGTTTTCTTCTCAAATATGTACGCAAAGAACCCACTTAAGATTGTGGATGAAAAACAATCTCAACAATATAAATGGCTACTAAACATTATAGATCTCCATCAACTGATAGAAAAAAACCTGCCAAAGTCTGGATCTATGCCAAAATCATAGTTAAAGAGCAAAAGGAAAGAGTAATAACTCCAATCATCCAATGGAAACTAGATATGTAAAGAATAATTTTATTATAACACCTTTGGAGGGAACAAATTGATGTTACCAGTCCCCCTCTATGTGATGGGTTCTTGGCTATCATCAATGTCTTCAGCTTGTGTAGAGTCTCTCTCCTCTATAATGTGAAAACCCAACAAAAATATGGTGTGGTACAATGAAAATAATCAGAGTTACAACCGTGAGTGCAACAATGAAAATAATCGAAGGTGAATAATGAATGGAAAACCCTTCTATTTATAACAAAATATTTAGTTATTATGTTATAATGAGAAATAATAAAACATTATTGATCCCATTCTTAGAATAACCACCTAGAATATTTTATTATATTTGTTTAGGAGGGAAACAATATTTAAACTTTTATTTGGAAATAATAAATAAATAAATGATTTATTTATCATCTCAAGGAATTAGTTAAGGAATAATAAATAAATAAAGATTTATTTAATTATTCCTAAGAGATTTATACAAATTTAACAAAGAATAATAATTAATTAGTGATTAATTAATTATTCTTAGAGAAAAATAAGATAATTATTGATTTATCTGTTTATTTTTCATGATTGGGTAAATATGACAAGGAATAATAATTGAACAATGGTTTAATTAATTATTCCTAGAAGAAAATCAAATAAATAGTGATTAATTTAATTATTCTTCATGGATTTATCTATTCTTCATGGGTTTAACTATCTCATCAACATGGAGGACAATATGGTACACCTTGTTGGCATCAATTTCACTCTTTCACCAGCCATTATTGTAGAAGCAAATAGGATGCCAGATGAGGAGTAAAAATGGAACAAAAGACAAAATATCAACAAGCAGCACTATGAACCCTACATTAAAGCCAAATATCATAGTAAACTGGGCAGGGTGTTTCCTTTCAATTTTTTGGAGGATCGGTATTTTCCACTAATGAAACTCATCATCAAATACCTCATATGTGAGGGAAGGTTAAAATGATGAGTATTCCATACTTCATTTGCAAAAACATAGAGTGGATGATTGTGCTCGCAAAGAGAAAACCATACCCACAGCAGCTTAATAGCATTTATCACTTTACTATCATCAAGATTATTATTGTGCATCAGCTCACTCAGTTGGGAGTGACATGGGAAACCTTCATTGCCCATTAGATCTTAAAAGGGCCTCAGATTTTTGCAGAACCTCAAGAGGAAGGTGAACCTTCCGGGCAACAGAGAGAGCATGAAAGCATAACTGAAGAGGCTCACATTCCTATGTTTATAGCTTATGAAAAAGGCACAATCAGTCTTTTTGTGGCTGCCAAATGCGTATTATTTCCACTAGGGGTGGAAGGGGTCTCGTTCTCTTCACTAGATAACAGGAAAATGTTGTCTTCATCTGGGGTGAAAGGGGCATTGCCTTCTTCTTCAGCAGAACGTGTACAGGAAAAAGGAAAGCAACCATTGCATGATGAAGGGCCTTCTGAAGGCCAAGATAAATGTTTTATTCTGTTTGAGGAAGAGGACACTGATTTGGGCTCCCAAGGATCAAGACTCAAGGATGTGGTCATCAAGGAGAAAGAAGCTGAGATCCAAACCTTATCTCTTGACCTTGAGAGGGATAAATGGATCATTAATTACCTTGAGCAACAGAATAAGCAACTGGATGACAAACAAACAATCATGGAGCTGCAAACTATTAGGGAAAACTGGCAAGTGGCAAAAAGAAAGAAAATCAAGTTGACACCACTAGAGCAAGAAATAGAGGCTGACTGAGAATCATGGTTGGAAAGAGTGAATATCCACCTTGAGAAGCTGCTTGACAAGGCTAACAAGGAGAAAAACATGTTGCGCCACATGGCTTATCACTACTTGGCCCGGAACAAAATTTGCAAGACAAGGATAAGAAGCCTAAAAGCCAAGTTAAGGAGAGCCTTAAAAGCCAAAAAGGAGTAAGATTAACTTAGAATCTTGGCTGAAAGCTTCCCTGGCTCAGCAAAGCAATTGATAAGCTTGCCTCTTGTCAATTTTGAAGCATTTTGGAGAAATTTTTGTCATTTCCTAATTTTAGTTGCAAAACATAGGAATTTTTCTCTTATGCACACTGCCACTGGCGCTACCCATTTAGGTGGTTGGGAATTTTGCAAAATGGCTTGCATTTTTCGATTCCTCATGAAACAGTACTAAAACCCAGAAATTTTCATGAAGTTTGGAGGAGATCTGGGACACCTAAAGGGAATAAAACACCTAAACAGTGCCCTCTCTGCCACCTTTTGAACCCACAGGAAGTAGTCTTGTGAGAACTGATCTTTGAAGGGGCAAATGGACACCAAATCCAAAAATTCTAGTTGTAAAAGAAACTAGACAAATAGAGCTTTCCAACAAGTCATTTCGGAGCTAATTTTTTGAAGGGGAAGGACTTCAAACTCAGCTTGGAAGTGGCGCTGCGCATCAGGCAAATTTTTGCCCATTTTGCTCAAAAACTCAGATTTTTGCCTAGTTTTCTACTAGTTTGTCTTTCTCTTCTCTTGTGGTCAAATTCATGATGTAATATGATGTAATATGATGTAAGAATGATGAAAAAATAATTAACGAGGTACATACATCAGTTTTAGGTGGTTTTGTGCTGAATGAATCAGTTTCCATAGTTTTAGAGGCAAGCTGTTCCACTGCCTATTTTTCAATTCCTAGTTTAGATCTTGTTGAAACAACTCCTTGACTCATGGATTCAACCCCTCATGGCTAGCATAGGTGGTTTGATGCCTATATATTGTACTTTATTAGTGCTTTGTCAAGGTTGGACTCTTGTGTATGCATTGAGCACTATTGTACATCACTTTTGCAGTTTGGCAAGGAAATAAACCGGGGTTTTGCAGCATTTTGTGGGATTCTTGTGGTAATGTGAATTAGCATTGTTTTCTTCTCTGTAATTCAGTTTATCTTATGTTTATATGTGCCATCATCTCTCTTATTCTGCATAACTAAATGAATCAAGTGTAAAAGGTGGAATTCATTGGTTTTTTAGTGCTTTGCCTTGGGGTTTATTTAGTTTTACATGTTTTCTATTGTTTCAAGAGGACTCATGACATTTTCATGCCCTCTCCAACTCATCACAAATATTCAGACTCACCATTACATTCATTTCAAAGTGCTAAGACATTTTCCTACCTCGCCCCACAGAAACCTCTCCAAATCTGTGTTCATTTCTCGAACCTAGAGCTGCCTTCTCCATCTGATCCAACAACCAACCATTAAAATCAAAGAAATTCCTCTGAGCAATGATACCTAGCCTAATTATAGTATTATATTAGTCATATCAAGACTTTCTTGACATATTTTCTTTGAGATTGACAAGGAGAGAGCCCTCTCCGGACCTGGTAGGGCTAGCTACTAGGTTAAGCATGGTTTGATGTTACCCTAGACCTGCCTTTCTTAGCTTGAGGTAGATTTAGGCCCCTAACATATTGTCGACCATACTAGGGAAGAATTGAAAACTATTGCCCCAGTACATTAAACAATTCTAGACTTTTTGATGATGAGTTTAGAATTCAATAGGCTGACAAGTTTGTAATGCCAATTTGACTTTTGGGAACAATTCAACACACTGGATTCCAGATGATACACTAGGGCCAATCCTGATCCTAATCCTCCTCCATGTATGAAAACCAAAATCTTATTCCAATAATTCTCTGCCAAGAAAGTTCTGTGATACCTGTGTTTAGATCTCCTTCATGCCCAGTTGTTTTTGAATATCCTGAAGATCTTCTCTTTGATGAACATTTTGATCTATCTTTGTTTGAGACTAAATCTGAAAGTGCAGTTGGTGCTACTGTTCTAAATCCAGAGTTTTTCAAATATCTTGAAACTGAAAGGGAAAATAGATCAATTGATGCTTATATTCTGAATCTTAAAACTACAATTGTGGCTACCAATATTCCTGAGTTCTTAGAATCTGCATCTGCTACACTTGGTTCATATGTTGTATCGAGTTCATAAATTCCTATTGAACCCCCTTCATCCCCACCATTCCCATGCAACCCATAATATCTGATCAGAGATCTGCCATCTCTTCACCCCCATCAACCCCTTTTACACTTCAAACATTAAGAATTTCTTCACCTCCTTCGACGCCTCATACACCAGTCACATCAACTGCTATCGTTGTTCCAACTCCTCCTACATCCCCAAGGCCAGCTTAAAATCCACCTCAAGCAATGGATGCTAGATATGCACCTATTGTTTTGCCACAGAACTTGGATGCTATGCCTGCTAATTACCAAAGTAAAATTCCATTGTTTGATGCTACCCAAGGTATCACAACGCAACAACATGTTGATAAGATGAGCGATTTCTTTGATCTTCATGAGATAGATGCAGAGAATGTATTTATTTGTGCAAACTTTTGGAGGTGAAGTGCGAAAGTGGTTCAGAGCATTGCCTACTAGAGCTATAAATACATTGGTGGTTCTTCATAGACAATTTCTGGATCGTTGGGAGGTAAAGAAAAATCCACTCCAAATTCTTTCCGAGTATGAAAACATAAAGAGGAATGTTGGTGAAAGTGTCCAAGATTACTGTGTTAGATTCAATACTGTTTATAATGCTATTCCAACTAATATTAAGCCACCAATGGGGCTGGATTTGATAAAATTTCCTAATGGCTTTGATCCCGACATGGCATATCAATTGAGAGAAAGAGACCTGGCTACATTGGAGGATATGCATAAAACTGCAGTGAGTGTGGAGGCAAATCTGCTAGCTAAGAGAGCTAGGGAAAAGACCAAGAAGAAGGTGACTATAAAGGAAGAAGCTTCTTCCTCAGACAATTTTCTTCGCAAAATCGAGAATATGTTTGATAGATTAACCATTGATGATAAGCCCAAGACACAGGTCAGAAATCCAAATTTATATGGTCAGTAGCAACCATAGTTCAGGACTAAACAATGGGAGCAAAGGGTGCAAGATCAATCAGCTAAGTAGCAAATCAAAACACAATTACAACATAACTATGTCCATGGCACTGAATCAAATGATGATGATAATCCGATTGGAGAGGAGAATCACTTTCTTACACCAGATGGTTTTCCAATTTATATCACAGAAGATGAGGAGTATTCAGAAAGCCCAACTGTACAAAAAGATGAAGATTTTATACTAGAAAATGAAACATTCCTAGAAGAAGAATCAGATGAATATTAGATGGGATATATGAATGCATTGAAAGCGCAACAAAGACAGTATTCTCTCAGGAGTAGGGATGTACCGATGAATCCAATTCAGAAGCAGAAGGAAGTGACACCAGCAAAGAATGATTCTCCAAATGTTCAGAAGAAAGGAAAGGAGCCAGTAGATCCTACTTCCAGCAAAACACAATTAGCAAATCAAAAGTCAAATCAACCAAGTGCAACCAAGGAAAAGTATGAAAAGAAGGATGCTCTGGTAAAAGAGGTAGAGAAAACTACAGCCTTTAGCTTAGAGAATGAGATTGCTAAGTTAAAAGTGTCAATACCTTTGACTGAATTAATGAAGAATAGCAATTATAAAAGTCAAGTGTCAAATATTTTGAATGTAGATCCCCTGTCTGATATGGTTATTGTAGAAGATGACCAACCCGAGCTTATTTTTGGTTCGGCATTAGAAGGCCAATCTGAGGATAGTGACATAGCCCCTTTTTACATCAGCCTTAGATTGCATGATTATGTCCTGCACAATGCCATGTTTGATTCAGGAGCGTCTCACAACCTGATGCCGAAGGAAATTATGGAAAATTTGGGTTTGGACATCACTCGCAAGTATCATGATCTTTATTCCTTTGATTTTGGTAGGGTCAGATGTATTGGTCTCATTAAACATTTGGTTGTGACTTTAGATCAGATTCCATCAAAGAATGTTCTCATGGATGTAGTTGTGGCCAACATTCCCCCTAGATTTGGCATGCTTTTATCTACGTCGTAGGGTGCAAAACTCAAAGGGACATTGCATTTAGATTTCTCCTATGCCACTATTCCCGTCTTTGGTCAGTTGAGGAAATTATATAGGGAGAAAAAGATGAAGTATATGATCACAAGCAAGGAGAAACCTTTGAATCATCCAATTAATTATGTACATACAGATTTAGAATCTTTTGTTCTTTATTTTGATAGTGGTTTTAATGATGCAAATAGTCAATTAGGTGAAGTTGAAGACATTCCAGAGATAACAGAAAATTTCAGAGCTGTACTTGATCAAGAGAGACAAAGACTTGAAAGTACCGTTGAATAGTCAACATTCTGCTAGCAACAGAAAATTGATGGACAACAGCCAAAGGTAGAAGAGCAGGCATATTTCCAGCACTTTGAGGAAGTAGCCGGTTTGTGGAGTATGGATTTTGATGGAGCAGTGGGTAAGGATGTTGTTGGAATTGGTATTTGGATACGCAGCCCTGTTTTCCTACCAAATAAAGTCCCACTAATGTAAGAGTTTGCTCATATAAATTGGCTTTTGATTGTTCCAATAATGAAGTCGAATTTGAGGCACTAATTGTAGGCTTGAAAATCCTCAAGAAGTTGAATGCAAAGATAATTCCAGTTTATGGTGACTCCGAATTAGTAATCAAACAAGTCAATGATGAATACCAAACCAAGCATCCTTGAATGAGGGCTTACCATAATGCAATTTTATATATTTTGAGGTTGTTTCGAGATCATACTTTGACATGTGTCCCTCGTGCACAAAATGTTATTGCAGATTCCCTTGCTACAGTTGTAAGTAACTTAAATATCCTGATGAATTCAAACAATAAGTTTGAAATTCATGTGAAGCATCGCCTAACTGTCCCTGATAATCAAAGATATTGGCAGGTGTTTTAGGATGACAAAGAGATTGAAGAATTTCTGCAAAATGAAGGAAAATATAAAGACACTTCTATAGATGGAGAGCAAGGTGATGGTGAACCATACATAGAGGTAAATCAGATGGAAGTTTTGCAGCTAAAAGACAATGTCATCCCTAAAGGCCTTATACCTTTAGAGGAATTGTTTGATCAAGATGATGTAGCTCGGAAACCAAGCTTAGTGCCGACTGAGAAGGGAGTTGAAGATGTGAATATCGGAACAATAGAAAATCCAAAGATGGTGAAGTTGTCAAAGGAATTACCTCCTAAGGTAAAAGAAAATATATTAGTTTATTGTCTTCATTTACTAATGTATTTGCATGGGAGTATACAAATTTGAAGGAGTACGATAAAAGTATAATTCAGCACATCATTCCAATCAAGCCAAACTAGAAGCCATTTCACCAGAAGTTGAGAAGGATAAATCCAAAGTTTCTGCCATCAATAGAGAAAGAGGTGAATCGATTGTACAAGGCTGGTATAATCATTGCGATAAGATTTTCAGATTGGATCTCCAATCTGGTGCCCGTGCGGAAGAAGATAGGTGAGATTAGATTGTGCTTTGATTTCAGAAATTTGAATAAGGTGTCACTGGAAGATAATTATCCATTGCCGAAAATGGACCACATACTCCAATGAGTAGTTGGAGCATCTCGTATGTCACTACTCGATGGGTATTCCAGCTACAATCAAATTTTGGTCCATGAGGATGATAGGGACACAACAACATTCACCACTCTGTGGGGAACATTCCATTACGCCAAGATGTCATTCGGTTTAAAAAATGCTGGTGCAACATTTCAGCGGGCTATGGACATCACCTTCGCAAATGAAAAATATGTATTTTTAGTAGTGTATCTTGATGATTTGACTGTCTTTTCAAATTCAGATGAGGAGAATCTTTACCATCTGAAAATTGTTTTTCAGCATTGCAGAAAATATGGCATATCACTCAATCCCAAAAAGAGCTTGTTTACCATGGACGAGGGGAAGCTTCTCGGTCACATAATATCCAAGGAGGGCATCTGCATTGGTCCTGCTTGAGTGGAAGCCATTCAGAAAATTGATGTTCCTCATAGTAAATAGGAGATCGAAGATAGTGTGGTTAAGTGGACCGAAGAAGCTATGAAGTATTTCAACCTAGTAAAGTTGGCTCTTTCTTCAGCTTCGATTTTAATTAGCCCATATTATTCCCAGGATTTCATATTATTTTCATTCACTTCTGACCATACTATGGCTGCAGTTCTAATGCAGAAAAGGGACCAGCTTGAAAAGCCAATTTCCTTTTTTAGCAGGACAATAAGAGATGCAAACTTAAAATATAACATTATTGAGAAGCAAGCTCTTGCCTTGGTGAAAGCTTTGAAAGATTTTTGGGTATATATTCTGCATTCTCATATTCTTCCTCATGTCCCTAACGCAGCCGTCAAAGATGTTTTGGTACAAATAGATCCGGAAGGGAAATGAGGCAAATGGATCGCAACTTTATTAGAATATGACTTTGAGATAAAACCAACAAAGCTAATCAAGGGGCAGGGTCGAGCAAAAATGATGGAAGAGTCTAATTTGCATGCCTTGGACATAAACTTGATTGTTGCTATGTCTGAAGAAGATGAAGATAGTTTTCTTGTTCAGGTATCTGAAAACTTTCTCCATTCTCCTTGGTATTCAGATATTGTATATGTGCTCTAGCACCTTTCACCGCCACCACGGATGGCTAAAAATAAAGGTAGAACTCTGTAACTGGAGGCTACTAGATTTTGTATTATGAACATTGCACTTTATTGGAAAGATCCTGAATGTATTTTTCTGAATTGTTTGGTTGACAAGGAAGAAAAACAGGTCATGGATGATTTTCACAAGAGAGACTGTGGAGGTCACCTATTTTGGAAGATGACGGCTAACAAAATTTCAAGAGTAGGATACTATTGGCCTACCCTCTTTGATAATGCGTATAAAACTGTCACAAGCTGTCATGAACGCCAAATTTTTCGGGGAAGGAGAAAGTTGTAGCCTCTACCTCTCAAGCCAATTGAAGTTAGTGCTCCATTTCAGCAGTGGGGCATAGATTTTATTGGAGAGATTCATCTGAAATTTTCAGCTCAGCACAAGTGGATCTTAACAACGACAAATTATTTCACAAAATGGATTGAGGCAATCTCCACTCGGCAGGCCATAGACTCGGTAATAATTCAGTTTCATGAAAATAATATTTTGTCACATTTTGGCTATCCTAACAAACTGATTACAGATAACGCAACAACTTTCATGTCCAAAAAGATGATTGATTTTTGTAGCAAATACAAAATTACATTGGGGCATTCTACTACCTACTATCCTTAAGGTAACAAATTGGCAGAATCTTCGAACAAATCATTGGTCAACATCATAAAAAGGCTGCTACAAATAAACAAAAAGCGCTGGCATAAGAAATTGGTAAATGCACTATGGTCGGATAGAGTAAGTCAGAAGAAGTTCATTGGCATGTCTCCGTTCGAGATTGTATATGGTATTGACACGGTGTCCCCGACATCTCTCGCTGTCCCGGTTGTAAAACTTCTGCAGGAAGCTGGCAGCGAGGAAGATCATTTTCAGCGAAGAATCAACCAAATGATCCATTTACAGAAGACGAGAGAGGAGGTTTTTCAGAATACATTTAGGCTGCAAGAGAGAATTAAGAAAATATATGATCAGAAGGCAAAGGCAAATAAGTTTCAGATTGAAGACATAGTGCTAAAGTGGGATGCTAGAAACGAGGACAAAGGCAAGCACGACAAGTTCAAGAATCTGTGGAAGGTACCATATAGAATTGCTGCATATCAAGGTCAAAATGCTTTTCTCCTCAAAGAAATGAACGGGGAAGATTGTCCAGGAGGGTTGGTCAATGGTTGGTTGCTGAAATGGTATTATCTTTGAGAAGTTTTTTTGTTGTCATAATTTTTCATTGTACATACCATTTAATTTCCTTCATTTCAAAGTGTGTACTATTTTCATTCATTCAGTCTGGGACCCGAAGTGAAGGCTATAAAGCTGAATGTCTGGCATCAGTTTTTGGTTATTTAGTGTGGGTTGTTGAGTGAGTTCTGAGTTATTTTTTAATCTTTGTAATTGAGTTAGTTTTGGGTCAAGATATTGGTTTCAGTTTGCTGAAGTTATTGACTACATTTTGCCCAATGGAAGAGGCACTAGTCTGCTTTCCAGAGATCTGTGGTTCTTGGCACCTCCCAGGAGCCACCATCCCCATTGGAGCCAATGTTAGTGTTGGTATCTTCATCCCTCCATCAGTGACAAAAATTTCTCTTTTTGCATGCATAATAGGTGTCCAATCTGATCAACTGCATTCCATTAGGACCATGGATCAACTGATGGTAGTGGTTTATTATCAATTTCCCTCATGTCATTTACCTGTTGGCCTATTTTCACATGTTCAAATCATTTACAGTCATTTTTTGTCATTACATTTGCAAAAAAAAAACATTTTTAGGGTTTCAGGTCTCATTAGGTCTAGGGTTTGTCACCATGGTTAGTAAAAACTCAATAAACATTCAGCAGGCACATGAGGAGGTCTAATAAGTTCACAAACTCAAAAATTCAATGATGATATGCTCAATAAATGGTTTTTACCTCAAAACCTTGTTTTGAGGTACAAAGTGAGTTTTTATTTCTATGTACAAAATTTTATGTAATTTCAATATTTTCTATATGTAATAAGTTCAAAGCTGCTACCCTTGCTCACCTTTCCAACTCCAGCCACTGCAGACAAAAGCAAAACCATCAGTGCATCATTTTACCAAATGATTAAGAAAAGGAAAATCAAATGAAGAAATAGAGCTCATGACCAAAAGCGACTTTGACATTAGAAAAGTGGGTTTGGGATAAGTAAAAATTAAAATTCATTCATATTTAAAGTGAGACGGGTGCCATTTGTCATTTCATTATGCAAAATAATCCTGGAGAGAAAAAAATCGCTATTTGGAGCCAAGGAGACAAAATACTATGTTTTCCAAGAAACTTGGTCTGGTGCTGCGCATCAGAGGCTTTCCTAAAGTGTAAATTTTAACGGGCATTGTGCATCAGGAGGGCGCTGCGCATTAGGCCCAGTGCACTGCGCATTAGCCCAGAACTTGCTAAATCACTCCAAATCATGCCATAACCCTCAAAATTGCTACATCTCCATTCTACAAGTAAGTAAGCGTCATCCTAAAGCTGAATTTGAGTTCACACTTGTGTTCTTCATCAATCTTGCATGTTGAAAGTGAAACCCTAGCTTATCATCACTGTTTTCCATTTCATTGTGCAATTTTCATTCCATCATCACAAAAAACATTATCAAACCCTTTTCACTCTTTTATTACCCTAAAACACTCCATTTATCCCATTTTTCCATATCCCACTCCCTTAAAACAAATAATTCCCTCATCAAACCCTAAATCCCTCACTAAACCCTAGTTTCCCAAAACTAATCCGTTCATTCCCCAATTCCATTTCCCAAGAGTAAAATCTCTTCATACTCATCACCATTGTCCTCCTTCATCATTATTTTTCACCATACCTTCATCACATCAACTTCCTATGGCAACATCAAACACCATGGCAAGAAACAGTGACTCAAGCTATGAAGAAGAGACACAAAGTGACAGTTCAAGAGATAGGAATGTACAGCCTAGGAGACCTCACAAGGGTGGGAAAATAATCGGAGTGGAGCCTAATAGAATTATTGAACTTCTTGCTTGTCCCATTGCCACCACTTGTTTCAGATACCAATCTTGCTTTGAATTTTGTGAGATGGTTGAGACGGTTAAGTATCATCATGAATTAGCAAGGCAATTTGTCAACAACATGGAGGACAATATGGTACACCTTGCTGGCATCAATTTCACTCTTTCACCAGCCATTATTGCAGAAGAAACTAGGATGTCAGATGAGGAGGAAAAATGGAACAAAAGGCAAAATATTGGCAAGCAGCACTATGAACCCAACATTAAAGCCAAATATCATAGTAAATTGGGCAGGGTGTTTCCTTTCAAGTTTTTGGAGCACTAGTATGTTCCACTAACGAAACTCATCATCAAATACTTCACATGTGAGGGAAGGTTTTCCACACTCTATGTTTATCATATCAGATTGCTTATGCATTTAACCAGGGTTTAAATGGTGAGTATTACATACTTCATTTGCAAAAACATAGAGAGGATGATCGTGCTTGCAAAGAGAAAACCATACCCACAACAGCTTAATAGAATTTATCACTTTGTTGTCATCAGGATTATTGTTGTGCACCAGCTCACTCAGTTGGGAGTGCCATGGGAAACCTTCATTGCCCATGAGATCTTCAAAGGGCCTCAAATTTCTGCAGAACATCAAGAAGAAGGTGGACCTTCCGAGCAACAAAGAGAGCATGAAAGTAGAACTGTAGAGGCTCACATTCTTGTGTTTGTAACTTATGAAAAAGGCAGAAGAAGACTTTTTGCAGCTACCAAACGAGTATTATCTCCACCAGGAGTGGAAAGGGTCTCGTCTATCTTCAACTAGGGCGAAAGGGCCTTTGCCTTCTTTAGCAGAACAGGTACACGATAAAGGAAAGCAACCATTGCATGACGAAGGGCCTTCTGAAGGCCAAGACAGAGATTTTATTTTGGTTGATGAAGAGCACACTGATTTGGGCTCCCAAGGCTCAAAACTCAAGGATGTGGTCATCAAGGAGAAAGAAGGTGAGATCCAAGCCTTATCTCTTGACCTTGAGAGGGCTAAATGGATCATTAATTACCTTGAGCAATGGAATAAGCGACTGGAGGACAAACAAACAATAATGGAGCTGCAAACTATTACGGAAAACCGACAAGTAGCAAAAAGAAAGAAAATCAAGTTGACACCACTAGAGCAAAAAGAGAATCATGGTTGGAAAGAGTGAATATCCACCTTGAGAAGCTTCTTGACAAGGCTAACAAGGAGAAAAATATGTTGCGCCACATGGCTTATCACTATCTGGCCCGGAACAAAATTTGCAAGACAAGGATAAGAAGCCTAAAAGCCAAGTTAAGGAGAGCCTTAAAAGCCAAAAAGGAGCAAGATAAAATTAAAATCTTGGTTGAAAGATTCCCTGGCTCAACAAAGAAATTGATAAGCTTGCCTCTTGTCAATTTTAAAGCATTTTGGATAAATTTTTGTCATTTCCTAAATTTTAATTGCAAAACACAAGAATTTTCCTCTGATGCGCAGTGCCACTGGTGCTGCGCATTGACCTGGTTGGGAATTTTGCAAAATGGCTTGCATTTTTGGATTCCTCATGAAAAAATACTAAAACCCAGAAAGTTTCATGATGTTTCGAGGAGATGTGGGTCACCTAAAGGGCAAAAAACACCTAACAAATGCCCTCTCTGCCACTTTTTGGACCCACACGAATCAGTCTTCAGAGAACTGATTTTGAAGGGGAAAATGGACACCAAATCCAAAAATTCTAGTTGTCCCAGAAAGTAAACAGATAGAGTTTTCCATCAAGCCATCTTGCAGCTAATTTGGTGAAGGGGAAGGCCTTAAAACTCAGCTTGGAAGTGGCGTTGCACATTAGGCTAATTTTATTTGTCAATCGTCAAAGTTGAAATTTTGCTCAGATTAGCCAAAATAAAATTTAAAAGAAATCTAAAATAAATAACTGTACAAAACATTTAAATAATGTATACTCCTAAAAAAATTTGCACGCGAAGAAATTGGATCCCTCTAGGCTCATGTTAGATCTGTATTTAAGATGCTCTATGTTGGGTTTATATATGGATTTAATCCATATTTAAAATCGATGTATGCTGGTTTTATATATGGATTTAATCACTGCAAAAGCTTTTGGGACATTCAGAGTATGAAAAACTCACAACTCAACTTATCAAAAATTCACAAATAGCCGGACAAACCCCTAAAAAATTCTAAAAAAATATGCCAAAAACTCTAGAATGTATTAAAAGTAGTTATAACCTGCCAAGGAGTTTAACTTAAAATTGTTTCTGCTTGTCTAAGAGCTCACTTAGTCAGACTTAAGAAAACAGGTTAATGGCCAAAAACTCAGGGTCCTCTGACAGAAGTGAAACCCTGCTCCCTTAGTGACCACCAACAAATTATTCTATAACTTACATTTAGGATTAGTAGCTAAACATAACTGTCACTGGTTAGATTAACAACTAAATTATGAAAGATTTTCCCACCTATAAAAAAACCAAAAAGTTAAAAAACTTGTCCCGGTGAGACCACTCCACTAGCCACCACTCGCCATCTGTTATATGACTGCATCTACCTCACAATATTCGTATCACTGACCTGTCCACCTGTAGCTTCTGCGTCTGCCAGTAATTCTTCATCATTCTTCCATCTTTGTGACCTTCCACTTCACAAATAACATCGTGCTGCTGCTTCTTCTCTATTTCAGTTTCATTTTCCATATTCACACACTCATTAACCTCCTGCTTCATCTCCCTCTCATTTTGATTTTCAGTGTTCACTAGCTCGTTCATGGGTTTCCCGTTTTCTTGAACTGGATTCTCCTCTTCTTCTTGAGGATTGGTTTCGTTAAGCTCAGCAAGCGGATGCCCACCATTTAACAGGCTGTGAGAGTTTCCCTGCAATCCGTTACAAATTTCCTCGCCCTGCAATCCGTTACAAATTTTCTCCGTTATTTGATTATTCGTCAATGGCTGCCCTGTCATGTGTGTCTCGCCATTGTTTTGAGTACAACGTAAATCAACGGGGAAGTGAACCGCCGGCGATTGGCGTTCGTTGCAGTAACTGGGGAATGGCTGATTTGGATGTTGTCCCTCCATTATTATTTCCGTAGGACTGCGGTGAGCTGGAGCTTGCATTTGCTTTATTATATCCTGAGCAGGATTACGATTAGGAGTCCAGGAGCTCATCTGATTTGCGGCGTTTGAGGCTGCATCGCCATTCTCGACAGGGAGCTGCATGTCACGAGTGTGGGTTTGTGCCGGGCTGCTCGTTCCTCCGACTTCATTAAGAGAATTAGAACCCAGGGAAATTAAATGGTTTACCTGTGCAGGTGCCTGTAGCTGATCCATTCTAATTCCCCTTTCACCATAATCAACACTCGCAGCATTGCCATTAGGATGGCTGTTTATTGAATACTGCATGGGAGTAGATACTCCCACTTCAGGCCCAACGATATTGCCACTGCAGGCAGCCCGATTATTCCCTGCTTTACCTCTTCGTTTTAGCCTGCTAACCTCTCCGTTGTGAACCTGAATATTCTGTAGACTTGCATCTTGTGGCTTTCCCTGGGAATCGCGAGTGCTAATTTGAGATTGAGGACGGGACGTTGGCTGCATCATTCTAGCAGAGTTAAACACATAGCCTCTCTGAAATTGGCCATATCCGTTTACTTGGGGTTGACCACCAGATAATCCATTAAAGTGGGTATTAGGAAATGGTAGATCTGAACGATGCGCTGTCACTGGAACTGGACCTGTGCTGCTTTGAACGGGTGTTGGTGTGGGTGTGAGACTGGGAGTGGGAGTATGAAGATTTGAAGGATACCATGTTGTATTTCCTCCTGTGGGTGTGGGAGTACCATTAAAGTAAGCATTAGGAATTGGTAGATCTGAACGCTGCACTCTCACAGGCTCTGTGCTGCTTTGAATGGGTGTGGGTGTGGGTGTGGTCATCGCAAAACTGAGTGTGGAATTATGAGGATTTGAAGAAGACGAATTCCATGCTATACTTCCTCCTAGTCTCCCAGTGGGTGTGGGTGTAGGAGCAGTCCCTCTTCCTAGTCCACCTGCGGGCGTAAGTGTACTTGGTCTGACCCCTACCGGGTTCTGTGAAGACTGTGAAGCAGAATATGGAGGAGCTGCAGGTGATGAATATGTACCGGTAGCGGCAGACCGTCTTGCAATTCTTGCGGCAATGGTGGGCTTTGCCTGATGCAATAACCATTGTATAGTGTGTGCGCTTTCTTCGAAGCCCAGCAATTGGGTGAGCTTTAGAAAGTCCTTGGATACCATTGGCAATATCCAATCAATGGTTTGCCCACCTCTATCGAAGCCCAGCGCTTCGGTCACCTCTTGCAAGCGCCCTGTTTGAACTGGCAATAACCAATTCAGCTGTCTGCGAGCATTCTGAAAGTCTACGGACTCTTTGGCTCGAACCATTTGCAATAACCATTCGATGGTTTTCCCGCCATTGTCGTAGCCCAGTTCTTTGGTGAGCTCTGTGATTCCTTTGGCTCCCTCTGGCGTAGGTAATAAAAAATCAATGGTGTATCCTAGACCTTTGAAATCCAAAGCCCTAACAAGATCGTCTAACCTTTCTTTGCAGGCATGGGGCACTTGAACTCTCGGGGCCCTCGTGGGCACCTCCTGCTGCATTTCTCCTTCGGGTGTTGTGGTTACCATCTTCGTTTTTTCTGGAACTGCACTACCAGTTGCTTTCCTCTTAGCGGGGGCCATCTGATTGGTGCCTTGCTATCGTACGATCGCCCTTGCTATCGTACGATCGCCCGAGGTGTTTCTTGTTTGTAATATGCGAAGGAGAAGAAACCAAATATTTCGATGGAGGGTGGGTGATTGGGTGTGTTTTTATAACACCTGCGGGTTGCAACCCACCGTCCTTATATTACGATAACAAAGGATAGTCGGCCCCGTTGGTGGACCCATACCAAAATAAAAATAAAATTTGATAAACGATTGGTTCGTTGAAGTAACGTGCAATATTTCATAGGGGTTCAGACCATAGTTATTTAAGTTCACCATGATATGAAAATTAAATTAACAAATCCATTTAAAAAGTTATTCAAGTTGACCATGATATGAAAGTTAAATTCACAAATCCATTTGAAAAGTGAAAATGTTATGGTCGCGGAAGCATTGTGAGTCCCTCCCCACACGGACTATAGTTTTCATCTCGCGTTGGCCGTGTATTTCTTGATGTTGAATGCTTTGTATATACATAACCAAAATTTATAAATTTGGTTTTCGCGTATACATGTTTATAAATTAGGTTGTATAAAATTTATTTATTTAGTTATAATTAAAATGGAATTTTATAATTATATATATAGATATATATTTTATTAGTTTATACAAAGCTGACGGGAGTAAAGAATCTTGATGTTGAGTTATTATTTTTTAATATTCGTTACCATACAAAAATTTATTTTATAAAATTTTTTTATTTTTTTTGTTATTGGTTAATTTGGGGTTCATATTACTCATTATTTGATGATACACAACAATACAATCAATGTATAGAATGATATAAGAAATGTATTTTTGCCATCGATACTTTGCACTTCACCACTTTTATGCTTTACACTTCACCATAATAAATGTATTTTTCGCAATTGATGCTTTGCACCTCATCACTTTCATGCTTTACACTTCACCACTTCATCACTAAAGAGACTCATTTTAGAACAAAATCAATAATAGCACCAATTTGAACTAAGAATAAATTGTACCGACAGTGGATTGTTAGGCATCGATCTTAAATTACTTGCATCATTGGTCAATCCTTCCCTTAAACAACCTGCACTTGTAATGGAAAAGAAAAGGGCATCCCTATGCTAATCATGCATGGCCAATCCTTCACAAAGACAAAGGAACCAAACAGTAATTTCTTAGAAGCCGAAGTTATAATCATGCAATAAAAGAATAAATTCTTTTGTTGCAACTTTCATTTCTACTTAGGCCATAGGCCATAGTTTTAAATTCTATTTTCTTTCATTTCTACTTAGTCATAGGCCAGCGTTTTAAATTTCATATTATTATTATTACTGATTTTGTAAACTCCTATGATTGTAAGTAGCCACATGGTATCTTACCTTCACAAAAGTAGTTGATAATTGGCAAAACTATATAGTCTCTGTCTTGCAACAATAGTGAGTTCTTTTGTTACTACCTATGCCAATACAACTTTTCCATTGATGATCAAAATCTCATAGACTTGTTAGTATTGAGAAGAACAAAAAAGCCCATTATACCCACTTTCAACCCTAAAAATAATTGATATTGTTGGAAACAATGTCAATACTGAGAGGGGGGTGAATCAATATTAAGACTAATATTAACTTCTTTATGCCAATTTACTTTTCTTATTTAAATTGGCATTCATCCATATAACTAACAACAATATATATATAATGTGGCAGCAGCATAAACTCAACATATAAGCAAACAAACCATAAGCATCATACACATTAGACCAAGATTTTTCATGTGGAAACCCTTTCGGGGAAAAACCACAAAGCTTGTTGTTGTTATTGATATAAATAGGAGCACCTACTCTATTACATCGATCTGTTTGTGAGCACCCACTCACAGGAAGCACCAACTCCCTTTGATTTGCTTGCTAGCACCAACTAGCAGGAAACACCAACTCTCTATGTCTGTAGACACCTATCCAACTTACTAGAAGCACCATATGAGGCACCAACCTCATGGATTTGTTACAAGCACCAACTTGTAGGAGGCATGGACCCCCAAGCCTTCTCAAGCTCAACTAGAGATGCAAGCACCAACTTCCTGGTTGTAGGCACCAACCCACATTCAAATAAGAACTGGCTGTCCTCTGTGATTTAGCAGTAAATTTGCATGATCTCAGCTTTGATCTCTGCTCATTCTACTGCTCTTTTCAGCTCTCTGCATCAGTCTTCGGGAGCTCTTTGATCTTCTCAACATAAGTCACTCTAAGCCCTCTGCTCTCGGCCTTACTTCTTACAACACAAACAAAGCTCTCTTCTTTCTTCTCTCTAAGGAAGACAACCAACGTTATTCACAGATCTCAAGAAACATCCGCCATTAACACATAGCACAGGCACTTTAGCCTCACACACAAAGTGCTTCTCTCAGGGTCTTCTATTTTCTTCTGCTCAGGCACATTCGACCTTTTCACACAAAACTGGCTCTTGCACAACCTCTCAGAGTTCTTTCCTCTTGGATCTATGGCTGTCATGCTACATTTCTCCACACACATTTCTCATACGAGCACATGTATATTTTTTCCTCAGTTCACCTGAATTGTTTTTTTCCATACTGTCAATGCTGCCACACTGTCCTTATGCATCACTCAAAATGTAATTTGGCATGGCATTTCCATGCTATTGTTGCATCTACCACTGACTAGACCACCAACATACTCAACTTGGGCACAGTCCTCTATGTCAATAACTATCCCATCATTGAGACTCACTGATGGGGAGGATAATCACAATCAAGGAATAAACCCATTGATATACCAAACACCTATCAATACCCATGGTTTGTGGACCACAAATTCTATCGGAAGCATTATATCTATGTTTTTTTATTAAAAACTAGGGCCACACAACTTGGTCGAAGATACACATACACCATGGAAAACCTGACCGAAACATATAAGTTGGACTTCAAATATTTATACACCCGCATTCATAAACCATCTGGTCCAGTTCATCAAGGCTACCTCTGCAACGCGGCACTATCCTTCATTATCTCTGATCTCCGAACAACAACTTGCACGATAATCCTCCACCGTTGATCTAACACACATGATCCAACGGCTATGAGAGATTTCGGGTGGACAAATAACATGGAAATTATCTGCCCAAAAAATCAGTTTCTTCTCCTTGCTGCTACGTGTCACTCAGTTAGTGGAATCGGATGACTACCCTTCAATACCACTTACCACTCAGAGCCCACGTGAAATACCATTTCCTGTTATGAAACCACTTCTTCGTTGGTTATCTTCCATGCTCTTTCACCATTCGATGACCATTGATCTATGAGATCCAACGAATCCTGTGCATCCACTCTTCTCTTCTTGTTCTATTGATGGACTTACACATTTCATAGGTTTCCTCTGCCATACTCTGTTTTCACACCACAACTCCATATATAACAATAATTCGTTTACTTAATGGATCGCCATCGATCCTCATAGTGATCGATGGTCGATCAACATGCCTGCAAATGGAATTTTAATTGATTAATGCATATACATAACACAATTGGAAAGTTCATAGATACACATTTCCTCTATCTCTCTACGTTCGCCGAATTTCGCTTGGATACATATGTTACACAAAATAATTAATGTAACCAGAATTTATCATTTCATATTGAATCACACCATCCACACTCAGAATTAACTCTCTGTATATAACATATAAAAAAATAATTACATATTTGAGGCTTTCCATTCCTCTCTAGCCTGATCCTTCTAATTAGAGCCTTTGTTTCCTCTAATCTGCCCGTAGGCTTGCAATTCCATCGTGAATCCTCTCCAATCCTCCCTCTTTGTCCTTTTAGAAAAGAAACGAAATACAATATATCTAAGCTAACCATCTCCTCCACAATTGAAGGGATAGACTACACATTTAGAAATCAAATCCTATCCTAATCTCAACAAACTAAACTACTTGGCTTGATCTCCACGCAGGGAGGATCAACTTGCCACCTATTCTCTCTTTTCCTTAGTATTTGGAAACAATATAACTACTTACATACTTTGCAATTTATATAAATTAAGTAACCAATTCTTCTTCCAAAGTCTTGTTAGCCACAACATGTGACCACACCATCACATTGCGGGCTAGGCCTAGATGCTCCTGCATCAGACTCCCAAGGTTAAAAATAACCATGATCTCCTGATCATGTGCTTCTTATCAGTGTCCTCCTGGATCCCATACTTTGTTCGATAGTCTATCCTTGGTTACTGTTGTTGTTGGTTGTCGTTCTCCAGACCTCCATACTTTATGCTGTATTGTCCCATTAGCTATGCTCTCACTGTCTGTTGCTGTCTTTTTCATATATCTTACTGCCTTTTTGCTCATCATCACAATATATACGAGGCTTCCACACCTTAATTTTCAATTTACCATTACCTTCACCTATATCATTTTTTCCAGCCAATCTTCCTTTCTTCTTTTGTCCTCTATATATTCTATTGGAATTTTGTTGTATAAGTCTCCACAACTCATCAATTTCTTTGTCTACATCACTACTCAGATGATGAATACTATTCTCCTGCAATTGGCTGTGTTCTTGCATAAGAACATCATAATTCATATGCCAATATTTTCCCATATAGATTTCTAAAATGTACAAATTCCTTCTCCATTGATCCCCTGCAATAATTCCAATTCCTTCTTCTGGTTTCTCATTCTTGGCTTCATCACTTCTTACTTCAATTCACGATATACCTGTAATTCTGCAAATTCCTTGAAAACTAAGAATTCTTCTTGTTTGCTTAGGTACTTGGAATACCTCTTCTTCTAGTAATCTAATTTTTGTAACCTTAATGATTATGGCATCATATTTTTCTACTTCTAAAATGTCACTTCCAGCTTCTTCTTCATCGATAACTCCTTGTTGTACAATAGTACTCATGTTACTATGGTCCCTTGAACCCATCTCTAGTTCAACAACTTCATACTGTGAATTCAACATCATTCCATATTTATGAGACATTTTGATCTCATCCCTCTTTGCTTCAATCTTATCTTCAGAATCAATTCCTTGGTTCAAATTCATTTCACATTGCCTTGATCCTACATATAAATCTTCACCAGAATCAATCAATTCATTAAGCACAAATACTTTACCCTGTTTCCTCATTATGTCAACATTTCTAACAACTTCTTTTCCATAATTGACATCCATGACAACTTTTTCATTCTCATTCACTTCTCCAAAAGACTTGATTCATGCCTCAAATTTTCCATCTCATTTGGAATTTCTCCGAAGAGCTCTGCACAATCTTTACTAACTTCATTGTCTGCAACATTCGTCTTTAGTCCTTCTTTACTCTGGCTTCCTTCAAGGTTAATAACCTTCAATAATTGTTTAACATCTACCAAGTCTTCTATATCAATCTTCAGTAGCTGCTTTCCTCTGGCTTCAGTCCTCAATAGTTGTCTAATATTTGCATAATTTGCTACAACCATGTTTAACAACTGCTCTTTTCCCTGCATCATAAGATTATGTGAATTTGCTTCTTCCATCTTCTGAAAAACCATATCTTTTCTTTTCTTTTCCCCTATTGTAACATTAAACAATTGGCCTTCTTCAGTGTATCCTGCATTTACACAAAAAATATTAGTTTCAAAGCTATGAGACACTAAGGTCTCCTCAAATAATTTCATCATCAATTCTTCCGATTGACTTTCGCTTTTTGAACACACCATAAGATTCCCCATTAGATTTGTATTGGCTTCATCAGTTTTCCCGAGAAAACTCTTTGTTCCATATTCATATGAATGGATCTCTTCCTCTTCAAACATTTCTTTGATTTCAATTATTCCTTTGTCATCCTCCTTTTGACTTATCCTTTGGATGTCATCTAACTGGACATCTTCCTTCACTTGACTGTAACTTTTCTCTCTATTCTTCATATGACTATGGGTAGTCATCTTCCTTCCTGATTCCATGATAATGTCACAAGAATGTATTCCATCTCTCTTATCTACACTACCTACATGACCACAACTAGTCATCTTTTCATGTGTTGATATGATAGTTTCCAATAACTGCTTATTTTCCCGAAGTTTACATGACCTGCAGGCACATAACAATTATTAGTTTTAAAAATACAAGACCTTTCGTCCTCTTTTGATGCTTCAAGCACCAATCTCCCATCATAGATCTTCTAGATTTCAGCATATCTTCTTTGCTGTGACTCCATTCTATTGAGTCTCTCCTTCTCTAACAACCCAATATGACTTTGTTCAAGTTCTCTAAACTCGTTTATCAGCTTGTTATTCCACTTCTGTTGCAATAAATTCCACTTGACTTGTTTCTTCATTCTCCATATGTATCTTCGGTCTTCATTTGTCTTTCTTTGTAGCCAATCCATTAATATATCTACTTCTGCTCTCATTACTGCTAGACAAATCTCGTGCTCTTCATTCTGCTACCAATTGCTATACTCCTGTAATCGAATGCCTTCCTCAAATTTACTCTCATGTTGATGATCATCTCTTTTAAATTTCTAGTTTCTTCCATCTTAATCCTGCTCGATTAATACTTTTGTTTCCTTCATGTCTCTAAGGATATAACTTTCTTATTGCTCCTGATCTTGCATCTCATCTTCAAATAATCTCTGCTCAATTTTTCTGATTTCAGCATCATATTTATTAATGTTGTCTTCCATACCTACAACCACATTATTAATTGAAGAATCAAAACATTTACTTAGCTATATAAACGTTAGAGACATTTCATCCTTATCATGCATGGTAAGTGTTAGCCCCTAAGGTATTGTGCTGCTATTTTTAGCGGAAATGTCCATTGTTTTAGCTTCGATGGCCACGTCTCCTCTTGCTTTGCTTTGGCCATAAGCTGGAATTCAAAAATATTACTCTCACATCTATAATTGCATTGAATCCTGATCCAAATATTCTCTCTAAGTCTTCAAAATCTCATAAAATCATGCCAAAGATCAAAACAATCACATCAGAAGAGCCCTTAGAATGGCGGAGAAACACTATCGGGAGGCCAAAAACTGAAAAACAGAGTATCGTAGGCATAAACAAGTGAAGGAACAGTAGAAGTCAGATTTGTTCGATCAGCGGTCTAGATCTGATCAGCAACATCGCAATCGGCAACCGCAACAGAGCGCTTACAACGGCCCGAGGCTATCGTGATATGCGATTGCAACTAATCACATCGTGATATCGCAATTGGTGAAACATTATGGATCAGGGCCTATACCCGTACATGTATGCGATGCGATTAGCCGGACCCGATGGCTATATAACCATTATTTCATAAATTTTGAGATCTGCCGAAAGGATTTTTTTAATGTATTTTCACATATTTTGTTATTTAACAAAATACAAGGAAACAATGCCAATGCGATAAGAGCCAGACCCGAAAGGGTTCGTGAAGGGAAATATATAATATTTGAAGTCTAGAGGGAGCCAATTTTCGTGTTATTTTCATGATTTTTAACGTATTTTTAAAATACAAAGGAGCAAGGCCAAAGTGACTTGCAATAGCGATGAGGACGGACCTAATAGAGGAATAGACCATATTTATGGACTTTTGAAGTTCGGAATGAAGAGAGTTTTGGTGGAATTTCACAGTGTTGCAGTGTTTCTCTATGTAAAATAGAAAACAATCGTTTTTGGTATTCAAAAGGGTTTGAAAGACCTGAAGACCCATTCCGTTACAATACAGGTGGCCACCATTCTTAGAAGCATTTAACAATGATTTCTGATGCTAGAAGATGGATTCAAGTGGACAGAGGCTCGGAGACAGAGGCCGGGCGATAGATGGCCGAAGGGGGGAAAAGCCACAACATGATGCAGTCGAACAAACATAAGTGATCATGGAGCATTGTTGGAATGAGCGAGCTACCTGACAACGTGGCAAAATTACCATAATTTGGTTACTATGTTGTTAGAAAAATAAACCTCTGGCTCATTTCTGTCTAGTCATGGAATCAAGCAGTTAGAAGCCAGAGGGGATAGATTAAGACACCTCGAGCCTTAGAGAGCCCAAGAGCATTGTAAAAATCCTATAAATGGCTAAAAGTTAGAAGTATCAATGGTTCAACTTTTGGAGACTGTGGAGACTTTGCTCCTCTCAGTGTCTCATCTTCATTCTAGTAATACAAGCTTCTTTTGCTGTTATATGTTCAATCACCATCTTTCCCTCTATTCTATGCTTGGACTTGAATGGGTTATTCATGTTTTCTTCTCTGTCGAATGCCAGATAACTATCATATTATCTCTGCGTTGATAATTAGATTTGTAAGCTTCATTTACCCTATGTAGCTAGCCATTTATATGTGTTTATGTATTTATATACCAGTACAGTCATGATTCTCCATCTATTCATTCAATCTATAAACTATTGAGCATTAGTGGTTGAAAGCCTTGTCAAGATGAGGGTGTTCATGCATGTTTTGAGTGAAAATAGAGTTGAAACAATCATCTGACTTGATCCAAACCCAAATCCATTCCAATAGTTCAGAGAACTATATTGAATATTTATATGTTTCCATGCATCTTCAAGCTACAACCTAGGAGATCTTCCTGGAGTGCTAACATAATTGGCGCCATTACCGGGGTGAGGAGATTGAAGCTCAGCTTCCCTGGGAGACGACACAGATCCAGCTTTGATGATAGACAAAGTCGGGGCACTTTTTGGTTGTAATCATCTATCTGGTGACTCTAATGGAGGATGAACCTCTTGGCGACTCCACTTTAGAGTTCTGGCTTAGTTTGTGAGGCATACTCAGAGAAATCCTCAGAAGCCACAAACTAATCCAGTATCTGACCCTGAAAAAATCATCAAAGAAGGAAAGGCATTACAGAAAGGAGCATGAGCTTCAGGTAGCTCTAAACAATATTCTGTATCTCTTCAAGAAAATCCTGTAATAGAACAAATACATGTTGAGAGTATAACATCTAATACTAGCAGTGAAGAAAAAATCTTAGAGATTCATAGAGTTCCTTATTCTTTAGGTCCTCCTTCCGTTCTAAGCCCAAAGGAAGCCTCTCCTCCTATCCATCATACTCCTTTAGTCCTATCAGTCACTTCTCAGCCCTCCATCATTCAGACTTCCAGTACCCTTATAGCTGCCACAACTATGGAAGGACCATAAGCACCTACCAAAATGGAAAGAATCGTAGCTGCTAGGTATGGACCTCTAGTACTGCCCAATCCTTTGAATGCCATGCCTACTAGAGAATATCAAAAGTATAGGCCTAAGTTCATTGGAACTGAAGGTGTTTCAGCTGAGAAACATCTTGAATCATTCTATAGCTATGCTAATAACCTGGACATTAGTGAAGGTGATGTATGGTTTAGAGTCTTTATCCAAAGTTTAGATGGAGAGGCTAGAAAATGGTTTAGAGAACTGACCCCAAGTTCTATAGCAGATATTGAGGCTTTAGATGATGCATTCCTAAAGCATTGGGGGATAAGAAGGATCTACTCTACTACCACACCGATTTTGGGAACCTAAAGAGGGAAAATGGTGAGTTGTTGTCTAGTTTTAATAAGAGGTTTAACTGCATGTACAACAAGATACCAACTGAAGTAAAACCCAATACTACCTCTACTAAACTCACCTATGCTAGTGCCTTTGATTCTGACTTCTATCTACTGTTGAGGGAGAGACGATGTGCTACCTTAGCTGATATGTAGGGCATAGCCTTGGAAGTAGAATCAAACATCATGGCTACAAAGAACGTAAAGGGGAATGTTGATAGAAGGAAACAAAGGGGCGAATCTTCATCATCTTCAGATCCCAAGATAGATAAAATGACCAAGATGATAGAGTCATTAGCCTCTGAAATCTCCAAATTAAAGGTTGAGTAGCACCCTAGGAAAGGAAGAGTTCCTAATACCTTTGCTCCTAGAAATCCAAATCCATATAGAAGAGCTAAAGAGCAGTTGTAGATTCTACAAAGAAGCAAAGATGCCAATGAAGTCCAAAGGGTGAAGACCCCTCTCTAGAATGTAGTCATGGAAGAAGAGCAGTTTGAAGAAGATGATGAGATTCATTGTTTGTAAGACAAAGGCAGTACCTCCTTTTTGACCTCAGCTACCTATGAAAAGTCGTTATTCAATGACCAGATCAACCAAGAGTGGGATGGTGGAGCCCTTTTGAAAACTGATGATCAACACAGATATGATCTGAGATTGAAGATGAATAATGCCAAAGAAACTCCTATTTAGAGAGATTTTGTCCCTACAATACAACAAGCTAAAAAGCAAAAATGACTGGCAGTTGATCCCATCATCCTCAAAGCTCCAACTCACGAGGTAAGAGGCCTTGAAAAGTCTCCTTCTCCTTTCAGTTTTGAATTAGAAATTTAGAAGCTAAGCACACCTATACCTCTGATTGAACTAGTGAAGAATGAGTCCTTCAAGAGATCTATCCTCGAGGCCCTTGAGCCTAAAGCCATCCAAGCCTCCATTGACTATGTAAATCTACAAGACGACAAACCAGCTATTGTTCTCAGCCCAATGATTAAAAATTGTGATGAAAACTCGCCATCATTCTATGTATATTTGACTATTCATGACAAAATCCTTCAAAACTGCCTTCTGGACACATGAGCCAGCCATAATCTAATGCCCAAGGCTATCATGGATGAGTTGGGTCTTGACATTACCAAGTCTTATCATGACCTGTTTTCTTTTGATTATAGAAAAGTGAAATATTTGGGATTAACCAAGGACCTAGCCATCACCTTGCCTCAACTGCCCATGAAGAGCATGATGATGGATATTGTGGTAGCAGATGTACCCCCCAAGTTTGGCATGTTTCTCTCCAGAGTTTGGATGAAGAGATTAGGTGGAACATTGCAAAATGATCTATCCTATGCTATTGTCCCAATTTTTGGAGGTTAGAGTAGGAGATTATACAAGGAAGCTCAGTTGGCTTATATAATCAATGATGAAAGGAATCCCACTAATCATCCCATCTATGCTGTTGACACTGATTTTGGAGTCTGTATTCTTCATATTGAAGAGTCCTAGCTGGCCTCCATGCAACTTAAGAAACCAGTTTGCTAGATCACAGAGGAAGAAGGCCCAAAAATTTGGGACATGTTCTTTGATGGAGCTTGCTTTAATGAAGCTGAAGGGGTAGGGGTAGTCCTTGTGTCCCCTGTTATACTCCTATAGTAATAGGTGTCATATTTCATTATTGACTCGTTGAGCTCTGTAATATGTTCATCCTTTCCTTGTTGTAAAAGTTTCCATATTATGTAAAAATAAAAAAAATATAAAGAGGGTATACCCTAAAAGAAAAATCAAAGGGTAAAAAAAATAAATGGTCAAAAGAAAAAATGAATGAAATGAACCCCAAATAAAAAGAGCAAGAAAGTGTGCACGTCCAAATGCCATTACTATTTCATTTTCTGTAAATAAAGCATCATCTACAACTTGTTGAAACTTCTTTCCACAATTGGTGAATGGCCAAACAACTTAATCTTGGCCAGTTCATGTTTAAATTTCCTGTCTTAGAGATAGATAATAAATTCTGTCCAAATTGTTTAAACTTGGCAGATAAGTAGATAGGTAGAGAGGCAAAGGAGCTCAACTGTTTAATCTGAGTGCTTGGAAGAAATAAGTGCAGACTTAGATAGGATTATCATGCAAAACAAAAGAAAATTGGAAAAGGATTTGCTAGTCTAAGTGCACCTGAAAGAAAGAAGAAAAAATGTTAGGCAAAATAGGCAGGGTAGGCAGTTTTGATGTTGTAGAATGAGACTTGTGATTGATTTTGTCTCTCAAAGTGTTAAATTTTACCCCATCACAAGTGCAAAGCAGATACTTTTGGAGCAGCTCAAGCGAGGCATGATTAATCTCCCCTTCATATTGTTTCCCCAATCACTTACTAATTTCCCTGAAAGGTATTAAGATTTGCTTAATATCCTTAAAATCACTCGTTCCATTTTTTTATCAAAAATACTAAGTAAAACCCCATTTTTTTTTAGGGAAGTGGCCACATTTCTTGTATAAACCCTTGTTTTCCCCTTTTTCCTAAGTTTCCAACACTATAAACTTGTCGCTCGATTCATTTTTCATATTAACTATTAACTTAATTATATAATTCCCTTTTGAAATTATTCCTAAATCCCGTAATATGTATATATATATATATATATATATATATATATATATATATATATATATATATATAATCCTCACATTGTTAATATTTCCCACCCCTGGTTAAATATATAACCATAAACATGAATTTTGGAATTGAGTGGTTCATTTGGAACCCACTAATAACTCTCCCCATGCGCATCCTGAATTAATTAACCTTTGGTTAATTAATAAACAAGTCAACCCCACGAACCAATGAAAATCACCCCGATACTATTATAAACCATTGTTTAATACATTGCCCCTGCGCATTAACCGCCCGCCATCTCCACAGTAAGTCCACCATCCGATCTGGACCTGTCCATCCAACGATCCACATTGATATCGTAACCTGCCTATCTGGCCAACATTAACCCCTGGGGAAACAATGGTATTTCCCCTGTACCGTGGACACGTGGCGCGTGCCCGTGGTGTTAGCTACCCCTCCGGCCAAAACCACACGAGCCCAAAGGAGGTGCGAGGAAAACAGCTTACCGCCCTCCTGCTGACCCTCTGCTGACGTCACCACCATGTCACTGGCACGTAATCCATATTGTACCCCTGCTGACGTCATGCTAACATCACCCGCCCGAAAAATCAATTTTTCCCACCAAAATTCATTTTTGTCCATAAAAGGTAAAAGAGGTCATTTTTGTTATGTTTTCTACATATAGCGTCGGTGCGCTCCGAGCTTAAAAAGTGACTCAGCTCTAGTTTCATCCACCTCTTACTAGCATAGCTACAAAAGCGAGCTCCGTAAGACTACCATTCAACCGAACACTTTGCAGTTTTTCTTCCTCTTAACACAGTTAAAAACAAACATATGGACTTCCAAGCTCTCAAAAACAGAAAGAAACAAGGATTTACAAGATATTATGTTACCTTGGCCAGTGGAAACCTGCAGAAGCATGAATGACCAAAATAAAGGCGGTGAAGACGCGTTGGCAGTTTCATTTTTGCAGAACAGCGCTGAGTAGGGTCGATTCAGTGGTAAAAAGGATGATTAAAGTCAAAGAGTATCAAAGGAGCCATAAAGAGTATCAGTGCAGAATTAAAGACACATCAAATCAGCATTAAACAGTATCAGGGCCGACTAAGGAAAGCAGATCAGAATTAATGCATCAGTTAAGTCAGAGAGTTGGTGAACAGCTACTTCAAATAGTTGCAAGCTGAACTGTAAAGAGCCAGCTTCCAACACAACATAAGTTAGCTGTTTCTACTTTGCTTGCAAATTACTTTAGGTTAAACTTAGACATTATCTGAGAGATTTGATGAGACATTTTGTTGTACATATTTTGTTGTATAAATACCCCCTTCATCAGAGTTTTGAAGAGGTTGGGTATGTGCAGATTTCTCTAGACTTTGTTGTAAATACCGAACTTTGGAATAAAGAGTTGTTGCGATCAAACTGTTGTCTGGCTTGCTGGAAGAATAATTGATGCAAAGGACTTGTCACAGAATTCTTGAATCAACCCATGGATCAATGAGTATTTTCTACCTTGTGTTTTATAGTTTCATGTCTGTTATGTCATCTGTGTTTCATGATTTGAATAGTAAAGAGAAAGATTAATTCAGAATTTGCTTAGCTACATTCTATTTTCTGTCTTTATTATTCTTTATGTTTTCTTCAGAATTAGTATAAATAGTGAATTCTTAATTGCTCATGTTTCCCCTGATTTTTTCACATTGACTATTTGATAAGGAATTCCTAATTGCTCCTTAACAATAATCATCTATTTTCCCTCTGTCAATATGGTGAAGGATTCTTAATTTCCCTTCATCCATTTGGGTCCATTCCATCTGATTCCAGCCTTTGAATTGTTCCATGTTTGACCACCTTTCTCACTGATGCCATCCTCTGTCAGAAGTTGAATCTAGCGAACCTGTTTCTTTTGACTCCATCATGCCCAATGGACTGAACTCTTCCATTTTACCTCACTGTTCTATTGAATCTCATCACCCAAACTCGGAACAAAACCCTTGTACTTTATAACTAGCCTAAAACCTTCAAAAATAAAGCTAAATCATAAAGAGAGAGCCCTCCCTGGGTGCAGATTGGATAGAATCTGTATCTAATAGATTGGTCTGTGGTTACCTCGGCCGTATTCCCTTTCTTACAACTTTGGGGAACAACCTGAGTAATAACATCATTGGCGACTCCACTAGGGATCTGAATAATTGTTTGTTATTGTGGTTTATTTCATAAGCTACATATGGAGCCTGAAGCTAGCTAGGTAGCCTTTGAAACTGCTTTTATTTTACAATTGCAAAAGTAAATAAATGTTGCTTCAGTCTATCTCCGGTCTAGTTTATGTTTTAAATAGTTGTTTCAAATTCTTGATCAGTTCCTTCTTTCAATAAATCTTTAGGAAAGTTCAAAACTTTCACATTCAAAACCTCCTAGAAGATATTGTTAAAGTTGTATTGTCAAAACTATTTCAAGAAAAAACCAAAAACATATCAAGAAACTGGCTCCAAAAAAGATTTGTTACACCAGATCGACTCGTGATCCAAATCCTCCACCTGTGTTTGACAATCCCAATCTGATTCCTAGGATCCTTAGAAGACAAGAGGGCCAAGAAATTCTGCTAGTTCACTCCTTGACAACCATTTGCAGAACCCCATTCAATCTGAGCTTACCTCTGAAAAAACACCAAACCTTTCTGTCATTGCTACAGTTTCTCCAAGTTTACCATTAGCACCTCAAGCCACCCTTTCTTCCATCCTCGGTAAAGCTTGAGATACTGGTCTTGGTTTAGGGCCTAGTGATCTGGGATTGGATTGTGGTAAAGCCTAGGAGACAAGGAGATGGAAAATTCCTCAAGGATAGTGATGGATTCTGGATGGAATTCCAAGTTTGGTTCGGTTGTGATCAGAGCACCAGTTTTTGTGTGATCATGGTTTGGTGAGGGTGGTGGTGGTTTAACCTCTCAATACCCTTGGTTGTTCTAGGAGATACCATATTCATGCTTGGAATATGGCTTGGGGGTGACTGGCTGAAAGAGACATTTGGTTAAGCCATGTCTACGGTCGGGTGGTGCGTGGAAGTTCCGAACCTATTCAGATCTACCTATGATTAATAAAAGCTAAGTTATCTTACTTTTGTACTTGTTTATATGTGGATTTAATGGCTGTCATATCTTTGATATTTATATGGTTTAATGCTGGTTATAAGCATGGTTATGTGATTGGTTCATGTCATGGTTATTTCATGTATTTACTTGTAATTGTTAAATGGGTAGATGAAAGATCTAACTGATGATAAAATAGTTCAATGGATAAGGAGGTGATCCTTCTAGTTATGTTTCATAAGTTCTTTAAGCCATTTATGCTTTGTCTTGTATCTTAGAAGTGTAGGTTGCACTAATGCCAAGTGTTTGAAAGAATGCCAGTCTCGATTGGGGATGATCAGGCCTAGTCCTAAGGTGGATTTTAATTTATCAACATTTTTATCATGTCTTTGATGGATTCTAAAGGTTGTAGCAATTTTTGGGCAGAGGCCTGTATTCTAGGCTAGAAAAGTGTCTCAAATCTCAGGGTCGCTGAGACAAGTATGATGAGAAAAGTCCACAGTCATTGGCACAAAGGCCTATGAGTGAAACTTTGAGTTGTTGGTCATTGTCTTGCCTATACCATGGGAGTGACTCTGGGTTAAAAGGCTTAAATCATCAGTGGGACTCAAGGACAGGTTGTTTGAGTGGCTGACATGTCTCCTCAGGGTGTTTTGCTAATGTGGATGGGTTTGCTTGATATGTTTCATCGATTCCATTTCCTTAAGGACACCTAGGAGATTGAATCCCTTGTTGAAAAATTTGCAACAAGAAATGTTAAATTTAGAATGTGCTAAAAACATACCTGCTAAAAATAGCATGTCTAAAAATAGCAATTTCGCTAGTGATGTCATTGGCCACATTGGGTGAGAGGTGAAACTACTAAAAATAGAAAGTTCTAAAAATAGCATTTCTGGGTCCCTTCCTATTTATAGCAATCTCTAGTCTATCTATAGGAAGTAAAATAATTTTGGTCTTAAAAGTAGTTGGAAATATTAATCAATTAATTCAGTTGAGTTAATTAGTTAAGGAAATTCGAATTTGAAGTCTTTGTGAGCATGCACATGAGTTGTCCCACTGATTGAGGAATTTATCCTTAATTTCGTCCACTGATTGAGGGAATAAGTATGAGTTCTATAATGAGAGAATCAGCTGACTTAGTTGTAACTAGTCAAGTCCAGTTACATTATTTTAACAAGTTGTTAAAATAATAAAATATAGTTTGTAAATGCTTGCATGCATGTGAGAACTATTATTTTAGATAACTGAGGATTCACTCATGGATAATTGTTGCATGTTAGTTCTGTCAGAGAACCAGTTGAGATCAGATTTGGGACAATGTACTATCAGATGCTTGACTATTTCTAGCAAGTAGGTTTTGCATGATTAAGGAACTAGTGTCCTCAAATATTGCATAGTTGGACCATAAGTTGGCTTGGTATGTTTGGAATTAATTGCATATGCTTTTGCTATTATTTCCTAAGAAAACTACACAAGGAAATAGGGATTTGACCATAGGTAAAGCCTTTATATACAGGGATTGGTTGGTTCATGAGACATATCTTCATATCTTATTAGTTCATTGAGCACTGAATAGCTTGAGAGCTAATTCTTTTGTATTGTGAAGAGTATTTCCACTTGATTGATTGTTGGGTCCCTATAATACTAGTGATTACCCCATTACTATTGTAGTTATACCCCTTATTTATATTGATGTACCCATGTAGTGCCCATATTGTTACTATTGTGCCACAGAAGCCCACTATTGTTATCGTTGTGCCCTACAATATTATTGTTATGTAGGCTTTGATTGTATTGGGACCATTTAGACTCCTATATATAGAAAGGAGGTATTTTCATTTGTATCATCCAAGAGTTGTTCATTTATGTAATGTAAAGGAGGTTGCCCCCTCGAAGAGGCTGAATTCTAAGGCGTGGATCTCTCTTTTCTATCTTTTTGTGAGCTGGTTTCATAACATTTGGTATCAGAGCTTTGGATTCTAGGGTTTCGCTGCTCCAAACAGGTCATCGTGGCATTTTCGCTATAACTTTGTTTCTGTGACGTTTCAGAAGTCGCAAAAAAAACCCATTTGTGAAGAAATCGCGCTGAACCTTGGGTCCGAATTTCAGATCTTTTTGCAAGACATTTTCGGAGATATGATCTCAGGAAGTTGGTCTTTTTGCAGACTCCTGAATTACACTCAAAACAGGTGACCTGGGGAAAATCGTCATAACTTTCTTTTTGAGCATCGGATTGAAATTTCGTAAGAAATTACAGAAAGAGGACGAACTGTAGTTTTCTTTTATATATTTTTCAGAGTCAAAGGTTGAAACAGTGACACGTGGCACTTCATACAAGTTCGCTCTACTGAACCTGTCTATAATCAGGTCACTGCGGGAGATTGTGCATAACGCTTTCTTGGAGAATCCAATTTGGTTCAGACTAGTGGAATTGGAAAGAGGACACAGAAAGCTACTACAGATCAGAATTTCAGAACTGGATGATTCGAAATTATAGAGGTACATCAGATTCAATATCAGGCTTCTACAAAGTAAAAAAAAGGTGTGTAGTTTTTATTTTTTATTTTTGCATAAGCTTGGTTTGAAGGAATTCAAAGGGCCTAGTAAAGCATTATTATCGGTAACTGATGCCCCGAGGAAAGAAAATGCAAACGCCTAGTAAGGAACCTGAAAGCTCTAGCATGACTCATGAAGAAGAGGAAGAAATGCTACATGATATATCAAAATTACAAGAACAAGTGCAACAAATGTCACGCTCACAAAAGCTAACAGATGCTAAGATAAAGGGCATGGAAGCTAAGATGGACGATTTGAAGACTGATTTGAAGACAGATTTGAAGAAAGACATGGCAAGTTTCAAGACAGATTTGAAGACAGACATGGCAGATTTGAAGACAAATTTGACAAATTTTCTACAAGAGATACTTACTAATGGTGAAAAGGTTGTAAAGGAAACTCATGATGTGAACAAAAGTAATGTTAATCATGATTCCATAGATTCTAATGTTGGATCGAAGACCCACCATATTCCAAAAATTGATATGAGGAAGTTTGATGGGAAGGATCCCGCCACATGGATATTATAGATGGAGCAGTTCTTCGATCTCAATAATGTGCAAAACACACAAAAGGTACGTATGGCAACTTTATTTTTGGAACCAAATCAATTTGTATGGTATCAATGGCTTTGCTCTCGTAAACAATTTATCACTTGGGCAATTTTTACAGAAGAATTGATAGCACATTATGAGGATACAAAAAGCAACACTTTTTTTAGCCAATTGATAAGTCTCAAACAAAAGGGTTCAATAATGGAGCACATTGAGGAGTTCCAAAAATTGAACATAAGGGTAAAAGATATTCCAAAGCAGCATAGGATTGATGTGTTCATAGGGTCTTTAAAGGATAATATCCAACATGATGTTCGCCTTTGGGAACCTGATTCATTAGAGAAGGCATTCAGGTTAGCAAGAAAAATGGAAAGCAAAATTATGGCAACTAGGAAGCATACCATTCACAACTATAAAGATGGAAGTGTTGTTTCCCATAGTCTTCCACAACCTACAAGGTTGACACCACAACAATTGGAAGAAAAAAGAGCAAAAGGGCTTTGTTACAATTGTGATAGCAAATACACAAAGGGTCATAAGTGTGGTGAGAAGAAATTATTCTACATAGATTGTGAAGAGGAAGAAGAAAAGGAGCAAGAAAGGTCAAAAGAAGAAGATATACTCCAGGAACAAAACCTAGATGAAGAACAAATAAATCCAACCATATCTTGTAATGCATTGGCGGGAATTACCACTCCTCAAACCATCAAAATAGAAGGACAAATCAAGAAGAAAAAGGTGATAGTGTTGATTGATTCAGGAAGCACCCACAATTTTATTCATTGTAGGGTAGCAAAAGAATTGAATTGCTTCCTATATCCAGCACCAGAGTGTCAAGTGATGATTGCAAATGGAGGAACAATAAATTGCTCTGGAAAGTGCCATAATATCAAGCTATCCATGGGAGAATATGTATTGACTAGCCCAATGCTTTCCATTCCAATGGGAGGTGCTGATGTTGTACTAGGAGTCCAATGGCTACAATCCTTGGGTACAATAGCTTTTAATTTTCAAGAACTTTTCATGAAATTTTCTGTGGAAGGAAAGGAAGTTGAATTAAGGGGTATTGCAGGGAAACCAGGAAAGATAATCAGCTCTAATGGTATGACAAAGCTTCTAAAAAAGGAGAAAAGGGGTGTAATTGCACAATTATGTTCGCTAGATGTTTCCACATTAGAATCATCTATTTCTCTAGATCTCCAAAAAGTCCTGGACAATCATTCCAAGGTATTTGAGACTCCCAAAGGTCTCCCACCTATGCGTGATCATGATCATGCTATTCATCTGATTCCAGGAAGTGTTCCTCCAAACATCAGGCCGTACAGATATCCCTATGTCCAAAAAAGTGAAATTGAACGTATGGTTGCAGAAATGCTAGAGGCTGGTATAATTCAACCGAGTCAAAGTTCTTTCTCTGCTCCAGTAGTATTGGTGCACAAGAAGGATGGATCATGGCGCATGTGTCCGGATTATAGGGAGCTCAACAAGCTCACTATTAAAGATAAGTTCCCCATTCCTGTCATTGATGAATTACTGGATGAATTGCATGGATCAATTTACTTCACCAAGTTGGATCTTCGTTCAGGATATCATCAAATCAGAATGAAGATTGAAGACATTTCGAAAACGACATTTAGAACTCATGAGGGTCATTATGAATTTTTGGTCATGCCTTTTGGCCTTACCAATGCACCTTCAACATTTCAAGGTTTGATGAATTCAATTTTCAAACCATTCCTTAGAAAATTTGTGTTAGTATTTTTGATGATATACTTATCTACAACAAGTCTTGGAAGGATCATGTTGAACATGTTGACAGGGTGCTACAACTATTGGAAGAGAAACAATTATATGCCAAAAGATCCAAATGTTTCTTTGGAGTCCAGGAGGTGGAATATTTGGGTCATATTGTATCTCATGAAGGAGTTAAGGTAGACCCTACCAAAATTAAAGCCATTAAGGAATGGAAAATCCCCACATCCATAAAGCATTTGCGAGGATTTCTTGGGTTGACAGGGTATTATCGCAAGTTTGTTAAGAATTATGGGAGAATAGCAGCACCTCTAACAACATTATTGAAGAAAGATGCATTTTCATGGACTCCGGAAGCAACAAAGGCCTTTGAACATCTTAAAGAGGCAATGTGCCAAGCACCGGTCTTAGCTACACCGGACTTCACAAAAACCTTTATTGTGGAATGTGATGCTTCAGGAAATGGAATTGGTGCTGTTCTAATGCAAGATGAAAGACCCATTGCTTTTGAAAGTCGTCCAATCAAGGGAAAGTTTCTAAGCAAAGCTATTTATGAGAAGGAAATGTTGGCAATACTCCATGCACTTAAGAAATGGCGACCCTACCTAATGGGAAGACACTTCAAGGTAAAAACAGATCATGATAGCCTTAAATACTTTTTAGAACAAAGATTATCCTCTGAAGAGCAACAAAAGTGGGTCACAAAGATGTTGGGTTATGACTTTGAAATCATCTACAAAAAAGGGAAGCAAAATGTGGTGGCAGATGCACTCTCAAGGAAGGATGAGGATGTGGAAGCATTGTTGTGTGCCATTTCTATTATCCAACCAGATTGGATAAATGAAGCAAGGGAGGAATGGAAGAATGACGAAGAAGTGTGGGCACTTATTCGAAAGCTACAACAAGATTCCAGTACGTCTGATACATTTAGCTGGAAAAATGATTCGTTATGGTACAAAGATCGCTTATACCTCTGTAAGAATTCCCAGCTAAAACAAAAGATTCTTATGGAATTGCACACTTCTCCCTTAGGAGGGCACTCAGGATTTTTAAAAACTTACCACAGGGTTAAGAAGGAATTTTTTTGGGATGGCCTTAAATCAGATATTCAAAAGTTTGTGGCAGAATGTTTGGTTTGCCAACAAAATAAAGTTGAAACAATTAAGACACCGGGTCTATTACAACCTTTACCCATTCCAAGCCAACGTTGGGAGGAGGTATCAATGGATTTTATCACAGGTTTACCCAAGTCTGAGGGAAAGAGTGTCATCATGGTGGTAGTTGACAGACTTACCAAGTATGCACACTTTTGTGCATTATCACATCCATTTAAAGCCAGTACAGTTTCTACTGCATTTATGGAAACAATTCAAAAGCTACATGGAAACCCAAAGATTATTGTAAGTGACAGAGATCCCATTTTCACTGGAAATTTTTGGACAGAATTATTTTCTTGTCTTGGTACTCAGTTAGCTCATAGCTCATCTTATCATCCTCAATCTGATGGGCAAACTGAGATAGTAAACAAATGTTTGGAAGGATATCTTCGTTGCTTTGTATCTGATAAACAGACACAATGGGTCAAATGGTTGCCTCTGGCTGAATGGTGGTATAACACTTCCTTTCATACAGCAACAAAAATGACCCCATTTATGGCACTTTATGGGTATCAACCACCATCCATCACATCATATTTAAGAGAAAATTCTAAGGTTCAGGCAGTGGAACATCACATCGAACATCAACAACAAGTCCTCCAACTCTTAAAGGATAACCTTGTGTTGGCACAGAATAGAATGAAACAACAGGCAGATCAGCATCGCAGTGAAAGAAGTTTTGATGTAGGTGATTGGGTATTCCTACGGCTACAACCATATAAGCAAATGTCCCTCAAGCAAGCTAAGAAGGATAATAAATTATCACCAAAGTATTATGGTCCGTACAAGGTGTTGCAAAAGATTGGTACTATGGCATACAAATTGGAGCTTCCTGCAGCTTCTCGATTACACCCAGTTTTCCATGTTTCATGCTTAAAGAAGGTTATAGGCGACAAGCTCCCAGTTCAAACAACATTGCCAAAAGTTGACGAAGAAGGAAAAATTATATTGGAACCGGAAGCAGTTATAGAAACAAGAACTCGATAGCTACGAAATCGATCAATTTCAGAGTACCTTATCAAGTGGAAGAACTTATCCGTTGAAGATTCGACATGGGAGGATGAGAATTTTATGCAGAAGTATCCTGAACTACTTAAGCGTTGAGGACAACACTTTTTTGAAGGAGAGGGGCATGTTGGGTCCCTATAATACTAGTGATTACCCCATTACTATTGTAGTTATACCCCTTATTTATATTGATGTACCCATGTAGTGCCCATATTGTTACTATTGTGCCATATAGAAGCCCACTATTGTTATTGTTGTGCCCTACAATATTATTGTTATGTAGGCTTTGATTGTATTGGGACCATTTAGACTCCTATATATAGAAAGGAGGTATTTTCATTTGTATCATCCAAGAATTGTTCATTTATGTAATGTAAAGGAGGTTGCCCCCTCGAAGAGGCTGAATTGTAAGGCGTGGATCTCTCTTTTCTATCTTTTTGTGAGTTGGTTTCATAACATTGATAATACATGGTTGGGGTTTTATGCTGGTGCTTTCCCCTGGATATATCTTGTGTTATGTGTTATTATTTCTCTTGATCAATTATGCATGTTTCTACTTGATGTTGCTCATGAATTCGATTATGCTTCCGCTTAATGTTTTGTAGAAGTATAACAAGTATTATGCTTTAGGACATTGCATATATTGATTTGTTTTACAGTAGAAATTTCTACATGGTATCAGAGGATAGGTGATCAAGCAAGAACATTATACTAGCCGGATAAATTCAAAGTTTATTATTCGGGATATAGATCTCGAGTTCTTATCACATCTATTTCATCAATGGCATTCTATGGTTTGAGGCTTGAGTACGCCCTTGATGGAAGCTCAAACTATATAGATTGGAAGGTTCACATGGAGGTAGTTTTGTAAGATAATGGCCTTAAGGATTTCATTGATTAAGAAATTCCTAAGCCTATTGACAAGACTGAGCAGGTGGAATGGAGGAAGTGTGTGGCTAGAGCTAGGAGAATTCTCTTGGAGGGAGTGTGAGATCACATTGTCTCGAGCCTCCATGGGAAGGAGACTTTGCATGCAATGTGGAAAACATTGAAAGATTTATATCAGAATAGTAGTGATCAGAGGAAGCTGACACTGAAGGACAAACTTTGAAAGATCAAGTGTGAAAGGGATGAGACGATCTCTATGTATCTGACGAAGCTCATCACATGTAGGGATGAGCTTGCAAGTGTAGGGGTCATGACATCGGATGAGGATATGGTGAGTCCAACACTCCTTGGCCTTCCTAAGAGCTGGCATAGCTACCAGGATTTGGTGAATGGAAGGGAGAAACTGCCAGATTGGGAACGACTATGGTCGGATTTGATGCAGGAGGTTATCAGACGAAGCACCAGAGAGAGTTCTTCATCCATGCATGATGAGGAGGACTATGCCTTAGTTAGTAAGGCAAAGAAGAGGAAGGAGAATGTTTCTCTTTCCGAATCCAATTCTTCCAATGATGGGAAGAAGGTTAACAAATCAAAAGTGCGATGCTTTCGTTGTCATGAGGTGGGCCATTATGTTGCAAGTTGTCCACGAAGGAAATCCAAGAAGGGATCCAGGGAAGGATCTGAAGGTGAGGCACTTGCTTCATGTTTTGAGTTGGATTTCACACTCTTCGCATGCATTGTTTCATCCATGGTGGGAAGTGGTTGGCTTCTCAATAGTGGAGCTTCTTTCCACAAGACTGACGACAAGAGTTTGTTTAGTACTTTGGACTAGAAAGATCTCCAGATACTCATAGCGATGGGTAATGATGAGAAGTATAGTGTCTTAGGTGTAGGCACGGTTATTTTTCAGAGGGAGCATGGATGTCACCTTACCTGGACCAATGTCAAGTATGTACCAGGACTGAAGAGAAACTTGTTGTCGATCGTGATGCTGGAAGATAGAGGCTATGATGTAGTCTTCAATGAGGGAAAGTTTTTCCTTAGACACACCATGACTAGACAAGTGAAGTAGACAGGTTCACCGGTCAAGAACTTGTATGCTCTTGAGGGTCAAGATGCATGCAAAGCCTTGAGCAGCATGGCAACTGATGGAGACTTGGTGGTTGAGAGGGAGGGTATATTACCTCTCAACATGCAGAGCCAGAAGAAGTCTCAGACAATTGTGGAGGAGCCACGATTAGCCACAACAGGGAAGCTGATAGGAGATCGAGTAGAGACATCTACTCATGCAGAGACCTCCAGTAGGGGGAAACTTCGAGCCACGTGGGCAGAGGGATCACATGCAGCCATACCTCCGGGTAGGAGGTGGGGTGATGTGGACTGATCATCCCAAGGAGGAGGGGCGAGATCCTTGAGGTACCCAACCTCTTGGATGAGACCTTGCTATGGGAGCCACAATGTGGAGTAGCAGGAACTGATTGATTGGGTAGAGACAGATGCAAATGGAGCAGCAGAGAGAGCGATACTGTAGGGAATCTCAGGACAGCGCATAGCTAGCAGGTTGCAATAATGCGAGAGGCACAAGTGTTTTGCACAATGCTAGGTGGCACAGAGTGGTGTGCAATGGTGCGAGATGCATGGAGATGTTGCAGTAGCATAGATGTTAGAGAGGGAGAACCTGTCAGCAGCAGGTAGAGCTTCAACATCAGAGTATGTTCCTAGCCCAATAGAGTGGTCAGTTGGGAGTGTTTTTGTTCCAAGTGTTGTTGGAGCAAGTGGACTCGGTAGATGTGTTGCATGCAGAACATTCCAGAGTTACAGGATCGGGTTTGAGAAAAAGCCTTTCTTGTTGAGAGGGAGTGTTGAAAAATGTGCAACAAAAAATGTTAAATTTAGAATGTGCTAAAAATAGACCTACTAAAATAGCATGTCTAAAAATAGTTGTTTGGCGAGTGAGGTCATTGGCCACATTCGGTGAGAGGTGAAACTGCTAAAAATGGAAAGTTCTAAAAATAGCATTTCTAGGTCCCTTCTTATTTATAGCAGTCCCTAGTCTATCTATAGGAAGTAAAATTAATTTTGGTCTTAATAGCAATTGGAAATATTAATTAATTAATTCAGTTGAGTTAATTAGTTAAGGAAATTTGAATTTGAAGTCTTTGTGAGAATGCACATGAGTTGTCCCACTGATTGAGGGATTTATCCTTAATTTCCTCCACTAATTGAGGGAATAAGTATGAGTTCTATAATGAGAGAATCAGTTGACTTAGTTCTAACTAGTCACGTCCAGTTAGATTATTTTAATAAGTTGTTAAAATAATAGAATATAGTTTGTTAATGCTTGCATGCATGTGACAACTATTATTTTAGATAACTGAAGATTCACTCATGGATAACTATTACATGTCAGTTCTGTCAGAGACCTAGTTGAGATCAGATGTGGGATAATGTACTATCAGATGCTTGACTATTTCTAGTAAGCAGTTTTTTCATGATTGAGGAACTAGTGTCCTCAAAGATTGCGTAGTTGGACCATAGGTTGACTTGGTATGTTTGGAATTAATTGCATATGCTTTTGCTATTATTTCCTAAGCAAACTGCACAAGGAAATAGGGATTGTACCATAGGCAAAGCCTTTATATATAGGGCTTGGTTGGTTCATGACACATCTCTTCATATCTTCATAGTTCATTGAGAAGTGAATAGCTTGAGAGTTAATTCTTTTGTATTGTGATGAGGATTTCCACCTGATTGATAATGCATGGTTGGGGTTTTATGCTGGTGCTTTCCCCTGGATATATCCTGTGTTATGTGTGATTATTTCTCTTGATAGGTTATGCATGTTTCTACTTGATGTTGCTCATGAATTAGATTATGCTTCCACTTAATGTTTTGTAGAAGTAGAACAAGTATTATGCTTTAGGACATTGCATATATCGGTTTGTTCTACATGTGAAATTTTTACATCCCTTAGTAACCTACCTCATCACATATTTCCTGGTTGGCTGGCTGCTTTGGTGGACCTAGGAGGAGGAGGTGTTACACCTGGATGACAAGCCTGCATACCATGTCACTTGTCTTTTATTGTGCAGATTGGTAATTGTATTGATTAAAATAACACAATAATAACATAACGAAGAAAATTCTTTAAGATAAGAAGTAAAAGTATATCACAAGCAATTATCAAGTAGAGAAATCTTTCAACTTTCCATGCCCTAGATTTCTCAACACGATGAGCTAAAAATGATGGTGTTATCCAAAGTGAGTTCCACACAGTTTGGGTGAGAAGAAATTTTGTAAACCCATCTTCATAATGAGACTATGGAGGTCGAGTTAATTGGAGGTAACACCTCCCACTAGGATTGGGAAATTCAAGTGGGTGGGAGGGAATGTTATAAAGTGGTATCAGAGTATGGTTCAATATTGGACATCGGTGGGATTATAAATCATTAGATTTAGAGCACTATTATACAATGTATTCCTTAAAATATGCTTTAATACTATGTGATAATTGAAAATTATGTGTTGTATGCCTATATGTGTTAACATCAAAATGATGGGTTGATAAGTGATTGGAAGGATGCATTTTTGATCTATTATTTTGTTTGTAACTAGCATACTAATATGAGAATTAGTTTTTTAGCCAAGGTGATAAGTAAATTATGTGTTTAATTATATTTTGATTCGATAACAATTATATGTATGTAGCAACAGATAATAAGACATCAAAGAAAAAGAAGAGAGTAAGGGTTAAGCAACAAAATGGCGGAGTACAACCCTGATAGATGCCACTAGTATGAAAACTAAGAATCGAATAACAAGAGGATGGAGGACATCTTGTTTGAAAGCACAAACATCCTTAGAAATATAATTGGGATGAGAAGTCATAAGATTGAAAATTAAAGGCTTGTCGTGGCTCTAGAGAAGCATGCAGAAGTAAATGCCATCATATTGTATAACATAGACTTGTAAATAAAAATGTAACATGATTTAGGTGTCAGCCACCTAGGAAGGAGTAAACGTAGGAAAATTCCCTCAAGACATGGAAGGAATGAATTAAAGAATGATGGCACAGAAGCATATAGGTCTGGGAAGAGGCATATAGAGACAAGTGAAAACATTGTGAGAGGAGGAACTCCAGTTAGTACTCCAAAGAGAAAGGAAAATATTTGATGCCATACGAGTTTAAGAAGGAAACAACCCCTATATTTTATGGAGAAGTGGAAAAGGAAAAGGAAGCATAAGCATGGACGCTAGGGATTAAGAAATAATCTAGAGTAAATGATTACTCTGTGAATATGAAAGTGAGGGTGGTCATCTTTAACTTAAAGGGAAAAGTTGATATCTAGTGGGAAGACTTGAAGAATGTCAAGAAAAGTCAAGGGGAGTATCTATCTTGGAGTATATTTGAGAGATATTTCAGGAAAAAGTACCTATTTGAAAGGTACTATAAAAACAAGGCCAAATTTTTTTATGAGAACAAGCCATGGATACTAACAACTAATGAGTTTACAATTAGATTCTTGGAGCTATTGAATTATGTACCTTACCTCAAGGATGAAAAATAAGAGATTCAGAGGTACCTCATTGGGTTTCCATAAGCATTCACGGACATAATAGAATTTGATGAGCCTAAAACCTTGAAATATGATATCAAGAAGATGAAGCATTGCTAAAAACAATCCAAGCATGAGACCGAGTTCCACACTAATTCGAGAGCAAAATGAAATCCCAACTTTAAATGAAAAGGGCAGAAAGCTACAAGAAATTAACCTAGGGGAAAGAATGTGAATTTTTCCACTCATAATAGAGTGAATTTTAGCAGAGGTCTACTGCTGTTGGTAGAGATCGATTCTCTCATCTTATTTGAGAGGAAATAAAGGATTTTGGAGGAGAACCTATGGAGTGTTAAGACTTGTGGAGAAAACCATAGGATTAGAGATTATTCACAGTGGCAGGAGAAAGAACCAAGACTGTAAAATTCACATGAAGCAAATTTAGTAAATGATGTGGCTCAGAGTTTCCCAGACATCTATGCACCATTGGACATTAGGAAGGACGATCACCAAGCCTTAGTAATTGTAATGGAAGTTGTAGTTAATAACCAATTTGTTTCAATTTTGATTGACCTACATAAGTCCACAAGTTGTAAATATCTTGGTTAGTTCAACTAGCCAACAAGACTATGAAATGAGTTGAGAATGTGGTGAAATAATGCTTAATCACGATAGACGACATGCCCAAAACTACAAATATAAACCTATTACCGTTTGGCTCATATGACCAATTGGTCAAGATTGAATGATTAGTGGCCCACAAAATGAAGTCAATTATTACAACAAGTCAATAGAATGTCTGAATGAGGAAGGGGAAAAGATGATGTTGAAAGGAAAGAGAAATCTCGTGGAAATTAAACAAATAAATACATTGTAATTGAAGAGGTGTAGTAGGAAGGAGTGCAATTTTCTTTTGTTCAGGTGACCAATGAATGAGAAGTCGATAAAAACTTAATAAAAAATGCCCAATAATAAAACAATTTAGTGATGTATTTCAAAACATATTAAATTTTAAAATCTTTTGATAAAAATGTTTTGATGTCATTTAAACTTGGAAAACAAATTAAATATAAATTAAATATAAATTAAATATATTCAAAGAGTATCTATAAAGTATTGGCATCAAATATTTTCCTTTCCTTTTCTATTGACAATGCCACATATATTTTGAAATATTATTAATAAATAAATAATATTTCAAAATAATAAATTATTATTTATAATGTTTTTTATTTTTTTATAATAATATATTTAATTCATATTTATCTAAAAAATAAATAAAAATTATTATCACCTCACTCATTTACAATTTCACAAAACTTCACCACTCCAATCAATTTTAAATTAAATTATAATACACAACTTGAATTAAATTTAACTTAAAATCATTTTCTTTAATAAAAAAACAAATAAACTCTACTTCTTTCCAATTTAAAAAATCATAAAAAATTCTTATATATAGATAACATCAGAATCTTATCAGAATATATTATCATCATATAGGATACAAAGTCAATATCATAAGATATTATCATCAAAACAGGGTCAACTCTCTTTTGTTCAAGTGACCAATGAATGAGAGGATGATAAAAACATAATAAAAAATGCCCAATAATAAAGCAATTTAGTGATGTGCTTCAAAACAGATTAAATTTTAAAATATTTTGATAAAAATGTTTTGATGTCATTTATACTTGGAAAACAAATTAAATATAAATTAAATATATTCAAAGAGTATCTCTAAACTATTTGTATCTTTATCCATTCTAAGTAAAATAAAAAATATTTAAAAATACAAATTTTTAATAAATAGATAATAAATAAACTCTTGGCATCAAATATTTTCCTTTGGACGCAACATATATTTTGAAATATTATTAATAAATAAATAATATTTCAAAAATAATAAATTATTATTTATAATATTTTTTATTTTTTTATAATAATATATTTAATTCATATTTATTTAGAAAAATAATTAAAAATTATTATCACCTCACTCATTTTCAATTTCACCAAACTTCACCACTCCAATCAATTTTAAATTAAATTATAATACAAAACTTAAATTTTAAATTAAATTATAATACAAAACTTAAATTAAATTTAACTTAAAACAATTTTCTTTTATAAGAAAAGCAAATAAACTCTACCTTCTTTTCCATTTAAAAAATCGTAAAAAAATCTTATATATAGATAACATCATAATCTTATCAGAATATATTATCATCATATAGGATACAAAGTCAATATCATAAGATACTATCATCAAAACATCCGCAACACTCTTGTGAATAAAAAATTTCAGATAATATAATTTTTTTATTTTTTTAAATACATTGAATATATAAATAAATTTAATATTTTAATTAAAAAAACATAATCATATATATATCTAAAAATTTAATATTTTAGTTAAAAAAAACATAATCATATATATATATCCAAATTTTTAGTAATACAAAATTACTTTTATAAAATATTATTATGTAGCAGGTTAGCACATCCATTTCATACAATTTCCAGATGACTAAAGAGTTTCCAAAACTTATTTTTTTTAATTTCACACTTAAACTTACAATTCTATTATATTTATTAGCATGGTTTAATTATTATTATTTTAAAATTTTTAGATAAAATACAGCGAAAAATGTTTTGGTTAAATTAGAATTTTTTTATTGTTTAAAAAAACATTTTTATTGAGCAGAGAGGCTTATTGTAAGCCAGTATGATCTGTAATTTTATTTGTCAATCATCAAAATTGAAATTTTGCTCAGATTAGCCAAAATAAAATTTAAAAAAAAATCTAAAATAAATAACTATACAAAATATTTAAATAATGTATACTCTTAAAAAAAATTACAAGTGAAGAAATTGGATCCCTCTAGGCTCATGTTAGATCCGTAGTTAAGATGCTATATGCTGGGTTTATATATGGATTTAATCCATATTTAAGACCAATCTATGCTGGTTTTATATATGGATTTAACGCCTGCAAAAGCTTTTGGGACATTCAGAGTATGAAAAATTTACAACTCAACTTATCAACAATTCACAAATAGCCAGACAAACCTCTAAAAAATTCTAAAAATATATGCTAAAAACTCTAAAATGTATTACAAGTAGTTATAACTTGCCAAACAGTGTAACTTAAAACTGTTTCTGCTTGGCTAAAAGCTCACTTAGTCAGAATTAAGAAAACAGGTTAATACTTGCATTTAGGTTTAATAGCTAAACATAACTCTCTCAGGGTTAGTTTGGCAACTTGTCTTGGTGAGACCACTCCACTCGCCATCTGTTATATGACTGCATCTACCTCACAATATTCGAATCACTGACCTGTCCGCCTGTAGCTTCTGCGTCTGCCAGTAATTCTTCATTCATTCCTCCATCTTTGTGACCTTCCACTTCACAAATAACATCGTGCTGCTGCTGCTTCTCTATTTCAGTTTCATTTTCCATATTCACACAGTCATTAACCTCCTGCTTCATCTCCCTCTCATTTTGATTTTCAGTGTTCACTAGCTCGTTCATGGGTTTCCAGTTTTCTTGAACTGGATTCTCCTCTTCTTCTTGAGGATTGGTTTCGTTAAGCTCAGCAAGCGGATGCCCACCATTTAACAGGCTGTGAGAGTTGCCCTGCAATCCGCTACAAATTTCCTCCATTATTTGATTATTCGTCAATGGCAGCCCTGTCATGTGTGTCTCGCCATTGTTCTGAGTACATCGTAAATCAACGGGGAAGTGAACCGACGGCGATTGTTGTTCGTTGCAGTAACTGGGGAATGGCTGATTTGGATGTTGTCCCTCCATTATTATTTCCGTAGGACTGCGGTGAGCTGGAGCTTGCATTTGCTTTATTATATCCTGAGCAGGATTACGATTAGGAGTCCAGGAGCTCATCTGATTTGCGGCGTTTGAGGCTGCATCGCCCTTCTCGACAGGCAGCTGCATGGCACGAGTGTGGGTTTGTGCCGGGCTGCTTGTTCCTCCGACTTCATTAAGAGAATTAGAACCCAGGGGAATTAAATGGTTTACCTGTGCAGGTGCCTGCAGCTGATCCATTCTAATTCCCCTTTCACCATAATCAACACTAGCAGCATTGCCATTAGGATGGCTGTTTATTGAATACTGCATGGGAGTAGATACTCCCACTTCAGGCCCAACGATATTGCCACTGCAGGCAGCCCGATTATTCCCTGCTTTACCTCTTCGTTTTAGCCTGCTAACCACTCCGTTGTGAACTTGCATATTCTGTAGACTTGCAACTTGTGACTTTCCCTGGGAATCGCGAGTGATAATTTGAGATTGAGGACGGGACGTTGGCTGCATCATTCTAGCAGAGTTAAACACATAGCCTCTCTGAAATTGGCCATATCCGTTTACTTGCGGTTGACCACCAGGTAATCCATTAAAGTGGGTATTAGGAAATGGTAGATCTGAACGATGCGCTGTCGGTGTGGGTGTGAGACTAGGAGTGGGAGTATGAAGATTTGAAGGATACCATGTTGTATTTCCTCCTGTGGGTGTGGGAGTACCATTAAAGTAAGCATTAGGAATTGGTAGATCTGAACGCTGCACTGTCACAGGCTCTGTGCTGCTTTGAATGGGTGTGGGTGTGGGTGTGGGTGTGGTCATCGCAAAACTGAGTGTGGAATTATGAGGATTTGAATAAGACGAATTCCATGCTATACTTCCTCCTAGTCTTCCAGTGGGTGTGGGTGTAGGAGCAGTCCCTCTTCCTAGTCCACCTGCGGGCGTAAGTGTACTTGGTCTGACCCCTACCGGGTTCTGTGAAGACTGTGAAGCAGAATATGGAGGAGCTGCAGGTGATGAATATGTACCGGTAGCGGCAGACCGTCTTGCAATTCTTGCGGCAATGGTGGGCTTTGCCTGATGCAATAACCATTGTATAGTGTGTGCGCTTTCTTCGAAGCCCAGCAATTGGGTGAGCTTTAAAAAGTCCTTGGATACCATTGGCAATATCCAATCAACGGTTTGCCCACCTCTCTCGAAGCCCAGCACTTCGGTCACCTCTTGCAAGCGCCCTGTTTGAACTGGCAATAACCATTGTCGTAGCCCAGTTCTTTGGTGAGCTCTGTGATTCCTTTGGCTCCCTCTGGCGTAGGTAATAAAAAATCAATGGTGTATCCTAGACTTTTGAAATCCAAAGCCCTGACAAGATCGTCTAACCTTTCTTTGCAGGCATGGGGCACTTGAACTCTCGGGGCCTTCGTGGGCACCTCCTGCTGCACCTCGGGTGTTGTGGTTACCATCTTCGTTTTTTTGGAGGAGAGGCGGGCGGAGCTTCTCTCTGGAGCTGCACTACCAGTTGCTTTCCTCTTAGCGGGGGCCATCTGATTGGTGTCGAGGCGTAGTATGAGAGCCCTTGCTATCGTACGATCGCCCGAGGTGTTTCTTGTTTGTAATATGCGAAGGAGAAGAAACCAAATATTTCGATGAAGGGTGGGTGATTGGGTGTGTTTTTATAACACCTGCGGGTTGCAACCCACCGTCCTTATATTACGATAACAAAGGGATTTACAAAGGATAGTCGGCCCCGCTGGTGGACCCACACCAAAATAAAAATAAAATTTGATAAACCGTTGGTTCGTTGAAGTAATGTGCAATATTTCATAGGGGTTCAGATCATAGTTATTTAAGTTCACCATGATATGAAAATCAAATTCACAAATCCATTTGAAAAGTCCCTCCCCACACGGGCTATCGTTTTCATCTCGCGTTGACCGTGTATTTCTTGAGGTTGAATGCTTTGTATATACATAACCAAAATTTATAAATTTGGGTTTCGCGTATACATAACTAAAGTTTATAAATTAGTTTGTACAAAATTTATTTATTTAGTTATAATTAAAATGGAATTTTATAATTATTGATATATATATATATGGTTTTTACAAAGCTTACGGGAGTAAAGAATCTTGATGTTGAGTTATTATTTTTTAATATTGGTTACTATACAAAAATATATTTTATAAAGAATTTTTTTATTTTTTTTGTTATTGGTTAATTTGGGGTTCAAAATAAATTTTTTATCTTTTTGTTATTGGTTAATTTGGGGTTCATATTACTCATTATTTGATAATACAAAACAATATAATCAATATATAGAATGATATAAGAAATACATTTTTGCAATTCATACTTTGCACTTCACCACTTTTATGCTTTACACTTCACCATAATAAATGCATTTTTCACAATCGATGCTTTGCACCTCACCACTTCACCACTAAAGAGACTCATTTTAGAACAAAATCAATAATAGCACCAATTTGAAGTAAGAACAAATTGTAACAACAGTGGATTGGTAGGCATCCATCTTAAATTACCTGCATCATTTGTCAATCCTTCCCTTAAAAAGTCTGCACTTGTAATGGAAAAGAAAAGGGCATCCCTAGGCTAATCATGCATGGCCAATCCTTCACAGAGACAAAGGAACCAAAGAGTAATTTCTTAGAAGCCCAAGTTATAATCATGCAATAAAAGAATAAATTCTTTTGTTGCAACTTTCATTTCTACTTAGGCCATAGGCCATAGTTTTAAATTCTATTTTGTTTCATTTCTACTTAGTCATAGGCCATAGTTTTAAATTTCATATTATTATTATTATTGATTTTGTAAACTCCTATGATTGTAAGTAGCCACATGGTATCTTACCTTCACAAAAGTAGTTGATAATTGGCAACACTATATAGTCTCTATCTTGCAACAATAGATGACTTCTTTTGTTACTACCTATGCCAATACAACTTTTCCGTTGATGATCAAAATCTCATAGACTTGTTAGTATTGGGAAGAACAAAAAAGCCCATTATACCCACTTTCAACCCTAAAAATAATTGATACTGTTGGAAACAATGTCAATACTGAGAGGGGGGTGAATCAATATTAAGACTAATTTTAACTTCTTTACGCCAATTTACTTTTGTTATTTAAATTGGCATTCATCCATATAACTAACTAACATACTATATATATATATATATATATATATATATATATATATAATGTGGCAGCATCATAAAATCAACATATAAGCAAACAAACCATAAGCATCATACACATTAGACAAAGATTTTTCATGTGGAAACCCTTTCGGGGAAAAACCACAAAGCTTGTTGTTGTTATTGATATAAATAGGAGCACCTACTCTATTACATCGATCTGTATGTGAGCACCCACTCACAGGAAGCACCAAATCCCTTTGATTTGTTTGCTGACACCAACTAGCAGGAAACACCAACTCTCTCTGTCTGTAGACACCTATCCAACTTACTAGAAGCACCATATGAGGCACCAACCTCATGGATTTGTTACAAGCACCAACTTGTAGGAGGAACGGACCCCCAAGCCTTCTCAAGCTCAACTAGAGATGCAAGCACCAACTTCCTGATTGTAGGCACCAACCCACATTCAAATAAGAATTGGTTGTCCTCCGTGATTTAGCAGTAAATTTGCATGATCTCAGCTTTGATCTCTGCTCATTCTATTGCTCTTTTTAGCTCTCTGCATCAGTCTTCAGGAGTTCTTTGATCTGCTCAACATAAGTCACTCTAAGCCCTCTGCTCTCGGCCTTACTTCTTACAACACAAATAAAGCTCTCTTCTTTCTTCTCTCTAAGGAAGACAACCAACATTATTCACAGAGCTCAAGAAACATCTGCCATTAACACATAGCACATGCACTTTAGCCTCACACAAAAAGTGCTTCTCTCAGGGTCTTCTATTTTCTTCTTCTTAGGCACATTCGACCTTTTCACACAAAACTGGCTCTTGCACAACCTCTCACAGTAGTGCGCTTACTCAGAGTTCTTTCCTCTTGGATCTATGGCTACCATACTACATTGCGCCACACACATTGCTCATCAGAGCACATGTATATTTTTTCCTCAGTTCACCTCAATTGATGCTTTCCATACTGTCAATGTTGCTACACTGTCCTTAGGCATCACTCAAAATGTACATAGGCATGGCCTTTCCATGTTGTTGTTGCATCTACCACTGAGTAGACCACCTGCATACTCAACCTGGGCACAGTCCTCTATGTCAACAACTATCCCATCACTGAGACTCACTGATGGGGAGGATAATCACAATCAAGCAATAAACCCCTTCATATACCAAACACCTATTGATACCCGTGGTTTATGGCCCAGAACTTCTATCGGAAGCATTATATATATGCTTTTTCATTAAAAACTAGGACCACACAACTTGGTCGAAAATACACGGACACCATGGAAAACCCGACCGAAACATATAAGCCGGACTTCAAATATTTATACACCTGCGTTCATAAATCATATGGTCCAGTTCATCAAAGCTACCTCTGCAACGTGACATTGTCCTTCATTATCGTCGATCACTGAACAACAACTTGCACGACAATCCTCCATCTTTGATCTAACACACTTGATCCAATGGCTATCAGAGATTTCGGGTGGACAAATAGCATGGAAATTATCTGCCCAAAAAAGAAATTTCCTCTCTCCTCCTCACTGCTACGTGTCACTCGATTAGCGGAATCAGGTGACTACCCTTCAATACCACTTACCACCATTTCATGTTGCGAAACCACTTCTTCGCTGGTTATCTTCCGTGCTCTTCCACCATGCGATGACTATTGATCTATGAGATCCAACGGATCCTGTGCATCCACTCTTCTCTTCTCGTTATATTGATGGACTTACGCATTTCACAAGTTTCCTTTGCCATACTCTGTTTTCACACCATGACTCCATATATTACAATAATTTATTTACTTAATCGATCTCCATCGATCCTCATACTGATCGATGGTCAATCGACATGCCTATAAATGGAATTTTAAATGATTAATGCATATACACAACACAACTGGAAAATGCATAAATACACATTTCCTTTGTCTCTCTATGTTCGCCAAATTTCACCTGGATACATATGTTACACAAAATCATTAATGTAACCAGAATTTATCATTTCATATTAAATCACACCATCCACACTCAAAATTAACTCTCTGTATATAGCATATAAACAAATAATTACATATTTGAGGCTCTCCATCCCTCTCTGGCCTGATTCTTCTAATTAGAGCCTCTGTTTCCTCTAATCTGCCTGTAGGCTTACAATTCCATCATGAATCCTCTCCAATCCTCCCTCTCTGTCCTTTTAGAAAAGAAAGGAAATACAATATATCTAAGCTAACCATCTCCTCCACAATTGAAGGGATAGACTATACATTTAGAAATCAAATCCTATCCTAATCTAAACAAACTAAACTACTTGGCTTGATCTCCATGCAGGGAGGATTAACCTTCCACCTATTCTCTCTTTTCCTTAGTATTTGGCAACAATATAACTACTTACATACTTTGCAATTTATAGAAATTAGGTAACCAATTCTTCTACCAAACTCTTGTTAGCCACAACATATGACCACACCATCACATTGTTGGCTAGGCATAGATTCCCCTGCATCAAACTCCCAAGGTTAAAAATAATCATGATCTCGTGATCATGTGCTTCTGATCTGTGTCCTCCTGGATCCCATAATTTTTTTGGTAGTGTGTCCTTGGTTACTGCTGTTGTTGCTTGTCGTTCTCTAGGTCTCCATACTTTATGTTGTATTGACCCATTAGCTATGCTCTCACTGTCTATTGTTGTCCTTTTCATATATCTTACTACTTTTTCCTCATCATCACAATTTATACCAGGCTTCCACACCTTAATTTGCAATTTACCATTACCTTCACCTGTATCATTATTTCCAGCCAGTCTTCCTTTCTTATTTTGTCCTCTATATATTCTATTGGAATGTTGTTGTATGAGTCTCCACAACTCATCAATTTCTTTGTCCACTTCACTACTCAGATGATGAATACTATTCTCCTGCAACTCGCTGTGTTCTTGCATAAGAACATCAGAATCCATATGCCAATATTTTCCCATTTACATTTCTAAACCGTACAAATTCCTTCTCCATTGATCCCCTGCAATAATTCAAATTCCTTCTTCTGGTTTCTCATTCATGGCTTCATCACTTCTTACTTCAATTCCCAGTATACCTGTAATTCTGCAAATTCCTTGAAAACTAAGAATTCTTCTTGTTTGCTTAGGTACTTGGAATACCTCTTCTTCTAGTAATCTAATTTCTGTAACCTTAATGATTATGCCATCATATTCATCTACTTCTGAAATGTCACTTCCAGCTTCTTCTTCATCAATAACTCCCTGTTGTACAATAGTATTCCTGTTACTATGATCCCTTGAACCCATCTCTAGTTCAATGATTTCATACTGTGAATTCAACATCATTCCATCTTTATGAGACATTTTGATCTCATCCCTCTTTACTTCGATCTTATCTTCAGAATCAATTCCTTGGTTCAAATTCACTTCACATTGCCTTGATCCTGCATATAAATCTTCACCAGAATCAATCGATTCATTAAGCACAAATACTTTACCCTGTTTCCTCATTATGCCAACATTTATGACAACTTCTTTTCCATAATTGTCATCCATGACAACTTCTTCATTCTCATTTACTTATGGTTGTACAGTCTGATCACTTATTCTTTGTTTTTCTTGCCTCTTCTCCAAAAGACTTGATTCATGCCACAAATCTGCTATCTCATTTGGAATTTCTCCCAAGAGCTCTGCATGATCTTTACTAACTTCATTGTTTGCAACATCTGTCTTTAGTCCTTCTCTACTCTGGCTTTCTTCAAGGTTAATAATCTTCAATAACTGTTTAACATCTACCAAGTCTTCTGTATCAATCTTCAGTAGTTGCTTTCCTCTGGCTTCAGTCCTCAATAGTTGTCTAATATCTGCATAATTCGCTACAACCATGTTTAACAACTGTTCTTTTCCCTGCATCATAAGATTATGTGAATTGCCCTCTTCCATATTCTGAAAAACCATATATTTTCTTTTGTTTTCCCCTATGATAACATTAAACAATTGCCCTTCTTCAGTGTATCCTGCATTTACACACAAAATATTAGTTTCAAAAATATGAGACACTAAGGTCTCCTCAAATAATTTCATCATCAATTCTTCTGGTTGACTTTCGCTTTCTAAACACACCATAAGATTATCTATTAGATTTGTATTAGCTTCATCAATTTTCCTGAGAAAACTCTTTTTTCCATATTCATATGAATGGATCTCTTAATTTTCAAACATTTCTTTGATTTCAATTATTCCTTTGTCATCCTCCTTTTGACTTATCCTTTGGATGTCATCCGACTTGACATCTTCCTTCACTTGACTGTAACTTTTCTCTCTATTCTTCATATGACTATGGGTAGTCATCTTCCTTCCTGATTCCATGGTAATGTCACAAGAATGTACTCCATCTCTCTTATCTACACTACCTACATGACCACAACTAGTCATATTTTCACGTGTTGATATGACAGTTTCCAATAACTGCTTGTTTTTCCCCAAGTTTACATGACCTACAAGCACATAACAGTTATTAGTTTTAAAAATACAAGAACTTTCGTCCTCTTTTGATGCTTCAAGCACCAATATCCCATCATAGATCTTCTAGATTTCAGCATATCTTCTTTTCTATGACTCCATTCCCATGAGTCTCTCCTTCTCTAACAACTCAATATGACTTTGTTCAAGTTCTCTGAACTCATTTATCAGCTTTCTATTCCACTTCTGTTGCAATAGCTTCCACTTGACCTATTTCTTTGTTCTCCATATGTATCTTCGATCTTCATTTGTCTTTCTTTGTAGCCACTCCATTAATATATCTACTTCTGCTCTCATTACTGCCAGACAAATCTCGCGCTCTTCATTCTGCTACCAATTGCTATACTCCCACAATCTAATGCCTTCCTCAAATTTACTCTCATGTTGATGATCATCTCTTTTAAATTGTTGGTTTTTTCGAAGTAATTTTGGAACAAAATAATGATATCTATGCTTCTTTATGCCCTTTGAATAACCTCAAACTGATTTTTCAAACAAAATTTATGAAAAGTAAAAAATACACACCTTTTAAGAGCTTTATTTTGATCTTTTTGATTTGATTGACCTTGAAACTATTGTATCTCTATGATTTTAACCTCCTAAGGTATGAAATTTCATCCTACAATTTCTCTCTATTTCATTTTTCCAACCCCACAAAGGTAGACTGAGATTGGATTCTTCAAGGTAAAGTTATTTCAAATATCCCACGACCACCTAATTATGGACTTGTTTAGTAGATAAAACTTGTATATGATGCCACATGTAATTGTTTTAAATTTTGGTCCTTACACTTGTACCTGAAAAAATACATTCCATGAATGTTCAATTAGTTTTTATGGAGTTCAAATCCAACTAACGAAGAGAAAGTTATGACAATTTTCCATAAGACACCTGTTTGAGATTGAATTTTGGACCATATACAAACCCTAACTTCCTTGGACCATATATTGGAAAATATAGTGAACTATGGTTTGAAATTTAAAAAATATGTTGATCAAGATTTCACCTTCATGTGGTGAAATTTCGGGATCTTAAGCTTCAAAGAAAAAATTCCATGATGACCCATTTGAAATAGAAAAACCCTAGGATGAAGAGATATGATACCAAATGTTATGTATCCTGATTAAAATAATGCAGAAACATAAGAAAAGATAGACCAATGACTTGATAATAATCTACTTCGAGGGTGAAACATCCTTTTACATCATATAATGAATAATTCTTGGATGATTCAAATGAAAAGACCTCCTTGGTATATATAGGAGTTGAAATGGTCAAAACATAATTAGGGCCTACGTAACCATAATAATGTAAGGGAACAACAATAAAAATAGTGGGATCCTATGGGGCACAACAATAAATATAGGGGATACACTAGTATTACATGGACCTAACACCAAACTGAGTAATAATGTGGTTGAATACAAATAATATTGTAGTGGAGCCATTGTTTAAAAAGGTAGGTATGGCCTCAAACCACTTAGTGGAGTAGTCCATAGCTATAATGATGTAGTGGTGTCCTTTGGCCAAGGTTGGGTTCCACTACATAATTCAATGCCCCATTTAGAAAAGGATCTAAAAGAAAACAAAAGGTTAAGGAGTGGAGGATGAACACATATATTATTAGTAAATATTTGACATGGATGACACTTTTGTACTGCGATAATACAATCTGTTGATGTCGTTGGACCAACCAACATTCAAGGGGTCTCCTCAATATTAAGTCCCAATTAGACCTCACACCATTTGGAGTAGGTGCCCCATCTGGAATATGACATGGTTGCCAAAGAAGTGGGTTTTAATGATGTGCCTTCGCTGCAATAACACATAGAGTGGCATATTTGAGACTTTGGTGAACTAGTGTGTGACTCTGTTGGGGGTCAAGTGTAATGCATGAAGTTTCAAACATGATGAAGGGAAAGTGAGTGAGACCCTTAGAAGCTTGTAATAGTATGCATCTTGAAAGTAACACACAAGCATAAAAGGCATCACGAGTTAGCCTGCAAAATAGTTAACAAGTTAACAATGACAGAAATAAACAACAACACACATTCAACAAGATTCATACTAATGCACAAAAAATAGTTCATAAGCTTTAGCGTAAGTGAAATAAAATATATTGAAAACATAACAAGAATAGTCCTACTATATTCACAACATATGCATGAAAATGTGTCGGCTTTGAGATTTTATTAAAGTGAAAGTTCCAAGCATACATATACCATTGACTTACCACTAGTCCCAATAGTGGAACATGAAGTCTACACCTACTCCTCCAAACAAAGATACTCCCTCTATGCTATACAGAAGCCAAGTCTCTCAAAAAAACCCCCAATCTCTTGATTCTAAGCTAAAACCCTAGCCAAAAGCTTGGATCCCAAAATCCCTTTAAACGAGTTATGAGGACATATTTATAAAATAAAGGGTGATTGTTTATATCCATTTTGTGACTCTTGGAATTCTCTCATGAATCTTCAAGTTCCTTGCAAAATGACTCTTCACATTCCATGATTGACACTTGGAATTCAACTTATAAATTAATTACAAAATAATAGTATAGAGTACTCCTACCCATACACGACAAAAATTGGTAGAGACAACTAGACAACCTAATAAGAAAAATAAATCAATCTTGACTTTGGGGAAACTCCAACTCAACAACTTCGAATTGTAGGTTCTCAGTAACATGATAGTTCCAAGCTTTGTATTGTGCTAAGACTTCCCCAAACTATGTGATTGGGTTGAGCCGAGAGCGAACTTTTCCCTCCATGACATTCCAATACACTCATTTGGAACCTATCCGAGTTTCCTTCTTTAGTATGAAAAACATGGTATTTATCTAGAAGGGGCCACCGATGTTCTTACGCATGTTCTTCTTGTTCACTTCAAGATCTTCCTTGGTAGCGATCTGTCTGTACCGATCCAAGTATTCTTCAACCACCTGCCTAACCTAAGTCTTGCATTTGGCTTCAATGAGTGATCCAAATGATGCGATATTGTGTGATTTCACCATGAAATACACGTTGTTGTATAATCATGCTTATGAGGCATGAATGTTGGCGATGAATGAAGCAAGTTGTTTGTTACTTCGAATGATCATTCGCACTTGTGCTTTCTCCAACTTTTCGTGTTGTTTTTCTTTCTTCGCCAATTCAGAAAGTGCCCCTTTGTATTGCATTGAAAAATCATGCATGATAGTGATGGACGTATGGGAATCCTTGAGGGATTTAACATTATACTTACACTTCTGTTGCATTTTATGCAAGCGAGAAACTGCTTTATGCATGGTGACTAGCTCCTCATAAAGGCTCTGCATGGTTTCTCCCAATGCCGATACTTCACCAAGTATGGTTACCTTAACTTCTTCTAGATATACTTGAGAAGGAGCTACGTTTTGGACCTCTACTCAGACTTGTTTAACTTCTTTCCTCGCATCCTATAAGTTATTTTCCAACTGTTTGTTCTCAGCCATTAAATACTCTGTATTTGACTTCATAGCACCTACAAAGGCCAGGTTGGGTACAGTAATGGAATTTGGATTCCTTTTGGCGTCTGTCATAATCACCCTTTCTTTGATGAATAAAGGAGATGTGATATCGTCCATAAAATGTTTCTTCCTTTCTTGTACAATCTTTTTCCGAAGATCATCGTAAGTTAGATTGTACGTGTCCATGATTGAACCCTCATCAATAGGAACAATTTCCTCTTCCTCACTTGGAGATTTATCTACTAGTGAAGGATGGGGAGACTAAATCGTGACCTAATGAGTGCTCAACATCATATCAAAATATTGGTTCATCAAATTTAGTTCCACCTCCATGTCTTGAATCAAAATCAACCCCTCAATTTCCTGAGTCAGCTCCTTGTCCAGCAATAGTTTTCTCACCTTTCCTGGTATCCAGTTTTTTTCTTGTTCCTCGGCTTCTTTCTATGCTTCTTCTTCTTCTTCTATTCTTCGCCTTCCTTCTTCCAATATCCTCTTCTGTTGTTCTTCCCTCTGATTTGTCTCTTCCTCTTGCTTCCTTTTCTTCCTCCTCCTCTCTGCCGTTATGGACGCTATCAAGATGATTGGATTTTCTTTCATCTTGTAGCTCTCCTCTTCCGCTAGACAGTGCACAAATTTCCTCTTGCCCTTTTCATGCACCGTGTTGTGGCTTTTTGTTGGTACTGTCTCTGGAGTGAATTCCTTTTTCAAAGTAACCAGTGACGTTCCAACAATTTTGACTCGTTCACGAGACTTGGAGCCATCATAACAATTCTTCATCTCTTCCTTCTTAGTTCTATGAAAGGTCCTCCTTGGCCATAGAAAATGAATCCTTGCAAAGTGGCATTTACAAAATTTCCTATTATTATACATATTGAAGTCCAAATGATTCAATGTGAAATTTTCTATCTCCTTTCCTTCAGTGTTTAAAACTTTCAGATTCTTTATTTCATACAATCCAATCTGCATATAAAGAGCATGACACGGTGCTTTCTTCTTCATTTTTAGAATCGCTGATAACCATGTGGAAAGGTGGTAAAAAAATTCTTTCATGACTAACTTATCGGTGGCATAAATCGGTAGAATATGTGGATAATTATATCTATGAAACACTTTGTGGAGAGTGCCATCCGGTGAGGAAAACCAATCTACTATTTCCAACACTGCTTCAATTCCTAAACTTCTTTCTTTAAGTTCCGTATTGAGCACGTGGGTAGTATTCGGAAAGTGGGAAACGTTATCTCATGCGGAAAAAATGACTTAAATGGTATTCTGCAATTTCACAGAATTAACCATAGCGGTCGACACATAGCATGGGAAAACTACTTTTCTCGTGCACTCTTGACCTGATATTTGTCGTGCAAGAATATGCCCGAGATTGCATGACAGTCGTTTGGTTGGATGGGTCAAATCGACGGTGGAGATCATCTGGGTTAGTTGGTGAGTGGACGACGTGATATCGGTTGGATCGAGTGGGATAGATCAATGGTGAAGATTCCGCTATTTGAAATTCTTTCAATGTATACATAACCGCCGGTAGCAAACGGTTGACATGCGGTTGCATGACCGCTAGCTCTACGGAGGATTATCCCTAACCACCGGGATTGTACTGCCTCATATGCGCACTAAAACAATTATGTTAATGGCTACCTCCAACGGTTTGGCTTGGTGGAGTGGACAAATAGGCGAATATGCTAATTTAACTGGAGTTAGGTGCATTTCACCAAATTTGGTGGAGTATCCCTCGGGGATATGGACTAAATGCACTCCAGGAGCGATTTTTGACCAAGAGAGAGAGTGAAAAAAAGAGGCTAGCTATGCTAATTGGAGCTTGCTAAAGCCAATGGAATAGTCTATAGAAGCTGAGGAACTCATCTTCATAGATATTTTCATCTAGGGAGATTTTGGAGCTCAAGGCCACCAAGGGTTGGAGGTAGTTGTAGCAGCTACCAGTACTTGTTCTCAGCAAGCTAATAGTCATTCCATTCATTTCAGGCCTAGTGCCAACCATGGAGGAAGGCCTAGTTTGGGCATGAAGTGCTCATTTTGAGAAAATTATTAGTCTATTATTGGTGTTTGATATCTGCTGGAGGTAGTAGAAGAGGTTTCAGTGACAGTTAAAGAATTCTGAAGGAGTTAGTGTCATTAAGAAGCTCAGGGTAGCTTAGAGCACTGATTGAAGGAATTAAGTCTAAAGGAGCTTAGATCTGTTTGCAGAGTGATGACAACCATGACAGGGACATAGATGGTATTCTAATACCATTGGTGCAATTCAATAAACCTTGGAGTTAAGTGTGGAACTTCTAAAAGAAACTTTATCATAATCCCTAAGAGCCAAGTCAAGATGACAAAAGCTCAAGGAGACATAACCCACGATATTCGGGTGAACTCCTAGATTAAATTTGTTGTTATGTGTTGATGTTTATTTGCAACATTATATGGCTCTTATATGTGTTTAATATTAGTAGAAACAAATGGACTTAAAACACTTAAAAAGTGAAAAACAAACAACACACACGTGTCTCAAGTATTTAATTCCGTAATTGTCATACATAAGCTAGATCATTTATTTGTCAACCATTGAGTGGGCAGTTCTTGTAAGCATAACAAGTTGTTAAACCCCCATTTCAGATCAGATGGTATTAGAGCAGGTTGCTTGATTGACAGAGCATGGTTTCTTGATTGACAGAGCAATAGGTTGCTTGTTTGACTTGAAAGGTGTTTAAACAGTACAAGGAATTTGACTGTTTGACTGTTTGCAAACTAACTGTTGTTTGAGTGAATGAAGGTGAAGGGAAAGCTACTGATAGCTAAGTCTAGGGGAGGACAAAAAGGAAGAATGGTTGAAGGCATTCTCCTTACCCAAAGGACCTGAAGGCAACGCTTAAAGCACAAGAGGGTTTATTTGCAAAAGGCTGCTTGAATAAGAGTTTGACTCTACAACCATTAGTTCAAAAGTTTTGTCAATAGATTCTGAAAATCTTTGTGAATTTTGTTGAAGTTATTTTGTTCATTTCTATAATGACAACCTCTATAAGTGATTTTTCAAAATCCTCCTCCTTCACAAGCTTCTTTGATGAATACATGAAGCGAGAATTGTTCATCATGATGAATCTGGTGAAATAAAAGTATGAAGATTAAAGGAAGAGCACCAAACTTCGAGAGTAGATGAATTCCATGAAGGAAGAGAAGCAGTTGCTTTTTGACAAATTGCAGGAAATGGAGAGCCAAATTCATATTACAAATATGAACCTAGAAAGGATGCATGAGTTGGAGACAGAGCTCCTTGTTTCCAAAGAAGCCTTAGTCAAGCATCAGTTTGAAGAAGAGGTAAACAATCCGAGTTTGTCTACAATTTCCTCTAAGAATGTTTATGTTGGTTCTTTTGAGAAACATACAAGAGGCATAGGGTCCCAGTTGATGTAAAAAATGGGCTATGAAGGAAAACGATTGGGCAAACATGCACAAGGCATTTTTGAGCCAATAATGGTTGAGGAAAGACCTAAGTATTTAGGTCTTGGCTATGGACAATCTTGTGGAGAAAGTCCCAAAGCAGCCATGAAGGCAACTGAAACAGTTCCTAGAAGGAGTTTCATTTAAGGTTCTCTACCTCAAGTTGGTAATGATTGTATTCATGGGGAATGAAATTGTTTGAAACATACTTTGCAAGAAGAAGGTGTTCATAAGCATGAAATCTAACAAGAGAGCTGTGAAAGTTGTAAAATCGTTGAAGAGATTGATGGTGTTCCAAAGGGAGCCAATTCTTCATTCAATTCACCTTCTCATGGAGGCAACAAAGGTGAAAGAGAAAGGTATAAATCTGATTTCAGTCACACTTCTTTTGATCATGTTAAGCATGGTAAATTTCCACATAAGAATTGGAAAAAAATTGCATGTTTGTTTTGCGGTTTGGTTAACCATAGTGTTTCTAAACATTGGAAGAAAATGGCCACATATAGGAAACTTTTGAAGAAAAGGAGGAAAGAAGCCAAAGGTCCATTGGACAAGGAAAATTATGTTGTAAAGAGGATGAACATGTGTTGGACTTTTTTCCATAAGCAAGGACATATTGCTGAAAAGTGTTGTAATTTGAATCCAACAATGCTTCAACGAAATTTGAATAAGATGGTGTTGAAGCCCCAAAAATTGGGTTTACAATAAGGGGGATACCCACCCGGTTCGGACCTTGGTTAGCAGCTCCTTTTCCGTTTGGTATGGTGGGTCCAACTGGGGATACGGGACCAGTTTCCCAATTTATGTGTGTGTGTGTTGAGAATTGATATTTCCTTTCTAATAATTTCTAAGTAAAATGCTTTTATTCTAAATCTAATGTAATCGTATTCTAATGAACATAAATATCAAATTCTAAAACTAACGTAGGATTTAATATTTCAGTTATGAGATCCAAAATAATTTCAAATGGCAATTGGTAATAAAGATCATTCAACTGGTATGAGAAAGGAATTCATTAAAGATAAACCATTTCGTATAAAAATTTAGACAAAACAATTGTGAAAAACATATCACATAATAAGTCACTCATATATTAAGCATAAATAAATAGCTATCACTGTACAGAAGTGCCAAACGCTAACTCAAGCATTCAAGCATTCATATTTAAATAACTGAACATGAATATCACCTTAACACATAAGCAGAAATAGTTAAGAGATAAAAGTACCATGTATAACTAGTTCTACTCATGAGCTTCAGCAATAATGATTTATCTGTTCTTAATCCAACATCTACTAAGAGTACAAAAGTGAAACATCAGTAGTAGATATTAAACACAGATATCAATAAATCCTATGCCATTCATTCATCAAAACCTCCTCAGAGGGTGCAAAAGTGCATGCTCTGAGGACAAGTTTTTGACAAATTTCAGGACCCTTCTCTAAATGCATGAGAAGGGTTTAAATACTACTAGCTAAATCTAAAAATAATTTATTATAAAAATGTAGGATGTGGTTTAAATGACCATCCTCATTTCAGGAAAAAATAAAACAAAATAAAAACTAAAACTGAATTTAACACTAAAACTGGCAACTAACTGTCTATGTATCTGTTCCTTGTAGTTGCAAGCGTTCATCATTTACTTGAGGAGAGTTCGTTGGCCGACTTACGACTTTAGTTGTCCTGCAAAAATGAAATCGGCAAGCGTTGGCACCATCTTCTCGATAAAATTAATGATACATTTGAGAGTCATGCACTGCCTATGTGGTTTTACCAAGTACGTCCAGTAAGAATCCCAATTCAGCTTGGTTAACCTTTTGATGGACTTTGTTCTTTCTTGAGCCTTTTATCTCCAGCTCGTCTGTAGCTGTTGTACATTTGGTACAAATTTACATACCACTTGAGGATATCCTTGATAAATACCACTGGTTTTAGAGTTCAAGTTTTGCCTTTCGACTTTAGCACTTTTTCCTACAAATTTCTGGTTTACAGGTGATTGAGTCATTAGAGGCTTTCCTTCTCAAGGGGTTTTGCTCAGCTAGGCGCTAATCGTTCATAAGAAACTGCCTCTGCATAAAAAATATATTCACGGGAATGCAAGCACTAATTTATTTTCTAAAATTTTTGAATAAGGGTCCCCACTTATTTAGTATTAATAATAAAACTAAATAAGAAGGGGGGTTGTTGCTGTCCACAACAATTGGTGATTCACTTGGAAGAACCAGTTATCTCTGCTTTTCTTTTGAATTTTCAAAACTTCCAAAACAGAAATCTTTTCTAGAAAATCAAACTTTATTATGGAAGGATAAAGTACACCATGCTTTCAGCTGTCAATGATAGTTTGTTTCTTCTATGTTAACTTTGGTTATTTACTTCCTAAAGCTAGTCATTGTATCTACATCAGTCACTACTTAGTTTATAAAGATAAAAGAAAAGGCTTCTTTGTAAATCAGTTTTAAATATGCTCATTTGTCGTAGGTAGATCCTCTGCTGCCAGCAGACGTTTATAGCCTCGACAGGGTTACCTATTACCTAGCAATGATCTTGTATTCTACTTGGAGAAATATACAATTTTCAAAGGGAAATCCATATCCACACTTATTGCTTTCTTTTTCTTTTAATCCTTAAAGAACAATGCCTTGGTTTGGTAGCTAAATTATGACAGTGCCACTGACTAGATTTATAACTTTGCTGAATAAGCTGGCTCATGATGAGACCCCTTGTCTTTTGATTGCAACAATCTCGAATCATTTCCACGTTGTGGTATGCAGTTTTGACAAAGTCAGCAAGCTATAATATCTATGATCATGATAAGTCGTCTCGTGATGAGACCTCTTATTCTTTAAGTCAAAGTATATAGCTAGATTATTCTTTGAAGCTCGTAATTCCGTAGGTGGGGAGGAAGTCATTGTTTCCTTAATAATAGCTCTGGACGACAATGGTAGAGTTTTTGGAAAGAGCTTTTCTACAGAGAATCTTTGTTTTGTTATTGATACCTTTCATTTGACTGATATAAAACAAATTCCCACTAAAGGTCGCTTTTTATCAAAATTTACAAGGTTGAAACTAGTATCATTTTGAGACTTATAACCTTTGACTGTATATTTCAATAATAATGACCAATTGTCTAAATCAGTTCTATTTATACAAGCGAAAAAACAAAATCTAAAAGAAATACTTGTCTTTTCCGTGAATTCGAAATGTAACCTTTCACAATTGGTTTTATTATCAAAATAAAGAAAAAAACTAATTTACAAAAATAGAAGAATGATCTCCTATGGAAAGTACTTTTGGGGATCTACCCGTTAATAGGTAAATATTCTCTTTTTCCTATTAAATCTTGTAACATAAAAGTAGATGGACCTATGATTTCTACAATTTGGAAAGGGCCAAGCCACATTCGTTGGAATTTCGTATGTTTTCCCTTTTCCTTATGAGCCTTATCCCATTTTAAAACTAGATCTCCAATCTAAAATTCCTTTCTGGATATCATGTTTGAATCAAAAGAATCTTTTACTAATGCTTGGTGATGAGCATGAGTTATTTTAGCCTGTTCTCATTGCTCTTCTAGCTTAAGGATTTGCAACTGCCTTAGTTGTAAGGAAGAAGTTGGTATTTCATCAATATATTGAACTAAGGCCAAAGAGGGAATCGCTAGATGAGTTGGAAGGACCACTTCTTTCCCATAAACTAAATTAAACAGAGAAGTGCCAATGGAGGCTTTTTGCGTTATTCGGTCTGCCCATAGAGCATATATTAGGATTTGTGCCAATTCTTATGAGTTTGATCAATGGTTCGCTTAATGATTATGATTAAGTTTTATTCATTGATTCAGCTAATCCATTCCCCTGTGGGTAATAATTGGAAGAGTATTTAAGTTTAAAACCTCCTTTGAGTGCAAATTCAGTCATAGCATTGCCAGAAAAATATGATGCATTATCAAACATTAAAGCAGAGGGTAAACCAAACCTGGTGATTATGAACTGATCTATGAAATCAATGATGTGTTCGGCATTAGCTGCCTTGAGAGGAACTGCTTCTACCCATTTAGTAAAATAATCTGTAGTTGTAAGGATATACCTATTGTGTTTAGAAGAGTGAGGAATGATCTCACCTATTATATCCAATCCACATTGATCAAAAGGTTGCTCAATATTGACTGGTTGCAAAGGCAACGATGGTTTATTTTGTCTCCTAGCAGCAGTTTGACAAACTTGACATTTCCTTACATAGCTATGTGTGTCTTTGAATAGTGTAGGCCGGTAATATCCAGCACGCAGGATTTTATGTGTTGTAGCATCTCCAACATAATGTCCACCTGCTGGTCCATCGTGGAGTTCCCAAAACACCTTTTCAGCTTTAGATTTCTCAAGACATCTAAGGAGAACATAATCATAATTCATCCTAAAAAGTATATCATTCACAAGTTGATATTACTTAGCCTTCAACCTTAGAGCTCTTTTCTTTGTATAATCGAGGTTTGAAGGAGCATATCCATTCTTTAGATAAAATATGATATCAATGTATAATGATTCAACAACGTTTAGTCTTACCTCAGACATTTGTATTTCTGCAGATCGTATTTTGGAAATAAGCGATGCTCCAGCCAGCATTTTGGAAAAGCCTTGACCTTTTACAATATTTGTTGGTTGAATTTCAACGTCGTTTTCTTGTAAGGTAGTAACCCAGTTGGCTCTTTTCTCACCGAGGTCTTTCTGTACTAAGAGATTTCTTACCATTGGAAACGGTACTATGATTTTTGTATGGGTTTTAAGAAGAAATGGTCTGAAATGTTTGATCGCTTTAAAAATAGCATAAGCTTGTCTTTCGACGTCTGAGTAATTTAATTTAGCCCCTTGTAGATTTGAACTGAAAAGGGCAATTGGGGCTTCCCCCTTGTCTTGATTTTCTTGAGTGAGTATCGCAACATATGACTTATCAGAGGCAAATGTATACAAAATTAAAGGATCAAAAAATTTGGAGTTTCTAAAGATGGGGCGTTTACAATTGCTTATTTAATCAGATTGAATGCTTCATATTTGTCTTGGCCCCATTTGAAGATTGAATTGTTTTTAATCATTTCTTGTAAGGGAAATACAATCTTTGAAAAATCTGGAACAAATCTCCTTACAAAATTAATCTGGCCAAGGAAAGATTGCATAGCTTTCTTGTTGTGGGGCAAGGGTATTTCGGAAATCTCCTTGATTTTATCAGGATCAATATGGATTCCAGATTTTGGCACTATAAATCGAAGAAGTTTTCCTTCACTTAATGCAAAAAAGAACTTCTTTGGGTTAAGTGAAATTCCATACCTTAGGCAACGTTGGAAGATCTGTTTTAAGTCACTGAGATGATTACCTCGTTGTTTGGAATATACAGTTATATCATCCAGGTAGATTACTACTGATTTGTTTACCAATCCTTTAAATGTGATGTCCATGGCCCTTTGAAATGTGGCACCAACGTTGATCAGACCGAAAGGCATCTTTTGATATGCATAAGTACACTATTTGGTTCTGAACGTGGTCTTTAATTGATCGTCGGGATGGACCAAAACTTGATTGTAGCCGGAGAAACCATCAAAGAAGGACATTAATTCTGATCCTCCAACTGCCTGTAATATTTGCTCCATGGGAGGCAAAGGAAAATTATCCTTTTGGTAGGCTTTGTTAAGATTTCGAAAGTCAATGTAGATTTTAATGTCTCCGTTTTTCTTTCTTACGGGAACCATATTGGACATCCATTTAGAATGTCGAATGGGAAAAGTGATTTTGGCTTTCAATAAATTATTAAGCTCAGATTTAATCTGGTTTTGTAGATTAGGATGGATCTTTCTCAGCTTTTGCTGGACAGGATTTTTATCGTTTATCATTGGGATAGTATGATGAATGAGAGAAGTGTCGTAAGTCTTAAGTTCGTCGTAGTTCCAGGTAAAGACACTTTTGTATCAGGAGACGAACATACGCTAATCTTTCTTCAAGGGCTAGGCCAAGACCTAGGTTTATATTCTGCAGCTTGGTATCGGTTCCTAGATTTACTAATTCATAGTTCAGAGTTGAACTTTGAAGTTTTGAATTGGTAGATCCTTTGAATCGATCTTTCAAATCATATAGGTCTTCCAATTTGACTACTGACATTGGCATAGCATTATTAGTGCTATCTTGTTGCAACTGTTTGTCATGTTGGTCTTCATCTATTATCCGGTTGGTGTAAGATCCCTCTGATGTGAGGAAGCTTACAATATCAGGATCATCGTTGAAAATTCTCCAATTGGTAATGTTATTAGGAATCGAAGGTCTAAAGATTACTTCGATTGAAAATCTATCAGGGCTATAGTCTTTTGAGGGAATGAGCTTGGAAGCTACGTTTGCCAAGAGGTTAGCACTAGCATTTTGGAGTCTAGGAATTGATGAAATATTGAATGCTATAAAATGTTCAGTCAGATCTTGTACTAAAGATTGATAATGCTTTAATGATCTGATAAACAATGTATAGTATTTCATACATGTTTGATAACAATTTCAGAATCTCCGAAGACTTGTAGATATTTAATATTTAATCTGATTGCTTTGTATAATCCTTGTACTAAGGCTTCTTACTCTGTAGTATTATTTGTACATTCGAACTTGAGTCTACAAGTTAGCATAGTTTTGTTTCTCTCTGGACTGATTAATACGCATCCTGCTCCTGCTCCTTCGTTAGCCTTAGAACCGTCAAAAAATAACTTCCAAAATAAAGATTTATTTACAGGGCTATCTATAAAATTAATACATTTAGAACTATTTGTTTGAGAAAAATTTTCTACTTGAGATAAAACAAAATGTTCTAAGTAAGGTGAAGTATGAGCATTCAAATTTCCTAAGAAAGAGTCAACAGAATAGTTGCCAATTATATTGTTGTTGTTTGCTACAGGTTCATTTTCTCCTTCCAATTCTGTTACTATGTATTTCTGATGTCTTTCTCGCTCAACCTTTATCTGATTTGGTTTACCATTGTAAGGGAGCCACATATGTGACCAATCAGTTGCAAAGTATCCATGAATTTTTTTAGACCAATCTCTACTAAGAATTAAGCCATAAAATTCTGGAATATCTACAACTAAAATGTCGATAACTTGACATACCTTTGGATTAGATGACAACCTTATGGTAACCTGGTTTAGTTCACCGATCACTTCAACCTGCGACCGGCCCAGTTGAACTATGCGTACAACAAATTTCTGAGGTTCAACGTTCAACTTTGCACATATTGATATTAGATGAATCTCTTGAATCCACTAGACAATTATGCAAATTTTTGTTGAAAACTTCATAAGTAAGAAGAAATGGGGGAGTATGAGATCTTGACCTTCCTCCAATTAAAGCGATATCATTTGGATCAACTTTATTAGTCACATAAGTTGGAAGTCTTCCCATCTCTTGGGAAGCTTGCGAGATTACAGGAGTCGGAAGAGGTGCAACTGGTACTGCATGTAACTCTTTCAAAAGTATCTTTTGCTGATGTTTTAACTTGCTCAATTCATAAAAAGTAATGATATCCCTGGTCCTCTTCCTGTCTTCTATGATATTATACTCCATCTCATCAGAAACAATCAATGCTTTAGATGGAGTTAGTGAATTTGTTTGGACTGGGCTTGTTTGAGTCGCTTTGGGTGACATTTTCTTAGATAAGACTTTATCCTTAGTCATTGAGCTTGCGCTCTTTGGCTTAGGAGTAGGTTGAGGGGGATTGAGTTGATTTCTACTTCTACTACTGATTGGCGATGCCTCTTGATCCTCTTCATCTGCGAGGATGAAATCCCACATACCCTATACTTCTACAACTTCTTCTTCATCGATAGGATCTTCGTTAGCAATTTCCTCTTCTTCTTCTTTTGATTCAACATGTGTAATAGCATTAGGAGGTTTTGAATCAGTTGAAGGATTTCTTCTATAAGGCTTGTAAGGCTTTTTAGAAGAAGTCTCTGCTACTTGTTTTTTAATGTCAACCATTTCGTTAGACATGGTTTTCAAAACTTTCTGCAATCCTTCTAAATCGAATGGGTCTTTCAATTGTTTTTTCTTTGGATCTTCTTTAAAAGTAACCTTCTTAGATTTTTGTTCTTCAACATCATTTTTCTTTTCTAAGGCTATGATACATTTCTCTACTGCTATTGATTCCTTCATATTGTTAGCCAAAGTTGTTTTGTTAGCCCTACCAATGAAGATTGCTATGTTTGATGGTAGAGCAGATATATACCATTCACTTCGAACTTCTTTGCTAGGCTAGGAAGCAGTAGGAATTTTTCTCAACAGTTTATTGAAACGTGAATTGAAATCTTTGATAGGTTCCTTTGACTCAGCCCTAAGGTTAGACAGGTCATTGATCAGTGTTGCAGTAGACCTATCGTCACCGAACTTAGTCAAGTATTGTTCTTGGAAAATATCCCAACTAGTAATAGATCCGGATGGTAATGAGAAACACCATGATCTGGCTGCTCCTTGCAAAGTGTAAGGAAATATTCGAACGACAACGTCTTCATTAGTAACCCCATTGAGATTTATAGATAACATAAAGTTGTTTATATGTTCTTCTGCTAGCATGCCTGCTTTAGGATTGAATTTAGGTAGCCATTTTTCAGGATGGGCCGGTATTTGACTCAAGGGCGTAGGCATTAAGACTGCCCCTAGGTTATTGCATGGAGATTGGGCCATCGTTGAAGTACTAATAGAGGAAAGTGCAGAAGATGATCCCTACGGTTGGGAAGATGAGGATATTACAGTTCCAGTGGATTGGTGGACAATAATCTTAAGTGGAGGGGTGGATGGTTGACTTCGCGATGGAGAGGTCGAGATGGATGATGATGACAAAAGAGTCTCACTATCAGAACCTTTAGGTGATTTCCTTACTCTCTTCCTTGTAGGTAGAGGTAACTCAGTTGGTTCAATACCAAACTTTTCACTCTTTAATTTGGTAAGAGGATGAGTAGGGCTATATTGCAAAGTCACACTACCTTGAGATTTTTCAGATCTTTGGGGTGATATAGAAAATCACTGAAGTTTATGGATCAAAGATTCAACTTCAGGAGGTTCAATAGTAGATTTCTCTGAAATGTGTGGGTTTGAGGCAGTGGTTGTTGTTTTATCGACTTCTTGCTCAAGATTTAAAGATTCTAAATGCGATGGAGCAGTCAGATGAGATGGTGAGGACGATTTACTCTCAGAATAGTATTTAGATTTATATTTACTTTCCATTCATAGTTCAGGGCCCTCCTTCTAGCACCAAATATGTTGAAGCCCAGAAAATCGGGTCTACAACAAAGGGGATACCCACCCTGTCCAAACCTTGGTTAGCAGGTCCTTTTCCGTTTGGTATGGTGGGTCCGACTGGGGATATGGTACCAGTTTCCCAATTTATGTGTGTGTGTTGAGAATTGATATTTCCTTTCTAATAATTTCTAAGTAAAATGATTTTATTCTAAATCTAATGTAATCATATTCTAATGAACAAAAATATCTAATTCTAAAACTAACCCTGGATTTAATCTTTCAGTTATGCGATCTGAAATAATTTCAAATGGAAATTGGTAATAAAGATCATTCAATTGCTATGAGAAAAGAATTCAATAAAGATAAACCATTTCGTAAAAAAATTTACACGAAACAATTGTGAAAAACATATCGCATAATAAGTCACTCATATATTAAGCATAAATAAATAGCTATCACTGTACAGAAGTGCCAAATGATAACTCAAGCATTAAAAGCATTCATATATAAATAACTGAACATGAATATCACCTTAACACATAAGCAGAAATAGTTAAGAGATAAAAGTAACATTTATAACTAGTTCTACTCATGAGCTTCAACAATAATGATTTATCTGTTCTTAATCCAACATCTACTAAGAGTACAAAAGTGCAACATCAGTAGTAGACATTAAACACAGCTATCAATAAATCCTATTCCATTCATTCATCAAAACCTCCTCAGAGGGTGCAAAAGTGCATGTTCTGAGGACAAGTTTTTGACAAATTTCAGGACCCTTCTCTAAATGCATGAGAAGGGTTTGAATACTACTAGCTAAATCTAAAAATAATTTATTACAAAAATGTAGGATGCATTTTAAATGACCATCCTCATTTCAGGCAAAGATAAAGAAAACTTAAAACTAAAACTGAATTTAACACTAAAACTGGCAACTAACTGTCTATGTATCTATTCCTTGTAGTTGCAAGCGTTCAACATTTTCTTGAGGAGAGTTGGCTGGTTGACGTCCGACTTCAGCTTTCATGCGAAAATAGAATCAACAAGCGCTGGCGCCATCTTCTTGGTAGAGTTAATGATACATTTGAGAGTCATGCACTGGCTGTCTGGTTTTACCAAGTACGTCCAGTAAGAATCCCAATTTAACTTGGTTAACCTTTTGATAGACTTTGTCCTTTATTGAGCCTTTTGTCTCCAACTTGTCTGTAGATGTTGTACATTTGGTAGAAATTTACATACCACTTGAGGATATCCATGATAAATACCATTGGTTTTAGAGTTCAAGTTTTGCCTTTCGCCTTTAGCACCTTTTCCTACAAATTTCCAGGCTTACAGGTGACTGAGTGATTAGAGGCTTTCCTTCTCGAGGGGTTTTGCTCAGCTAGGCACTAATTGAACATCGGAAACTGCCTCTGTTTCTCGATCTGGGCTTCCTTGGTGTGATTTTCGCCTCTTGCGCGCTTTTTGTTAGAGGATATAAACTTTAAATTTCGTGGAAAGAACGACTCCACGAGTTCTGGGTTATGAGTTTTACTTCTCTATTTATGATATCAATATTATCTAGTACCCATTTGACAATGTTTGTGTATGGAAGAATCTTGGGCCTCGCCGCTATCCAGTGCAAGAACGAACATGCTAATTCTGTAATCGACGCCTCAGACAACCCTCATCAAACTGCAGTTGTTGTAACCTCCATTACTCTGGGATTTTCTTCCTCTAATAGGCTATGCATGCTTTCCCAAGTAGTAACACAAGCATCTCTATTACAGGTGGTGTCTGTGTACAAGGGTGTCATTTCTTTATCCTCAGAACTTGGAGCTTTACCCTTCATTCCCATAATAATCTGAACACTGCTATGTATACTTCTTTGCTCTTTGCTCCTGCAGTTTACAAATGAGGTAAGAGTAATGATAAGAAAAAGGTGACGGGAAAGCTTTAAATGCCGAAAACAAAAAAAATATATCACCTTACGTGAAATGGCTGTTTGATCAGGTAAAAACCATATTTCGTTAATGATTACCAACTAACTTATTAATTAACATTAATGCGCATAACAGGGCTTCGGTTTATGGAAAAAAAATTTCAAACGACAAGCCCTAAAGATCTAGGATAAGGCAATGTTGTGATTTGCTTCGCAATATCACAGATCACAATATCGCTACTCCATTGCATGTGGCAATCATTCATTAATGTGTTTTCTGCAAAATGCGATTTGCGAGATGCGCCATCGCATATCGGCGGTTTGAGGCATTTCACTTTAAGTGATAGTTGAGGCATGTGATGCGATGAATGTCTTTTAGTGCGTGATTTTGCATCACGATTTCGCAATCTTAGAATTCCGCTTGTAGGAAAGCATCCATTACCTTATTGCAATGCGACGCTCATTATTGAGAGAGTGGTTTTATTCAAACTTTATCATAAAACTTAAGTCTTTTTATATTTTTCGGATATTCTCCTAAGTTTATGATAGTAAGTTTTATTCAAAAAGGGAATGCAAGCACTAATTTATTTTCTAAAATTTTTGAATAAGGTTCCCCACTTATTTAGTATTAGTAATAAGACTAAATAAGAAGGGGGGTTGTTGCTGGCCACAACAGGTGGAAAAAGAGAATGGCAAGAATGGAAAGGAAGTTTCCATGATTGATGTGTTTCAAGATGATTCACATGCTGATGTCGATGTGTAGTTAAACGAAGCGCCTTTGATGTGGATCGGTAAGAAATGGTTAGATTTCTTATCCAATTAAAGGTTGCATGTCTTTTTATTTGATACATTTATTTTCCAACGGAATACAAGTTGCAGGGTTTTACCAAAAAGGTGAATGCAAAAGTTGAGTATGAGACTCGATTTATTGCAGAAAAATTATGTTATTTAAGCTTTGTAAGTACATTAACATATGATTGAGGATCTTGTACTTATGATTGTGCTTGAGAGAAATTTGAAGAATGTAATACATATATGAGAATGGTATGTATGAATAAAGGAATGTTGATGATTTCACTGTATTTGAACATGTATGTGCAATTGACTTGATGGTCCATTGCTTTGTTTAAACATGCATGCAATGTCATGTCGACTTGGAAAAGTTGATTTTATCTCCAAGATTGAAAAAGGGAGATAATGATGAAGTTTTTTCAGAAGAGGTGGATTTCTTTCTACTTTGAAAAGGAATCATCAAGTTCTTTTTATACATGCTTGACTTGGAGAGTCAGTTGTTTGAAACAGGCATGTTTTTGTCGGCTTGTGATTTAGTCAAACATTTGTAAACTAAAATGTAAAAGACATGATGATGATTCAGATGATGTGAAATTTGTTTCTTTTTATGGAGCAAGAGTTTATTTCGTCAAGTTATTTCTTGCATTATTTTGTTTTTGAAAAGATTTCAGAAGAAGATTTGCAGCAGCAAAAGTCGCCATAGAAGTGGCTTGGTCAGAAGTGGTTTGACTTCTTGACATAGTAAAATATACTTTCATTGGTACATCTGCAAATTTCAGTTAAAGATGCAAGTATTTAAGATGTAATTTCCTGTTTGTTTGAGCCACCTTGGGTTGATGATCAAGGAAGCGATGTTCAACTACCATCCGTAAACATCTCAATAGAAATTCTGAATGAGTTCAATGAAGACAATTCTTAACAGGAGGACAAGCGCATCAAGGAAGGGAAGTGTCGACTACCTTCGAGTTTTGGTTCAAAGGCACTAGCCATGTAAGGCAAGTGTATGGAGGCTAAAATAAGAGGGTGTTTTACTCTCATCTAATGTACAGATCAATATATCAGTGTTTTGGGGTCCAAAAGATTCCTGATGGGGAGGAGTGATCAGATATTGATCAAGGACCTTAGTGATAGCTCAAATTTCAAAGTGTTCAAATGTTGAACCTAAATGACCAGATAGATCTCATATTTATGATTCTAATGCCATGAACTGTTCGAAAAAATGATACCGTATGAAGGAGTTATCACAATTTGAAAAGTATAGTAAACTCTAATTTTTGGACATTTAACCAAGATTAATTTGGTTTTCGGAAATATTAAATATATATATATATATTCCAAGGAATATACCTTGGAATATTCCCTAGAATATTCACTTTTGGGGTAAGTGCTAAACCTTTCCTTAAACATCTTTCTTTAAGCTCTGTATTGAGCACATGGGTAGTATTCAGAAAGTGGGAAACGATATCTCGTGCAGATAAAAGCTTTAAATTGTATTCTATGATTTCATGTGATTAACCTTTGTTTTCAACATGTAGCATGTGAAAACTACTTTTCTCACGCGCTCTTGACCTGAGATTAGTCATGTAAGAATCTGCGCAAGATTGCGCAACAACCATTCGATTGGACGGGTTACATCAATGCTGGAGATCATCAGGGTTAGTTGGTGATTAAACGACGTGATATCCATTAGATCGAGTGGGATATATTGATGGTGGAGATCTGCAATTTGAAATTCTTCTGATGTATACGTAACCGTCGGTTGCAAACTATTGACACGCGGTTGCATGACCGCCGGCTCTACGGTGGATTATCCCTAACTACCAGGATTATACCACCTCATATCTGCACCAAAACAATTATGTTAACAGCTACCTCTGACAGTCTAGCTTGGTGGAGTAGACAAAAAGGCAGATATGCTAAATTTAACTTGTGTTAGGTGCAGTTCACCAAATTTGGTGGAGTATCCCTAGGGGATATGGACTAAATGCACTCCAGGAGAAATTTTTGACCAAGAGTGAGAGTGAAAACAAGAGGCTAGCTAGGCTAATTGGAGCTTTTTGAAGCCAATGGAATAGTCTAGAGAAGTTGAGGAAGTCATCTTCATAGAGATTTTCATCAAGGGAGATTTTGGAGCTGAGGGCCACCAGGGGTTGGAGGTAGTTGTAGGAGCTACCTGTACTCGTTCTCAGCAAACAAATAGTCATTCCTGACTGTAATGATCCTTTTGAATCTATTGTAGGGATTTTCAGAAGCATTTGGAGACTTCTAAAGGCCGAGATGCTACAGGGAAGTTTCAGGCAGCCTAGTGCCAACAATGGAGGAAGGCCTACTTTGGGGATGCAATGCTCCTTTTGAGAAAATGATCAGTCTATTGTTGGTGTCTGATATGTGCTGGAGATAGTAGAATATATTTCAGTGATAGTTAAAGAATTATGAATGAGTTAGTGCCATCAAGAAGCTCAGGGTATCTCAGAGCCCTGATTGAAGGAATTAAGTCTAAGGGAGCTTAGATCTGTTTGTAGAGTGATGACAACCATGACAGGGATATACATGGTATTCTAAGCCCATTGGTTCAATTCAGTAACCCTTGGAGTTAAGTTTGGAACTTGTAAAAGAAAATTTACCATAATCCCAAAGATCCAAGTCAAGATGGCAAAAGCTCAAGGAGATGTAGCCCACGATATTCGGGTGAACTCCTAGATTAAATTTGTTGTTATGTGTTAATTTTTATTTTATGCATTATATGGCTGTTATATGTGTTTAATATCAGCAGAAACAAATGGAATTAAAACACTTAAATAGTTAAAAGCAAACAACATACACCTATCTCAAGTATCTAATTTCAGAAATATCATACATAAGCTAGATAATTTATTTGTCAAGCTTTGAGTGGGAGGTTCTTGTAAGCATAAAAAGATGTTAAACTCCTATTTCAGAGAAAGTGATAAGTCAAATTTTCCATTACTCCTTTGCAGTCACACTCCAAAAGAAGCTTGCATTAAATGTGGACAATAGACTCTCTTGGTGTCGAGGTCCAATTCATGCCAAGAAATTAATTGTGAGAGGATATTACATCCAGTAAGTAGGCAGGCATGTAAAATCTAGCTTGCTTTCCCTTGGGAGGATTTTGGGCATTAGCTACACGGATATTCAATCTTTGAGCCAACAAGTATGACCAGTTGAGTGGTTTTCCTTCATTCAAAATTTGGCTCAATAAGAATTCCCGCCCTTCGGGGAAGGTCTTAGTACTCTACTTACCATAGATCTTGCAACATAGAACTATCAAGTACTAATAAGACTTCTTGAGGTATTTTGTCTTGTAGGTGTTGTGTGTGTCTAACAGAACTTTTCTAGATCTTTCACCCAACCTTTGACAACCTCCTTTGTGCTCAAGTAGCTAGTGGCTACATAGAAAAAAGAATCCATTTGCGATTTCAACTCTGAAAAATGGTACATAAGATGCTAATCTGATGCCATAAAAGAGGACAACCTTTTTCCACTAGCACTGTTGAGAGTCATCGTCTTGGAATCTGTATGAGATATCATCGAACTGATAATGTTTGCAAATGGGAAAGTTGGATACCTGCATGCAATCTTGTGTAACCCTAACTTTTGGACATTGACATACACATGTCGGTCTTCAAGATCTATTTTGAAGCTTCTTTCTGAGAATGCTTTATTTACATCGTGCCATGTGATGTCTAGCTCTTTCTCTATAAACAATTGAGTATTTGCGAAAAACAATAAATTTCATTCGTGTACTCTCAACTGCCTCCCTGGTGCTAGTTTCTCTAGTGTCCTTTGAGGGAAGTATCTTTCATACCATGACGAAAGTGACTGATGAAGAGAAGTGCTCAACAACCACAATACTTGTAGGAGGGAAAATCACTCATGGAAAACATGAATTAGCTTCAACGAAATGACTCACAAAGAAAGATCAAGGAAGCAACCACAAGATTGAAGTGAAAAATGGCGTAATTTTTTATATGGGGGAAGGGATTGGCTCCAAGAAATTAACATTGCATAGTTTTAGCATCTAAATGGAGAAACATGAAGCTTAATACTGCATAATCGACAGTCTCAGCTGGGCAGATTAAGTGAGAGGCTGCACATTGCACAGTCTCAGTGGCCAAGGGTGAGGCTTGAGCCCTAGAGCTATGAAATGCGTAGGTTGGAAAGCCAGGTATTATGCATTATGGAGTCTTAGAGGCCAAGTCTGGAGCTTGAGACTTGGACTTGTGCAATGCCTAGTTGAGAAAGGCAACTTCTACCCAAGTCAAGGGCAGATGTGCTCAGAAAGAGGATGGGAAAGTGCAAGATCTGAGTGATAGTGCAAGTTAGAGTGTAGTTCTAACTAAGGAAATATAGACTAGTGAATATTTAGTGCAGAAGATCAACATGGAAAATGGAAAACAAACATGCATAGGGAGTCGTCGAAACAATGACCACTAATGTGAAAAATTAAGAAAGTTGATGTGACAATTTTAAAAGGCGAATGACAGAGTGAGAAAACACTTGTACAAGAAACTATAAGTTAAAACACCAACAACCATGGAAAGAAAAAAGTAAAACAACACTCACAGAAGCTAAATGACAAAAAGCGAGAGAAAAAGCTACAAAAGGCGACAAAAACAAAACTTACTCGGAAAAGTGCCACAAACTCCACCGAATGCTCCTTGATTTCCTTGGGAAGGATAGAGCTCCAAGATCGAATATTAAAATGATCTCTAGGGGAATCTATTTTATACATATATATACTAGTTAGGGTTTATGACAAACATGCCTAAAATCAAGGAAAATGTGACACTTGGAAGAAGTCCAAAAATAGTAACTCGTGCCATCTTTTTGGAAACTAATTATCCACTCCCTATTTTATTGGGATTGTTTTTTTTTTTTTCTTTTCCAGGAAACCTATCATTCACACTTCCAAGAAGGATTGCGTAATTCCCAACCACAAGGGACTGGGAAACTCGTTGACTCATTGAAATGTGCAGTTTCTGAGCTTAAGGCTAGCCTACCTATCTGGATTGCATAATTCAAATCCTCAAGGTTGGTCTACCTTCCAATATTGTACATTTTCTTGGGGGAAGGTCGATAATGCTGCAGAGTCAAGTCAAGAGATAGCTTGTGTCTGAAAGGTATCAAACAAAGATCAAACAACACATCACAAGCACTACATGAAATATAAGTCTTTAACATAACATGAATACTTGACATCAGTAAATGATAAGCTCCCATGCACAGAAGGGAGGCTCCAAAAACAAAGCATGGGAAATATTTTGTAGGGTGGTTGTAGTAGCTACAACACAATCCTTAAAGACTAAAACCCAAAAGTAACTAGAATGTGAAATTTTTTCAGCGGTAGCATGCCTATACATGGAAATAATTCAAGACTTGTTTGTACTCCTCATGAGTGAGATATCTACATAACACCATATCAAATCCACGATAATGACATAATTTCTAGCATCATGATGATGAGACAATTTAGATTGAAAATGTTGATTTTGGAGATAAAGTAGAAAATCCCCATACCATGGATCAAAGGAGCTAATGAGGTAAAATGATTCACCATGAAATTAATCCTTATCCAAAACTTCTTCACAAAAATTGAGGTAATTCAAATATTAACTGAGTGAATGTGAAATATTTCTTGGATTTAGCAACCGTAAACTCTAGGTTGAACTCTTGAAGGATGAAAATACACTTTGAGTACCTTCCCAAATGATTTGTCGACTAAGGATAGGCTTCATGAGGTTGGAGTCTGTGATTATCATTGTATTTTGTGAGAGTATGTAATTTTGTAAACATTGGATAGTAACAATTGTTGCTAAGCTAAACTTATCAATGTGGGAATGAGGCATTTTCTAAGAAAATAGATGGTTTGATCAATGGGCATATCGACCTCTTCGACAAGAAGCATACCAATGGTGGAATTAGAGGCCACAATATAGAGAAAAAAGTCATAGTTAAAATAAGTAGGGCTCAATAATGGGGTCAACAACAAGGCTTGTTTTAAAGCATCAAAATAATTCTAGGCTTAGTCATCCCATACAAAAGGAACACCTTTCTTCAATAGATGCATGAATCATTTTCTTATCTCAACATAGTTGGAAGTAAACCTACACAAGAAATTAGCCTTCCCTTGAGGAGCTTGAAGCTACAAAAGAGTATGTGAAGGAGGAAACTTGATAATAGCCTCAACCTTAGATGGATCAACTCAAATCTCTTGGAAATGAAGAAACATAGAAACCTCCCAGACTGTATGAAAATGACACACTTTTTTTGGTTTAACCAAATATTATAATGACAAAATCAAAGAAAAACTTCTCAAAGATGGGTTGGATGATCCTCACATGAGAGGGTTTGAGTCATTAGGTCATCTAGATAGACTTCAATGATGTGTTTGATGTTACAATATGCATAAGAGATCGACCACTAGAAAGTGACACTAACATTTTTAAGACCAAAAGGAATTTTTTGATATGCAAATATTCCCCATGGGAAAATGTAAGTTGTTTTGTGTTGATCCTCTAGTTTCATCTAGATTTGATGATAGCCAAAAAATCCATCGATAGGAAAATATGTTGGGATGTTGTGATTGATGGAAAAGCAAGGACCATATATGATCAAGAACAAACATGTTCAAACTTAGATAAGGCTACAAAACCAGAAAGGTAGAGGTCCTTGACAATTTTGAGAGGTGGTTAGCCTAGTAAGAGTCTAATTCGAGTGCCACTTATACATGAAAATTAAGATGACTGCTCAGGATCAATTCAGTTAACCATACCTTGAAAAATAGCTCTGTGGAAATTTCCAAAGTCAATGTTCAAACTCATCTTGATCCTGCAATTTTTTCGATTGCAATCAAGTCCGATTCAAAGGCTCATTTCTATACTACACTTTGTAAATTAATATGGATAACATGACAAAATTGAATGTGGAGAAGGTGGAATAATTGAATGATTTTAGTTTGCTAGCATAATACATGTGGAGAAAGAGGCAATGAGCCTAGTGTCTGTTCCAATTATGGGAAATCATTTTTAGACCAAATTTCAGTAGTCCAACCATCTCAACAGTAATGAGTGATACATACAAGCCTTTCACATAAATTACCACATGGCTCTGTCACAACCTGTACACAAGTAGTATTTCCAGAAAATTACACAACAAGATACAAACTCAACATTTGAGAACAAGAATTTACATAACATATGAACAAAAATTCCTATGACATTCTAGGGAACCAAAATTTTATTTTGACTTGACTCTAAACACAATGATTTGATCCAAACCAAAAAATCAATCCTTTTAAAAACTATCATCTAACATAGAACGTAATTATAAGTCATATCAGATAATGAATAATAAGTTGGCTCTGTTTGAAGTGGATTGAATAATATAAATAAGAGACACTTCTCGCTCATTTTTCCTCAAACTCAACAAAGCAAGAAGAAGAGGTGATTTAGGTCTAAGAAGGAGTAAATAGGTTCACATCAGATGAACCTTAAGACGAATTGAAGAATAAATATTTTTGTTCTGGTTCTTGTCCTTGGGTAATGGTTATTGGTGATTTGTTTTATTGGTTTTTTGGAACAAGACATGGCTATCTTTGGAGAAGATATAAACCTCTTTTATAGCTCAGATTTAAACCATTTTGAAGGACCTACCTCAGACCTTGGTAAGATACAAGACTTCAAGCCTAAATTCATCTTAATGAACAACAAAACTCGACCTAATTCGACCTGTGATAGGAGAAAAATTTGGCATGTAGGAAAAGAAGAACTTAGAACAAGAAAAAAGACCCATTCTATCAAGGGTACTATATAAGTGAAACCAACATATTATAGTCTATGAAGCTTTATTTTGGTAGCAGTTTCTTTACGATTTTTTACTGTCCTCGTCCTTTTCCTAACTGTGTTAGGTCTATCACATGACTTAATTTCATTTTTGACAGTCTAAGGGTCAATTCCATGCATTTCCTTATAAGACCAAGAAAAAACATCATGGATTTCCTTCAAAAGGGTGGTATAAATTTCAATCTCCAGAGGGGTACAATCTACTCTAATCATGAATATATTTTCCATGACACCTGGGTTCGTGGAAATGTTTATGCATATAATATTCAAAATATTTTCCAATTTCCCCTCTAAGAAAACATCATGTGACATGATGGGGGATTGGAACCACTTAGCAAGGGCAGAGGAAGCCAGGATTTTTGGTGACTCATCCAACTTATCTACCCAAGGTAAGAAATATGATTATGGAGGAAGTTCTCCTTAAGGATGATTAGAAATTGACACAACTTTCATGATGGATTCATTAGTAGGAAAATAAATATATATAAAGTTATGAAATAATGGATGGTTGACTTCCCAAATGGGAACAAGATAATCATCAAGTGGTTCATGAGATGTGCCACCCAATTCAAAAGAGTCAAATTCCAATGAGATGCATTGGTAAGTGATCTCATACAGAACTAAAGTCATGTCCTCACCATATTGATCAAACTTTGAAGGATAAGGTACCACCCAAGGGTCAAGGATTGACGGGATCCACTTGCGATCGAGGAGATCATATTTATAAGAGTTGCAAAGGTAGATGGATCATTTGATGAGGGTATAAGGAGAAATCCTATAAGTGATGAGATTTTAAATGGTCCTAGATGGTTATATCCTACAAATGGCACAATAGTTCCCGTAGCGATATACTTGGTTGACGACACACAATACTCAAGTTAATTGATCATGATAATATTTCCTTCATGAGGAAAGTGAAGCACATGAAACACCGTTGACATGAAAACACTCATGGCATAAAACTAATTTTGATCAAGGAGAAAGTCAGAGTTCAATGGAGATTCAAAAACTTCAACACCTACATCCATAGTTTTTTCCCCTATCTTGATGGAAAATGAAGGAAAAATGCCCTGAGGCACAAAATTATGTTCAACCAATGCTAGAAGAATTGTACCTGACTCGATGAGTGTTGGAGAAACAAGATCTTTATAGCATGATGTAACCATAACATAGGTATAACACTCTTAATCTATGAGTGTGGAGTGGATATTTTGATTGAATATGTGAACCAAGATCTAGAAAGTGACCCGATGGGGGAGTCTAAAGTCATGGGTATCAACATCAAATGGAGTAAAAATAAACTCTAAGGGATCAATTATTCTGATAAACGTCACCAAGTCTTTGCATTGCATAGGAAAACATTGTAAAACCTTTGAAGCAAGCATGGAACTAGGTGCTTGGGATAAATCCTCCATAATATTTTAATTTTGGGAAGCTTGCGCATTATTGTTGTGTGTCAAATTTTGGAGAACACCCTTAGGTGGGTGAAACATTGGCTCGAAAATATTATCTATTGTAAGAGGTCCATTGGGCATAATGAGGATGGCGAAGTCTTTAGAGGTAGAACATGACTCTTAAGTGTCATAATATTTTTCTCTCATGAAAAATTTAATATACTCATTGAACATAAGAATAGGTGCATGGCCTATAAGAAAATCATGTTTCCCCACATTGACCCCAGGTGTAGATGGAGGAGCTTGTGCAACCATTCATTATTGTACTTGCGAAGGGAATACATGTGTCAACATGGATGGTTGTTGGATGGGTGTAATTTCATCAAGAAATGATGAATCTCATATATACATGGGCACTCATGAGTTTAAAAATGATACCCCTGAAAATTCTTGTAATAGAATTTTACCTTATGATGTTTTCCATTTGTTTCCCCACCTTGATTAGGCTAATTTTTTTGGGTTTCCTAAACACGTTTAGAAGCATTCTTTGATGTATTCTTCTTCTTCCCACTATGTCGTTGAGGATTCTTATGTTGTGTGGAATACACCATATGAACCTTGACAATTTTCTCAGAAGATGATGCTTGTTGGGAACTGGGATCAGTTGCAAGGGCTTGTGAAGTGTTCATCAATTTTCCCAACTGAGTAGCTAACTAGCTCACAACAATGGAAAAGATGGAACCAATCACACCATCAGAATGTGGTCCCAACGTAGGTTATAGTGGACCAAATGAAGGTAGAGGTGCATTAGGAATGATATCATAGAAATTTCCCAATTGAGAATAAATTAGATCAAGGTGTTGATAAGGAAAAATGGCATCCTCCTCAATAGCCTCCCAAGCCATAACGAAATCCTTGGCTATAGGTGGAAGAAAGGATTAGGTGAACCAATATTGAAGAAATTATTCAAGAAGCTTGCTTCTAACTAACCTTTTTTCTCACCTGCACTTGTGAATATGATTAGAAATATGAGTAGCGGTGTCTTGTTTAAATGTTGACAATAGGTCACTCCTAAGCTATTCATGTAAAGGTAATTGGAAATGGTTTAAGAAGGTTCCCTAAGAAATATAACACACAAAGCACTGTAAAGGTGCCTCATGAAGGACAAGTCTATTGAGGTGATTAAACCCTCAATTATCATGGAATAATAAAGTATTAGAGAAGAAATTACCCCAAACTCATTATATCAACCTTAACCAGTGGAAGTGGCGTGGATGGGGCTTAACATCACCCTATAGGAGCACTAATATGGTAATTTATGTCCGCCTTACGTACCGTAGGGACTTCCCACTGATATTCACCTATGTAAGAGACCTAAAAGATAATCCACTAAGGTTATCATTTCACATTCAATCAACAAACCGGACTTGTATTATCAAAACCTATTGGGAAAAATTATACTCCTAATAAAATAAATCAAATAGCTCAAACATAAATTATCAACTAGGGTAAGTATTTTATTTCAAGGTTATCATGAATGATATATGCAGGCGTCAATTGCTAATTGGATTGGGTAATACCCAATGCTAAGTTTTATGCTACAAGAACTAGCACACAATCATACCAAAACATGTTGTCACTCTTTACACTTACAAGAATGGAAATAAACTCACAAAAGCAACAATTTCAAACCCTCACTTGCATAAAATTAGCAGTCCACATACAATACTAGAAATTAAATCACGCTTGCAAAATAAGATAACACCTATCCAGGTTCAAATCACTCTTCTAGTGAAATGAAAAAGTGCTCCTTGAATCAATTTCACAAAACCATTTTATCACAACCACAAAACCATGAAGTTAATCAGAATTGACCATTTAATAACTACATGACACATTGTAACATATGTGAAAGCAACCAACTAACACTATGTTTCAGTAGCAAATTATAAATTTGTAGCAACAATCAAACAATAACAACTTAAGGTTAGTAGGGATCAATCCAGTAACTATGTTCTCACATGAGGAATATACATCAGATATTTTGCAAGATAGCTTAACTGACAGTAACTACAATGTATCAGCAAGAATGTGTAACAATGATAATTAAAATTATAAAGAACTGAATTAACATAACCTTCAAGTATGATGCAGGAGCATCTGGACTTAGCCAGCAATGTGAAACTTTGTTCACATTGTTATAGTCATTCTTGGGCACTGAAACCCCAATCATACATGTCCATAAACCAAGGAATTCTAAGTCCTAAAAGTGTTGCTTCACACCCTAAAGGAGCAAGGTCAGCTGATTACATCATCTCCCAGAAGTTCTCTACAGAAAACTGCTCAGAACTGGTCAAAACTGGACCATACAGACTACTCAGTGCTAAGGGTACGATGCATCCCACCTGCCCATTGTAAAAGGTGCAATGCATACTGGATAGCCCTTCTGTAGGGTGTGATGAGCGAGAGTAGACAAATGGCAAAGACAGTTTGCAAGGCAGATGATCATGGAATCTTCCAGAAACTTCTACTATGGCACTTGCCTCTCTAAATTCGCCCAGGGATGAGTAAGAGATCATGAATCTCCAAGTGGAACCAAGAAATATCAGAGAGAGGACACTAATCAAAAACCTAGCAGCTGAATTACCCCCTTGCAAACATCTATATATGGATCCCTCATCATAGAGATCTAGAGGCTGGAATCTTGTATTTTGTAAGGAAGTGTTGTTGGTTTCTTGGTGGAAAATCATAGTGTTGGGTGGTCTAAGCATTTCATGAGGTGAAGAAGGGCTTTCATGCTGGGAGGATGATGCTGGGTCCAAACAATTGGTTGTAATCCTCTTTTCTATTCTTTCTATTAATAAATTTGTTCGAGTTTTCCTCCACATTCTTGTATGTTTGATGATATATGCATTTGTGTGGTCAATATATATCTGGTCCTATATTTTTTATGATTGTAGATCTCTGTATTTCGATAGTGTTATGCTGCTTTGAATCTACAGGTGCTCTTTGAAGCGAGATAGGAAGTAGCGAAGATCTGTCAGAAGGGAGAGGAACCAGGCAAGGAACCAAGCGCAAGACCAAGGTTGGTATCTTTTATTCCCCTCTTATCTACTTCTCATAAGGGAAAACGAAAGTAGTTTTAGTGTGTTTGTTTCTAAGATAGCTACCCATCTTAGTGGGACTAGCAGCTCTGAGTGGACACTAGATTTCCCGATAACAAAATGGTGACTTCGCTTGGGAGCGAATAGCTTGTTTTCTTGTCTATATTTGTTTGTTTTATAAACTTACAGACGGAGCTTGAAGTCAAGCCAGCTAGCCTTCGAACTGCATTTGCTATCCAAGTGCAAAGTAGATCAATGTTGCTTCAGTCTATCTCCAGGATTTGTTTATAAACTGAAAAATCGATTTGCAAACATCCCAATTTCCCTAGTGGTGGCTCTAGTAACCTCATTAGATCAGTCCCTGTGATTTATATTTACTGACTATCACTTGCTCGACCTAAATCCCTGAACTGAGCTACAAACTATGACCAAAAGCCAAGTAAAGTCTCATCCTGGTACCATTGCACCCTCTCTTCAAGGAAATCTAGATGCATCGCACCTCCCATGTATAGTAGGTGGGATGCATACCCGTTTCCCTGTGTTACAGGTGCGATGATAAAAAAAGGCTAATTTTGCATTCAGATTTTGGTTTTTCTTCACTCTCTTCAGCTCTATTTAAGAGTTTTGTTGTCTGTGATCAGTATACCACTGAAGAAACCCCCTTGCTTTCCATTGTTCCACCTCTAGCGTGCAAATAACTATGAATGTTTTTATGTATTGTGCGCCATTTTCAGTTCTCTTTTACAAAGAAGTAGCATAATCGAACTGTGGTTTCTTGATTTCAAAGGGTTGCAAGTGTCGTTTTCAGTCAAAGAAAAGGATCCTATTTTTCTTGATGGTTGATTGTACAGTTACTCTTGTATTTGATTTGAATTAGTAGTTTTTCAAGTGTCGAAAGCAATTTTCAATTCAAAATCACAAAGTGTCGTAATTATCTTCCTCTCGTTTTGAAGAGAAATTTTTTTGTACTGTCGCTTTGAAAAGATAATTCAAATTTGTGCTCAGCATTCTTTATGTCATTCACACATTAAGAAAGCGAAAAAAAATATATGCATGTGCATTTGCATTTAGACTGCTTGTTGGTTTGATTTAGGACAGTGCATCTAGTGTGTGCTCTCTACTCTATGTTGAAATAATCTCATTTCTCTTTCCCTAGTAGCTAGGATTTTCATTGCAAAAAGAAGATTAAATGATTGTTTATCATCTTAGATTGCATTTTAGGAATTATATATCTAAATCATGCGGTGAACCTGAAAGGAAAATTTCTTAAGCAAGATCAACTGTAAAATAAATTCAATGAACATAAAAACACTTTGGAACCTAACGAACAACATTTACAAGTCTAGGCTAGAGACATATTCCGACGTCGTAAAGCCTGGTAACTGTTGCTTTCATTGCTGGTTGGGCGATTCCTCCACTTTGAGACGACAAGTGCTAGTATGGACTTGTGCTCCCACGTACCATCGAGTATATATTGGGAGACCACAATAGGCTATATCCTTTATCCTTAGGAAGCCTATCGATCGCAATGCACTGAACATAGCATTCGTGAAGATTGACTGCCATATCGTAAAAAGTATTCTGCAATTTTGTGATTGGTTTGGTAATCCCTCTGTCTACATTTCCAGAGTAGTCTCTTTCATTCCTTTTTAGACTCCTTAAAGGAAAAGGTCCATCTTAGCACTTGTCACTCCAGGCTCATTAAAAATCGAAGGTGACTAGAGTCATATTTTGCTTTTTCTCGACTCTTAAAAATTGAAAAAAAAAGTTGTTTCAAAGCATCAAAAGTTTATTTTAATTGGAATAATATTACCGTTCCCATGTTGGTCCTAGGTTGAGGAAAATGGAGTCCACCAACCAAGGATTTCCCCTTGGAGGAGATCCTAGTCCTTTCTCCTCTTGGGGAGATGTTGGTGCACCCCATATGGCCACATTGTCACTTCCAGGATTGGCGATTAGCTTGCCAATATGGCTATTCTCGACCTCCATCATTCAGAATGTCATGATTCTTGAACAATCAAGTTAGCAACTAGATGATACTAGAGTTATCCCCCAACCTTCTACTTCATTCGTTTCTCCCTCTCCTCCTTCCTCTTCGCTTGATGAAGTTGGTAAATTTAAAAATCAAGTAACTAAAAAGGAGAAGAAGGGGAAGGAGAAGAAGGAAAAGAAGAAGAAGGAGCCAAAGGCAAAAAAGGGCAACCGGGCATCATGTAGGGAAATTCCACACACTGCACCCTCCAAGCCTAAATATCCATGTGTCATTTCCAAAGGAGACCACTATCATCGAGATTTCCCTTGCATCCCTCGGATCTTAAGGGACTGGTCTCCTCATTTGCACAATCTGGTGTCATCAACCTCTGAGGATCATGTTGAAAGTAGACTGTCAACTAGTGAAAGCGAAATATTTGGACAGAAAAGGAAATGTAAATTTCCTTGTAAACTGTGTGAAGGTGATCACGTCGTCCACTGTTGTCCCTTCCTAGATGAGGTTAAAAGAGTCTTGGATAATCATCCTACTTCACCGCTACAGCTTCTTCCTGGATACAAGAAACTCTTGCTGAGTCCATCAATAGTTGAAAATCCGACTGACATGACATTGTGGTCGGTCGAAGTATCTATCATTAAATTTGAACCCTCTAAATCCACACTAGACGAAAGTCAAAAGGTCGAGGTGGCGGTCGACCCGGTCCTGCCTTCAAAGGTCCATCTTCAGATGATACAGTCGCTGAAGAGAAGGAGAACGACACCATTCAAATTCTTTTCGTAAACACAAACTCTGATGAACATAGGGGAAATCTACCGGTTCCTTTACCACAGGAAGCAAGTTCGTCAGAGTCATATCTGGCTGTCTATTTGGTCCCACCTCCAAGCAACCTAGTCGTTTCCTTCGATTGGAATCTACTAGGCAGACCGCGTTTACAAACTAGTGTACCATTCCGAATAATTGTACAAGCTTACAGAATGGTCATGGTTGGTACCATCATAGATGAAGGGGCTTTTGTGCGTATCCTTTCCTCGATTACTTGGAAAGCGCTTGGTTCGCCATCACTTCTGCCTGAAATGAGAAATTTGATAGGCTTCGACAAAGGAACCAATTGACCGTTAGGGATCCTTCCCAATGTACCTATAACTTTGAGAAGGAAAACCATTTATATGAATGTAATGGTAGTCCAAGGACCTCTAGATTATAATCTACTCCTTGGGCATGACTATATTTATTGCATGGGAGCCATTGTCTCCTCACTCTTTCAAGTAATGTGTTTTCCGCATGAAGGAAAAGTGGTCCAGCTCGTAGACCAACTTTCATTCCCTGGCTCACACATAGCTAATAGTCAACTACCATCCCTAAATGGTCTTTTCATGCAAGGAATGTCTCATCAATCTCCAGTCCGTCCACCTGAAGAATGCGAGTAATTCGGTGGTCATGACTGATACCCAGGGGGCATGCACCTTGGTCTGCTTCAGCAGGAGAACTTCAGGTATAGAGTGAGTTTCCGCGGAGGATATATGACTAGTCTGACACACCTATCCATTTTGGAAAGTGGAATTAGACTGTGATAAGGTACCTCCGTCAGAAGGTAGGCCTTTCCTGATAGAAAAAATTTTTTGTCTGCAAATTGAAGGGTAACCTAGAAACTCTACTTCGCTATACCTAGGGGCATGCAAACCTTTTTGTGTGCAAGTGAAAAGTGACCAACGTAATGCTAACTCTATCTAGTTCCACTCACTTCAACTAACTAAGTTAGGCAAGTGGTCAAATCGACCGTTCGCCTTCACAGGGGCCAAATGGCACCGACAAAGTAAAGGAAAAAATTTCCTGCCTAACCTTGTTAGTTAGCTAACCCCTAGGATAGCAGTTGGTCTTTCCTAACTTACATACGAAAGGCAACAGAGTAGAGCTTCAAAAGGTGAAAGCTCCATAAAAATGGAATATATCGATAAGATGTACTTATTATATGACTTGCAGGAGCAATTTGTATGTGAAGTTCAAGCTTGTTAAAAATTAAACCTAAGCAATGAGAAAATGTTTCCCCCAGAGTTTAATCTCATTAAAAAATGAACCAATCTCTGGTAAATAACCATTGTGAATGCATTATCATCAGCTTTTGAGCCTTGGTCGTGTTCTCATCATCACCTCCACTTTGGTTTTTTGGTCGATCATACGCCTCCATTTGATTGTTTACCCTTTTTGAGGAACATCTGCGATGAGTGATCTTGTTAGCCATCCTTGTGACACTGTCGTGATTGGAAAATTCCAAACCTTACCTAGAATCAGCTGCTACCCGAAATCATCACTTGTTCCTCAAAAACGAGTCTCATTTAAGCTCTTTTCTTTTGACTCATAAAATATGAAATGATTGTCAAGCAATTGGCCTCTCTAGCTCGTTAAAGCTACTTGAAGTGTTATCCCTCCTCTAGATTTTAATATTTTTGGACCCGATGGATTATTACACAGAAAGATCGAGCGCTTGTCTTGTTCAGCTCGTTAAAACTATTGAAAATTCATCTCTTTCATATTATTTTATACTTGTTCGGACTTAAGGGATTATATGATGAAAAATGATTATTGGAGTTTCCTTTCCGTCCCTTTTCAGACTCTATAAAATTGAAAAAGGACCGAGTTATCATTGTTGTTAAACTCGTCAAAACCAATAGCGACAAACTTGTTATATAGACAAGAACGAGTTTCAATGTCTCTAGGCTTGTTAAAGCATAGTGATGGGTTCGCCTAAAGGGAAAATTATAGAACAAGCATATGTTATCCTAATCAAGCTTGATAAAAATAAAGAGGTACTGGTCAACAATGACTGGAGAAAATTGGGAAGAAAACTCAGAAAAACTTTATTGGTAGCAATTCGCTCTTGAACATGACACTTTCACTCCATGTCTGAGTCGGGTTGGGTTATTCAATTCACCGGTCATATTACCATTGGTCCATCGCACCATCCACCTTTGGGGTTAACGCTACCAATCCATTTCAGTGTCACCGATATGTTCAAGAGAAGTCGCTCAGAGAATTCACCTGTGTCTCATCCGCTACAATACGTTCATGCTCCATTCTTTCATGATTGCCACCCTGAACCTTGTATCATCAGATCATTATCACCTCTGCAAAAAATCATTTTCTCTATTCCATGTCATAGATGTGGGATCCATTAAGGCCCTCCTATGATGAGTTGCTTCTTGTCGACATCAGCTCATTATCCAAGAAGTCAACCTAGGAACAACCCTTTCAGTACTTTGAAGCTTGCATGCCTCAATGGAAAGTTTCTCACTTCTGGCGACATGTTTACATCAATGGCCTTCGACCGAAAGATTTTACGTGGTGTTCGACGCCAAGTCCCTCTTTCACACCATGTGAATTGTACTGTTGTACCTTGAGGGTCATCATCATTATCGGTGATTCCTCTCGCGCCTGTTAACAACTTACATCATTGGCTGGTAACCAGGTGATGTCTTTCCATGTTCAACTCCGGAACATATTTCACATGGATCGACTTGTACTCCAGGTGAAGATTGAACAAGTTAGAAGACCCCAGATCTAGTTTCATCCATCCGGGCTGCGATATATTCAGGGAAATAAAGACATCAAACGTACATCATTGCCGAACAGATGGTCATCCGAATCAAAGGATGATGACTCCGTCCGAATCATCAATCTGCTACATAGACAGTTGTTTGTCCTATGTACATCAAAATGAATTTATAAAGTTGAGCATGGGAATGCCCGCCTCAGCTAGATCATGAAAATATTATGAAGATAGTGTATTCTATTGTATCTTATTACAGTTCACCTTCCAACTCGAAAAAACCTCGGATCCTCATGATAAAGCATTTCACTCGACATCAAAAGATTAAAGACCTCATGCTTTAGGGGGAAACTATTATAGAAATTTTTGGGAACTGCAACCCCAATCATACATGTCAATAAACCAAGGACTTCTAAGTCCTTAAAAGTGTTGCTTCACACCCTAAAGGAGCAAGGTCGGTGGATTACATCATCTCCCAGAAGTTCTCCACATAAAACTACTCAGAACTGCTCAGAACTGGACCATACAGATTGCTCAGTGCTAAGGGTGCGATGCATCCAACTTGCCCAGTGTAAAAGGTGTGATGCATATTAGATAGCCCTTCTGTAGGGTGCGATGAGTGAGAGTAGACAAATGGCAGCGACAGTTTACAAGGTGGATGATCATGGAATCTTCCAGATACTTCTACTATGACACTTGCCTCTCTAAATTCGCCCAGGGATGAGTAAGAGATCATGAATCTCCAAGTGGAACCAAGAACTATCAGAGAGAGGGCACTAATGAAAAACCCAGAAGTTGACTCACCCGCCTACAAACATCTATATATGGATCCCTCATCATAGAGATCCAGAGGATGGAATCTTGTATTTTGTAAGGAAGTGTTGTTGGTTTCTTGGTGGAAAATCATAGTGCTGGGTGGTCTAAGCTTTTCATGAGGTGAAGAAGGGCTTTCATGCTGGGAGGATGACGCTGGGTCCAAACAATTGGTTGTAATCCTCTTTGCTTTTCTTTCTATTAATAAAGCTATTGGAGTTTTCCTCCACATTCTTTGTATGTTTGATGATATATGCATTTGTGTGGTCAATATATATCTGGTCCTATATTTTTTATGATTGTAGATCTCTGTACTTTGATAGTGTTATGCTACTTTGACTCTACAGGTGCTCTCTGAAGCGAGATAGGAAGTGGCGAAGATCTGTCAGAAGGGAGAGGAACCAGGCAAGGAACCAAGCGCAAGACTGAGGTTGGTATCTTTTGTTCCCCTCTTATCTACTTCTCATAAGGGAAAACGAAAGTAGTTTTATTGTGTTAGTTTCTAAGATAGCTACCCATATTAGTGGGACTAGCAGCTCCGAGTGGACACTATATTTCTCGATAACACACATGTTGTGGCTAAGCAAGTTGAATTTCACTGACCTGAGTGGTCAAAAGTCAATTTCTACCGAGACGGTTGGATCTCTCAAGAAATGAGTTGTATTTCATTATTGTAATAGTTAGAAATTGTCTTATTTTAGATTCAAAGATAAGTTGTTAGCATAGGTGTGTGATAAAGCTTGAAAATAGAAATTGGCTGTTAGAGTGTTTGAAAATAGAGATTGAGTTATTAGGCACGATTGGGTTGATAAAAAGAAGAAAAGTGTAATGTAGAAGGATTAGAAAGGATGAGAGAGGATTGAGGAAGCGAGAGTCAATTAATATAGCGAGGATTTCCATATTGAAACAAGGGTCTTTTTAATTGTTGTAATTGAGCTAGAGGGTAGAGACTCTGTAACCTTGATAGTATTTATAAATTGATAACGTGTGGGATTATATATACATATATCAATTCTGTGTGAACTTTCGTTTTAATTCTTTTTATTTGTATTCGGGATAGAGTCGAATGTTTCTCTATTTTCATGCTTCACGATATAAAACGTAATTGGGATCATAGACCTTGTGTTGATAACAATGGTGAAGGATCTTAAAATTCTAGCCGTTGATCTAAGTTCCAACCAACGGTTTGAAATCCCGCTGATCGTTGGATCATCCCATATCGCATCGCAATATTTTTTCATAAGGGGGCAAACCTCAGCCCTTGAAAATTTGCGATGAGCGGTCACTATAATATCGCATCTCATCAAAACAACAATGTGTCGTCGGACCGCAGGCCTTTAGAAGTTGTAAAGTGTGATCGTCGAAGTATCACATTGTTGAAAGCCTTCGTGTGTTATCAGACCCCGATCGTAGAGACAGTGCGATATGCGATTGTGATACATCGCATCACAATATTTCATTACCAAGGACAAAGGGCTTGAAACTATAGCGATTGTGATTTAATCTGGAATATTGACCATTTATGTTGTGATCTAAGGAGAATCGCGAGCGGTTCTATAAAAAAAGGAGAAATACCAGTGTTCGGCTTTTATAAAAGAAATTAGAGTAGCGTTGCAGAAGGTTGGACTATAAAGGAATAGCAAACGCGGGCTGATTGTTTGATATTTCTCAAAATGATTGATTCCTGCGTCATTTGTGGTATTAGAGCATAGAGAGATTAAATATTGATTGCAATAAACATACCCCCAAAGGGAGGAGCTGGCATTGGTCGAGGAAGACCAGAAGAAAATGCAGTTTTGTTGGAGGAGATCCAAAGTCTGCGTACGAGGATGGAAACAATTGAGACTACTCAGAGAAGAATACTTGATGAAGGGGATGACAGTGCTAAAGAAGAATCTTCTGAGGAAGAAGAAGAGGAGGAAAATGAAACTATCAGAGTTGTTAAGATTTTAGTGAAACTAGGAGGAAAACCAAAGGTGGAAATTCCTACGTATGAAGGGAGTCCCAATGCAGAATAGCTAATGGATTGGATTTGGTCACTAGACAAATATTTTGACTATGAAGAGGAAGCTGATGAAAAGAAGAAGGTGAGATTTACAGTTACTGGATTGAAGGGTCATGCATCTATTTGGTGGGATGAGCTAAAGACATCCAGAACGAGGAAAGGAAAGTCCAAGATCGAGCAAGGGGACAAAATGGTAAGTAAGATGAAAGCCAAATTCATTCCTAGAGATTATCAGTTGAATATTTTTAAATAGTTGCAAAATTTAAGGCAAAAAGGAATGTCTGTTAAAGAATACACAGAAGAATTTTATAGATTAAGTATTAGAGCAGGACATGTAGAGGATGACATGGAGAAGGTAGCGAGATATATCAATGGCTTGCGATATGACATACAAGACAAGATCAGCTTGTTAAGTCTTAAGACTATTGAGGATGCCTATCAAGCAAGTTTGAAGGTAGAGGAGAAGATGTTGTGAAAACAGAATCAAAGGAATAGAGGAAGGAGCTCAGTGAGAGGTCGAGGAGCTACCAGACCAAGGGGATAGCAACATCAACATGAAGTAGGCAGTTCAAGTAGCATACCACCACAGAGAGGGGATTTTAATATAGGAAGATCTGCACCCAGAGGAAGGGGCTGAGGAAGAGATGTTTGATGCTACACATGTGGAGAATGGGGACATGTGTCATGGGACTGTCCTCATAATAAACTAGCAAGTCAGAGGAATTCGAATGTGGCTAAGGCAAAGCCAGAAACACTTCGACTTACAGAGAAGGAAGAACCCCCTGAATTAGGAGAATCCCTATTTTTGAGAAGGACATTACCTAAGATAGAGAAAGAGATTGAAGAACTAGTGTAGAGGAAGAATTTATTTAGAACTACTTGTAAATCAAAAGGTAAGTGTTGTAAAGTAATAATTGACAGTGGAAGCACTGATAACCTTGTTTCTAGAGAGATGGTGCATAAGCTCTTATTAGCAAAGATAGTGCACCCTACTCCTTACAAAGTGTCGTGGTTGTAGAAAGGACATTAGATTATTGTGACAGAAAAATGCAAGGTTGAAATACAAATTGGTACGTATAAGGATGTAATATTATGCGATGTGATCCCAATGGATGTATGCCATGTATTGCTAGGAAGACCGTGGTAGTTTGATCAAAAATCTATTCATGATGGGAGGAGAAACACTTATACTCTAGAGAAGGATAGAACTAAACATACATTGTTGCCATTGAAGGATGATGCTGACAAAGAAGGGCTTGGAAGTAGTGTTATGCTGATGAGCGTAAAGGAGTTGTTGAAAGAGATTGGAAAAGGTGAAGAAATGCATTTTGCTGTCATAGGGAGAGCGAAGGTAATTTTAACTTCCACGAACTTGGATGATTTGCCTAAAGAAGTTAAAATTTTGTTATATGATTTTGCTGAAATTGTTGTGGACGAGCTATTGAACACGTTACCACTTGTTTGGAGTATCAATCATCACATTGACTTAATATGGGGAGTTATTTTTCCAAACAAAGCCACTTATAGGTTGACACCTCAAAAGAATGTAGAAGTTGGAAGGAAAGTACAAGAACTGACGGATAAGGGAATAATCAGAGAAAGTCTTAGTCGATGTGTTGTACCAACAGTACTCAGTCCAAAGAAAGGATGTGAATGGCGCATGTGCACAGATTCTAGAGCCATAAACAAGATCACAATCAGGTATAGATTTCCTTTGCCACGCATGGATGATTTAATGGATTGCTTGAATGGGTCAAAATATTTTACTAAAATAGATCTGAAGAGTGGATATCATCAAATAAGAATTCGAGAAGGAGATGAATGGAAGACTGTATTTAAAACAAACAGTGGGTTGTATGAGTGGTTAGTGATTCCTTTTGGACTCACTAATGCACCTAGTACATTCATGAGATTGATGAATGAAGTCTTGAAGGAATATGCAGGCCAGGTTGTGATTGTTTATCTTGATGATATTATAGTTTTTAGTAAAAGTAAGGAAGAACATCTAGAGCTTCTTAAATTGGTTTTAAGAACTCTGCAGAAAGAGAAGCTACTGATAAATCTAAAGAAATGTAGTTTCATGAAGGAAGAATGAATTTACTTGGGATTTGTAGTTTCTAAAGAAGGATTGAAAATGGATCCATAAAAAGTCCAAGCAATATGGAACTAGCCTATTCCTAGAAATATATTTGAGGTAAGAAGATTTCATGGTCTTGTAATTTTTACAGGAAGTTTATCAGAGGTTTTAGTTAGATTTGTGCACCAATTCTTAAAACAATTACGAAGACTAGTCAGCCGTTCAAGTGGACAGAAGGAGCAGACAGAAAATTTAAATTGTTGAAGAGGAAAATCACAAAGGAACTGATTTTAGCTTTGCCTGTTTTTGAAAAGGTATTTCAAGTTGAAACAGATGCTATTGGATTTGCAGTTGGCGCAGTTCTGAGTTAGGAAAAAAAATGATAGTGTACTTTAGTGAGAAATTGAATGAAGCGAAGAAGAAGTATTCATATTACGATAAAGAGTTTTACGCTACTATGCAAGCCTTGAAACAATGGAGACATTATTTGTTGCCAAAGGAATTGACACTGTATACGAACAACCATGCATTACAGTTCATAAATAATCAACCGAAATTGAACCAAAAACATGCCAAGTGGGTAGAATTTTTGCAGAGCTATATTTTTGTGATAAAGCACACAAGTGGTAAGTTGAATAAAGTCGTTGATGCGCTGAGTAGAGTAAGTTTTATTGTGCAAGAATTCAAAGTTGGTGTTGTTGTATTTGAAGAAATGATTGAAATGTACAAAGATGATCGAGATTTTAAGGATGTCTATACAACAATTCAAAATCCAATAGTGCATAATAGAAGCCAATGGTTAGATTATCTCATCCAAGGAGGCTTATTGTTTAAAGGCAACAAGTTGTGTATTCCCAAATGTTCTATGAGGGAAAACATAATAATGGAGAAACATAGTGGAGGATTATCTTGTCATTTTGGAAAAGATAAAACCTTTGCTCAGGTGAATGCTTTTTATTATTGGCCAAAAATGCAAATTGATGTTAAGATATTTGTTGAGAAGTGCAGGATATGTCAGCATGCCAAGGGAAGAAGTCAGAATACAGGATTGTATCAACCATTTCCAATACCAGACCAATCATGGGATGCAATTAGAATGGATTTTGTTTTCGGATTACCAAAAACTCAAAGAAGGAATGATTCCATTTATGTTGTGGTAGACACATTTTCCATGATGGCACATTTCATTTCTTGTAAGAAGACTAGTGATGCAACACATATAGCTAATCTATATTTTTCAGAAATTGTAAGATTGCATGGATTGCTTATCAGTATTGTGTCTGATAGAGATACAAAGTTTGTAGGACATTTTTAGAGAACTTTTTGGAAGAAACTAGGAGCTAACCTCAGTTTCAGTTCAGTATACCACCCTCAAACAGGTGGATAGACCAAAGTAGTAAACATGAGCTTGGGGAACATATTGAGAAGTTTAGTGAATCAAAATCCTAAGCAGTGGGATTTAGCACTAGCTCAGGCTGAATTTGCTTATAATGACACTCCAAACTGAAGTACTGGAATGAGTCCATTTCAGATTGTTTTTGGAATGAATCTAAGGGGTGTGTATGAGCTCAGAAATATGGGTAAATAGGAGACAAAAAGTGCAAAAGCTGAAGAGTTTTCAGAACAAATGCAAAGACTTCAAGAAGATATGAAAGAATATTATAGAAAAGTAGTGGTAAATACAAACAGAGAGTGGATACCAAAAGAAGAGAGAAAGAATTCCAAGTGGGAGATTTAGTGATGGTATATTTAAGAAAAGAAAGATTTCCTGCTAAGACTTACAATAAACTGAAAATGAAAAGATAGGACCATGTAAAATTGTAAGAAAGTTTTCAGCTAATGCATATGAAATAGAATTGACAAAAGGGATTGGAATATAACCTATTTTCAATATTGCATATTTGTATCCATACAAAGGGAAATAGACAGAGCTACAGGAGGAAAGTACAGAAGATGAAGTTCAAACCTTGAGCTGGGGAGAAAAAATGCCAAAGGCAGTTAAGAAAGAAGTTGAAGTTGTTTTGGGGAAAAGAGTATCCAATAGAACCAGAGGAAAAAATTATTTTCAATATCTAGTCAAATGGAAGGGACAGCCAGTGGAGGATGCTAGTTGGTTGACTACAACCAAGTTGTAGAAGTATGGAGTAAGCCCTGAAAGTCTGAGGGATGATTATTTCCTTCCCCGGGAGTCTGATGCAGGAGCATCTAGACTTAGCCAACAATGTGAAAGTTTGTTCACATGTTGCGGCTAAACAAGTTGAATTTCATTGACCTGAGCGGTCAAAAGTGTGTTTTTACCGAGAGGGTTGGATCTCTCAAGAAATGAGTTGTATTTCATTATTTTAGTAGTTAGAAATCGTCTTATTTTAGATTAAAATATAAGTTGTTAGCATAGGTATGTGATAGAGCTTGAAAATAGAAATTGGCTGTTAGAGTGTTTAAAAATAGAGATTGAGTTGTTAGGCAGGATTGGATTGATAAAAAGAAGAAAAATGTAATGCAAAAGGATTAGCAAGGATGAGAGAGGATTGAGGAAGCGAGAGTCAAGTAATATAGTGAGGATTTCCATATTGAAACAGGGTCTTTTTAATTGTTGTAATCGAGCCAGAGGGCCGAGACTCTGTAACCTTGATAATATTTATAAATTGATGCCATGTGGGATTATATATACATATATCGATTCTGTGTGAACTTTCGTTTTACTTCTGTTTATTTGTATTCGGGACAGAGTCAAATGTTTCTCTGTTTCCATGCTTCACGATATAAAATTCAGAGCTAATAGGAATCGCAGACCTTCTGTTAATAACAGTGTTGAAGCCGCTTAAAATTCCAGCCATTGATCTAAGTTCCAACCAATGGTGCGAAATCTCGCCGATCGTTGGATCATCCTGTATCGCATCGAAATATTTGTTTGTAAGGGGGCGGATCTAAGGCCTTGAAGATTTGTGATGAGCGATCACTGTAATATCACATCATAGTCAAACAACAGTGTGTGGTCAGACCACAAGCCTTAAGAAGTTACGAAGTGCGATCGCCAAAATATCAAATTGCTAAAATCCTGCGTGTGTTATCAGACCTCGGTCGTAGAGATAGTGCGGTATGTGATTGTGATATATCGCATCGCAATATTTCATTACCAAGGACAAAGGGCCTAAAACTATAGCTATTGTGATTATGCGATTTAATCTGGAACATTGATCATTTATGTTGTGATGTAAGGAGAATCGGGAGCAGTTCTATGAGAAAAGGAGAAATACTAGTGTTTTGGAATTTATAAAAGAAACCAAAGTAGCGTTTCGGAAGGTTGGACTGTAAAGGAATAGAAAATGTGGGCCGATTGTTTGAGATTTCTCAAAACGGTTGATTCCTACATCAAAGTAATTTAAAATGTAATCATTATGCTACTTTTACAGACAAAATGAGACCTACTAAAGAGGAGGGCCCTTCGTCCTTAGAAAGGAGATAGTAAATCACAACTCACCAACTAGCGTCACACCTCATAAATGGACCATGAACTCATATAATATTGTATTAAATTTGGAATTGGAAATACAAGATACACATTTTGGAAATGATGATGCCTCCCCTAAATTTCTAACACCTCAACCTGCTCCCCGCACATACATTTATATAAGAAAAGAGTAGGGGTGAATTGGAACTAATTTCCCAAAGTTTTGAGTGTCAATCATGGAAATATTCACACAATATTGTCTTTCATGTATTCTTAGTTGAATATTTGATAACATAGGATTGATTTAACATAACATACATTTAAGGATAGGCTGAAGTTGTCTCATTTTCTAACTAGTTGCTCATTTTGGATTTCTCTTAGCCAATGACCGCAATAAGAAAGGTTTACATGAACGAACCGACACTTTCCTCCAAATAAATGAACTTTCTTTAGAAATCACTTGTAATTCACCTAATTGGGGATGTTATGAGAAAAAACCACGTCGCAAATTTTCCATATCCATCTTTGTTTGTCCAAAAATCACGTCTGAAGTTAGTCACATGTATATGCCTAACACATGTTGTGTGAACTGTATATTATGAGTTGTATCCTAATGGAATTGGTTAAACTAGGTAACATAAATCCATCTTAGCGTCCCTCGCAATAAAACCCATTTTCCAAACTTTCTCCTAGAGGTGTGTAGATATGCCAACCAAAAAGTCTAGTTGCAGTAATAACATAGGAACCATAGGAACATCACCAGGGAAGCCATCATTATTAAATACAACAATAATACTTTACAATTAATCAAATATAAAGGAAAATAATGATAATTAACCGCACTAACATTTTAAGCTTAATGTGGCACATTCATGAGGAAACACAATAAGATGGGTAATAAATAGGCAAAGAAGTGTAGTAAAATGACTAAAAATGGGTGTTTAGAATTACAAAAAATGTGACAATTTGGAAACCCAACGTCTCCCCCATGGCTAAAATTTTTATTTTCCTCATACAAACAATATAGAGTTAAAAGCAAAGAGTCGCCCAAGTTTTCAAAAGCAACCAACATGCATGGTTATACTTCCAACAATCTTCCTTTTACCCTGAATAATTTGCTTATTGTTTTTCCATTTTCCTTCAATGAAGAATCCCACTGAAGTAATGGTGATGACCTAAATCATTTCTCTTATTCCCACAACAAGTTCTTTTGGAGCAACTTTCCTTTTCATATTCAATGTAAGTCCTTGTGTGGCATCATTGATTCACTTTATGTTATGTTCAACACTAGTTCTTATGTGGTAGTGTTAATTTTGTCTTGGGGATTTTCCACATCTGTTGGGTATACATACTTGCTACCTCTCTACTTAAATTCCTTCTCAATAGCACCTTTAAACTTTTTCATACAATGGTTGTACCATTTTAAAAAAATTACATTTCTCATAAAAGGCCTTAAAGCACATGTCCCCATTAGCGAATCATGAACAAAAACAAGTGATCTAACCTATGATATTTTAATCCATGGTTACCTAGATCAACTTATATATATTATGCTGAATTCCAATTGCCAACATACCTTCAAAAGTAACATCTTAACAATTTTGGTAGAGTTGCAGTAATTTGTACATGGAGATGTTGCAGGTTCAAAGACATTGACATTTCATAAAAACAACAATTTAGATTGAGTTTGCTATCAATGGGTGTGTTCACCACTGTTTAATTTCCTTATCTACCAAAAATCATAGCAAACCATTGCACAAATCCCAAGATATAACAAAAAATATTCTATGAGAATTTCAAAAAAGGATTGTTGGTGTACCAACAAACTATTTAGGTGTAACAAACGTTTTTAACAAATTTTTCACAAAGTACATATTGTATTTTGATGAATCTTTGTGAAAAAGCTTTTAATATTTCAATGCTTCTCCACAAAAAAATTATAGCAATCTGATGCAGATATATCGAGATATAGGAAAAATGGCTATAAGTGATGATGTTTAATTTCTCAAAAATTATAAATTGGTTTTGCTCAAAACTTTGTAGGTTCGTTCATATTACCTTAATGATTTCCTCCTCCACGTTTTGCAGTATTCCAATGAAAAAATCTCAATATATAACCAAAATTGTTGTAGGTGATGATGCTTAGTTTCTCAAAAATTATAAACTTGGTTTGCTTAAACATTGCAAGTGTGTTTATCTTACCATAATGGTTCCCTCTTCCAAGTTTTGTGGATATATGATGCACCATTTGGGAGATATCCACAAATCAATTTTTGCATTTTATAAGGAAAAAAAGTGCAAATAAATGATAAATTACCATGTCTTTTTCTTCTCCTTGGTGACTTGTTATTCCCGCAAATGGATGGGAATAAATACAATAGATGATGGGCTTTCATGAACAAATAAAGCTACCATTACTTCTCCCCCATGCCTGCACTTTTGCATCTCCTCATGCAAACAAGGAAGCAAAACAGTTGAACAACATGCACTTACCCTTGTATTTTGCTCATGATGGCATAAAAGATTCTTCTTATAATTGCCAATATTGATCATTCAACAACTAGTATAACACTATGAGTTGATGTCAAGGTTTTTATGTTGTAAATGATGCCAGTTTTCATATAGACCCGTCTGCATAAGTTAGACTAAGAAACACATTTTTACATATATATGTGGTGAAGGGATTAAAATTTTAATGTTTTGTTTGTAGTATATGGCCAACATGGTGTTGGCATTATGATTCTGGTATGGCTCTATGTTACAGATGTTGTACTTGATGACAACACCTTCAAGTGGCAATGCTCTGATCAGGCTCTCAAAATGTTGGAAATTAAGAAGTACGCAGGAGAACAGTTCAGAAGATGCGTACACGCAGGTACACCATGAAGGGACCGCGGCCAGACATGCAGGTCACCCGTTTAGAAGGTGCGTACCCCCAGTTTCACTTACTTCAAGGCAGAGAAGCGCATTCACGTGGGGTTTCCTATATTTGGCCTGTGGTATTTAGCCTGCCGCTCTTGATTCTATGGTTTTGGCCCGTGGTATTGTTTCATATTATTATTATTATTGAGCCCCATGTTTTTGGGCCCCTGGTATTGGTTATCTATGGTATTGATCCATGATTTTAGGAGGAGCTTGCCTATATAAAGCAAAGGAGTTCACTTGGCTATGTATCTTTTTGAAAATTGAATATCTTAAGATCTGAAATATTGGGTTGTTGTTTTAAAAGCTTGATCTATATGAAAGTGAAGTTAAAAGCGAATCTGTGAAGGGTGATCTCTCGAGCGCATGATCAGATCTGGGCATCTGACTAAACTGTGGCACACTGGTGAACTGCCAATTCGGCCCTAATCAAAAGTACGCAGGTGATTAACGGTGCAAGTGCGTGGGTACACAGAGGAGAAATAGGAGAGCTGCGTGGGTACGTAGAGCAGAAGAAGGGGCACTACGTGGGTATGCAGAGCAGAAGAAGGAGAACTGCGTGGGTACGCAGCGCGACAAAGGTTCAGGTGAGTACGCACAGTAAAGGTACGCAGCGCGATAGTGTCTATGAGTGCGTGGCTACAGTAACAGTACGCGGCGCGATAGTGTCTCTGGGTGCGTACCTACTGTAACAGTACACAACACGATTGAAGAAGCAGTGCGTGGGCACGCGGTGCTGCAGAAGGCTCTCTGCGGGTATATGCAGGGAAGCAGAAGGTGAAGTGCGTAGCGACGCAGGCCAGAAAAAGAAAAACTATGTATCTATCTTAAGATATTCTGTTGACTAAATATTTCTGTTGATAAGGTGTTATGGGTTTAGTTCTGTTATTGTTGATCTGGTTACTGCAGTTGACTGTGTAATTTACATGTACTTGATGATCATTTGATGTTTATGGATCCAGTTTGAAAATTTATGAATAGTGGTCCTTGTAAGAAAATGAGTAGGGGGTTGTAGCTCCCTTCCAGGAGAGACTGGAAAACGAGAGAGAGTTGTAGCTCTCTGCAGGTTCTAGCCTGTGTACTGGTAAAGGACTGCACCAGTACAAAATCATTGTAAAAGGAGTTTCTAATTTGAAAGAAGATAGAGACATATTGCAGCAGGTGGTTTTCACCCACATTGGGTTCCACCTTATATCTGGTGTTCTTTGGTGTGACTATCTGTTTTTCTTGTTCATGTTATTATTTTATGGTACTGATATGCAAAAATAATTCAAAGTGTAAATAAGGAAGATTTGTTAAAAGAACCTGATAATACTGATTCACCCCCCTCTCAGTATTATTTCCAACAATTGGTATCAGAGCAGGTCCTTCGGAGAAGCTTGATCGCTTGAAGGAAGATCATTCATCATGAGCAACTACGAGAGGGAAGCATCAATCATGCCACCAATTTTTGATGGGACAAACTTCAATTATTGGAAGGTAAGAGTTACTGCCTATCTTCAATCTCTTGGTACTGAAGTTTGGGATATCATAGATACAGGCTACACTTTTCCTTCAGCTACTCCTACAGATACGGCCGAAAAGAAGAAATATGAAACAAATGCTAAAGCAGTCAATACTTTGCTGGGATGCTTATCTCAAACAGAATTCGTAAAAGTTATGCAATATAAATCCGCAAAAGAAATATGGGACAAGATTGTCTTGAGCTACGAAGGAGATGAACAAGTAAAGCGTGCTAAACTTCAAACTCTCAGGATTCAGTATGAGAATCTCAAGATGTATAATGATGAAAGTGTGGCTAACTATTTTCTTCGGGTAGATGAGATTGTTAATTGCATGAAAAACTTGGGTGAAGAAATAAAAGAGGCTATTGTGGTTGAAAAAGCTCTAAGATCATTGTCCCCCAAGTTTGAATCTAAAGTGTCTGCAATAGAAGAAAAGGAAAATCTACAAATTCTTACTATGTCTCAGCTACACGGAATTCTAACTGCTTATGAAATGAGAAAGGGAGGTCCATCAGATAGAAGAGAAGCTACTTTCAAGGCTTCAGGCAAAGGAGATTATTATGAAGCAAGTCACGTGCCAGAAGAAGAAGAATCAAATTTTGTCAGAAATGTTCAAAGGGGTTCTGGAAGGTTCAGAGGTAAGTTACCTTTTAAATGCTTTGCTTGTGGAAGAGTAGGTCATTATGCTGCAAAATTTCCTTATAAGGATAAAGGAAAGGAACCTGCTAGATGGAACAAGAAACATAGTGCAAATAAGAAAAGCTACTACACTCATGAAGATAGTGATGGTCTATCAAATAGTGATGAAGATGAACGAGGTAATGACTATAAATTGTTAATGGCATTTGAAGATGATTATTATATGGATGTTATAGATGTGGATAGCCTGTATGAAAAAATTACTAAACTCAAGAGATGTATAGAAGAAAAGAATATGATCATTGATACTCTACAATTTCAAATTGATGAAAAGGAAAAACATCTTGAAAAATTAGAAGGTGAAATTGTTGGTCTTAGAAAAGAGATTGAGAAAAAAAAAGCTATTAATCTTAAGTTTGTCAAAGGATCTGAAACTTTGGATGAGATTATCAATGTACAACGTTCTCCACTAAACAAGACAGGTCTGGGCTATAATGGAGAAACTTCTCAAGCATCCACTTCAAAAAGTTATCTTGATGCAGCAAGAAGGAATGAGCAAAAGCACAATGGAGACCATCAGGTTAAGCAGGGACGAATTGCAAATAGAGACTATCAGGGGCAATCCGTCGTAAGGGTGAACAAAAGCTACAACCAGCCACAGGTAAAATCTTCTCAATTTGGTTCAAGGATAGATGACAATAGAAATTACAATCATTTGGCCGGTAGATTTGATAACCGCAGAAGTTTCTTCAATGGACAATGTTTCTCTTGCCATAACTTTGGTCACAAAGCAGCTCAATGTGTTGCATATAAAACAATCATGACTAGAGAAGCTCAAAAACAAAGAAGTATGATCGGGATTACAAAAAGGACCTATAACAACTTTTCGGCTCTTGAAAATGAAGTTGAATGTTCTATTTGCAATAACTTTGGTCATAAAGATTCTGAATGCAGGAGCAGGTTTCAGCAGACAAAGGAATAAGCCTCAAGCACCAAAACATGGAGAATAAAGGAACCACAAACAGAAAGATGTGGGATAGCATTTTATGCAGAAGGACAGGAAAATCTATGGTACATTGACAGTGGATGTTCGAAGCATATGACTGGTGATAAAGAAAAACTTGAGTCATATTCTGCTCTAGAAAAGGGAAAGAAAGTTTCTTTTGGAAATGATACTCCCGCAACTATAAAAGGAAAAGGCATTACTCAGTTAAAAGAAAAGGTCAAGGCTGGAAATGTTTTGTATGTTGATGGATTGAAGCATAATCTTCTAAGTGTCAGCCAGATGTGTGATCAAAGAACCGAGGTGATATTCAGATCAAATGGATGTCTTGTTCGTGATCTTGATACAGGTAAAACAGTGATCAAAGGTAAAAGAACTCCAAATAATCTATACATATTTGAAGAAGGACCACAACAATGCTATCTGAGCAAGGATGATGAGCACTGCTTATGGCATCGAAGGTTGGGGCATCTAAGATTTTCACAAATAAGGATAGCATGCAAATATCAGGCAGTTCGCGATCTTCCAGATATCAAAATTCCAGACAACACCATATGCAAATCATGTCAGTTTGGAAAGCAAACCAGAACTAAGTTTCCAGAGAAGGAAGGATCAGCTAGCATGCCTCTTGAGCTAGTACATATAGATACATGTGGTCCATTTAGGAAAAGAACACCTCGAGGAGAAGAATACTTGATATTATTCATTGATGATTTCTCCAGGTTTGTCTGGTTAGGACTTATGAAGCACAAAGATGAAGCATTCGAAAAATTCAAATCCTTCAAAGCCTTGGTTGAAAACGAATCAGGACACAAAATTAAGTGCCTCAGATCCGACAGAGGTGGGGAGTTTACATCAAATGAAATTTTCGATTTCTGTGAAGAACATGGGATAAGAAGAGAATTCTCTACAGCTAGAACTCCTCAGCAAAATGGAGTTGTGGAAAGAATGAACAGAACAGTCCAACAAATGGCTCGTGCTATGCTTGATGAATCGGGAACTCCCGCAACTTTCTGGGGTGAAGCTGCACATGCTGTGGTTGTTATTCTCAACAAAACAAATGTCCAGGAGAACAACACTCAAACCCCTCATGAGATCTGGTGTGGTGAGACTCCTTCGGTAAAGCACTTCAAAATCTTTGGGAGCAAATGTTGTATTAAGAATACTGATGAACAACTTGGCAAACTTGAACCTAGAGCAGATGAAGGCATTCTTCTTGGTTATTCTCCACATAGCAAAGCATACAAGTGCTACAATAAAAGACTTGGCAGAATTGTTGACAGCATTGATGTAGTGGTTGATGAGAAGGGATACATTCCTAAGCAAGTACATCATGAAGACATCGAAGAAGATGAAGGCTACCCTCAAAGACAGAATGATGAAGAAGAAGAACCCAAGAAGAACCAGAGGAGCAGACAAGAATAGAAGAGAAGACTCGATCCAGATATGTTCAGAAGAATCATCCAGAATCTCAGATTGTGGGACAGAAAGAAGCAGGTGTACAAACAAGAAGAACAATCGCAGAAGCTTCAAGCTATTTGGCATTACTCTCTTCCACTGAACCACAAAATGTGAAAGAGGCATGCAAAGATGAATGTTGGGTCAAAGCAATGGATGAAGAACTTGAGTAGATCGAAAAGAATAACACTTGGGAGTTGGTTCCTAGACCAAAAGATAAGAATGTTATAGGGACAAAATGGGTCTTCAAAAATAAATTGAATGAAAATGGAGAAGTAATTAGAAACAAGGCCAGACTTGTTTGTAAAGGGTATGCGCAGCAAGAAGGAATAGATTTTGAAGAAACCTTTGCTCCTGTTGCAAGACTTGAGGCCATCCGAATGTTCCTTGCTCTCTCAAGCTTTCAAAACTTCAAAGTATTTCAAATGGACGTGAAATCAGCCTTTCTGAATGGAGACTTGGAAGAAGAAGTGTACATTGAGCAGCGAGATGGGTTCATTCTTGGAAATGATCCAAATCTTGTATGCATATTAAAAAATGCTCTCTATGGTCTCAAACAAGCTCCAAGGGCTTGGTACTATCATTTGGACAAATATCTTCATCAACTCGGTTTTTCAAAAGGATCAGCAGATAGCAATCTTTATATAAAAGTTGAAAATGACAAATTGCTAATACTTGTTGTGTATGTAGATGACATTATCTTTGGCAGAAATGAAGAAGCTATGAGTCAAAGCTTTGCCTTGGTGATGTAGAAAGAATTCGAAATGTCATTGCTGGGAGAACTGACATATTTTCTTGGTTTTCAAATCCAACAAAAAGAAGGAGGGATCCTTTTGTCTCAAACCAAGTATCTCAAACAGATTTTGAAGAAATATGGCATGGAAGAAGCAAAACCAGTATGTACACCCATGGTCACAGGATGTAGCCTCAGTGCAAACAATGAATCTGCAGCAGTGCATCAACCAACCTACAGATCAATGATTGGAAGCTTACTGTATCTGATAGGTACCTGAACGAACATCATGCATGCAGTTGGAATAGTTGGAAGATTTCAGGCAAATCCGAAAGAGACTCATCTTCAGGCAGTGAAGAGAATTTTCAAATATCTTCAAGGGACTCAAAATTATGGCTTATCGTATCCTAGAGATACAGATCTCACACTTCATGCATATACAGATGCAGATTGGGCCGGAAGCGTGGATGACAGGAAAAGCACAAGTGGTGGTGCGTTCTTTATGGGTTCCAGACTAGTATCTTGGTTCACCAAGAAATAGAGTTCGATTGCCTTGTCTACAGCCGAAGCGGAATATGTTGCTGCTGCATCTTGCTACACTCAATTCCTTTGGATGATGCAGACTTTGCAGGATTTTCAAATCACTTGTACACCACCTATCTCCATCTTATGTGATAACACAAGTGCAATCAGCATCTCAAAGAATCCTGTCATGCATTCAAAAACCAAGCACATACCAATCAAATATCATTTTCTCCGGGAACAAGTGCTTGAACAGAAGGTCAAGTTGGAGTATGTTCGTTCTAAGGAACAAGTTGCTGATATACTCACCAAACCATTGCCCAGGGAGACCTTTGAATACCTCAAGCAAAAGCTGGGGGTTGTTGATGCATCATCTTATTGTTGAAACTCTTCTGATTGATGGTTGTACGCATGGTTCATCTGGGGTATATGCGTACATATGCTAGGTTGCGGACCAGTGAAGATTGAATGGCACAGGTTCAGGGGGAGCATATAATGCATTGTTGGTATTATGGAGGATGTACAAAAGGAGATCATGGATGCTAGTCTGATTATAGTTGTAATATGTCTCTATCTCTTTCATGGTCATTTATGGTGGATTATGGTTCTTCTTTGCAGATCTGGTTCATATTCAGGGGGAGCATGTTCTTAGGGGGAGCATAACCCTTTGCCCTTGATGTCAAAGGGGGAGAATGAAGCTGAAGATTTTGAGGTTGCCATCAAGTCCAAAGGGGGAGATTGTTGGCATTATGATTCTGGTATGGCTCTATGTTACAGATGTTGTACTTGATGGCAACACCTTCAAGTGGCAATGCTCTAATCGAGCTCTCAAAATGTTGGAAATTAAGAAGTACGTAGGAGAACAGTTCAAAAGATGCGTACACGCAGGTACACCGTGAAGGGACCGCGGCCAGACACACAGGTCACCCGTTCAGAAGGTGCGTACCCCCAGTTTAACTTACTTCAAGGCAGAGAAGCGCGTTCACGTGGGGTTTCCTATGTTTGGCCCATGGTATTTAGCCCGCCGCTCTTGATTCTATGGTTTTGGCCCGTGGTATTGTTTCATATTATTATTATTATTGAGCCCCATGTTTTTGGGCCCTGGTATTGGTTATCTATGGTATTGATCCATGATTTTAGGAGGAGCTTGCCTATATAAAGAAAAGGAGTTCACTTGGCTATGTATCTTTTTGAAAATTGAATATCTTAAGATCTGAAATATTGGGTTGTTGTTTTAAAAGCTTGATCTATATGAAAGTGAAGTAAAAAGCGAGTCTGTGAAGGGTGATCTCTCGAGCGCATGATCAGATCTGGGCATCTGACTAAACTGTGGCACACTGGTGAACTTCCAATTCGGCCCTCATCAGAAGTACGCAGGTGATTAACAGTGCAATTGCGTGGGTAGGCAGAGGAGAAACAGGAGAGCTGCGTGGGTACGCAGAGCAGAAGAAGGGGCACTGCGTGGGTACGCAGAGCAGAAGAAGGAGAACTGCGTGGGTACGCAGCGCGACAGAGGTTCAGGTGCGTACACACAGTAAAGGTACGCGGCGCGATAATGTCTATGAGTGCGTGGCTATAGTAACAGTACGCGGCGCGATAGTGTCTCTGGGTGCATACCTACTGTAACAGTACGCAGCGCGATTGAAGAAGCAGTGCATGGGCACGCGGTGTAGCAGAAGGCTCTCTGCGGGTATACGCAGGGAAGCAGAAGGTGAAGTGCGTAGCGACACAGGCCAGAAAAAGAAAAACTGCGTATCTGTCTTAAGATCTTCTGTTGACTGAATATTTCTGTTGATAAGGTGTTATGGGTTTAGTTCTGTTATTGTTGATCTGGTTACTGCAGTTGACTGTGTAATTTACATGTACTTGATGATCATTTGATGTTTATGGATCCAGTTTGAAAATTTATGAAAAGTGGTCCTTGTAAGAAAAGAAGTAGGGGGTTGTAGCTCCCTTCCAGGAGAGACTGGAAAACGAGAGAGAGTTGTAGCTCTCTGCAGGTTGCAGCCTGTGTACTGGTAAAGGACAACACCAATACAAAATCATTGTAAAAGGAGTTTCTAATTTGAAAGAAGATAGAGACATATTGCAGCAGGTGGTTTTCACCCACATTGGGTTTCCACCTTATATCTGGTGTTCTTTGGTGTGACTATCTGTTTTTCTTGTTGATGCTATTATTTTATGGTACTGATATGCAAAAATAATTCAAAGTGTAAATAAGGAAGATTTGTTAAAAGAACCTGATAATACTGATTCACCCCCCTCTTAGTATTATTTCCAACATATGGAGAAATATGAATAAAATGCTAGTCTGAAGATAGAAGCCACATACCACTATAACCTTTGAATGGCTATTTATCAAAGGTTTGGGCTCAATGTGCAGGGAATGAAAATAGGGAGGACCCATATACAATGAAGAAAATTCCATTTGGGGACTAAAATAAAAGCTATAAGTATTCAGGACTTATGGAAATGCTGAAAAATAATTGAATCCTTCTTGTTGTGTGATGCAAACTAGTGGGTTGGTAGGAGATGAGGGTTTAAACAAATTTGAAATACAAAGACAAGATGAGACAAAATGAAATGCCAAGCTTACAATAGTCTCTTACCATAATCCCCTAAATTTTTGATAAATCAAAAAGTTCAAGTTCATTTTTACTTAGTTAAAACATTTTGATGTTATCAAGAATGTTGATAAAGGAAATATGAATAGGAAATTGAGATGTTGTTGAGTTGATCTAAACTAGAGAATTGAAGTATTGTGAAGACAACTAATAAACCTTGTTTTATAGGGAAAATACGAACACACATATTGTTATTCATCCTATAAAAAAACCTTAAAATAATGAAGTGGCAACACCTACAAAGTAATAATAATGATTGTAACATGGATGCTGAAGCTTTCGAAGGGGTGAAGGCTAAAATTATTGCTTCCATGCATATCCAACAATCTATCTACTTCTTATTTGTAAAAATAATAGACTATAACTATTATTGAGTTCATGAGAGAATCTTCATCAAAACTAAACCTGTGGTACAAATATTTCTAGTGAATGAATGTGCCAAAGTTGAGCATGGAAAGAGATCATTGGATTACCGATGTTATGAAACCAGCTCACAAAGTATATAAAGGAGAGATCAATAACTTAAAAATAAGCCTCTTCGAGGGGGCAACCTCCTTTACTTTACACAAATGAACAATTCTTGGATGATACAAATGAAAAGACCTGCTTTCTATATATAGGAGTCTAAGGGGTCATAATATAATTAGAGCCAACATAACAATAATAATGTAAGGGCATAATAATAACAATAGTGGGCTTCTATGGGGAATAATCATAACAATATGGGGACTACATGGGCACAACAATATAATAAGGGGGTTGTACTAATAATAGTAAGGGGTTACACTAGTAGTATAGGGACCTACCATGCCCCTCTCATTCAAAAATTGTTGTCCTCAACGCTTGAGTAGTTCTTGATGCTTTTGTATAAAATTCTTGTCCTCCCATATGGAATATTCAGTGGGTAAATTCTTTCACTTTATGAGATACTCTGAAATTAATCAATTTCTTAGCTATCGGATTCTTGTTTCTGTGACTGCTCCAGGTTCCAATATGATTTTTCCTTCATCGTCAAGTTCCGAAAATATTGTTTGAAGTGGGATCTTTTGCAACTTTTGAATGAGTGGCGACACTTCTTCATCTTTCTTCCATTCATCCCTTGCTTCCTTTATCCAATTTGGTTGGATAATAGAAATAACACAAAACAATGGTTCGAGATCCTCATCCTTTCTTCAGAGTGCATATGTAACAACATTTTTCTTCCCTTTTATGTAGATGCTTTCAAAGTCATAGCCCAACATATTTGTGACCCATTTTTTTTATTCTTCTAATGATAATATTTTTTTCTAAAATGTATTTAACACTATCATGATCCATTTTTACCTTGAAGCGCCTTCCCATTAGGTAAGGTCGTCATTTCTTAAGTGCATGTAGTATTGCCAACATTTCCTTCTCATAAACAGCTTGCTTGAGATGTAGTCATAAAAATACCTAATCACCTACATCAAAAATTCTTTCACTACAATGTTGATCTGCCTGCTGTTTCATTCAATTCTGCACGAAAGTGGTGTTATCCTTTAAAAGTTGGAGAACTTGTTGTTGATGCTCGATGTGATCTTTCACTACTTGAATCTTTTTCTTCTTGATATGCCCTTCTATCTTGAGAATTTGAGGAGTGGTAATTTCTTCCAATGCATTACAAGATATGGTCAGATTCATTTCTTGATGCTTGATGTGATCTTTCACTTCTTGAAGATTTTTCTTCTTGATATGTCCTTCTATCTTGATAGTTTGAGGAGTGGTGATTCTGGCCAATGCATTACAAGATATGGTCGAATTCATTTGTTCTTTCTCGATGTGATCTTTCACTTCTTGAACCTTTTTCTTCTTCATATGTCCTTCTATCTTGAGAGTTTGAGGAGTGGTAATTTCTTCTAATGAATTACAAGATATGATCGGATTCATTTCTTGATGCTCGATGTGATATTTCACTTCTTGAAAATTTGTCTTCATGTTATGTCCTTCTATCTTGATAGTTTAACGAGTGGTAATTTCGGCCAATGCATTCCTAGATATGGTCAGATTCATTTCTTCTTTCTCAATGTGATATTTCACTCCTTGAACCTTTTTCTTCTTGATATGTCCTTCTATATTGAGAGTTTGAGGACTGGTGATTCTTGCCAATGGTTTACAGGATATGGTTGGATTCATTTCTTCCTTCTATACTGTTGGTTCCTAGTGTATATCCTCTTCTTTTGATGTTTCTTGATCCTTTTCTTCCTCCTTTTCATAATCTATGTAAAATAATTTATTCTCATCACACTTATGACCTTTAATGTATTTGTTATCACAATTGTAACAAAGCCCTTTTTCTCTTTTTTCTTCCAATTGTTGTGGTGTCAACCTTGTAGGTTGTGAAAGGCTAGGAGAAACAACACTTCCATATTTATAGTTTTTAGGGGTAGACTCCCTTGTTGCCATAATTTTGCTTTCCACTTTTCTTGCCAACCTGAATGCCTTCTCCAATGAATCAGGTTCCCAAAGACGAACTTCATGTTGAATGTTATACTTCAAAGTCCCTATGGAGACATCAATCCTTTGCTTCTATGGAATATCATTTTCCCTTATACTCAATTTTTGAAAGTCCTCAATGTGCTCTACCACTAAACACTTTTGTTTGAGATTTATCAATTGGCTAAACAAGGTGTTTCTCTTTGTATCCTCATAATGTGCTATCATTTCCTCTGTGAAAATTGACCACGTAACAAGTGGTTTACAAGAAGAAATCCCTTTATACCATAAAAATTTATCCAGTTCTAAATATGAAGATGTAATGCATACCTTTTGTAATAGTTGCACCTCATGAAGATAAAAATATTGCTCCATCTATAGTATCCAATTTACCGGATCCTTGCCATCAAACTTCCTCATATTGTCTTTTCTTGATTTTAGGAGCTCGATCTTGAAATGACTGTAACTCTATAATATGAGATAGCCAAGTTCTGCAATTGCATCCTATAGTATCCCTCTGCGTTCTCTTTCTAACCCCACAAGCTTGATCAAGATTGGATTCTGCAAGGCAGAGTTATGTCAAATCTCCCATGTTGACCTGATTATATACTCGTTCCGTAGAGCGCACTTGTAAAAAGTGCCACGTGTCACTGTTTTGAACTTAGGCCCTGAACCAATACATAGAAAACTACAGTCTGTCCTCTTTCTCCAACTTCTTATGAAATTTGAATTTCATGCTCAGAGAGAACGTTATGATGAATTTCCCAAGGTCACCTGTTTAGGATATAATTATGGAGCCTGCAAAAACCCTAAATGTCTTGGAATGTATCTCCAACAATATAGCGAAACAAGATCTGAAATTCAGGCTCGTGATTCACCAACATCACAGATCAAATGGGTTTAAATTTTATAGTCTGAACCTTCTCAGAAAAACAATTATAGGGAAAATTCGACGATGACCTGTTTGAGATGGAATTCTAGAGTTTTCAAAAAGCCTAACTTCCTCAGATCATATCTCCTAAACTGTAGTGAGAGAAGATATGAAATTTTGACTCGAGCTGCAGAATGATTTTGGCTCAAATGTGCTTTTCTTTTAGCTTCTGAAACATCGTAGCAAAGAAATTATAGTGGAAATTCTGTGATAACCTGTTTGGAGCAGCGAAACCCTAGAATCCAAAGCTCTGATACCAAATGTTATGAAACCAGCTCACAAAAGATAGAAAAGAGAGATCAACGCCTTAAAAATAAGCCTCTTCAAGCGAGAAACCTCCTTTACATTACTCAAATGAACAATTCTTGGATGATACAAATGACAAGACCTCCTTTCTATATAAAGAAGGCTAAGGGGTCATAATATAATCAGAACCGACATAAAAATAATAATGTAAGGGCACAATAATAACAATAGTGGGTTTTTACGGGGCACATTCATAACAATATGGAGACTACATGGGCAAAAAAATATAATAATGGGGTTGTACTAATAACAATAAGGGGTTACACTAGTAGTATAGGGACCTAACAATCGACCATTAAAGTATGACATTAACCAATGTGAGACAAATCACCATTGATGTAAATGAGCGTCAATATACCTTAGACATATTTTTGGGTATGAATAAAGGTACTATAGTCGAGTCACCTACAAGATCTGATGATCAAGGGGCATTAATGTATTCCCACTATCTTTAGTGAGAGAACTTTCCATTGATGTATGCAAGCCTTAAGGTACTGTTGTGCTATTCAACAACCCCCATTTGTTAATAGTAGTAGTCAATATTACATTAATAAATGGGGGTCCTTTAAAAAAATCCTTCCAAAAATAAGTTTACCATTTAGGCATCTTCCTTATTAAATTTTGGAATAAGACAAGATATCAATCAAACACCTTTTCAAAAGGCTAGTAAATCTCTGCCTTCCCCACATATCGCACGATCAAGCGTGATTGAAAGCCTTGTTAATCCACCAAAACTAGCAAAAGGTGATCAAAAGAGGACTCCACCCTAAACACTTCGAAACTATTACTTTTCTTATATAAACTAAGTCCTAAGGCATTTCTTATTAAAACTAAGGCCTGCATCCCATATCGTTATTTATATAAGGCACACCTTAATGAGTTACCTTAAAATGTGCGAGATGTGAAATTGAAATGACAACATTTCCCTTATCACATCGCATTTTGGACATTAAAAAGAACACTACAAAATTACCACCCAGCGAGATTGCAAAATGAGATTGAGACCCGAACCCAATCCTGAGATACATTGCAAACGAGTATTTAGGTCTTCTGCTTAATAAAAAGGGCTTTACACAAAAAAAACTAACAAGTAAGCTATGTTTTGGAAACGATAGTAAGCAACCCGCATTTCTCATCTCACATAAACTAAAGAAACGATAAGGAAAGTGTATAAACCTAATGCAATAATGCGATTTACGATATTACATTGCAACCTCAAAATCAACATTTTCGTAATTTAAAGGCTCGCCACCCTAAAAGATTTTTTCTCAACTTACGATGCAGAGATTAATGAGAAATAAAGCTAAGAGATAACGAACCATTAAGTGGGAATTTAGTAAAGGTTAATGGCATTTATGTGTGAAAATTCGTTCAACATGATACGATATATTTTCACTTGTGTTCAAATAAAACTCCTTTCTTATCACCTTTTCAAGTTATTTGTATTATTCCATCTTACTTTATTCTTATCTCTGTATATCCGATCGCTGTTGTTTTTCTCCATTTTTAGGAAAAATCCACAGAAGGAGTTTTTGGGAGCAATGGAAAAGAAGGGCAAGGAAGTTATGTCTGAGAAATAAAAAATGACTCCTTTATTCACAAATACTACATGCAGTAGAGAAGGAGGAACCTCTACGTGGGAAACCATGTATGATTTATTAGAAGAATAGGAACCAAGACCTCTGGAAACAATGGTCACAGTTGACAGTCATGTTTCCTTATATGCCTCAATTTTTGAGACGGCATACTCATTTCTGCATCGCATAGCCGTGCGACCAAAGGTAATCCCTTCTACAGATTTGGTCAGGTGGATAATTGATCAGGTCGATATCTTAGACATATAATTTAAGAATAGAAGCCAAGAGGTTATGGGATATTTTTCGCCAGACAACCTAGGACTTATGTACAACCTACAAGAGCGATAAATGCTCTCTGCAAAAAATTCCTCGAGATGTTTTCCAAAGTGAACAAGGACCCAACAGATGTCACACGGACCTAGTCGAACAATGGGGGCAAGATCAAAAGGGACAAAACGGGTATGTACTCTACTACATCTATTTCTCCCCCTCATAATTTTGCAACAACCATGGTATGTAGGATGTTCAACAAGACCAATAACACTAAATTTTTCCCATAATGGTTGTCATTAATAGATGTAGCCATAAACGCAACCATAATGAATTGGGTCGAAATTTTGTTAGATAATTTATGTTATATACCTAGGGGGGATAATATGGGGTACCAAGGGAGGTACCCAAGGTAATAATGTAATAATGGGATTGGCCATAGTAATAAATAAGGTGGTTAACCCATGTCATGTAAGGGACCACAAGTAGTTAATAATAATATAATGTGCCCATGGTATTAGTTTGATGGTATGAGGAAACCATGGTATTGTATGTATGAGGCCTATATAGAGGCTAGAGACTCCACATGGAGATATAGTGAAGTATTATTGTATGAACATGCATATGGCTTGTGGAGTGTTCTCCTTCCTTAACAAGTGAATGTATGGTGTTGCCCTACCTTAAGGGTTTGATCTATAAAGAATCATTTCATATTATTTCCGGGTTTATTTGCATTGTCTTATATTTTCATATCAGATCTATAATATTCTTGGGTTAGATCCACAACAATTGGTATCACAGTCACAACAATTGGTATCAGAGCTCTTTCTTGGGCACAAAAGTGGAGTTTTTTTTAATTTTTTGCAGGGTTTCGGGGGCGGCGACTTTGCAGGTCAGATCTGTACATTTTGGTGCAAGATCTATAAAATATAATTACAGATCTGGATTCTTTGTGCAAAAATAGTCGAATTCAAAAAAAAAAATCAGTTGAATAGGAGTCCGGATGAAGGAGGTATCACTAATCTAAAAATCAGTGGGGTTGTAGATAATTTTCAAGGCAGCGATTTTGCGGCACAGATCTAGACATCCTAGTACAAGATCTGCAAAATATAATTGCAGATCTGGATTCTTTGGGAAAAAATACCCAATTCCAAAAAAAAAATCACTCGAATCGGAGTCCGGATGAGGGAGATATCGCTGATTTAAAATCAACTCTTTTTTAAGAAATTTTGGGTCACGGCGGGAGAGTAGCAGCACAGATCTAAAATTTCAAGTGTCTGGATCAAGATTTCTATCACAAGGGTAGATGCAAAATGATTGTTCCATTTCTAAAAATAGGTTATAATAGAGATTCCGAGCAATATTGACGAAACTGTGACAATTTCAAATTTTCGCCAAGTAAGTGAAATTTTTTCAAACCCTCTTCATGGAAACTTTTACTGGAAAAGATGATAGCCCTACTATTGAAGAATTCATAAAAAACATAAAGAAAATATTTGAGGAGAGATGGAAGTATATGGTACCAATTTTTTTGAAAGAAGAGGCCGCCATATGGTGGAACTCACTGGGCATTATAGCCTTGTCCAAATTCTCGAATGAAGAAATGGAAAAACTCCTTATGGACAAATGGTCTCAGACTAGAAAACAAGATAGGGGAAACATGTGGGGTTATTTCCTATTGGTATATCCTTATTGTAGGTTCATGGATTGATTCAGAAAGAAAAGATCATTGTTTCTATAAATCCTAGTTGCAAGCATAATCTCATAAATATCAACTTTGCAAAAAAATTGCAAGTTCCAGTGAAACAAATTGAAAGTACACAGGTTGATGATGAGGTTGTTCAAATTTATAAGGATTTGAAACTTTCTATGGATAATTATGTGTTTCATGGTGATTTTTATGCTTCAGATATGGATAACATGGATGTTGTTTTGGGATACCCTTGGATGGAATTAGTGGGTACTATAAATATTAATGTGCAAAAGAAATTCCTGAAGCTCTGGTATAAAAAGAAGAAAATTACATTACAGGGTATTTCCATTAGTAAGCAGGTAGAGTCCAAGGAGGTTGAAGCAGAAGATGGTACAGGGACTGACATATCAGATGATGAGTAGTTGATGGTCGACAATCAAACATAAAGAGAGGCTGAAGCCGAAAAGGTAACAGGTGCTAACACATCTTATGAGGGTTCAGTGGTTGAAGTCATATTAGAAAAGAAGCCACGAAAATAGGCACCACAACAGGGTGAATTAAAAAAAAAATACACCGTGGGTTAAAAATTCAACATATCATCACCCACATCACCCCGCAAGAAAACAACCAACAAGATGGCAACCAACTAGCCACAAGGACAACAACCCCCGTATGATGGATAGCAAGGAGCCTAGATCCACCTACTACACATCAACACATGAAGAGCTACGACGGTCAATTTCCATCTCAAGCGAGTGAGGCACTAGCGAGATCGAGGGTTCACCTTTCTCTTGGATGGCTAGATGCATGTGCATGGTACCAGTGGACTACTCTTTTGAGTAGATCTTATTATTTGTGTTCTTCCCATGTTTTGGGGATGAAACATGCTTAGGGGGGTGGAATGTTATATACCTAGGGGGATAATATGGGGTACCGAGGGAGGTACCCAAGGTAATAATGTAATAATGGGATGGGCCATAGTAATAAATAAGGTGGTTAACCCATGTCATGTAAGGGACCACAAGTAGTTAATAATAATGTAATGGGCCCATGGTATTAGTTGATGGTACGAGGGAACCATGGTAATGACCCATGGTATTGTATGTATGAGGCCTATATAGAGGCTAGAGGCTCCATGTCAAGGAATATAGTGAAGGATTATTGTATGAATAGGCATATGGCTTGTGGAGTGTTCTCCTTCCTTAAGGAGTAAATGTATGGTGTTGCCCTACCTTAAGGGTTTGATCAATAAATAATCATTTCATATTATATCTGGGTTTATTTGCATTATTTAATATTTTCATATTAGATCTATAATACTTCTTGGTTAGATCCACAAAAATTGGTGCCAGAGCTCTTCCTTGGGCACATAATAGAATTAAACCCAAGAAATAACATGAAATGATTCACTTTATTGATCAAACCCTTAAGGTAGGGCAACACCATACATTCACTCCTTAAGGAAGGAGAACACTCCACAAGCCATATGCCTGTTCATACAATAATCCTTCACTATCTCCCATGTGGAGTCTCTAGCCTCTATATAGGCCTCATACATACAATACCATGGGTCATTACCATGGTTCCCTCATACCATCAACTAATACCATGGACCCATTACATTATTATTAACTACTTGTGGTCCCTTACATGACATGGGTTAACCACCTTATTTATTACTATGGCCCGTCCCTATTATTACATTATTACCTTGGGTACCTACCTTGGTACCCCATATTATCCCCCCTAGGTATATAACAATTTAGCAAAATAAATAATGGATTATAGGAGGAAAAGGAGTATCTCTTCGAGGGTTTACCCTCCATTTTTTATGAGTGCTTATGTGATGGATGCAATCTGTTTTGGTTCAAAATTTCCTATTATGGGATGGAAGTGGAATCTGAGTGATCCACTTCCCATTCATATATATCATAAGTACATGTGGGAGTCTCAGTTTCACCGCCATTTTTACAAAATTTGTCATGGAGTCATACTGCCTATCCATAAACAAGTTTAGAACCAAAATGCCCCTCGGCTTTCTAAGGAAGTTGAAGTAGATATCCTCCTAGTGGTTTGGGGAGGAAACATTCACATATATCAGGGTATTTGGGAGCATTGCCTCACCGCATGTCCTCCCATACTATGTCCCCGACAAATTGATGACTAGAGAGATAGCCTACCAAAGGACGAGTTAGAGTGGGCTAAGTAAAGGATTGAAGGAGCAGAGAAAAGGCCATTTGGCCTACACTTCCGTTGCAGTGTGGAGCATTTGCACTGCATGATTTTGGGAAGCAGAGATCATGAAATCTCTAAAATTACCTAAATTCCCAGGGAGACAGTATGAACCAAATGGCACTGCCAAATACTTCACTACCATGGTGAAAGTGAAGGCATTCACTCATGAGGAAGATGCATTTGATGACATCTTCCTACAGAAAGAAACATTCACAGATGTGAAGCATATGGCATCACCACTTTTTTACCTAGAATATCTTGAAGCCTTTCGTGAATACAAAGAAAGGAGATTGTTAAAGGTCCCATTGGACTAATTACAGATTTAGCCAATAAGCGAGCCAACTCCCACCGTAAGCCTAGAAGAGAGCTCTAAGAGAAACTTCTAAAGATGATTCCAAAACAGAGTCCCAAGAGAAGTCTACTCTGGATTCAGAGCACTTAGAGAAACAGTCACAGAATTGGGGAAGTAAAGGTAAGGAGTTAGAAAAGCATACATTTGAATCTACAGAAAAAGTAGCTCAGAAACCTCAGCTACAAAACAGGCTGAAATTCACTCCACCTCCACCTAGTCAACAAACCCCCCAGTGATTGATTTAGAGAAATAATGGGAGCATTTTAACAAAAATCTCCATACAGAGGGAAAATCACCTGAGCTACAGACTCCACAACAAAAAGCAACTCAAGAAATTATGGTAGAGAAAATTGTAAGTACTCAAGAGGTAGAGAACATTCCTGCCACTCCTACCTCTAAAATTGTTTTGAGAATTGAGGAGATTCCCCCTTTAGATGTGTTCTATAGACTAGCCCACAAAGATTTCATCAAAAGGAAAACAAAGAAGAGGAAGTTGGATGCTACAGTTGCTACTGCTCCCGATAATGAATTAATATATATTGTCTGGAAAGATTCACCCATCGAGCCATATAAGAACCTTACTAGACTATCGCAGTTTGCAAAAGCCTATGCTACAATGATTATTGATAAGTTAACATTGGTACAAATGTTGCTCAGAGAAAAGGAAAATAAAATTCTGCTGTTGGAACAGTAGTTAGAGTAAGAAAAATCTAACCAACAAGTGGAATTGCAAATAGCGAAGCTCTAACAAGAATTTGAGAAGATGCAAACAAAAAATCAAGCGAGCTTAGTAGAAAAGGAAGCACATATACAAGCAATAACATATAGGTATAAGGAGAGTCTGAGAATTAATCAATTTATAATTGAAGCACTCAGCCTTAACTTCCATCTAATGCACCAAAAATAACTTCTATGCCAGAAGGTCTCGTAGTTGAGTCATTATTGCGAGACTAGTGACAAGTTAATGACTCAAGTCATTAAGATGAGACTTGAATATGATGAAGTCTTGAAAAGAGTTTCCGACTTCATCACCTGGAAAAATTTAGAGGATGGGAGGAAGGCCAATTTGCCTAAAAAGGAGGAGTCACATAAAGAAATTCTATTTGTAGACTGGGATTCTCGGCTTAGACAAGAATAAAAGGCAATAGCGGTCGCATCAACAACAACAAACAATTTTATTGAAAACATCAATGAGAATTTACACAGCGCTAACCTAGTGGCAGAGTCTATACCAGGTTTTCTTCCAAATGTCAAAGAGCTCGAGCAACAGAGGAAAAAGAGGAAGCAATTAGGCAAATGACCAGGTTAAACTGGGAATCATACTAGCAATATTTAGTTAAACCTTACAACCAGTGGATGACCCTACGATACCTAACCACTTCCATGCAGAAAATGGTGCCAACACTGACCTATGCCGTGCTCACTGGGGAGTGGAAATCTGCAATTGACCGACCGACACAACTCAAACTAATGATGAATATTTGCGATCTCAAAGATCAAACGCAAAAGAGTTAGTCACCATGTTTTATTTCTATTTTAGTTTTGTTTTCCATAATTTGAGGAAGGTCGTTTAAACCTCCTCAACTATTTTTGTAATAATCTATTCTTAGGATTTATAATTTAGTATTTAAATCCCTCTCTTGCATTTAGAGAGGGGTCCAGAAATTTTATCAGAAACAATCTTCAAAACATGCACTTCTATCCCTTTGAGGAAGTTCTGGTGAAATGAATGGAACAAGATTTATTTTCATTTTATCTGGCATATTCTACTGAAATTTCACATTTATACTCCTAGATGGTGTTGTATTGATTGGAAGTAGGTCGATATTGCTGAAACACATGAGCAAAACTTATTAAAAATGGTACTTTTATCTTGTGATTTTGTTTTATTTATGTATTAAGAAACAATTTTTCTTCAAATTGTATATGTATGAAAGTTTAAATCTTGGTTAGCATTATTACCCTTTTATATGGTGATGGCCTAAATTTTATGCTGAATATAAGAATAATTTCTTATGTGATATATCTTTCACAATTGTTTCAGCTAACTATTTATCCGAAATGATTATTGTTAAAACGATTTCACTTCTTATTGTAGTTGAATGATCTTTATTACCAATTTCTCTAGGACATTATTGTAGATCGCGTATTTCAATTTTATTCCCGGGTATAATCGTAGCTATATAGTGTTTAAATTAAGATATATGCATGTGATTATTAGTTTAGATTAGATTACTTTTAGATTAAAGATTCCTCTAAACTATCATATATCACCCCATCAACACTATCATAATTTATATTGGGAAATTGGTCCCATTATCCTCAGTCAGAGCCACTACACCAAACGGAAAAGGAACTACCAACCAAGCTCTAGACTAGGTGATTTTCTCCCATGTTGTAACCAACGATTTTTGATGCTTCAATATTTTGGCACTAAAGGAGGGCCTGACTATGAATGGCATGTAAATCCAAATTAACAGGCCATTCTAAGAGTAAAACTCCGTCACCATCACCTTCAACTTCTTGATCGCATTCCAAATCTCCTAATCCTAAGCAAGAAGTTATAAAGACAACTACAGAGCCCACTGCTAAAATCCCAAAGAATTCAGATCATTCTTCTTCTACTGAAGCCCCTGAAGTCCAATATTTGATTCATAAATTACAGGGGATTTCGATATCTCAAGAGGAATTTGAGTTATCTCAAGATAGTTTTACCTCTCAGTTTACCCCATCTCAATGGTTAAATAGAGCACCGAGTGAAAAGTTTGGAATCCCACGATTTGAATTCCCTCTACCAAGCAGTAAGAAAGCTAAGAAGACACTATTTGAATCTCATAGTGAGGTTCTTTCATCAAAACAACCATCATCTTCATTCATTCAATCAATATCATCACAAGACCAACCATCCACCTCACAACTTTAGATCATGATTCACACAGGTACTGGAACTCCATCTTCCTCTACCCAATCACCTTAAACCATTGCAACATCTTCCTCTTCTCGGATACCAACAATGGATCAAAATCCTCAAAGGCCATGGAAAAATCCAGGAGCTGTTAGGATAGATGCACCTTTACATCTGTTTCTAGCCCATCTAGAGAAATGGTTACCAAAGTTCAATCCTGATAATAGTAGAAGAGGATGTAGTTGTAAGGTTATTTCCATATACTTTACAAGGAGTAGCAGGATCATGTTACTTCTCATTACCATCAGGTTCTATTAATAGTTGGGATGATTTTCAAGAGTAGTTCTTAACTAAATTTGGAGATGATAGATCCACGGCTACCCTAATCAATGATCTCTCCATTTGGAAAACCGAACCTAAAGAACCAATAAAACACTTCAAATCTCAATTTAATAAATTATTGAATTAGATACCACCAGCATCTAAGCCCAACAATGAGGTCCAAAATGAGTGGTATATTTCTGCTTTCTCTTGAAACACAACTAGTTTCGTTAATAGAGTTGCCAGACCAACTTTGGCAGAAAATATGAAAGAGGCAATCTTGTAGAAATACACATTCTAGCTGTAGATAAGAAAAACGCATTAAAAGAATCAAAAACCAAGAAAGTGACTTTTAGGGATGAATCCAAGAAGAAACCACAAAAATATCTTTTTGATCTTGAAGGTTTGCAAAAATTCCTCAAAACCATGCCTAATGAAATGGTTGATATTGAAAAATAGGTAGCAGAGACTTCCTCTAAGAAATCTTTTACACCATTTAAAAGGAATTCCCCTCCTGATCCTAAACCTCCAAATGCTATATTAAAAGCTAAATTAGATGGAGAGGAAGATGAAGTTTCAACAAATGAAGAACAAACAAATGATGAAGAATTGGCAGAGTTATAAGGAATGTGTGATTTTATACTTTCCAATGAAGAAACACAAGAAGAACTACCTATTGCCACTCGAAGTAAAAATCCTGTTGATTTGCCACAAACGAATCAAAATAAGAAGCCTTCAATGCCACCTCCCAAGGAAAAAACAACAAGTAAGAAGCCTTCACCAAAATCCACTCAAACTACTCCTCAATTGATTTCTTCACCTTCAACTAAAACCCTGAAAATATCTGATGAAATGGAACATAATATTGTTGATGATATGAAAAATAGTAGGGAAAACAACACCTTTCATGAGCTTCACAATTTGAAACATCAGAAGAAGCTACTCTTTAAGTAACTCAAAGCAGTACCTACTTCACCTCTTCCTGTTGCTATGATCTCACAAGCTGCCCAAGAAACCTGAAGACCCCCTAACACCTCTTTAAACAAAATTGATCCAACCGACATTGTTCTGATTAGAGGAAGATCTAAATCTCATACTCCTCCATTTCTCATTGCTTTTGAAATTTTTAATAGAAACTTACACAATTGTTTAGTTGATTCAGGAGCTTCATCTAACATTTTACCTAGAACAGTTTGTGCAAAGTTGAATGTTCAACCTCACAAATTTGTTGTACGCATTGTATAGTTAGATCGATCTCAAGTCGAATTTGTTGGGGAACTTAATCAAGTTACTATTAGACTCTTGTCAAACCCCAAAGTTTTTCAAGTCATTGACATTCTTGTAGCTGATATTCTCGACTTCTATGGCTTAATCCTTAGTAGATATTGGTAAGAAAAGCTTCATGGTTATTTCACGACTGACTGGTCTCACATGTGGCTTCCCTATAATGGCAAGCCAAATCAAATAAGTGTTGATCGCGAAAAACATCAAAAGTACATAGCCACAGAGCTAAAAGGAGAAAATGAACCAGTTGCGTATAGAAACAATATCATCAGAAACTACTCAATAGAATCATTTCTAGGAAATTTTAATGCTTATACTTCACCTTTCTTGGAAAACTCTATTGTATCTCCAATTCAAAACTTTTCCCGAAAAGATACCTCTAAGTCTGTAAATTTTGTAGATAAACCTGTAGTTAGCTCTTTCTTTTGGAAATTATTTTTTGATGGATCTAAATCCAATGATGGAGCTGGTGCAGGATACATATTAGTTAGCCTAGAAGGGGAAAAGGCTATGTTAGCATGCAAACTTGAATTTTATTCCATAAACAACACTGTTGAATATGAAGCATTAGTTCAAGGTTTGTATAAAGCCATTGGCCTTAATATCAAACACCTTCAAGTGTTTGGAGATTCAGAAATTGTGATAAAGAAGGTAAGAAATACTATACACTGTTTTTTTGGAAATTTGAAACATTATGAGTCGTTAGTCCAAGACCTGACTTCCCACTTTATAGCGTTTAATATTTCCCCTATTACGAGACTCCAAAACGCAAGTGCCGATCTCTCAGCGAATGTGGCTTCCAAGCTTATTCCACCAGGAGATTATAGTCGTGATCACTTTTCTATTGAATTGATTTTTAGGCCTTCTATTCCCGACAATATCACCATCTGGAGAGTCTTTAATGAAGATCCGGATATCATAAGATTTTTGAAATCAGAAGGCTCTTATGATGAACAGATAATTGACGAAGACCAGTATGACAACCAACTTAAGCAAGAAATAACCAAGAATGATATACCAAAGTCTGTGGTTAAGTTAGAAGATTTATATGACCTCAAGGACAGATTCGAACGACCCACCAATTCAAAACTTTAGAGTTCAACTCTGAGATTTGAATTAATTAACCTTGGAACTGACCTTAAACCTCAAAATATTAATCTAGTCCTTGGACTTACGTCAGATGAGAAATCACATTTATACATTTGTTGAGGAAATATAAGAATGTCTTTGCATGGAACTATGAAGATATTAAAACTATGACACTTCTATTATTCAACATACTATTCCCATGACATCTGATGAAAAGCCTTTTCAACATAAATTAAGAAAAATCTATCCTAATTTAGAAAATTAGATCAAATCTGCATTGAACAAAGTACTGAAAGCGAAGATTATTTTCCCTGTTAGACATTCTAGGTGGGTCTCCAACCTTATCCGAGTCAGAAAGAAGAATGGTGATATTCGAATATGTATAGACTTCCGCAATCTCAACAAATCCTCTCAGAAGGAAAACTTTCCATTGCCTCCTCTGGAACAGATATTGCAATTAGTTACAAGCTTAGAATTAATGTTTTTCTTGGATGGATTCGCATGTTATAATAAGATCCTAGTACATCCAGATGACGAGCTGAAAACTACATTTAGGACAAAATGGGGAACTTATGCTTATCAGAAGATGCCATTTGAACCAATTAATGTTGGTGCCACTTTCCAAAGAGCCATGGACATAGCCTTCAAAGGTTTAGTCAACAAATCAGGAGTAATCTAGTTAGACGATATAATTGTATATTCCAAAAGGTGCAGTAATCATCTGAGCGATTTAAAACAAATATTTGAGCATTGTTAAAGGTATGGAATTTATCTTAATCCTAAGAAATCTTTCTTCGCATTAAGTGAAGGAAAAATCCTTGGATTCATTGTATCCAAAGTAGGGATTCACATTGACCCTCATAGAATAAGAGAAATCTCTGAAATTCCTTTACCTCATAACAAAAAATCCATGCAATCTTTCCTAGATTAGATAAATTTTGTTAAAATATTTGTCCCTGAATTCTCATGAATTATTTTACCTCTTCAATCTATGATAAAGAAAAATTCTCTGTTTAAATGGGGACACACAGAACATGAAGCTTTTAATTTGATTAAACAAGCAATCATTATGCTCCCTCTTTAGCAACTCTGGATTTTTTAAATCATTTCATTCTCTATACTTTCGCTTCCGAGAAATCATATGCAGCCATATTGACACAAGTGAATGAAGAAAAAGCTGAAGCCCTAATCTCTTTCTTTAGCTCCAATTTGTAGGGGGCTGAATTGAATTACTCAGATGTTGAAAAACAAGATTTTGTTGTTTTCAAATCAATAAAACACTTCAGACCTTTTCTCCTCAAAACCCACACTAAAGTAATAGTGCCTTTCTCAGTAGTGAGAAATCTATTGATACAATGGGATGTAGGTGAGAAGAGAGCAAACTGGGTGACAGCTTTGCAAGAATATGACATTGAAATAAGACCAGCAAAAATTGTAAAAGGTCAAGGTTTTTGTAGGATGTTAGCAGGAGCGTCTAATTTATGAACACTACAAGACCCAGGTGATGATGTACATGTCTATGAGGTAAGCCTTAATGAGACAGAGTCAAGTTATGCCGATATCATATTTCACTTAAGAAATTCATATGCCCCAACGCAATTAAACTATAAGAAGAGAAGGGCCTTGAGGCTAAAAGCTAGAAAATATCAAATCGTCAATGATGTGCTGTTTAGAATAAATTATGATTCTGTTTTACTTAGATGTCTTGAAAAATCTAAGGCAGAGAAGGTGTTGTAGGAACTGCATGATGGACCAGCTGGTGGAAATTTTGGAGGGGATACCACCACACATAAAATCCTACATGTTGGTTATTATTGGCCAACATTATTCAAGAATACACACAATTATGTAAGGAGATGTAAATTTTTTCAAACATATGCTGGGAGATAGAGAAAACCTATATTACCATTACAGCTAGCCAATATTGAAAAACCATTTGAGCAATGGGGATTGGACATAATAGGTGAGATTGTTCCTCATTCTTCTAAGCAACATAGGTATGTCCTTACAGCAATTGATTACTTCACAATGGGTGGAAGCCATTCCACTCAAGGTATCCAATTCTAAAAACATCATTGAATTCATCGATTAATTTATCATTACTAGATTTGGTCTGCCATCTGCCCTGATGTTTGATAATGCATCGTATTTTTTAGGCAATGCTATAGTAGAATTTGCTCTTAAAAGAGGTTTTAAGCTTAAATACTCTGCTAACTATTATCCATAGCGAAATGGGTTAGCTAAATCTACAAGAAAAAATCTCATAAGGCTTATTAAATGAACTGTTGACCAAAATCAGAAGAACTGGGATAAGTCTTTAATATTTTCTCTATAGGGAGATCGAATAACTCAGAAGGCCTCCACTGGCACTTCCCCTTTTAATTAGGTATATTTGAAAGAAGTTGTCCTACCTACAAATATAGCTATTCCCTCTCTAGCCCTAGTTCAGTTCATTAAAGAAACTCCTTCCTCTTCTATGCAAGTTAGACAGTTACAAATCCTTAAGATCGAAGAGGAAAGGGAAAATACTAGAATCACAAATGCACATCATCAACAATTAGTCAAATCTTCCTTTGATTCAAATTATATAAGTTGAAAATCTTTTCAACTCGGAGGCCTAGTATTGAAATGGGATAAATCCCACGAAGAAAAAGGTAAGCATACCAAGTTCCAACAAATATTGCTTGGCCCATTTCATATTGTGGAACAAATAGGCCCATAAACCTTTTTATTGCAGGATTTATCGGGCAAGAGAGGATCTCTACCTGTTAATGGGCAGATCTTAAAGAAATATTTTCCATAGAAGATGATCTCTTCTATTCCCTATATATTGTTTCCTTTATTTTTTTTAGAAATAATAATACTAGTTGAAGAACATTTACTTTTTTCTTTGCAAATAATAGTCTCTTTTTATTCTTCACTTTTCCCTTGTATAAGTAAAGATTGTTATGAAAATGACTTTCACACATAAAACATAGGGTTAAGTTTTGTTGCTCTGAAATTGCTTGTTCTCTGCCAAAATTATTTGATCTTTGATGAAATTTAACTTTGGAAAGGAACCTTGCCTCTACATCAGTCAAGCAAAGTATCACTAACAAAGAAAAGTCTCTCTACAGAAAAGCATCTTTGAAACTCTACAATTGTCATCCATAAGCTCTTAAGGAGCCAATGGTTCTCCCCATCCATCTAGTTTTTATTTTTAGAGTGTAATTCTAAAATATACTTAAACTTAAAGGATAAGAGGTCTCATCAAGAGCTGACTTACCATGATATTAAGGTTATAACTAGCTGACATTACCAATACTGCATATTAAAATAGGGCAATGGCTTGAGATTGTATTGATCAAAAGGCAAGGGGTCTCATTAAGAGCCAGCTTGTTTAGTTAAGTTATAATCGAGTGAATGGACTTGTCAATTTTGGTCACCAAACCAATACATTGTCCTTTAAGGGATAAAAGATGAAATTTTGAAGAAAAAGAATTATTTTAGAAAAAAAAAAGGCAATAAGTATATAAATCTGAGCTTATCTTTAAAAAAATGTATTCTGACCTAGGTGGGATACTGAGTCATTGCTGGTTAAATGGTAAACCTGTCGAGGCTATGAATGCTTGCTGGAAAGAAAGGCTCTACCTATGAGAATTGAGTATACCAAAAACTGATCTTTTAAGAGCCTCCCTATTTTTATCTTTAAAACAAAGTAATGATTGATGTAGACAAAGTAACTTTCTTATGTCAAGAGGATAATCAAAAGAATGATAGTTAAGTGGATGTTGTTTAATGATTGAAAGAGACACATTACCTACCTTATATATCCTGTAATTTTTATTTTCTAAACCATCTTTATTTTGGAATTTTATAGGAATTTCAAAAAACTCTCAAAGATAACTGGTTCTTCCAAGTGAATCGCCAATTGTTGTTCTATTCAAAAACCCCTATTTCTTAATAGTAGTAGTCAATATACGTTAATAAATGGGGACCCTTTAAAAAAAGTCCTTCCAAAAATAAGTTTAGCATTTAGGCATCTTCCTTATTAAATTTTGGAATAAAACAAGATATCAATCAAACACCTTCTCAAAAAGCTAGTAAATGTCTACCTTTCCCACATATCGCACGATCAAGCATGATTGGAAGCCTTGCTAATCCACCAAAAATAGCGAAAGGAAACCAAAGGAGGACTCTGAAGTAAGCGCTTCGAAACTATTACGTTTCTTATAGAAACTAAGTTCTATGGCATTTGTTATTAAAACTCAGGCTCGCATCACATATCACTATTTATAGAAGGTGCACCTTAATGAGTTACCTTAAAACGTGCGAGTTGCGAAATTGTGATGACAACATTTCCCTTATCACATTTCATTTCATACGTTAAAAACAACACCACAAACTTACCATCCGGTGAGATTGTGAAATGTGATTGAGACCCAGACCCACTCCTGAGATACGTTAGAAACAAGTATTTAGGCCTGCTGCTTAATAGAAAGGCTTTACAAAAAAAAATCTTGACAAAAAAGCTATGTTTTGGAAATGATAGTAAGCAGCCTGCATTTTGCATCTTGCAGAAAGTAAAGAAACGATAAGGAAAGCGAACAAACATAATGCGATAATGCGATTTGTGATATTGCATCGCAATCGCAAACTCAACATTTTCACAATTTAAAGGCCCGCCACCCTAAAAGCTCTCTTCCTGACTTACGATGCAAACATTAATGTGCAATAAAGATAAGAGATAACGAACCGTTAAGTGGGCATTTAGTAAAGGTTAATGGCATTTATGTGTGAAAATCGTTCAACATGATACGATATATTCTCACTTTCGTTCAAATAAAAATCCTTTCATTTCACCTTTTCAAGTTATCTGTATTATTCCATCTTATAATCATTCTTATCTATGTATATCTGATAGTTGTTGTTTTTCTCCATTTTCAGGAAAAATCCATAGAAGGAGTCTTTGGGAGCAATGGAAAAGAAGGGCAAGGCAGTTATGTCTGAGAAATAAAAAATGACTGCTTTATTCACAGATACTACGTGCAGTAAAGAAGGAGGAACCTCTACATGGGAAACCATGTATGATTTATTAGAAGAAGAGGAACCAAAACCTCTCGAAACAAAGGTCACAGCTAACGGTCATGTTTCCTTAGATGCCTCCATTTTTGAGACGACATGCTCATTTCTACATCGCATAACTATGCGACCAAAGATAATCCCTTATACATATATGGTCAAGTGGATAATTGATCAGGTCGATATCTCAGACAGAGAATTTAAGAATAACAGCCAAGAGGTTATGGGATCTTTTTCGCCAGACAACCTACGGCTTATGTACAACCTACCAGAGCCACAAACGCTCTACAACAAACAGTTCCTTGAGATGTTTGCCATAGAGAATGAGGACCCGGCAGATGTCACACATACCTCATCGAAAAATAATGGCAAGATTGAAAAGGGAAAAATGGGTATGTACTCTACTGCATCTATTTCTCCCCCTCATAGTTTTGTAGCAACCATGATATGTAGGATGTTCGACAAGCCCGATAGCATTAAATTTTCCCTAGAATGGCTACCATTAATAAATGCAGCCGTAAATGCAACCATAATGAATTGGGCCCAAATTTTGTCTGATAATTTAGCAAAGGCAACAATGGATTATAGGAGGAAAAATAGTATCTCTTCGAGGGTTTACCCTCCATTTTGTATTAGTGCCTATGTGATGGAAGCAATCTATTTTGGTTAAAAATTTCCTATCATGGGATGGAAGTGGAATGTGAGAGATCCACTTCCAGTTCATATATGTCATAAGGACATGTGGGAGCCTCAGTTTCACCCCCATTTTTACAAAATTTGTCATGGAGTCATGCCGCCTATCCATAAACATGTTTACAACCAAAATGCCCCTAGGTTTTCTAAGGAAGTTGAAGTAGATATCCTCTCAGTGGCTGGATGTTTTGGGGACAAAACATTCACATATATCAGAGTATTTGGGAGCATTGCCTCACCACATGTCCTCCCATACTATGTCCTTGAAAAATTGATGGCTAGAGAGATAGCTTACTAAATTGTAAGTGAGGGTGGGCTGAGCAAAGGATTGAAGGAGTAGAAAAGGGCCATTTGGCCTACATTTACATTGTAGTTTGGGGAATTTCCAGTCCATGATTTGGGGCATGCATGCAAAGAAGAGGAGATCATGAAATCTCTAAATTTACATAAATTCCCAGGAAGGAAATATGACCCAAATGGAACTGCCAAAGACTTCACTGCCCTAGTGAAAGTGAAGGAATTCATGAGGAAGATGCATTTAATGACGTCTTCCTATAGAAAGAAACATTCACAGATGTGAAGCACATGACATCACTACTTTTTGACCCAGAAGATCTTGAAGCCTTTCATGAATACAGAGAAAGGAGATTGTTAAAGGTCCCATTGGACCAATTACAGATTGAGCCAATAAGGAAACAACTCCTAGCGTAAGCCTAGAAGAGAACTCTAGATAAACTTCTAAATATGATTCCCAAGCAGAGTCCCAAGAGAAGTCTACTAGGGAATCAAAGCACTTAGAATAATAGCCATAGAATCGGGGGATTAAAGGTAAGGAGTCAGAAAAGGATACAATCGGATCTACAGAAAAGGCAGTTGAGCAAACCTCAGCTACAAAATAGGCTGAAATTCACTCCACCTCCACCTAGTCAACAAAAACCCTGGTGATTGATTTAGAGAAATGATGAGAGAATTTTAATAAAAATCTCCATACAAAGGGACAAGAACCCAAGCTACAGACTCCACAACACAAACAAACTCAAGAAATTATAGTAGATAAAACTATAAGTACTCAAGAGGTAGAGCACATTCCTGCCACTCCTACCTCTGAAATTGTTTTGAGAATTGAGGAGATTCTTCCTTTAGATGTGTTGTATATCCCAGCCCACAAAGTTGCCTTCAAAAGGAAAATAAAGAAGAGGAAATTAGATGCTACAATTGCTACTACACCTGATAATGAATCAATGGATATTTTCTGGAAAGATTCACCCATCGACGCATCTGAGAACCTTACTAGATTGTCACAGTTTGCACGAGCCTATGCTACAATGACTATTGATAAAGCGTCATAGGTACAAATGTTTCTTAGAGAAAAGGAAAATAAAATTCTGTTGTTGGAACAATAGTTAGAGCAAGAAAAGTCTAACCAACAAGCGGAATTGAAAATAGCCAAGATCCAACAAGAATTCGAGCAAATGAAAATAAAATGTCAAGCCAGCTTAGCAGAAAAGGAAGCACAGATACAAGCAATAACAAATAAGTACAAGGACATTTCAAAAATTGATCAGTTTATAATTGAAGCGCTCAACCTTAACTCCCATCTAATGTACCAAAAAGAACTTCTATGCCAAAAGGTCTCGCAATTGAGTCCTTATTGCGAGACTAGTGACAAGTTAACGAGTCAAGTTGTTGACATGAGACTTAAATATGATGAAGTCTTGAAAAGAGTTTCCGACTTCATCACCTTGCAGAATTTAGATGATGGGAGGCTCGTTGATTTTCCTAAACTGGAGGAGTCATGTAAAGAAATTCTATTTGGAGACTGGGATTCTCGGCTTAGACAAGCAGAAAAGGAAATAACGGTCACAACAGTTGCAACAAAAAGTTTATTGAAAACATCAATGAGAATTTACAGAGCGCCAACCTGGTGGTAGAGCCTTTACCAAGTTTTCTTCCAAATGTCAAACAGCTCAAACAACAGTGGAGGTAGGCCACAGAGAAAAAAAATAAATAAATTAGGAAAATGACCAAGTTAAACTGGGAAGCATACTGTAAATATTTAGTTAAACCTTACATCCAGTTGATGACCCTGCAATACCTAACCACTTCCATTCAGAAAATGGTGCCAGCAGTGGCCGATGTCGTGTTCACTAGTTAGTTGAAATCTGCAATCGGTCGACCAACACAACTCAAACTAATGACAGACATCTGTGATCTCAAAGATCAAATGCAAAGGAGTTAGCCACCATGTTTTATTTCTATTTTACTTTTGTTTCGCATAATTTGAGGAAGGTTGTTTAAACCTCCTCAGCTATTTTTGTAATAATCTATTGTTAGGATTTATAATTTAGTATTTAAACCGTTCTCACGCATTTAGAGAGGGGTGAAATTTTTTATCAGAAAGAATCTTCAAAATATGAACTTCTATCCCTTAGAGGAAGTTCTAGTGAAATAAATGGTACATGATTTGTTTTTATTTTATCTCTGCATATTCTACTGAAATTTCATTTTTGTACTCCTGGATGGTGTTGGATTGATTGCAAGTAGGTCGATATTGTTGAAAGACATGAGCAGAACTTATTACAAATGGTACTTTTATCTTGTGATTTTGTTTTATTTATGTATAAAGCAATAATTTTTCTTCAAATTGTTTATGTATGAAAGTTTAAATCTTGGTTAGCATTATTGCACTTTTGTACGCTGATGGCCTAAATTTTATGTTGAATATATGAATAATTTCTTATGTGACATATCTTCCACAATCGTTTCGGCTAACTATTTATCCGAAACAATTATTGTTAAAACGATTTCACTTCTTATTACAGTTGAATGATCTTTATTACCAGCTGCTCTAGGACATTAATTTTAGCTTAAACATTCCTCTGAACTATCATATATCACCCCATCAGCACTATCATAATTGATATTAGGAAACTGGTCCCATTATCCCTAGTTGGAGCCACTACACCAAACAGAAAAGGAACTGCCAACCAAGCTCTGAAGTGGGTGGTTTTCCCCCATGTTGTAAGCAATGATTTTCAAGGCTTCGAAAGGTACTAAAATAAATATCTAGCATTGAATCTAGATAATGTGTTGATGTTGATGGGTCAAGAATCATTACTAGGAGGGCCTTAATGCATCCCACATAAGCTAACATAATAACGTATATAAAAATTTAAAGAATTTGTAAAGGATCAAGAATTGGTAGAGGATCAACAACAAGATGCATAAATTATTGGACATTTTCCATTCAGTAACATGGTTTTCAAGCAAATCTGTTGTCTAGCTATGCCAATGTCCTACTTTTCTCAGTTAGACTTATTTTTATCTTTACTGTTTTTTTATTTACATTATCCTACTATTCTCGAAAGAGGAATCATCCTTTAAAGTGTATAAAAGCTTCCAATGAATCCATATGCATACCATAATTACAAATCCTCTCACATTCGACTTTGGATTATATGGTTTGTGTACGAAAATATGAGGATCTGACTGGTTTGGTTGATCTAGGTTAGAAGATGTTCAACGATGGAGAAATGTTGTGTGTTGACAATAAATTTGATCTAGGATTCAATATAATATATGTATCCTTGGATCTCTTGTTCACTAGAAATTGTTGGAATTTCCCCCTTTATCATGCTAAGAAGACCTTCAAAGGCTTGTTGATTTCCCTCTTGAATACATAATGGATCCAATGACAAGAGTGAAAGAAATTCCTCGATCTCACATTCCAATATTTGTTCTCCACCGATGATTCCTTCTTATTTATATTGGCAAGGATGATCACGGAAAATTGTTGTGTTTTCTCCTTGATATTGTTCATGAACTTCTCTATCTACCCCTTGATGTTGATCATAATTCCATTGCTCTTTTTCTCCTCCCTGAGGTGTAGATGTATTTTTTATTGTAACCAAGCTTTTAAGGTGTTTTGAATAGTGATTTTCCATATTTGGATAGTCATAATTTCAACATATCCAAGAGTAACAACAACATCAGTTGTTATAACATTTTCAAAAAATTCAATAGTAACAACAACATCCACTATTATAATAGTTTGAATAACAAGAGTATCAGTTGTTACAACAATTTTAGTAGATTAAATAGTAACAATAGTATCAATTGTAAACATAGTTTCAACAATAATATTAGCATCAATTGTTACAACAATTTCAACAATAACACCAACATCAATTGTTACAACAATTTGAATAGTAATAACAACATCAATTGTTACATCAATTTCAACATGAGCTTCAATTACACATTGTTCCTTTAATTATCTATGAATTGGGGCTTCTTCCCAGGGTGAGTGCTCTATGGTCATAGGGGAAGTTCTCGAATTCACTTCTCTCCTGATCTCAAATATATGTAATTACATTGAATGGGGAGTAATAGGGAAAGATAGGTGCTTCAAATTCTTGTTTCCCTATTGTTTGTATTTGGGTTAGATTGCATGGGTGGCTGGGGTTACAAAGGAGGATTACGTGGTGGCACATTAGACAAGAGTTTAGTTTTTTTTTTGTAGACAAAGTTGAGTTTCCATAGGGAAATTCCTTTGGAGGGAAGATCCATGCCATCCTTGAGGCCATAGGAATATCTAACTCAAGGGAGAGGGCCACTGTAGCCATGGTGTGGTGTATTGAATTGGAGGAGGACTATTTTGTTGCCCCAAAACTGTAGGATTCTAAATTTGCTAAGGAAACTACAAAGGGTTCATGTTAGTCGAGGTATTGAGAAATGGTGAGGGGTCTTAAGTAATGCCAACCAATCGAGCTTGCCTTGGCTTCTTAGATCCACTAAAATATGGTTTATCTATCTCCTCACCTAATTCCTTGAATGTTTGTTTTAATCCTAGAAACCATGGGTAATGCCTCATTGAGTGTGTTGGCATTATGGCATAGTCTTGGCGCTACAGTACAGGTGTTGTCCTTGATGGCAACTCACTTTGTTGATAGATCACAGTTCAGGCTATCAGAATGAAGGAAATCACATATACGTAGGTTCACTTTGACAAAGCCGCATATACACGTGTGTTCACCATTCCCAAGTCGCGTATGCGTATACACACACTTTCACGCAAGGGAAAGTGTGTACATGTGGGAGAACTTATTTTTGGTCCATTGTATATAGTCCTTGGTATTTGAACCTATGGTTTTGGACCATGGTATCTCGTCAAGTGTGTTGATCCCAAGTATTGGGTCCATGGTATTGATTTGTTATGGTTTTGGACCTTAGTATTGAGAAAGGCCTAGGACTATAAAAGAGGAAGGAGATCATTAGGCGAAGTCATCATCTGAATTATTGAATATCTGATAAAGTGCTAGATCTAGAATACTGGTGATTGGGTTATGGTTCAGATCTGGATCTGAATGAAGGAGGAACCTAAGCGCAAGGAAAAGGATAAGTTCTATTGATTGGTTAAAATCTTAAGGCTTTAGTTATAGTATCTTTGTATGATTTTGATCTGTTATATGTGGTGCACGCTCGATCTATCAATCTGATAATCTGGGTTAACTAATGTCTGAATGTTTGAAAGAGTGAATTATCCTTTATAGATCTGTACGCAGGTTTAGTGAAGAGAAGGTGCGTATACACGTGGTTTATGTGAGTCAAAGAAGTGTATATGCAGGTTCATCTTGACACAAAAGCGTATGCACGCAGGTTTCTGGTTATTGAAGTAGCATACATTTCTTGATTTATGCTTTAGCTGCTTCTGTTTATTGCTGTAGTGTTTTGGGGTCAGACTTGGTGTGTGGTTAATGTTACTGTATTCTGGATATAGCGGTCAGAGAAGTGTTTATTTGATTTAGTTTTTTGATTGGTGAAAAGGAGATTGTTTGATGCAGAAATTCTTGATGTTTGATTGATGTTATTCATGGATCCAGTCTGAAAATTAATGAAACGTGGTCCGTGGAAGAAAGAGAAGGTTGTAGCCTTCTGTAGGTAGAAGCCTGCGTACTAGTATCCCAACTAGTACAAGAACTAAGGGGGTTGGAGCTCCCTTCCAGGAGAAGCTGGATAACGAGAGAGGGTTGTAGCTCTCTGCAGGTAGCAGCCTACGTACTGGTAAAGACTGCACCAGTACAAAAACATTGTAAAAGGAAGTTTCTAATTAAAAGAATATGGAGATGAATTGCATCAGGGGGTTTTCACCCACATTGGGTTTCCTCCTTATATCTTGTGTTCTTGTGTGTGATTGTCTTCTGCTCTGTTTCATTATTTCTGGTACTGTCTATTTGATTCTGAAACAGAGATTAATGATCGACATCTATAAGATAAATTAAATTATAAGTCTACTTTATATACGCGGGTTTCTTTATCTGTAGTTGCGTATATACGTGGTTTTTACTAACTGAAGTAGCGTATATGATCTGGGTTTAAAAAAGAAAATAATTGACCTGATAATACTGATTCACCCCCCCCCCAGTATTATTTCCAATAATTGGTATCAGAGTAGGTCCTTTAGAAGAAGCTTGATCACTTGAAGGAAGATTTATCATCATGAGCAACTACGAGAGAGAGGAATGAATCAGGCCACCAATGTTTGATGGGACTAACTTCATCTATTGGAAGGTAATAGTCACTGCCTATCTTCAATCTCTTGGTACAGAAGTCTGGGGTATCATAGATACAAGGTACAATTTTCCATCAGCAATTCCTACAGATACGACTGGTAAGAAGAATTCAAATTTGAAACAAATGCAAAGGCTTTCAATACTCTATTAGGATGTCTATCTCAATCAGAATTCGTCAAGGTTATGTAGTATAAAATTGCAAAAGAAATATGGGACAAGATCGTTCTGAGCTATGAAGGAGATGAACAGGTAAAATGAGCAAAACTTCAAACCCTTAGAATTCAGTATGAAAATCTCAGAATGCACAATGATGAAAGTGTGTCTAACTATTTCCTACTTATAGATGAGATTGTTAATTGTATGAAAAGCTTGGGTGAAGAAATAAAAGAGGCTATTGTGGTTGAAAAGGTTCTAAGATCTTTGTCATCTAAGTTTGAATCAAAGGTTTCTGCAATAGAAGAAAAAAAGAAACTACAGAACCTTACTATGTCACGGCTACACGGAATTCTAACTGCTTACGAAATGAGGAAAGGTGGACCATTAGACAGGAGAGAAGCTGAATTCAAGGCTTCAAGTAAAGGAGATTACTATGAGTTAGGACATATGTCAGAAGAAGTGGAAGAATCAAATTTTGTCAAAAGCCTTCAACGGGGTGCTGGTAGATTCAGAGGTAAGTTACCTTTCAAATTCTTTGCTTGTGGAAGAGTCGGTCACTATGCTGCCAAGTGTCCTCATAAAGGTAAGCTCGACAAAGGTAAGGAACCAATTAGATGGAACAGAAAATAGAATGTAAATAAGAAAATCTATTACACTCATAAAGACAGTGATGGACTTTCAAATAGTGATGAAGAAGAACAAGGTAATAATAATTATAAACTTTTAATGGATTTTGAAGATGATGATTTCTTGGATGATATAGATGAAGAAGGCCTTTATGAAGAGATTTCTAGACTCAAAATATGTTTAGAAGAGAATAATGTGATTATAGATACTCTACAAATCCAACTTGCTGAAAGGGAAAAACATCATGAAAAGTTAGAATGTGAAATTGTGGGACTTAGAAAAGAGATTGAGAAAACTAAAGCTGTTAATCTTAGATTTGTTAAAGGATCTGAAACTTTAGATGAGATTATCAAAGTACAGCGTTCTCCACTAGTCAAGACAGGTCTGGGATATAATGAAGAAGCATCTCAAGCGTAGAAGCCATCCACCTCCAAAAGCTATCTTGATGTAGCAAGGAGAAGTGAACAAATTGAAAATCCATATAAAAGGCACAATGCTGCTCACCAGGTAAATCAGGGACATTTTTCTTCAAGAATGAACAAAGATCACCAAGTAAATCAGGGGCAATCTACTTCAAGAGTAAACAAAAGATACAACAAACCACAGGTAAATCATTCTCAGTTTGCCTCAAGAATGGATGTAAATGAAAAATACAATCATTCGTTCCGCAGGGTTGATAATCACAGGAATTCCATCAATGTTCAATGTTTCTCTTGTCACAACTTTGGACACAAAGTAGCTGAGCGTGTTTCCTACAAAACTATCATGACTAGAGAAGCTCAAAAACAGAGGAGTGTGACTAGTATCATGAAAAGGAACTATAATAACTTTTCTACTCTTGAAAATGAAATATAATGTTCTATTGTAATAATCTTGGTCATGAAGATTCTGAATGCAGGAGCAGGTTTCGGTAGACAACTCGAAAGGAGCAAGCCTCAAATATCAAAACATGGAGAATGAAAGAACCACAACCAGAAAGATGTGGTATAGCTTTATATGCAGAAGGGCAGGAAAATCAATGGTACATAGATAGTGGATGTTCGAAACATATGACATGTGATCAAGAGAAACTTCAGCCATATAGTGCCTTAGAGAAGGAGAAGAAGGTCTCTTTTGGAAATGACACCCGGACACTCATAAAAGGTAAAGGTTCTATTCTTTTAAAAGAAAAGGTCAAAGAAAGAAATGTTATGTATGTTGATGGCTTAAAGCATAATCTATTGAGTGTCAGCCAAATGTGTGATCAAGGAAATGAGGTGATATTTCGATCAAATGGGTGTATTGTTCGTGAGCTTGATACATGATAAATAGTGATCAAAGGCACAAGGACTCCAAATAATCTATACATTCTCAAAGGAGGACAACAACAATGTTATCTGAGTAAGAATGATGAACACTGGCTATGGCACTGAAGATTGGGGCATCTGAGCTTCTCACAAATAAGGAAAGCATGCAACTACCAAGCAGTTCATGGTCTTCCAGACATCAGAATTCTAGACAATACAATATGCAAATCATGTCAGTTTGGTAAGCAAACCAGAACTAACTTCCCTGAGAAAGAAGGATCAGCTAGCAGACCACTTGAACTTGTTCATAATGATGTATGTGGTCCATCTAGGAAAGGTCTCCTCGAGGAGAGGAATACTTTATATTATTCATTGACAACTTTCTCCATGATGTGTTGGATAGGACTTATGAAGCACAAAGATGAAGCCTTTGAAAAATTCCAATCTTTCAAAGCCTTGGTTGAAAACAAATTACATCACAAGATCAAATGCCTCAGGTCTTATAGAGGTGGGGAGTTTACCTCAAGTTATTTTTTTGATTTCTATGAAGAACATGGAATAAGAAGGGAATTATCTACTGCAAGGACTCAACAAAATGGAGTAGTGGAAAGGATGAACAGAACGGTTCAACAAATGGATTGTGATATGATGTATGAGTTTGGAACTCCTGCAACTTTCTAGGGTGAAGCTGCATTTACTGCCATTGTTATTCTCAACAAGACAAAAGTCCGGGTGAACATCACGCAAACTCCTCATGAGCTCTGGTATGGTAAGACTCCTACGGTAAAACATTTCAAAATTTTTGGAAGCAAATGCTATATTAAAAAGACTGATGAAAATCTTGGCAAGTTTGACCTAGAGCAGATGAAGGCATTCTTCTTGGATACTCTCCCCATAGAAAAGCATACAAGTGTTACAATAAAAGACTTGGAAGAATTGTTGACAACATTGATGTAGTGATTGATGAAAAAGGAAACATTCATAAGCAAGTAAATTCCGAAGATTTTGAAGATGATGAGGACCATCCTTCAACATCAAATCAGAGTTATGATGGAGAAGAAGCTCAAGAGGCACCAGAAGAACAGATAAGAATAGAAGAGAAGACTCCTTACAGATATGTACAAAAGCATCATCCTGAAACTCAAATTCTGGGGCAGAAAGAGGCAGGTATACAAACAAGAAGAACAATTGCAGAAGCTTCAAGCTATTTGTCATTTCTCTCCTCCACCGAACCAAAAAATGTAAGAGAGGCATGCAAGGATGAATTATGGGTCAAGGAAATGGATGAAGAACTTGAGCAGATCGAAAAGAATAACACTTGGGAGTTGGTTCCTAGACCAAAAGGTAAGAATGTCATAGGGACAAAATGGATCTTCAAAAATAAGTTGAATGAAAAAGGGGAAGTGATTAGAAATAAGGCCAGACTTGTTTGTAAAGGGTATGCTGAATAAGAAGGAATAGAGTTTGAAGAAAATTTTGTTCCCATTGCTAGACTTGAGGCCATCAGAATGTTCCTTGCTCTCTCTAGCTTTCATAAGTTCAAATTATTTCAAATGGACGTGAAATCAGCCTTTCTGAATGGAGACTTAGAAGAAGAAGTGTACATTAATCAACTAGATCGTTTTATCATTGGGAATGATCCAAATCTTGTATGCAGACTAAAAAAGGCTCTCTATGGGCTTAAACAAGCTCCAAGGGCTTGATACTACCGTTTGGACAAATACCTTCATCAACAAGGTTTTTCAAAAGGATCAGTAGGTAGCAATCTTTATATAAAAATTGAAAATGAAAAATTGGTAATACTTGTTATGTATGTAGATGATATTATCTTTGGCAGCAATGAAGAAGCTATGAGTCAAAACTTTGCCTTGGTGATGTAGAAAGAATTCGAAATGTCATTACTTGGGAGCTGACATATTTTCTTGGTCTACAAATCCAACAAAATGAAGGCAGTATCTTTTTATCTCAAACCAAGTACATCAAGCAGATCTTGAAGAAATATGGCATGGAAGATTCGAAACCAGTACGTACCCCTATGGTACAGGATGCAGCCTCAGTGCAAATGATGAATCAACAGCAGTGAATCAACCAACCTATAGATCCATGATTGGAAGTCTGCTTTATTTGACAGGGACCCGGCCAGACATCATGCATGCAGTGGGAATGGTTGGAAGGTTTCAGGCAAATCCAAAGGAAACTCATCTTCAGGTAGTAAAGAGAATTTTCAAGTATCTTCAAGGAACTCAAAACTATGGCCTATGGTATCTAGAGATACAAATCTCACTCTTCATGCCTATACAGATGCAGATTGGGCTGGAAGCGTAGATGACAGAAAAAGCACAAGTGGTGGTGCATTCTTTATGGGGTCCAAATTAGTGTCTTGGTTCAGCAGGAAACAAAGTTTGATTGCTTTATCTACAACTGAAGCAGAATATGTGGTTGTTGCATCTTGTTGCACACAACTCCTTTGGATGATGCAAACCCTGCAGGATTTTCAAATCACTCGTACTCCACCTGTCTCCATCTTATGGGATAATACAAGCGCAATCAGCGTTTCAAAGAATCCTGTCATGCATTCAAAGACCAAGCACATACCTATCAAATATCATTTTATTTGGGAACAAGTGCTTGAACAAAGGGTCAAGTTGGAGTATGTTCCCTCCAAGGAGAAAGTTGTTGATATACTCACCAAACCACCACCCAGGGAAACATTTGAATACCTTAGACAGAAGCTGGGAGTAGCTGATGTATCATCCTGCTGTTGAAACATGTATGTTTCAGGGAAAAATGGTTGTACACGAGTTTAATGAGGCGGATTCGCGTACATACGCCAATTTATGTAGGTACAATCGCGTATATGGTGGTTTGAAGGAAATCAGTGGGGACAGACTCTGGTTGGAGAGAGTCTGATTTAGGTCTGTCAGATACCATCTAGCACAGGTTCAGGGGGAGCAAATAATCTTCTAATAATGCATTGTTGGCATTACCTTAGAAGCTCTTGGTTCAGGTACACAAGTTGTTTTTGGGTTTAGGTGGATTAGATGTAGAAAGGAGAACAAAAGGAGAATGTGGTTGTTGATCTGAACAGTGATTGACAGATGCTGCTGATAGTAGTTATTGGTGACTTGCATTGTCTTGATATTTCGTCTCTATGTCATGTATATCTTCTTTTTATCAAGGTCATGTAATGGCCTATTTTGGTTTGCCCACTATGCCTGGGATGAATGATGTAATGTATTTTTTTATCATATGTAAATTTCTGATGTATCCCCACTTGGTTGGGTGATGGATGTATGTATAGAGTCTTTTTGGTGATAGGAAGGTCTGTTCTAATGTATAAGTCATGGTTCTTCTTGAAGAACATATTCTTGCAGATATTGCCTACAGTCAGGCAGAGCATGGTCAGCACAGCAGAGCAGAGATGTCAGCATGTACTCATGGGGAGCATAGCCCTTTGCCCTTGATGAAAAAGGGGGAGAATGACTTTAAGGATCTTGTGGTTTCCATCAAGTCCAAAGGGGGAGATTGTTGAAATTATGGCATAGGTTTGGCACCATGGTACAGGTGTTGTCCTTGATGGAAACTCACTTTGTTGACAGATCACAGTTCAGGCTCTCAGAATGAAGGAAATCACATATACGCATGTTCACTTTGACGAAGCCGCATATACATGCGTGTTCACCGTTCCCAAGTTGCATATGTGTATACACACACTTTCACGCAAGGGAAAGCACGTACATGTGGGAGAACGTATTTTTGTTCCATGGTATTTAGTCCTTGGTATTCGAACCTATGGTTTTGGACCATGGTATCTCGTCAAGTGTGTTGATCCCAAGTATTGGGTCCATGGTATTGATTTGTTATGGTTTTGGACCTTGGTATTGAGAAATGCCGAGGACTATAAAAGAGGAAGGAGATCATTAGGCAAAGTCGTCATCTAAATTATTGAATATCTGATAAAGTGCTAGATCTGGAATACTAGTGATTGGGTTATGGTGAAGATCTGGATCTGAATGGAGGAGGAACCTAAGCACAAGGAAAAGGATAAGTTCAATTGATGGGTCAAAATATTAAGGCTTGAGCTATAGTATCTTTGTATGATTTTGATCTGTTATATGTGGCGTACGCTCAATCTATAAATATGATAATCTGGGTTAACTAATGTCCGAATGTTTGAAAGAGTGAATTATCCTTTATAGATCTGTACGCGGGTTCAGTGAAGAGAAGGTGTGTATACACGCGGTTTTTGTGAGTCAAAGAAGTGTATACGAAGGTTCATCTTAACACAGTAGTGTATGCACGCAGGTTTTTGGTTATTGAAGTAGCGTACATCTCTTGATTTAAGCTTTAGCTGCTTCTTTTTAGTGCTGCAATGTTCTGGGGTCAGACTTGGTGTGTGGTTATTGTTACTATGTTCTGGGTACAACGGTTAGAGAAGTGTTTATTTGATTCAGTTTTTTGATTGGTGCAAAGGAGATTTCTTGATGAAGAAATTCTTGATGTTTTATTGATGTTATTCATGGATCCAGTCTGAAAATTAATGAAACGTGGTCCCTGAAAGAAAGAGAATGTTGTAGCCTTCTGCAGGTAGAAGCCTACGTACTAGTATCCTAGCTAGTACAAGAACTAAGGGGGTTGGAGCTCCCTTCCAGGAAAATATGGAGAACAAGAAAGGGTTGTAGCTCTCCGTAGGTAGTAGCCTGTGTACTGGTAAAGACTACAGCAATACAGAAACATTGTAAAAAGAAGTTTCTAATTAAAAGAAGATAGAGACGAATTGCAACAGGGGGTTTTCACCCACATTGGGTTTCCTCCTAATATCTTTTGTTCTTGTGTGTCATTGTATTCTCCTCTGTTTCACTATTTCTGGTACTATCTATTTGATTCTGATACACAGATTAATGATCGACATCTGTAAGACAAATTAAATTATAAGTCTGCTTTATATACGCGGGTTTCTTTATTTGTAGTTGCGTATATACGCGGTTTTTACTAACTGAAGTAGCATATATGATCCGGGTTTGAAAAAGAAAATAATTGACTTGATAATACTGATTCACCCCCCCCTCTCTGTATTATTTCCAAGAGAGTGATCCTACTAACAAACACCACAAACTCCTTTAATATTAAGTGGACACTCTTTGTGTGAATGCTTCTTCTTATAGTTGGAGAAAACTATTGGTAGTGCTTTTTCAACTTCACCCAGATTTTGTTTTTTCCTACAAACGATCCAACTTTGTAGACAAAGAGGTAATGATATTAGTTTTAAAAAATTTAATTTAATTTTTTTCCCTTGTAACTTCATCATATGCTAATTTTTGTATCTCAACGGAAGCATTTGATGATCCTCTCATACTCTTCATTGAGAGATACCTTGAAGCACCATTTCTTCCTTGCTCAACAAGCTTCTTCTACTAGCTAGTATATTTTGTCAACACATGGGTTAGTGCATGGGGAAATTCTTTTCCCTATTTCAAATGAAATTTGTTGGGGAAAACCCTAATTGTAGTAAATTAAACCTGTTTGTTGAGACCCTTTATGATATGGATCCCTCTATATCCTTTCGAAGCAATGCACAAGTTCTTACCTCTCGTCTTACTACCTTGTCACCTCAAATCTAGGAACACATTTGACACACTGATGAAAAATGAATATCTAAAAAGAAAAAATTCCAATTATGATATTTTTCCCTTAATAACCTTCCTAGAAATGGTGCCAAAATCTTGGGCAAATTAATTGTCTTAATAAACCAAATTAATTTGTTCAGACATAAATTATCAACCGATGTATGTTTTTTATTTCAAGGTTATCGTGCAAAGTATATACATGAAGAAATTAGTAACCAACATTTCAGAATTCCTAATGCTAATCTTTATTCTACAAGAACTGGCACAGAGTGTAGAAAATACTTGAAACTTTGCAAGTGCTAATGAGAGAAAAGTGATTTTTAAAATACATAATATTTCTCTACCAAATTTTGGTAGAAAGAAAACAATCAATATAAAGAAAATCACACACAAAAATTTCCTAGATAAATTTCCTAAAATGGAGCTCCTATTTGCTTATGTAATTCATCCCCTTAAAAACAGGAAATCCTTATATTTCCTTGTGCAATTCCAAAGAGAAATTACTTTTCTTAATCTTCAATCCTCTTGCTCTGCTTGATTCTCAAGCTCCACAATGAAAAAGTATGTGTATAATGAATACAAAGATATGTGCCTTCATCCAGTCTCAATAGGTGATTCAAATTGCATGACCTACTAGGGATAAATTTAGTAGCTGCAACTAGTTAAATGAGATTCAGTTGAGTTAACAAAATTCAAACTACTCTACTAAACTTAAGAACTCCAATCTATCTCTATTCTAGAACTAGAGATCAATTAATTGATAGACACTAGTATTTAACTCTACTAGAGAGCTAAATTTTAGTTATCAACTAGTACACAACTCAATGAAATCCAAATAACTCAAATTGACTGAAAATAAGCTAGTGGTAGGCCACATCACAGATGTTAACTAACGACTAACTCAAGTGTCTATGATTCTGGATTTGAATTAGAAACTTTGACTAAGGCACAAGTCAATGAAGCCATTTCTTGCTTAAATTTCAACACTCCCTCTTAGTGAGGAAGGGCTTCTTGGAATAACTTCATCCACTTGGATATGTCTTCGGTGCTATAGCTGCTCCCTCTGAACTAGAAAGAGCCATGTACCCTATGTATCTAGGTGTCTACTCCTTGGTGTTGGGGGACTAAAATCTCTTCCCAGCTCCCTTAACCAATCCCCTACCTGCCTGGCTATTCCCAATACTAGAAGTCTCTCACAGAGTGGCTACCTCTACTCACCTTGGGCAATGGTCATCATCATCATTATCCTGCTGGTCACCCCAAATTCCAACTAGCTTAAACTGAAACTAAGATACTTGATGATGCTCAATCTAGAGATCTCTATGCTTCTCTCACTCAACAACCACATACATACTATGGGAACTCTTTTCCTTCTTTCTCAAGGTTTCACGTGCATCTACCTCCAATTTGTAGTGGCTCTTAATCCTAACACCAATCTTCTTGAACTAACATGTAGAAAAATGCTTGAGTAGGCCTTTCCATTGTTGAATACTACATCATACCCTTTGTCTTCAATCCTTAATTTTTTCATCAAAGTAAGTTTTCTAGAATCACTAATGCTTATAAAACATATCAATATGGGCCTTCCACATCTGGAAGGTGTATCCTTTTCATGCAACTTTGGAACAATATGGTCCCTAACTCCTTCTAGGATCATCCTCCTAGCTTTGCCAATGTCCTTCTTCCATTCGGTTTGTTATCACAAAACCTTCTCCTCATACGCTACTAATTAGGAAGACCTTGAGTAACTGTTTCAAACCAACTTTTGGCTGAGGTTTAGCCTCCCCAACCTGAGAGGGCTCTCTTACTAGGTTAAAGACATTAGTAAAAGATTAGATGGCTAACTCTATGAAACAAGTAAAGGAGTATGAATGGTTGAACACAGTCAATAAACATCCATTGGGCTTATGGAGTCAGAAAATGTTTAGTATGACAACCATATTAGCTTAACATGGAAGTTAGGGCATCAAGAGTTCAATATATGAGTAACACATAAGAACATGTAGAAAACAAAATCTACAAATGCATGAAGGAAGTTATAGAATTGCCAATGAGTTCTAAGTAGCATACATTCATACCACTACAAATGAGGAAATGAGGACAATCATAAGACAATAAAGCATTGAACTCTCTTCTGAATCCTGAGTAGTAAAGCCAAACTCTGTATTACATAAAAAAACATAGTGTTCTACAATGACACAATATCAATGTTTTTCTCAAAAACTTCCAACCCTTGGTGACTTACTTCTCTTGTCATATCTAGAGTTCATTACAATCTTGGATTCCTTCCTCCAGCATGAGGGGAATTTGAATTTTACTTGACTTGACACCTATTAATACTTAAACAAACTATTAATTACAACTAGCTGTTAACTAGCAGTCTTATAGACCTAATACAATTAGGAGTGTAACTCCTTACTATGCTGGCAACAACCTTGAATATGAAATAAATTCATTCTTTGACAGTCATCCCTCTTCAACTTTGGCTTAAGTGATGACTTTAAACTCGATGATGGCCTTTGATTGCTTGTCCTTTGACTGTTCCTGGATATTAGGAAACTGCCCCTGCATTTTTGCTTTGGTCTCCAAGGAGGTTCTTCGAAGTCTACTAACCATATTGTCTCCTTTAATCACATTTGATGCCTTGAATTAACTACAAATCCTGCTCCTATACTCGTGCCAAGACAAAAACCTCTTGAATACTGCCTGAAGCATGACAAACTATCTGAGCTACGAAATGATTGCTATTTTCGTAGCGCAGAGTTTGGGGTTTCTATATGTCTCTCATTTCTTGAATTTGCCTTTGCTTAAGGTTCAAAACTTCTTAGGTGGCATTCTTATGTCTCTACATCAGCATACTTTCAAAAAAATCCCCCTTTCATTTCAGGATTGATCCACAAAAATAGAATTGGCAGCTACAACAGTTTCGTAGTGCGCTACGAAACTGCTGTGCATTATATATCACCTTTAGCAGTTTCATAGCATGCTACGAAACTGCTATGTGAATAAAAAACACATAGTTTTTGTCATTCTTGGGATTTTTAATGGTTTCACCATATGCTAATGAGCCATGCAAAACTGACATTGTCCATCCAAAAACAATCTTCAATCTTCAAAAAGGTAAGTTTCATATCAAAATTGTGTCAAAACTTCTTCACTTAGTGTCTGGTTCATTTATGTTGAGGCTTTCTTTGAGGTTCTCTCAGTTGAATCTTCAAATCTTCAATTTTTATTTTCATCATCCGGATTTTAGTTCTTAACTTGCCATTGATCCTTCTGATATATCTTGCTTCCATGATTGCAGGGACAGTCCAAGTGAAATATTGAGCATGACAGCCCACTACTTCATATCTTGGAACTTTTCCATCTTCCCAACTGGCTATTACTCTTTTGAAATTTTATTTTTCAAATGCATGTTTCCTTGCCCTTTCCTTGAGATGGGCAATCTCGAGATTAGCAGACACCAATTTCTTTTTGACCTCCTCAAAGCTATTTTCTTCTTCATGAGTGATAACTGCCTTGTTTCTGCCATCTTTGTGCACTAGTGATGATTGTAATGATGGAACCATAGGCTCTTCAAGGAACTCTGCTACCTCTCCTGTCTCACTTACCTCTGGCTTTGCCTCTTCTAACCTTCTAAAATGTCTAGTCACAGGCCTTCTTTGCTTGAAAACAAAATCTGAGACCTAATCATCAAATTGGAGTTTTTTAGAAGATTTAACTCTTTTTTATTTTGTTCTTACCTGCATCAAATAAGTCTGCTTGGACCAGAGGGGTATCTTCTATGTCAATAACCTGGAGGAGATCATTCAAACTTCCCTTTGAAGCCGGGCTTTCATTAGTAATCACTACTTTCCCCTTTTCCTTGGCTAATTGACTTCTGATTACTCTTCTTTGGACTATTTTATCAATAAACTGCTCTTGTACCACTTCCTTGATTTAAATTTTTTCCTTCTGTGACTTTTGAGGGGTATCTTGAAACATTAGTGGTGTCATAAGCTCCTTCACCCGCTTTCTGGCTTTCATTTTCACAAACCTGCTTGATCTTTCTTCCTCTTGATGACTTAATGTTGGTGAAAATATTTCCTTAGCCTTAGGGCTAAGGCCTGTTTCAGTTCTAAAGCTTGTCATAAACAAGAAAGTAGACCATTCTCTACCTATCTTCTGAAGCTCATGTAAAGAAATCAATTTGATCAAACCATGATGGAACAATGAGGTTTCACAAGCTTCTTTCTTCAATTAAATCTTATCAGACATCTTGCCTAAGCTACAAAACAGATAAAAAGGAAGGTCTAAAGATATTTTTCCAGTGAAATGTAATAAAAGCTTAAAATTGTAAGAGTACACCTTATGGTACCTCCCTTCACAGGTAAAATATCTTTCAACGCATGAAAGTAAGTTGGCATATGAATCTTTTACATAGCTTCTGGGCACTGATTTGGTTAAGTCTGAGTCTATGTGTTACACAGTAATTTGTCACTGTCTTCCTACCAGTCTTGCTACTGTGTCATGAGTCCAAATCACCCATGCTCATGCTCTCTAACGTTGCCAAATGACCCACTTTGCCAAAGTTTTTTCTATCATCGCGACGGTTGTAAAAATAAACGCGCTGATGAGCACTTCAAAACAGACCGAGTGCGCTGCCAGCGTGGAAGTACACGTGATTCCCGTGCTGGTCGAATTTCATGAGACATCGCGACTGTTGATTATATTTTATCGCGCTGACATGACTTTATTGGTTATTCAATAGCGATGTCAACGCTCCAGTGTAGTTAGGCACCTGCAATGATCTAGTCTGGGTGAGTTTGTTCTAATAGTCGGCCTTCCAGATGACTCCAGACCTGGTTGTTGGCCTTGTATGTGTCGCCCTCCCTTCTCTGGCATGTCTATTTCGTCATTTGAGCCACCTTACTTGGAGATAAGCTCATCCTCCCACCATTCATGGAGACTCCTTCTCCTATTTAAGCCTCCACCATTGCTATGAGCTGCTAGTTTTTGGAATTCATAGTGTTTGGAGTGTTGCTGATAGTGTGTGAGCTTGATAGGTAGCTGGTGTGACAAGTGTGGGATTGTTAGAGAGCTTAAGGAAGGTTGTGAAGTGTTTTGATCTTGTGTAAAGTTGTGTGAGAGAGAGTTTTGTCTTAGGAGATCTACCTTCAAGGGTGAATGGTTGAGGAACTTGCTAGCTGGACCCTCTTGAGAAGGATTTGACGTCAGAACTATGGTTATATTCTTCTTTGTTTATCAATAATAGACGACTATCATTATGGTTCCACTCTTATTGCCTTTATGATGGTGGTTGAGTTATATCATTTTTGACTGATATATAGTTGCATCTATTGGATTTTATGCTTGTGTTTGTATCATTCTTTGCATGTGCAAGTGTCCGTGCACGAGGATCGTGAGGATTGTGACCAGCCGAGGCAAACGAACGTGAGCATCAACTCTTCTACAAGTACTAGATTTGGAATCCAGGTAGGTCTTCATCATTGGTCTTTAATTTTCAATTAGCAACCTACGTGTTAGCGTTGTTTGATTGTTGCTAGACCCTATTTGGACTAGTAGGGATCGCCTCTGTCTGCAGAGGGGATTTACCTCCACAACACTATGTATTCTGGCTTTAGAAATTCCTTGCAAGGTGCTATTTCAAATTTGAAGTTCTTAAACCATCTCTCCTAGACTCTAGGAATCTTTGTGACTGTAGATATCACCTCAAGAGAAATTGGTATTTCTAGCACTCCAACCTTTGAATTCAAGCCAGTGAAATTAAAGGCAAAATCCTTGGTTACTTGAATGTGACCTCCCTGAAGTTTTTCACAGAATCTCCAGCAACCCACCTGTTTGAATGCATGTTCAACCTCTCTGTTCCTCGTGAGAACATCTAAGCCTTCAGGCTCAACTCTAAGACACCGTCCTGATCTATGATTTTTCTTTTCTTCAGATATTTCTGTGAGACCCCTACAAGGAGACTTGAAAAAACTTGAACTGTTTTAGTTTGAACACTGCCTCGCTTGAGTTGAAATGAAGAACTGCCTTGCTTGAGCTTTCAAAGAATTCTGGTGAATGTCATCCCTGAGCTTGCGAATTGTCTCTTATGCATGAAAGGAACACGAAAAAGACAAAGACCAATTCAAATTACCTTACCCTTTTTGAAATTTGAAAAGAGTGCATACGAAACCCCTAAAGAATCTAATGATGAGAGTGAATGGCTGCATGTGATAAGCAAGGTTCATGGAATGACACCTGATGATGAAACATTAACAAATTTTGATGGATTGGACAGCTAGACAAGATTTGGCATGAATCCCTGATTTCGTAGCATATCCAGTGAAAATTATGGGTTTTACGCTACGAAAACTCCTAACTACGAATCCCCGATTTTGTAGCACACAGTGTGTATTTTTTGAGTTTTGCGCTACGAAAACTCCTAGGCAATTTTGTAGCGCATGTCAATTTTGAAACAACCTTAACACATGACACTTTTGAAATAATGTGGGATCAATGATGGGTAAAACAAGATCATTGACCTTATTTGATAATGGGAACAAGCCTCCACTCTATTATTTAGACTTCCCAAACAAAACAATAAAAATGACTTGACCAAGACTAACATAAAACTTTGGAACCATACCAATTGTCCAAAATTTTAGAATTTTTTCTTTTTTTTAGTGATAACAGGGTCAGTTGTTGTGCATCTGGTGCAAGAGGCTTAGGAATATCAATACTTATGTATTCCAAAACCCCATTATCATCTAACATAGCCTACATTCTATCATTCCATGAACAAAACTTTGAAGTCCCTTCTAGTGCATGATATGCCCTCAAACCATAAGATGACATGATTCTTGCACTTGTAGAATTATTGCACCAAATAATGTTCTCTTCAATGTGCTTTAAATCTGATCAAGAAACTTAGTTTCTATCTTTTTTCCTTCTTTGATACCGTGTATAAAATCCTTGAAACCTTGCAACTACTATTGAGAGTAAACTGATCTACAAAAGACAAAATTTCTCTATCAAAATTTTGTAGAAAGAAAACAATGAATACAAACACAATCACACATGTAAATTTATTTGGGGAACCCAATTGTGAAAACCCACTCTTGCTTGTATTATCAACTGATAAATATGATCTATTAGAAAGAAAATACTTCAACACTAAAGCTCCTACAATATTGATCAACTCCACACCAGACTTTCCCAACACTTAGGAAAATAAAATTGCAAGGAAGATACTATTTCCTTGTGCAATTCAACCCCTAAAAAATAGAAAATCCTCCTATTTCCTTGTGCCAGTCCTAAGAAAAATTGCCCTTCTTGATCCTGAAGCCTCTTGTTCTACTTTCTTCTCAAGCTCCACACCATAAAAAATTGTGTACAATGAATAAATAAATCTGTGCCTTCTTCCAGTCTCAATAGGAAATTTTAATTGCATGAACAGTTAGGGCTAATTTTAGTATCTGCAACTAGTTAATTAAGAGTCAATTGAGATAGCCAAATTCAAACTACTTAAGTAAAATCAAGAACTCAAGTCTATCCATATTCTAGAACTAGAGATCAGTTAACTAATAGACGCTATTAGTTAAGTCCACTAGATAGCTAAACTTTAGCTATCAACTAGTACACAACCCACTAAAAGCCATCTAACTCAAATTTACTGACAATAAACTAGTGATATGCCACATCACACATGTTAATTGACACCTAAATCAATTATTTATGGGACTAAATTAAAATTAGCAACTTTTACTAAGGCACAATTCACGGAAGCCATTCCTTGCTACGATTTCAACATACATCAAACCAAAACATGGTCGAACTCTTCACACGTACACGAATGGAAATAAACTCACAAAAGCCACACTATAAAACCCCTTCTTGCATAAAAATAACACTCCACACACAATGCCGAAAATAAAATCACACTTGCAAAATAAAATATCACTCATCCACTTTTGCAGGGAAAAGAAATAGCATTTCTTGAAACAATTTCATAAAACCATTCAATTACAACCACAAAACCATTGATCTAATCAGAATCGATCATTCATTAAATGCATGACACATCGTAACATATGTAACAACAACCAACTAACATTATGTTTTGGAATAAAATTATAAATATGTAGCAACAATCGAACAATAATAGCACATGGTTAGTAGGGATCAATCCAGTAATTATGTTTTCATGTGCAGAATCTATATCATATACTCTACAAGCTATCTTAATCAACACTAACTATAATGTATTAGAAAGAATATGTAACTAAGATAATTAAAATTATTAAAAGAACTTAATTAACTTAACATGCAAGAAATTTTAAATGTAACCACCATGTTACCTCTACAAACAAAACGATCCATGCTAAAGAGGAGGGCCCTTCCTCCTTAGAAATGAGCTAGTAAATAAACAACTCATAGAATAAAACCACACTTCATAAATTGATCATTAACTCGTAGAATACTGCATTAACTTTGGAAATGGAAATACGTGATACACAATTTGGAAATGATGATGCCTCCCCCTACTTCCTAACACCTCAGCCTAATCTCTACCCATACATTTATACAAGAAAATAGAAGTGTTGGATTTGGAACTAATTTCCCCATGTTTGGATTTTCAAGCATGAAAAAATTCATAAAATATTTTATTTTATGTATTCTTGGTTGAATATATGATTACATAGGATGGATTTAACATAAAACCAATTTGATGATAAGTTGAGGTTGTTTAATTTACTAACGAGTTTCTTTGTTTGGATTTATCTTAGCCAACAACCACAACAAGAAATGTTTTCTTGAAATAACCACTCGTATCTTCTAATACATGGATTTTTTGGAGAAAATGCTTGCAATTCACTTAATTGGGGATGCTATGAGAAAATCCATGTCATAGATTTTGTAGATTCATCTCTTTTTTCCCACAAATCACATTCAAAGTTAGTCATCCAATAATTCTTGACGCTTTTTTCCAAACTGTAGATCATGAGATGGACCCTAATGGAGTTGACTTTGGTATGAATTAGGTAACATAAATCCATGTCGATATCTATATAAGAGCCATGTTCCAACATTTTTCATAGAGCTTCACTGATATGCTAACCACAAAGGCTGGTTACAGTAAATACATAGGAACCATATGTACAACACTAGGGAAACCTTCATTAGTAAAAACAACAATAATCCTTTCTAATTCATCAAAAATAAAGGAAAGTAATGATAACTAACTACTTCAACATTCATAAGTGTAATGTAGCACATTTAAAAAGAGACACAACAATATGGGTAATAGACGGGAAAATAAGTGTAGTAAAATGATTGAAAATGGATGTTTAGAATGGTGAAAATAGTGATAATTTAGTGGACAAATAAAACCATACATGTAGGTAGGGTACCTATGTCTTAAACCTCAATGAATATTTCTCAAAGAGAGTTTTATTTCTCTCGAGGAGATCCCCATGTAACTCACACAATTTATGGACACCAATAGTCTGAGAGTGGGGATGTCACTCCCAGATTCTTAATGCGGCGACATGCTTGAATCCAATGTGAAAGAATATTTCTTGGCTACGCCATTGTGTTAATGGATTTACACTCTCTAGTAGTTACAGTTATAGTTCGAAAACCTTAAAGAGTTTCCTCTTTAAACCCTACTCTAAGGATCTACAACCTTAAGCAACAATTGGTTTTCTATAACCAAAAATTCTAGTTGATTTTATTAGAACTTTATTTTATGCTTATTGTTTACTAAAGGTTATGAGGGACAATAAGATGGTGTGAAATGACTCAAGACCAATCCTAGTGCAAGCTATATGAAGTTTAATTTTTTTCTTTAAATTTCAATGAAAACTAATTAAGGGTAGAGAGTAGATTTCCTTTTTCCAAGTGGTAAACAACATCATGTTCCCTCTCAATATTCACTGTTAATTCAAATAATTCTATAAAAGAAATATGATCCATAAAACAACTCAAAACTGTAAAAGGATTAAATAATGTTAAAGCCAGAGCACCAACAGTCACTCAAAAGCTAAAAACTACGACTTTGCAAAAGAAAATCTTGAAGAATGGCTCATCATACACAGATAAGGAACAAGTTAAGATACATTGTAAGTCTTAGATTTGTATTTTAGTTCAAACAACAATCAAGGATACACCTACAATGACCTAAAAGGGAACCAAACCAACCTTATACAAGGAAACAAGACCACAAAGGATAAAAAAATGGCTTCTGTCATGATCTAAACAAAAAAGAAGCTCACAAGTACTCCCTAAATCACTTAGATATAGTTTAGCATGTCATAAAAGAAACAAAAACATAAATCAACAAAACAAGCAATTGAACTAAGAATGCAAACATAAACAACAAACCAAAATCACAAACAAATGACAAGATCTCCCAAATCAAGGACCAACTGAACTAGATCTAAAATAAATCTAATTAATATTAGGCAGAGGATGAAAAATCTAAGGTTCTTTCAACTGATTCAAAATGAAAGCATACTAAAAAATACACATACAAAAGGTATTGATTTCACCTAGGTAGAAAGAAAGAAAAAATTAGTCACATCAATGGCAGTGGATAGTGTGCGACTATCATGTATGGTCACTCAGCAAGCCACCAAGAGGTATAAACTATGAGGCAAGGTCAAAATAAAAAAATAAAACTAGTCTTAGATGTAACAAAATAAAATTCATCTCTTCCTCTAATAGGCCGAGACAAGGTTGAAAATGATAATAGAAACCTCACCAATAGGAAGAAATAAAAAATTGAAACGTGGAGAGAGAAATCAAAGCACTAACATTAGACTCCCTAGTGGAGTCTACAATTATGTTTTCTCAAGAAATTATCAATACGAAAGGGGTTGTTGCTCCATGCATCTAGTCCTCTAATCCATCAAACTGGGGGTGTGAAGAGTGAAATCTTCAGTATTAAAAATAAATATATGTAATACATTTATCTAATGAGACAAATAATGTGCACTTGATCCCTCATAGGTTGGTGAAGATTGTAGATCTTGAAGGTAACTATAGAAATCTCACTTCCACTCGAAGATCCTACTCATTGCTCCTAGATCCAATCCCTTGTACGTAATCACAACTGAAAAAAGTGAGTTTTTCTCCTCCCCCAAAGGTAGGTCAACATATAAAAGAACAAAATCAAGACCATACATATAAAATCAATAGAGATCATATATGGTAAAGAAATCATCAGTGCTTTTATTAATTCAAAACATAAATAAAATTTACCTTGGGATATTGATGACCCCTCTTTAATCCCTGGTAAGAATCCTTCCATTGGCTCACAATAAGATAGGGTTGTACTCACATGCAATAGACATTTCGTAGAAATCCACTGGCAAAACTAAGCTATATTTCTCTATATGTTCTCTCCTCTTGATAAGGTTAGTTTATGTAATTTTTTTTTGTCCCTCAATAGAATGGATCTAGACACCTAGGGGCTTGAGAAATTGAGAAAAAAATGAAATGAAATACTCATAGCCAATTCATACAAAAGCAGGTCAACCAGATCTCCTTGGGAATGAAAAAATTCAGAACCGTTGACCATGGTCGCTCCTTTCACAAAGGCAACAAAGGTATAGTGTTTTCATGTTCTGGATTCTCTAGTAGAGATTGTGCACAAGATGATAATGTTGTGGGAGTGACTTCCCTAGTAAAGATGGCTAGTAAAAGAGGAATAAGTGTGCATCAAGGTCAACAAGTCTGATGATGGACTATGGTCCCCCTTACTGACTCAAAGTGGGAAGCATAATCAATAAAAATAAGAAAGTTCTTCTCCATGGAAGTAAGTACCATCACACCTTGGTGCATTTGAAATATTATTATTAATCATCATTATGAATTTCTATGCATATTTTTAAGATTGTATATTTGATATTATAGTTCAATCATAGGGAAACCACCCTGGGATCATACATAGTATGCCGATGAATAACATAATTATACTCTCAACAAATCAATATTGGTGTGGTGGAGAGGCTCCTAGACTTGTAAAAACTCCAAATCTCATGGGATTTTAGTGCGTAATGATATTATTATAACCTGGACCCTTGATAACCAAACCCACACAATATAGAGACATCCCCATTTTAATAATTATCTTGTTACCGTATTTAACTTTTTCTTATTGTAATTGCATTCAAAAGTGGCATTGTTCTTAAAGAATAACTTATTTCCACTTTCATCCCTCAATTATAAAAACAATACTCCTCTATGGAATCCTCTAGTTTAATCCCAAGAGAAAATTAAAAGGAACTATTAGGCATGATCCTAGCCCCTTAGCCCACATAAAACAAGTTAAGGAAATATGAAATCCCAAATCACAGTGCATAATAAAAGTAATTCCCAAAACCATTCCTAGTGATCAAGGCCCAATAATGGGCAAGAAGCTTCATTGATAATTCCCCTCAATTTAATATATTCCCAAGTTTTGTGATTCATATTGGATCATTATCTTAGTTTTCATCCATCTTGATGCATTAAAAGTGGAAAAAGTGGAGGAATTAGTGCACAAGCACATTTTTACCATTAGTCCGAATTTGGAAAATTTTAGGTTGAAAAATTTAGGAGCCATTTTGAGGCCTTAAATGAACACTTTTTAATGTCATGAACTTACTATGGACCTAGATTCCCTAATATACACACTAATACCTTTCCAATGGTGCAATAATAGCCTCAATTAGAGCTCATATGTCTAAGTTATGCCTCCCAAAGGTTGACCTATTACTATTTATCACGATAATTTGAAAGGATGTCACATCAACCCCAATATTCATGGAAAATGGGCTAGCCATGTGATCATGATGAAAATTCTCTAGAAGATTCAATATTGTAACTCTAGTTAAGGAGAGTTTTAGGAAAGTATGCCATTAATTTATTATTGGGAAGGATACAAGACACAAAGGGGAGGTGTCTAAATAAATGGATAGACATAGCCAAACCAAATGTGATGGGTGGTTGGAGGTTAAAGAATGATTATGTATTTGTAAGGTGATTTGTTGCTAAAAGTCTATGGAAATTTTTGGAAAAAAATAGTTTGTAGAAGCAAGTGATGGAAAAATTATATAGTTCTATGTTCACTTGACGAATGTTTAAGGAATTCAAGAAAAAGCATTGAAAATGTGTCCAATTAGTGGAAGTCATTAGAAACAAGCTTCTCATTTTTTTGTGATAGTTTGTCATTGAATGTAGGTAATGGGGCATAGTTAATGTTGATATCTAATTCAATTATAGGATGTGGAAATGTAGTTTTAATACCTATATATGGTATATCCCTTTTATGAAGAAAAGGGGTTTAAATCAAATAAGAGATAATTCTAGCACTGCAATTTTGTCTCAAGGCTAGAGAACGAGATATTCCTCGGATTTGGAAAGGGAAATAAAATGTCTAGGTGGAATGTTCTTGTAGAAAAGTTAAGGAAGAATCATATAATAACTAAGGTGGTAGACACATTGAAATTCCAAACATCCTGAAAGGGCTTATTTTCATATCCAATCGAACTAATTTACAAAGTTATGATTACAAAAGGAAATCAAGTAGAGCTTTTATGTTGGTCAAAATTTTGAATTTTTTTTTATATCCATTATTAAAAAAATAAGGTCTTAAAATGTAACTTGATTCAAAAGAGGGAATAATTGGTCCAAACTTTCGTCATTTGAGAAAGGGATTAGAGGAAGGCATTGCTCATTTAATGATTAAATGTATGTATGTAGACCAAATTTAGAGAGATGCAAAGGAGATGATTGGTATTTATAATGTATGACATAGTTCTCCCATAAGGGAATGCTTGAGGAAGTGGTTGACGGAGTTAAGAGCATTTAGAGAATTACCTTGTTTAATGATTAGGGTAAATGGGAAACCCTAATCCTATATTTCTAATCATGAGGTCCTATATGAGCTAATGATGTTAGTGTGCTAGCGTGATACATGTGGAGAAAAATTCAATCATCCTAATTTTTGTTCAATTATGGGAAATCATTTTCAGACCTAATTTCAACATTCGAAGCATCTCAAAAATAACGAGTGATAAATATAATCCTTTCATATAAATTACCACATGGATCTACCATGAAATATACATAAGAGTATTTCTAGAAAGTTACACAAAAGGATACAAACTGAACATTTGAGAACAAGAATTTATGTAACATGTGAACAAGAAAATCATGTGACATTCTAGGGAACCAAAATTTTATTTTGACTTGACACTCAACAAAATGATTTGATCCAAACCAGAAACTCAATCCTTTTAAAAACTGTCATCCAACATAAAACATAATTACAAGTCATCTCAAATAATGAAGAACAAGTTGGCCCCGTTTGAAGTGGCTTGAATAATACAAATAAGATACACTTCTTGCCCATTTTTCCTCCACGTTGACAAAGAAATAAGAAGAGGCGATTTAGGTGTGAGGAAGGAGTAAATAGGTTCATATCTCATGAAACTTAAAATGAATTAAAGAAGAAAGTCTCTTTTTTTTTGGTTTCTCTCCTTGGATAATGGTTATTGGTGAATTTTTTTAATCAATTTTTTGGAACAAAACATGGCTATGTTTGGATCATATCTCAACCTCTTTTATAAGTTAGATTTCAACCCTTTTGAAGGACATGCCTCGGCCCTTGGTAAGAGACAAAAATTCAACCCAAAATTCATCTTGAGGAACAACAAAACTCGGTCTAATTCCACGTGTGAGAGGAGAAAAATTCCGCATGTAGGAAGAGTAGAACTCAGAACAAGAAAATAGACCCATTATATTACTGGATAAGTAGAACCAACATCTTATAGTTTCTGAAGCTCTTCTTTGATAGTAGATTCTTTATGAGGATTAACTAGCATGATCCTTTGTCTAACTAGATTAGCCCTATCATATGACTTAATTTCATGTTTGAAAATCCAAGGGTCAATTCCATGAATTTCCTTATAAGGTAAAAAAAAAACATCATGAAATTCCTTGAAAATGGTGCTATAAATTTCAATCTCTTGAGGGGTAGAATCTACTCCAATCATGATGTTTTCCATGACACCTGGGTTCACGGAAATGTTGATGCATATAGTATTCAAACTGTTTTCCAAGTTCTCCTCTAAGAAAAAAACATGTGTCATGCTGGGGGATTGGGACTGGTATCCTCTACAATGTCCCAGGCTAAGGAGGAGATCGAAAGAGGTAACCTCGAACCACTTTCAGTTTAGTAGCTAGCCCTACTAAATGAGAGAGGGATCTATCTAAATATTTTTCAATGAATAACTGAAAACAAATATGTTTTAGGCTAGATATACAAGTTTTGTTGGAGTATTTGTGAATTTAGGGATTTTAGTTTACTCGACTAGGGATTAGAGCAGGTAATTAGATAAGGCTCCAAGTATGCAGTGACAAGTATAGATAGGAGCTAGATATTAGTGTGTTATGGTGAACTTCAATTGTTTGTCAATGTAGTGTAGGTATGTGAGTTTAAGAGAACATAATGAGTATGTGAAAGCATGAATTCATTAGTCTTAGAAGAAAAGAAACACAAGCATGATTTCCACATAAACAGAGCTTAAATCTAAGATTTATGTCTACATAACTACAAGGAAATTCATAGGAAGAGGATAAAGGATGAAAAAATATATGATTTCATCAATTAGAAGTTGATACAAAAATAAAACAACACCATATACTCACTGAACAAGAATTCCTTAAATATAGCTGCCACTGATCCTGTATTAGTTGTAAGTGAACATAAGGTACCAAGTTTCTCCACAAAAGTCCAACCCCTCTCTCTTAGTGAGAAATGATACATATAGACTCAATTAAAAAACTTCCCCACTTTCAAGAGTCGAATTCGTAGGTGGTGGAACTATTTCCAAGATTCTCTCAACCAATAGGTGAGAGTGAGAAGGTCAAATACAAAATCTTCTCTTAGACTTTATTTTGAATTTTTCTTGCTTTACAAGGCCCAATTAACCATAAAAAATACCTATCATGTCTATTTATTTATTATTACATCATCTAACCTCGAACTACTACAATCACATCATGAGTTTTGACTTTGACCAAGTCAAAATGAAAACTAGGAAATTACACAGTGAAATTTAAAATAAAAGCTCAGAAATTTGTAGAAGCGGAATGCCAAATTTGAGCCCATGTTTAGGTGCCTTCCTGACGTCAAAATTGAGATTTGAGAGAACGGTCAATTAGCCTCACCTGTATAGTTTTTATAACACCTTAAATTTTTTAAAAGAACCTATGGGAAGGCCTTCAAAAGCTCCTGCTCCAAAGGTGTCTGCATAAGTGCAGTACCTGCCAGAAAGAGCGGAAAAATAATGATTTTTTACCCATTTTTCTCCTTTCTATCAAAATTTGAGCCCTCTCTGAGAAAACTGATGAAATGGGATTTAATAGGAGGTCATTAGCTTTCCAAAAATGTAAGTCACTTGTCATTTGGAGCCTTGAGAAAAAAGTGCAGTGCCTTCTATGACTAGCCCAATTTCTGAATTTGGCACCAAAATTCTCAAAAAACCAAAAATGCTCATAAAACCTTCAAAATTGGTCATGAAGTGAAACATGAGGTATTTCATGCCCTCATGGATGATTCAGCAAGAATATCCAATTTATCCCTCTCATTTTTTTCCTTTAGGGTTTCCTTTAGCTTGTTTTTCAACTACTTGAGCTTGATGTTACATATCATGCTTCTGGTTTGATAATGATGTGCCATGTGCCTCAAAAGCTGATTATCCTTTTTGGATTGGTCAAGAAACTGTTGTAAGTGGTAATTTACCTTATTTTGCCGATACTCTCTATCCTCATTGATCTCCATGGTAATTTTGTCCTCCATGTCTAGGTATTCATCTAGAATATTATGTCCTTTCTCCTCCTTCAATGCCTTTTTGAGTCCCTTGGTCCTTGGCCTCTTTTTCCTAACTTGTTTTTCAGTTTCCTCATGTTCACTAGGCTCCAACACTACTTTTCCATCGCCTCCTTTCTGCAACAACTTAGATTTCTCTTTCTCCATGATGAGTTTCCTAGCCTTAAGCTGACTGTTTTCTTGTTCAAGGAAGGAGATAAAAAACCTTTCTCTTGCCATATTGTCCATGAGTTCTTTGATATGAGAATCCTTCTCTTTGATAATTTTTTTCATGTTTAAAGGTTTATTTTCCGCTTCCAAGTCCGAAAATTCAAAGTCATGCTCAATTAGGTTTTCATCCTGTACATGTGATCCATGTTTTGCTGATGTAGAAGGCTTGGCCCTTTTCTCAACCTGAGAAGTACTTACGAACCTTTTTCCTCTTTGATACATTTTGGTCAACTCAGGTCTAGATGCCTTCGTAACCTCCACTATCTTTCTTGATGATCCTACCTCCACCGTTGTGTTGATACTTCTTGATGATGAACTGAAAACATAGTTTCATACCATTACAAAGTTGTTTCTATGAATGAATCCCATGTCATGTTATTTTCTGCTAGCTGATGAAGAACTACAATCTTCATCAAGATGTCATGAAAAATACTAGGGTACTAATCTTTATCTTTCACTTCTACCTTCTCAGACATTTTAACAAGGCTTCTACATAGATAATTACAGATGTTGAGAGGTTTTTGAAATGTGAAGTGCATTAGAAGCCTGATGTAATATGCATATAATCTAAAAATTATTCCCCCAGTGGTGAAAAACTTCATTATAACCTTCATCAATGGCACGTACTTCTCCAATAGGTACCTAAATGGGATGATGTGTGTATGAGCCTCTCTGTAGGGTGATTTTAGGAAAGATCTGTAATGTTGAACGTCCAAGCTCATGCCTTTAAACCAGTACTCTCCATGATCAGGTATCCCTATGGCAAGAGAAATGGAAGCCACTGAAATTGTAAACTCAACCCCTGCTATGATGGCCATTTCCATTTGATATGGGTGGCAATCCAATCAGTTAACTGTTCATGGAAACCCACTTCACCTACCCTTTCTCAAAACCCTAAACAATAGACATCTCCAAAACATTGCTTGATGAATGGTGATGAGTTGATTTCATTGCAGTTGGTGGGCTCATATCTGAGGATTTTACCTCCTTTATGGTGTTTTCTCCTTTCTGGTCATGAAGAATCTCCCTCCATTATGATAGAAACCCTAGATAACAGGAAAATGGAAAAACGGTGAGGAATGAGTGAAATGATGAAATGAGGGGGTTTGGTGAAACGAAATGATGGTAGGGGAATTTTTGGAGATGAATAAGGGCTATAAGAAACTTATGGAGTTTAAATTGAGTGAAATTATGGAAAGAAATGATTAGAAGAAATTGAGAAATAGTGCTACTAGGAAATCTGCCCAAAATGCTAGGTATGAGCTAGGGTTTATGTAAGGGTGAGGTAATTTGAGGGCAGATAATTTTTAGTGAATAAAAGGGTGTTTTAAACATGTAAAAAGGTATGAGGTGAAAAATTTACATGTTTTCAATGTCATAACTAACCAAATCCATCAGTTACACTAGTGCTTGCACCATGAAAATTTCACCTAAACCCTAGATGAAGAAAACTCGCATTAGCATTTATCTTGGCAATGGAAAAAAGTGAGCAAAAGGATGATATTTACTTGTGAACAAGCTTAGAATAGAAAGACGTAGCAATGCAAGATCAAAATAGAAATTTGGGTGAGTTTGGGTGATTTTAGGTCTACTCTGGCACAAGTGCGGCGCAGTTCATGGAAGCGCAACACAGCGTCCAGAAGCTCAACACCACCTTCAGAAGCGTAGAGCCAAGACATTTTGTCCAGATTTTACTAGGAAACCCATCGTTTTTCACCAATGGAGAGGAGATATCATTGAAAAAAGGAGGTTAGGAGGTAAATAAAACAATTTTATGACTTTTTGGGCTTTTATAGGAAAATATGATTCTCTTTTGAATAAAAATGGGCCCCACATGCCTTTTCAGAACATGATTTCCACCTTTTAACCTTCGCCACTTTGGAGAGTTGAAACCTGAGCTTCTTTTTATCTTTTTGAATAGTGATAATTCTTCTTTTGGAACCTTGATATTGCAACCATGATGAACTTATACAAATTCATAAAAACTTATGAAAAGAGCTGCTTATCACAACTCATCTAATGTTGGATTTATGCATGGAATGAGGATGGACATTGAAAACCTAATGACCTAATGAAGATATAAGACTATGTGAAATGGTAATGATGATGAATGATATGATGAAAATGCCATATTTATTATGATTCCTTCATCTAAGTGAATTAGGAAATCATCATGTGATATTTTTCAAAAGAATGGAGACATTCCTAGACAAACTAGCCAGTGACCAAATTTTACTCTAAAAACTTGGTGACATGATAAAATTTGACCTTGAGACACCTAAAAGACTTGGTAAAATCATATTTGATCACTGATGATAGTCAGACAATACTGACACTAACATGGACCACTTAGCAAGGCCAGAGGAAGCCAAGATTTTTGGTGACTCATCCAACTTATCTACCCAAGGGAAGAAGGATGATCGATGAGGAATTTCTCCTTAGGGATGACTATAGATTTACACGACTTTCACGATCACTTCATTAGTAGGTAAACCAATATCTAGAAAATTATGAAATAATGGATAGTCAACTTCCAAAATGGGCACATGATAATCATCAAGTGGTTCATGAGATGTGTCACCATATTCATAAGTGTCAAATTCCAATGCATTGGTAAGTGATATTAGATATACCTAAAGGCATGTGCTCACCATATTGATAAACCTTTGAAGGAGAAGGTACCACCCAAAGGTCAATGAAATATTGGATCCACTAGTGATGAAAGAGAGCATATGTGTAGGAGTTACACAGGTAGATGGATCATTTGGCGAGGGTACAGTGAAAAACCTATAAGCGATGATATTTTAACTGGTCCCAAATGGTTATCTCCTATAACTGGCATAATAGTTCCTATAGCGATATACTTAATCGATGACACACAATACTAAAGTTGATTAATCATGATAATATATTGCCTTCATGAGTAAATTGAAGCACATGAAACACCGTTGACATGAAAATACTCATGGCATAGAACTAATTCTGATCAAGAAGAAAGTTACAGTTTAATGGGGATTCAACAACTTCAACATCTACATCCATAGTGTTTTCTCCTAGCTTGATGGAAAATGAAGGAAGACTTCCTTGAGGCACAAAATTATATCCATCCAACACTAGAAGCATTGTAATTGACTTGATGAGTGTTGGAGAACCAAGATATTTATAGCATGATGTAACCATAACATAGGTATAACACCCTTCATCTATAAGTGTGCAGTGAACATGTTGATTGAAGACGTGAACCAAGATCTAGATGGTGATCCGATGGGAGAGTCTAAAGTGATGGGTATCGACATCAAATGTCGTCAAAATAAACTCTGAGGGACCATTCCTTCTGATAGTAGTCAACAAGGCATGACATTGCACAGGAAAACATTGTAAAACCTTTGAAGCAAACATGGAACTAGGTTCTTGGGATAAATCCTCCATAATATTGTAATTTTGGGAAGCTTGTGAATTAGTGTTTTGTATCAAATTTTGGAGAACACCCTTAGGTGGGTGAAACAATGTCTCCAAAAGCTTATCTAGTGTAAGAGGTCTATTGGGCATAGTGAGGATGGCCAAGTCCTTAGAGGTAGAACTCGACTCTTAAGTATCATAATATTTGGCTCTCATGGAAAAGTTAATATGCTCATTGGGCTTAAGAATAGGTGCGTGTCCTCCAACAAAATCATGATTCCCCCCATTGCCCCTAGGTGGATATGGAGGAGCTTCTGGAACCATTCACTATTGTGGTTGGGTAGGAAATGGATGTGTCAACATGGCTGGTTGTTGGATGGCTACTAATTTCACAAGGAAAGGATGAATCTCATATATACATGGAGACTCATGATTTTAAAAGTGATACCCCTAAAAATTATTGCAAGGGAATTTTACGTTATGATGTTTGCCATTTGTTTCATCGGCTTCATTGGGTTAATTCCCTTGGGTCTCCTGAGCAATTTCAGAATCATTCTTTGATCTTTTCTAACATTTTCCCACTAGGTTGCTGAGGATTATTAGGTTGTGTGGACTACATCGTATGAACCTCGACAATTTTCTCAAAATATGATGCTTGTTGGAAACTACGAGCAGTTGCAAGGGTTTGTGAAGTGCTAATAAATTTCCCCAATTGAGTAGCTAATTCGGTTAGAACAAAGGAAAATATGGAACCTATCACAACATCGAAATGTGGTCCCATCTTAGGTTGCAGTGGATGAAATGAAGGTTATGATGCATTACGATTGATATCATACAAATTTCCCAATTGAGAATATATTAGATCAAGGTGTTGATAAGGTAAAATGGTAGCCTCCTCCGTAACCACCCTAGCCACGATGATATCCTTGGCTATAGGGGGAAGCAATGATCGGGTGAACCAATATTTAAGAAATTATTCAAGAATCTTGCTTCTCACTAACCTCTTATGTCACCTCCACTTGTGTATATAATTAGAAATATGAGTAGCAGGTTCTTGTTTACATGTTGACAGGAGGTCACTCATAAGCTCTTCTGGTAAAGTTAATTAGAAATGGTTTAAGAAGGTTCCCTGAGAAATACAATAAACAAGGCACTATAAAGGTACCTCATAAAGGCCAAGACTCTTCAAATGATGAAACCCCCAATTATATTGGAATAATAAAGGACAAGAGAAGAAATTACCCCAAACTCATTATACTAGCCTTAACCGGTGGAAGTGACCTCGATGGGGCTTGGTGTCACCCTCTAGGAGCACTAATATGGTGATCTATGTCTCCATCTAGTACCATACAGACTTCCCACCCATATTCACATATGCAAGAGACCTAAAAGATAGGCCAGTAAGGTTATCCCTTCACATTCAAGAAATAGTGGGGACTTGTGTGATAAAAAATTATTGGGAAAATTAATAGCCTTAATAAAATAAATGAAATAGCTCTAACATAAATTTTAAACTAAGGTAAGTATTTTATTTCAAGGCTATGCAGGTACCAATTACAATTTGGATTGGCTAATTCATAATACTAATTTTTCTGCTACAAGAACTGGCACAATCATACCCAAACATGTTGTCTCTCTTTATACTTACAAGAATGGAGACAAACTCACAAAAGCCATTATTTCAAACCCTTTCCTTTATAAAATTAACACTCCTCATTCAAAACTAGAAATGAAATCACACTTGTAAGATAAAATGACACATATGAACTCCTAAAATCACTCTTGCAGGGAAATGAAAGAGTTGTCCTTGAATCAATTTCACAAAACCATTCGATCACAACCACAAAACCATAAAGATAATCAAAATTGACCATTCAATAATGACATGACAGATTGTAACATATGTGAAAATAACCAACTAGATTATGTTTCAGTAGCAAATTATAAATATGTAGCAGCAATCAAACAATTGTAACATAAGGTTAGTAGGGATCAATCCAGTAACTATGTTGTCACATGAAAAATATACATTAGATATTTTGCAAGCTAGCTTAAATGATAGTAACTACAACGTATCAACAGGAATGTGTAACAATGATAATTAAAATCATAAAGAATTGAATTAACATAACCTTCAAGTAATTTAAAATGTAACCATTAGGCTACCTTTACAGACAAAATGAAACATACTAAAGAGCAGGGACCTTCCTCCTTAGCATGGAGCTAGTAAATCACAACTCACTAGCTAGCATCACACCTCATAAATGGAGCATGAACTCACAAAATATTGGATTAAATTTGGAATTGGAAATACAATATACACATTTTAGAAATGATGATGCCTCCCCCAACTTCCTAACATTTCAAACTACTCTTTGCACATACATTTATATAAGAAAAGAGGAGGGGGTGAATTGGAACTAATTTCCCAAAATTTGGACTTTCAATCATGGAAATATTCACACAATATTGTCTTTTATGTATTCTTAGTTGAAGATGTGATAACATATGATTGATTTAGAATAGAATACATTTAAGGATAGGCTGGAGTTGTCTCATTTGCAAACTAGTTTCTCTTTTTGGATTTATCTTAGCCAACAATCACAACAATAAACGGTTACATGAAAGAACCATTACTTGCCTCAAAATACATGAACATTTTTGATAAATCACTTGTAATTCACCTAACTAGGGATGTTATGAGAAAAACACACGTCACAAATTTTCCATATTCATATTTGTTTGTCTAAAAATCACGTCCGAAGTTAGTCACCCAATTACGCCTGACACATGTTTTATGAATTGTATATCATGAGCTAGATCCTAATGGAGTTGGCTAAATTAGGAAAAATAAATCCATGTTAGTGTCCCTGGGAATAAAACCCATCTTCCAAACTTTCTCTTAGAGCTACATAGATATGCCAACCACAAAGGCTAGTTGTAGTAATTGCATAGGAACCATAGTAACGTCACTAGGAAAGCCATCATTATTAAAGCCAACAATAATCCTTTCTAATTCATCAAATATAAAGGAAAATAATGATAACTAATTACACTAACATGTGTAAGCTTGTTCATTCTTGTTAGTTCCTATGAATGGCCAAGCCAGGACAATGGCCTTCAATTAACTTCTAAAAACAAAAAAAAGTAAATGGTCTTAATTAATTCTAAGTCTATATCTAATAGGTGGGACACAAGCATTTCATAAGGTTAAAAGGTATCCCTATCAAGGCTATAGAAACCTGCTGGCAGCAGGGCCATGCTTGTGGTATTAAAGTTGACTCTACACTATAATTTACTTGGTTGTTTTTTATTTCCATGAACTCACTATCAATCTCTTTGAGAATGGCTTTAAAATCCTTCTATTATTATTCTTTTGAGTTCTATCTTTTTGGAATGATTTTTATGGGCATGGGGACCCTTAGTGCAGGTAATTCACTGTGGCCAGGCAAGACGAGCTTCAACTATACATGGATAATAATAAAATGGTCACTATGGGAATGCATTACTATGTCTATTTTTAACACCATGCTTTTAAATCTTGCCACTCACATTTACAATAAGGATTTTAAAGTGTAACTTCTGATCAAGGATGCATGCAAGATATTCTTTTGGAAATTTTAAAAGTTAGCTATTTTATTCAAGTAATAACACCATGCATGCAATTTAGTTTTTATGCTAGTTTTCATTTCATGTTTTCTTGAAATGAGTATAAGCAAATAAACAGTCCAGTAGACACTCTGTTTTAGAACAAGCTTTATCTAGTGTAGGAAATGTGATCATGAAAAATTGTAGGAAAATCATTTTGAATACCTACATATGTTTCTAATTTTATTTTTTTGTGAGGAAGTAACAATACCATATTTCCTTGCATGAGGACATGCAAGATGGTCAGCATGGGGGGATGTTGGGTCTCTGTTTTGTCTTATTTTTATTTATTTCTTTCATATTGTCGATTGGCTAAATGATTATTTTTGAAGAATATTTGTTACTTCTTTGTTTTAACAGGATTAAAATAGCATTAATGAGAGTTTAATTAAGGTTTGTATGTTGCAGGATTAAAACCGGTTTGATTATGCTTTGGAAGTGCCTACACCATTGCATTTACCTGCTTGCACCATTTTATGGCTTCTTGCACTATGCTAAACTCAAACCTATTTTTATGTCTATTCATGAAGACAGTGATGTGACTAAGTATTTTACTGGTTGTGGATTTACACTTGTCCATGCAAACTCTTACACTGATATCATCATGTCTGAAGCTGTACTTGTACTCAAACCCTCTAGTTCATGGGGCCTGAATTGTGGCAAATGTTATTGGCAATCTTATGATGATATTTCTTCTATCTCTATGCATTATGGATTGCTTCAGAAAAGGGACTACTTTCACTTGTTATAAACCTCCAAGTGCCCAGCTCGACACACTATAACATGGTCATATATTTCAAATAGAAGCAGTTGTTGTTGGGGTCACTATTGCAACGTTTTGTAGATTGCAATGATTAATTTAAGAATAGCAGGCTGAAGCTTACTCCATCTATTCCAAAGGGTTCCTAGATTGTGAGGCAGATTTTTGTGAGTACACCTTGTATTTTGGGCAAGGTAGTTGATTGTAATTATTACCGTGGGGTAGATGTTGATATAGGTTTTTCAATTGTCGCTAATGGAGTGATGGATTTAGTTTTGGGAGTTGTCCCAACATTGGATGGTATTGGGATCCAGACGCTGAAGTTGTGGTGCAAGAAAGCAAAGTTAGGGAAATCCTTATGGACAAATCAAATTTAGAGTCGTTGCATCAAAGGAATGATGAAACAAGACAACAAAATATAGCAACATTAAAAGCAGTGAAACATGACTCAGAAGCCACAGTTTTAATTGTGCAAACAGAGAACTCTGGCCTTGGGCAAAGGCTTAGTGAAGCACAACGTTTATCTAGGATTGAAGTTGGCAATCATTGGCCTGAAGATAAATTTGCACCTTCCGATATCTTGTCTTGCCAGCTGTTATAGATATTTTTGTGCCTCGCAACATGGAGCATGAAATGTCAATAATTACAGGGATCCTCAATCCCTAAACATGTTGTTCTTACCCCTAAAAGAACAAGGTCATCAAACAACAACACTTCCAATCAGTTCTCCACCTGAAAACATTTCAAAACAGGCTAATTTTGGATCATGTCAGCTGCTCCACTGAGCATCTGCGGTGGAATGCAACTGCTCCTCCTTGTACCTGCGCTGGAAGTCAAATCTAATGAAGGCTACCTGCGCTGGGCGAGATTGGCCAAGTGGCACAGTCATTCTGCAAGGTGTCAACTGCCCAGGAAGCTTCCAAACTGACACTTGGTTCATGAGATTCGCCCTGTGATGAGTAAGAGGTACTTGATCACCATGTGTAAGCAAGGATCTCCAAGTGGACTCAAGAACTGAAGATTAACTGAAGAGGGAGAGGACACTAGTCAGCTCTATGCCAGCCTCAAGCTGACTCATCCTCTCTTCTTCTCTCCTATATATAGAGCTCTTCTATGAGGTCTAAGGGGCTGGAATTTTGTGTAAAGCAAGGAGGTGCTGTTGGTTTACAGTTAGAGCTATTGGGTGATTGTTTTACTAGAGGTGAAGAGGAGAGTTCTTGCTGCTGGGGAGGTGCTGCTGGATTGGAGCCATCATTGGTTGTAACCTTCTCAGAACCCTGTTACTTCTATCAATAAAGTTTTGCATGTTCTCCTATATACTTGTATTGCATTGATGTATTGTATTTACATGTATATTTGATTCACTCTAATCCATGTATCAGTTATGAGTACTTGTATCTTGTAGTTTCCTCTCTTGTTTGTGCAGGATCTGTGTGTAGCTGGACCGGCAAAGAGAGCAAAGAGCTGGGAACAAGAGACAAAGAGAGAGGACAAGGATCGACTAAGCGAAAGACACCAGGTTGGTTAATCTTTCTTCATTCTCTCTGTACTTTCATAAAGGAAATCATCAAAACTTTACTTTCAGTTGTTGCTAAAGACTGTCACCTTTAGAGTAGGGATAGGGTCATCCGCATCGGATACTTTTCCCCACAACAAACTGGCGACTCCGCTGGGGAGCCTAGTATCTTGTTGGTGTTTGTAGTATTTTGCTATTCATTTCTTGAAGAAAAGAGTACCAAATCGAAAAGCTTTTGACTATATCAAAAGCGAAGTAGAGGGACTGCTACTCTTGCTCATCTGTTGAGCAAATTCAAGATTTGAAGAGCCTATATACAAAAGACTCTTTACTCTTTGTGATAGATCTTCATCCTCTTGATCATCCCTTAGCCTGTACTTGACCTATAGCTTTTTATTTCAGCAAAAACAGTGCATTTTTGAGCTTTTTATGACCCGGAATTCTTTGTAGACGAAACTCTCGTGTGTCAGTGCAGGCTGTCCACAGGCAGTCTGCATTACAGCGCAGGTGCTCCCTTCAGGAACTGCGCTGAGAGTCAAACTGACAGACCAGAGCCTGCGCTGGTCCAGTTAGCCATTGTCTAGCTCAGTTTTCCCATTGTGTCTTGGCCCTGTTTTCACTGATTTTTTTGCTGATTGCTTGCTGGTCATTGTACTTGCTGTAAACCACTTCTCCTTGACATTATTCCGCCTCAGTTGTGTGATGAAACTGTGAATGTTCTTTCAGTATTTCTTGTTTCAGTTACAGTTTCCCATTGTGAAAAGCGAACCAGTATAGCTGTGACCTCTTAGATCCTGAACTGTAAAAGTGTCTTTGTGATCTTATGAGCTAGTTTTATTACTGTTCATGGCTGTTTGAGTTTGTTTGTTTTTCATATTATGGTTTGAATTCATATATTTTTAGTGTTGAAACAAGTACCTGTAAGGTGTCTTTTCATTTTAGACGAAACTTGTTTGTTTACGCTTCGAATCGGATTCAAAATTATACAACAGTTTCCTTTCTGTCTTACATCAACATTAAGGGAAAAGAAAAGAAATACATGCATCTTGCATTTGCATTTTTGATAAGTTTGTGTGTCTGATCTAGGAGAAAGTGCATTAGTTTGTGCTTTATGCTATGTGTGGAAAGATATTGTTTTTCTCTCCCCTCAGTAGCTAGGATTTTCAAAGCTAAAAAGATTGTGAAGCTTGCTTATCATTTTAGCTGCATTTAGGAATTTGTACCAATACATCTCGTGGTGATCTTGAAAGACAAACTGCTAAACAAGATCAACTTAAAATATATTGAATGAATCTAAAAACGCTTTGTAACATAACGCTCACAATAGAGGTCTAGGTAGAGACGTGTTCCGGCGTCGTTAAACGTAGTGACTGTCGATCTCTACGAAGGTGGGTGATTCCTCCTGAGAGTCGGTGGCGCTAATACGGACTTGTGCTCCCATGTACCGTCGCGTATATATTGGGAGACCCCTATAGGAACAAATCCTTTATCCTTAGGAAGCCGTGTCGGCCGCCCTACTGATCGCAATGCAGTGAACACAGCATTCACGAAGATTGACCACACGTACCGTAAAACGTATTCCGTGGTTTTGCGAAAGGTTTGGCACACCCTCTGCCTAGATCTCCAGAGCAGTTTCTTTTGGCCTTTTTCAAACTCTATAACTGAAAAAGTCCATCCGAGCATTTGTCACTTCGGGCTCGTTAAAACATTGAAGGAGACTAGAGTCATCTTTAGCTTTTTCTCGACTCTTTAAAACTGAAAAAGCAAGTTGTGTCTAAAGCGTCGTTATAAAATTTATTTTAAGCGGAATAATCATCACCCTTCCCTCGTTGATCTTCGAAGTTAGTCCACCACAAGTGGAAGTTCCTGTAGAATCGCTAAGAAATCTTTTGGATAGACTAGATATGTCTGAACAACCGTCGACATCTAGGACTGTGTCGTCCGACACAGCTGCAGCAGAGCCTCCTGTTGCTACTCCAATGATGATCACTGGTATACCATTTGTCCCGGCAAATTGTCAACAACAAGCCGGAGTCCAATCAGGGACAACGACATGGTTAGTTCCTATTTCTTCATCCGGATTATCATCTGGTATTTCTTATGTTGAAACTCGCCAAATTGATCCATTTGGAGGTCAATCTGGGCAATCGATCCCCTTGAGTTCCGGATTGATACCATATGGGGGGCAGTATGCCTTTTCATTACCTCCTCCGGGAGGATGCCCATCCGTGAGTTCACAACAAAGTTCAGGTCAAACTGGAATTACATCCAACAGTTGGGTACCAATACTGCCTCAACAACCAGGAGTTGTATATTCTATGCAACCAGTCCACCCTGTGTCGAATATTACCACCACACCTGCTATGGCGAATGTGTCGCAAGTACAAGCGTTACCTGTTGTAACACAACAACCTCTTGGCTCAGCGACTCAATCACAATCTCAGGGTAGTGCCTCCTTATCTGGAGTGACTCAGGCCCAAACAAGTACTGTGACTCCTCATCCTGGTCAATCATCCGGTATTGGTCAACAGCAAATGGTCCAACAACCAGAGCTGCTTCAATCTCAACAACCGCCTTTCCAGCAATCATATCAAGGACCTGGGCAACAAGTCTTTGTAAGTAATGGGCAACCATACTATAATGGTTACACCCATCAACCTTGTCAAAGTTGTCAGCATAATGCTGGTCTGCAAAGACCCATTGCTCAGGTGATACCATCTTATCCTGGATATGCTTCGCCTAACCTGAACCAACAGTTTCCCTTTGTAGCAACTCTAGAATTACCAGATCTAAACCGGCTGACGAATGATCCAATTGCTTATGCCCCTTGGTGGCCAGCGATTCCACACAAACTTCCATCAGACATTCCTAAATTTAATGGAAATCCTGGTGAAGATCCATCGAATCATGTGATGACATTCCATCTATGGTGTTCATCAAACACCCTGAATGATGATTCGATAAGACTTCGCCTCTTCTAGAGGACATTGACAGGTCCAGCGGCTAAATGGTACATTGAATTGCCAAGAGCCTCTTTCGACAATTTCAGCTCCTTAGCCACGACTTTCTTAACCCATTTTCAATTACCGATAAGGTATGAAACAGGAACAGAACTCCTTACCAACTTCAAACAGACAACAGCCACTCACATATCTGATCATATACATGAGTGGCGTCGTCGTCGCAGAATGGTGAAAACTTATGTTCCAGATCAGCTATTAGCTGAGTGGTTTATAAAGTCGCTACTTCCTGCTATAACGGAAGATGTGGCCAAAGGGGGAGTCGTAACAGAGGAGCAAGTCATTGCTCGTGCTCAATATTTAGACTTAGTATATACTCAGTCGGGCACGCTCTACGACAAAATACCTGACGCCCCTAGACCTGAATTTTCAATTCCTCCCCCTCCTGGATCGAATACTAACTCTCACACCAGTAATGGCGTGACTGGCAAACGCAAAATTTCTAGTCAAAATGCAAATGAGCGACTTCTTACCTCAGAAGTAAATGCCATGTCGACCGACAAGGGCAAACAACTAAAACAACCAGGGGGCAAGAAGATAAAGAAAAGGAAAGGGAGACCCCCGACAGGGTGTCATATATGCGATGAGGATCATTGGACGAAAGATTGTCCACATATAGCTGAAGTTAAGAAACTCTTCAAGAGTTCAAAAACCCCAGCAGTACTGACTGATCCGTTTCCTAATCCAAGTCAAAATCTGGTTGCTAATCAAAATGCTTCTGGATCCCAAGTGCTTATGTTGTCTACCTCGAAGCAACAGAATAATGCTTTGACAAGGAGTAAAGATTACGGGAATCCAAAGCTGTCGAACAACAAGGTTAATGAACGACCTAGTAGTTCAACAACAACTTTGACCGAAGTTGTGCCACCCATCGTTCCTGAGCCAATAATAAAGTCGCCAAAGGGAGCAGTACACAAATCGACATTTAATCCTCGTGCCAAAGGAGCACAGAATTATAATATAATAAAGGACCTGGCCCAATCGCCGTCCACTATGTCGACACTTGAGGAACCACAAAATTACCCCTCCCAAGAGCAAGCTTTATTACTAGAAATAGGTGGGATTGGCCCAATGGATTCCAATCTTGTGGCCTTTGATCATAAAGGATATGACCCTCAGTTACCAGCTCAACTAGCTTTCCTTATTCAAGTGAAAGCCCTCAACAAAACTGTTCATCGAACAATTATTGATGAGGGGGCATCTACATGTCTTATGTCGATGAGTTGCTGGAAAGAATTAGGATCACCACCCTTGTCGAAATCGTCAACGACGTTAAAAGCATTTGATGGACGATCATACACTCCATACGGGATTTTAAGTAACTTGCAAGTTGAACTGGGGGGCAAAACAGTAGGAATTGATGTTGAAGTAATTGATGGAAACCTCGATTACAACATCCTATTAGGAAGGCCCTGGATCTATGCCATGGCCGCGGTTGTGTCGACCTATTTCAGGAGGATTGCATTTCCCTCCCAAGAAGGAATTACAATCGTCGACCAACAAACTTTTCTCCCCAACAGTTCACAAGTTACAGGAAGCATTCCAATGATCCATGCAAGGAATCATTTTTTCCAAAATATCGGAGTAGGTTTCCTAAAAGACCCTGCCTTAATGGGTACTTTCGCCCTACCGCCTCCAAGTAATCTGGCGGAAGTGGCCACAGTGGAAACCTACAAAATGAAATCTAATCCAATCTTCTGGTTGGATTCGGAAGATTCCTAGATATTTTGTCGGCGCCGAGGACGGTTCTTATCTCGTGTCAACCTCGTTAAAAAATGAAACAAGGAGTCATGAGGATAGTTCTTTTATTATGTCAACCTCATTAAAAAATGAAACAAATCCCCTTTTTCAAAATTCAAAGGTAAACCTTCATTCCAATCACCGAGTTGATTGCAATGAAGCTTGGGGGGCACCCTCCTTTGACATGCGTCATTATGATGCTGGGGGCATGCAAAAGATCCGAGCAGTTTTAGCATCATAGTTCATGCTCGTTAAAAAATAAACATAAGCTTTTGAGCAGTGTTTTGGCGCATTCAAGCTCTTTAAAAAATGAACCCAGTACCGGTAAATAACCTTTTGAGATCGTAAATTCATCAGCCATAAAAGCCTTGGTCGTGTTTGTGCACCATCACCTCCACTTTTCATTTGGCCGATCATTCACTTCCATTTGTGTGTTTACCCATTTTGAGGAACATCTGCGAAGAGTGATTTCACCTAGCCATCCTTGTGACACTGCCGTGATTGGAAAATTCCAACCTGTACCTGGAATCTGCTGCTATCCCTGTTTATCACTCGTTCCTCAAAAGACGAGTCTTCTTTGAGCTCTTTTCACTGACTCGTAAAATATGAAAAGTTTGCCGAGTTTTGGCCTTCCAGCTCGTTAAACGACCGGAACGCTATCCCTCATTTAGACTTTAATCTTTTGGACCTGAGGGATTATTACACAAAAAGATCGAGCGCTTGTCTTGTTCGGCTCGTTAAAAGTACCGAACACTCATCCCTTCTGTATTGTTTTATACTTTTTCGGACTTAAGGGATTAGATGACGAAAAAGGAATTATGGAGTTGACTTTCTGTACCTTTTCAGACTCTCTAAAAATGAAAAGGACCGAGTTTTCTTTGTCGTTAGACTCGTTAAAATGATTAAATAGCGACAAAATTGTCTTTAGACGAGAACGAGTTTCCCTATCGCTAAGCTCGATAAATCATAGCGATAGGCTTGCCCGAAGGGCAGGTTATAGAACAAGCATATGTTATCCTCCTCAAGCTTGACAAAAATAAAGAGGTACTGGTCAGAAATGACTGGGGAAAAAATTGGGAGAACATCAAAGTTTAATGGTAGCAAGTCACTCTTGAACATGACACTTTTCCTCCGTACCACATCGGGTTGGGTTGTTTCATTCACCGGTCTCATCACCACGGTCCTCGCCAAACCATCCACATTTGGGGTAATGCTACCGATCCATCGCATCAGTGTCGTTATATGTTCAAGAGGGGTCATTCTGAAAGTGTCAACCGTGTCCCATCCACTGCCATACATTATCCTTCATCCATTCATGATCGCCACCCTGAATCATATGTCACAGTTTGTTTTCACCTCCACTAAAATCATTAGCTCCGTTCCGTGTCATTGATGTGGGATTCATTAAGGCCCTCCTTTGACGGATCGCTTCTTGTCGACTTCAGCTCATTATCCAAGAAGTTGATCTAGGAACAACCCCATCAGTACTTTGAAGCTTGCATGCCTCAATGGCAAGTTTCTCACTTCCGGCGACAGGTATACATCAATGACCTTCGACCAGAAGATTTTGCGTGGCGTTCGACGCCAAGTCCTTTATTCACGCCGCGTGAATTGTACTGCAGTACCTTGAGGGTCATTATCATTATCGGTGATTCCTCTCGCGCTTGTTAATGGTTTTCATCATTGACCGGTAATCAAGCGATGTCTTTCCATGTTCGACTTCAGCGAAATTCTCACATGGATCGACTTGTACTTAGAGTGAAGATCGAACGAGTTCGAAGACCCCGGATCTAGTTTCATCCATCCGGGCTGCGATACATATTCAAGAAATATAAAAGCATTTGTCATGTACATCATTGAAGTAGATGATCATCCTATTCAAAGGATGATAATTTCAGCAGAGAATTATCAGTCTATTATCAGACGATCGTCTGTTCTATGTACCAAAATGTATTTATAAAGCTGAGCATGGGAATGCCCGCCTCAGCTAGATCATGAAAACAGAATGAAAAATAATGTATTGTATTGTATTGTATTACAGGGCGCCTCCTCAGCACTGGAATGAACTTCGGACCCTCTAGATAAAGCATTTCACCCGATAAACGGCCTCATACTTTAGGGGGCAACTGTTATAGACATTTCTGTGCCTCGCAACATGGAGCATGAAATGTCAATAATTACAGGGATCCTCAATCCCTAAACATGTTGTTCTTACCCCTAAAAGAACAAGGTCATCAAACAACAGCACTTCCAATCAGTTCTCCACCTGAAAACACTTCAAAACGGGCTAATTTTGGATCATGTCAGCTGCTCCACTGAGCATCTGCACTGGAATGCAACTACTCCTCCTTGTACCTGCGCTGGAAGTCAAATCTAATGAAGGCTACCTGCGCTGGGCGAGATTGGCCAAGTGGCACAGTCATTCTGCAAGGTGTCAACTGCCCAGGAAGCTTCCAAACTGACACTTGGTTCATGAGATTCGCCCTGTGATGAGTAAGAGGTACTTGATCACCATTTGTAAGCAAGGATCTCCAAGTGGACTCAAGAACTGAAGATTAACTGAAGAGGGAGAGGACACTAGTCAGCTCTATGCCAGCCTCAAGCTGACTCATCCTCTCTTCTTCTCTCCTATATATAGAGCTCTTCTATGAGGTCTAAGGGGCTGGAATTTTGTGTAAAGCAAGGAGGTGCTGTTGGTTTACAGTTAGAGCTATTGGGTGATTGTTTTACTAGAGGTGAAGAGGAGAGTTCTTGCTGCTGGGGAGGTGCTGCTGGATTGGAGCCATCATTGGTTGTAACCTTCTCAGAACCCTGTTACTTCTATCAATAAAGTTTTGCATGTTCTCCTATATACTTGTATTGCATTGATGTATTGTATTTACATGTATATTTGATTCACTCTAATCCATGTATCAGTTATGAGTACTTGTATCTTGTAGTTTCCTCTCTTGTTTGTGCAGGATCTGTCTGTAGCTGGACCGGCAAAGAGAGCAAAGAGCTGGGAACAAGAGACAAAGAGAGAGGACAAGGATCGACTAAGCGAAAGACACCAGGTTGGTTAATCTTTCTTCATTCTCTCTGTACTTTCATAAAGGAAATCATCAAAACTTTACTTTCAGTTGTTGCTAAAGACTGTCACCTTTAGAGTAGGGATAGGGTCATCCGCATCGGATACTTTTCCCCACAACACCAGCCTTGCACCCATGATGGCCCACAGAACATGCACCTCTCACATAAGGCTGCTATCCAACTAATGTGCCTATGGTTCCTCCTAAATTCGCTTCACAAAAACTACCACATAGAAACCAAGTTATTCCTCGAACCATGTCTAACAGCAAATTACCTGAAAGTATATATTAGAATGGCAACCACATCAATGCTGGAGTCAATGCAATTCCATGTCCACATCTATGCCAAGTGGTTATGAGACAGCGTTGTGCCCATCCTATGTGGAGTCCAACAACATCACCATTCCAGGAAAAGAGCAACGATTCACTAGAATTGTCCTTGTTTCGACATTCAGTTGCAAACTAATGTTATTCATGGCAAATTGTTGAGATTTTCTTCCTATATTCTAATCGACTAATTAAAAATGCCCAATTGTAATTCAATGCTATATAATAGATTGTTGGGAGCAAGAAAGTCAGTCAGTTAGTCAATTAATTAGATAATAAGGAATGAAATTTACCCAGCCAGGGACACTACACAGGAAGGGAGCACGCAGAAGGGAAGAGGAGCTATCCCAATGTAGCATCACGCGTTTATCACCAGCAGATCGCTCCTCCTGTCTTGCTAGAGCTAAGCATTGTCTTCTTGATGTAAAGATTGTTTTTTACGAATTAATTGAAACAATTTTTATCCATGATTTGTCTATTCATTTATTGCATCTAATGATTTTGATCACTGTGTGAACCAGGTTAAGCGAGGGTGTGAGCTGGCTGGATTGGCAGCGTGAGCAACTCGACACCGCTCTACAGTTCTAAACTAATTATCATTTATATGATTATTTACTGTTTAACACTTTCAGTCTCTTTTCCTTCTTCAAGTCAATGTTATTTAATTTGATGTAATGTTTTCCTTTTAGCTCCAAATTTCATTGATTTGCTGCATTAAGAAATTATTCCTATACTTGAGATTTGTGCTTGGAGACTTCCTCTTCTCAAACTGCGTCTAGATCGGCTTTGTCTTTATGAGATCTAACATTCAATTCGAATTGATCCAGACCCATTTAATTAATATTCCATAACCTAAGATCGACTTGAGCATTTATGGTTTTTAAATCCAACATTTATAAATAAGGAAACTACATTGTGTTTGATATCGATAAATGTTTAATTACCATTATAGTTTCCTTTAACTTCTCGACAGTTTTAACAAGATTTATTTTCAGGACAAGGAATACAAGAAATTCATATTAATTTAATTTCTTTCGTGAGTTTATTTACACAGTAAACTTCTTTGTTATGTTGCTGATGCTTTCAAGTTAACTTTACACAGAATTAGTACAGGAAGAATAGTGCAGGTAGAATTAGTGCAAGCAGAATTGTTTTGAATTTCTTTTGAATTTATTCCAGCATTTACAATATTTTTTTTTATTATGTCGGCATTGCTTGATTTCTAGTTTAGATTTCCCTTCCATTCACTCGTAATTATAATTTCATTTTGCATTGTTAATTGCCCTTTATTCCCCGCGTGATTTAATTGTTTGGATTAGTGTTTTCTTGAATTCTCTTTTAGTGAAGGATTTCATTTATTAATGAGATTAGTACGCAAGATAGACTAGCATTTGTTTTGTAGGTTGCTAGGGCCTTTCTCTAGCATTTCCAGTGTTGCATCATGAAACAAAACAACTGATCCAACCTATGATATTTTAATCCATGGTTACCTAGATCAACTTATCTATATTATGTTGAATTCGCATAGACAACATACCTTCAAAAGTAACATTTTAACAATTTTGGTAGAGTTTCAACTATATGAATTGCAGTAATTTGTACATGGAGTTGTTGCATATTGAAAGACATTGACATTCCATACAAACAATAATTAGATTAAGGTTTCTATCAATGGGTGTGTTCATCACCATTTAATTTCCTTATTTACCAAAAATCACATCAAACCAATTAAGAAATCCTAAGATATAACAAAGAAACTGCTATGAGATTCTCAATTTATTTTTTTTATAGGTGTACCAACAAACAATTTAGGTGTAATTTTTTTTAACAAATTTCTCACAAAATACATACTGTATTTTGATGAAACTTTGTGAGCAACTTTTACTATTTCAATTCTTCTCCACAAAAAAAATTATAGCAATCTGATGCAGAGATATCGAGATATAAGAAAAACGTCTATAGGTGATGATGTTTAATTTCTCAAAATTATCAATTGGTTTTGCCCAAAACTTTGTAGGTTTGTTCATATTACCTTAATGCTTTCCTCCTCCAAGTTTTGTAGTATTCCAATGCAACAATCTGAATGTATACGAAAACCTTTTGTAGATGATGATTCTTAGTTTCTCAAAAATTATAAACTTCTTTTTCTTAAACATTGTAAGTGTATTTATCTTACCATAATGCTTCCCTCCAATTTTTGTGGCTATGTGATGCACGGTTTGGGAGAAATCCACAGATCAATTTTTGCATTTTATAAGGAAAAACAATGCAAATAACTGATAAATTACCAAGTCTTTTTCTTGTCCTTGGTGACTTGTTATTCTTGTGCATGGATACGAATTAATACAATAAAAGATGTGATTTCATGTATAAATACAACTACCATTCCTTCTCCCCCACACCTACACTTTTGTATGTCCTCATGCAAACAAGGAAGCACGAGAGTTGAACAACCTTCACTTACCCTTATCTTTTTCTCATTATGGCATAAAATATGGTTCTTATTACTGACAATATTGACCATAAAACAAATACTATAACACTATGAGTTGATGCTTAAGGATTTTATGTTTAACTATTGTCATTTTTCACATAGGCCCCTTTGCATAAGTTAGAATGTGAAACATATTTGTAAATATATATGTGGTGAAAGGATTCAAATTTTAATATTTTCTTTCTAGGATATGGCCAAAATGGAGAAAAATGAATAAAAAACTAGTCTACAGATAGAAGCCACATACCAACATAACCTTTGAATGGATATTTAGCAAAGGTTGAGCCCAATATGCAGGGAAGGAAACGTTGGCATTATGATACAGGTGTTGTCCTTGATGGCAACTCACGTAGATGATAGTTCATAGGTTAACAAAAAAGGATTACATATTAGACTCCAGAGGTTGAAGAAAGAGAGGTATACACTAGTTCATTTTGTCCAAGTAGCATGTACATGCAGGCCCACAGAACAAAAAGAGAGTAGCGTATACACGCACTCTCACAAGAGGAAAAGCACGTCGAGGTTGGAAAAACAAGGAAATTCAAGAGGAGACAATATTAGGGATCAATACCATGGTATTAGCCCACAATATTGAGTGGAGTAACGACTATTTGATCCCATCCAAGAATACCACGGGTACTAAGCGATTTTGGTCTGAGATATTGAAAAAGGATCTAAGTATATAAGGAGGAGAAGATCAAAGGGCTAGATGAGTGCAAGCAATGAATATCCTATGAAGAGTGAGATTATAATAAAATATGAATGTTATGGGTTTCTGGTGCTTTGCTTGATCTGAACTAAGGATGAACCTTAGTGTTTGATGAGGGATGAGATGTAATGATGCATCAAAATCATAAGACCTGAAATGAATTATCATTATGTGGTCTGATCATGGATAGTCTAGATTTGAAGGCTAATGCATGATTTACATTGTAAATGTTCTGATCTCAGTATGATTGAAGTCTGGCAAGTTGTGATGTTTTAAGTTATTATTTCCAGATTTGTACGCTATTCTCTTTGATAAAAACACGTATACAGGTTGTTTTTGCACATAAAAGTAGCGTATACATTATGAAATATGATATTTGAAGTTGCAGTTGGTTCTGGTTGTTGTTGCAGAGTTCTGGGTTCTTTTCTATGTTCTGGTGACCGTTTTCTGGTGATTGTGTTCTGGTTATAGTTCCAGTTGATTGCTTGAATTTGATTAAGTATGAATGAATGGTTGATTCAGTTGTGTCAGAGGTTCAGTGATTGTTTGATTTAGTACGTCATAGATTTTAGTGATTGATTGTGATTTGCTTTAGTGATGATGAGTTTTCAGTGATTGGTTCTATTACGATGGTGATTGATTTTGAGCTTCAATGTCGTTGATGGGTTCAGTATGAAAATTAGATGAATTGTGGCATTTAGATAGTGGTGTTGTGTTCCAAGAGTATCCAGTCTGAAAATTTATGAAACGTGGTCCCTGGAGGAAGAGAGAAGGTCGTAGACTTCTATAGGCCAGCGCCTATGTACTGGTAAACATATCAACCAGTACAAGAGTCAGGGGGTTGGATCTCGCTTCGTAGCAATTGGAAAATGAGAGAAGGTTGTACCCATCTACAGGTGGATGCCTATGTACTGGTCTGGGTCTGCACTAGTACAAGAATTTAAACAAGATTTTCTTATATTAAAAGAAGACAGCAGCAGGTGGTTTTTGTCCCGCATTGGGTTTCCACCTTAAATCTTGGTGTTCATGTGTGTTTCTTATGTGTGATGGTTTATCTTTTTATTACTCCACATGATTATTGTTTATATGGTTGATAAAGTATTGATGCGCTGGTGAAAGATTAACATATGTTGAATCATAAGTTCACTGGATATACATTGGTTTCCTTAAACACAGTTGCATGTACATGCGAGTTACCTTCATTGAAGTAGCGTATACAAAATTGAGTATGAAAATAAAAAGTTGTCGATTTGATAAATACTGATTCACCCCCCCCTGCCCCCCCAAGTATTATTCCCAATGGGAAAATGAGGAGGATACAATATACGATGAAGAAAATTCCTTTTGGATACTAAAAGAAAAGCTATAAGTAGTCAGGACTTATGATAATGCTAAGAAAAAATTGAATCCTTCTTGTTGAGGGATGTAGACCAGTGGGTTGGTAGGAGATGAGGGTTGAAACAAATTTTAAATAAAAATACAAGATCAGACAAAATGAAATTCCAAGCTTACAATAGTCTCTTTTCATTATCCCTTAAATGTTTGATAAATTAAAATGTTTCAAGCTGATTTCTACTTAGGTTTTACCCTAACATTTTGATGTTATCAAGCACGTTGATAAAGGAAATATGAATCTAAAATTGAGATGTTGTTGAGTTTATATAAAATAGAGCACTGAAGCATGATGAAGACTACTAATAAACTGTGTTTTATAGGGAAAACATGAACATACATATTATTATTCATCTTGTAGCAACACCTTAAAGTAATGAAGTAACAACACCTATAGAGTAAGAATAATCATTGTAACATGGATGTTGAATCTTTCAAAGGGGGGAAGGCTAAATTATTTCTTCCATGGCTATCCAACAATCTATCTACTTATTATTTACAAAAATAAAAGGCTATAACTGCTATTGAGTTCCTCACAAAATCTTCATCGAACCTAAACCCATGGTAGAATTATTTCTAGTGAATGAATATTCCAAATTGAAGCATGGAAAGAGGTCATTGGATTACGACCATTAATGTATGACATTAACCAATGTCAGACAAATCACCATTGACGTCAATGAGCGTGAAGATACCTTAGTACATCTTTCTAAGTACGAATAAAGGTACTAAAGTCAACTCACCTACAGGATCTGACAATCAAGGGGCATTAACGTATTCCCATCATCCTTAGTGAGAGAACTTGAAATTGATGTATGCAATCCTCAAGGTACTAAAATAAATATCTAGCCTTGAATCCATATAATTTCTTGATGTTGATGGGTCAAGAATCATTACTAGGAGGGACTTAATGCATCCAACATAAGCTAACACAATAACATATATAAAAATTTGAAGAATTTGTAAAGGATCAAGAATTTTTAGAGGAACAACAACAATATGCAAAAATTATTGAGAAATATTCTAGCTAGTAACATGGTTTTCAAGAAAATCCCTTGTCTAACTATGTCAGTGTCCTAGTTTTCACTGTTAGACTTATTTTTACGTTTACTATTTTGTTTATTTATATTGTCATACTCTTCTTGAAAGACGAGTCATCTTTTCAAGTGTATAAAAAATTATAATGAAGCCATGTGGAAGAGGATTATATGCTTTGAGTACCAAAATTAGGATCTGAATACTGTGGTTGATCTAGTGCTAGAAGGTGTTCGACAACGGAGGAATGTTGTGTGTTGACAATCATTCGGAACCAGGATTCAATATAATATATGTATCCTTGGATCTATAGTTCACTGGAAATTGTTGGCATGTCCTCCTTAATCATGCCAAGAAGACCTTCCAAGGCTTGTTGATTTTCCTCTTGAATGAATAATAAATGTAATGATAGGAGCAAAAGAAGTTCCCTGATCTCAGGTTCCAGTATATGTTCTCCACTAATGATTTATTCTTGTTTAGATTGTCAAGGACAATCAAGGAAAATTGTTGTGTTTTCTCCTTTATATTGTTCATGAAATTCTCGAAATACCCCTTGACGTTTCTCATAATTACCTTGCTCCTTTTTGCCTCCATGAGGTGTAGATGTATTTCTGATTATAACGAAGTTTTCGAAGTTGTTTTGAATAGTCGTTTTTCTATCTAGATGGTCACAATTTCAACAACTCCAAGAGTAACAAAAACATCATTTTCTACAACATTTTCAACAAATTCAATAGTAAAAATAACATAAACTATTATAGAAATTTCAATGGTTTCAACAATAAAAACAATATCAATTGTTACAAAAAAATTAGCAGTTTCAAAAACTTGTCCTGACGATGAACCACACTGGTTGGTTCGAAACGCGTCGACAAAAGATTGGTTATGTGATTTTGCCGAAGCCTATCTTAACAATGTTATGGATCACAGAAGTCTAAATTCCTTAACAATAGTATCATTTGTAACAATAGTTTCAACAACAATACTCGCAAAAAATGTTACAATAATTTCAACAATAACAACAACATCAATTGTTACAACAATTTCAATAGTTTCCACAGTTACAATAGTATCAACTCTAACAATAGTTGCACTAGTAACAATAGCACCAATTGTTGTAGTAGTTTCAACAATTTCAATGGTAATAGCAACATCAATTGTTATATGCATTTCAACTTGAGATTCAATTATGTGTTATTCCTTTAATTATATATGCATTGGGACTTCTTCCTGAATTCACTCCTCTCCCTGATCGCAAATATATGTCATTACATTGAATGGGGGAGTAATAGGGAAAGATAGGTGCTTCAACTTATTGTCGCCTTATTGTTTGGATTTTGGTTAGGTTGCATAGGTGATTGGGGTTACAGAGGAGTATTACCTAATGGCACATTGGACAAGAGTTGTAGTTGTTATTGTTGAAGATAAATTTGAGTTTGCACAAGGAAATTCGTTCGAAAGGAAGATCCATGCCATCCTTGAGGCCACAAGAATATCTAACTCAAGGGAGAGGGCCACTGTAGCCATGGTGTGGTGTATTGAATTGGAGGAGGTCTATTTGGTTGCCCCAAAACTATAGAATCTTGAATTTTCTAAGGAAACTACAAATGATTATACATGTTACTATAGGTATTAAAAATGATGAGGGGTGTTAAGTATACCTATCAATCGAGCTTGCCATGGATTCTTAGAGCCAATAAAATATGCTTTATTTGTCTCCTCACCTGATTCCTTGAATTTTTCTTTTAATCCTAGCAAACATGGGTAATTCTTCATTAAGTAATCCTACTTACAAATGCCACAAAATTCTTCAATATCAAGTGGATGCTCTCTATGTGAATGCTTCTTCTTATAGTTGGAGCAGAATATTGGCAGTGCTTTTTCAACTTCACCCTACATCTTTTTCCTACTAATTTGGATTTAAACAGGAATGCAACAAATTATAGATATAACCATAAATACAAATATGGTGTAGAAACAACTGTACTTTTTAACCCCGTATAGAAATTACTTGCATACAAATCCTAAAAAACAGAAAATAAACAAAGGTGGGAGCATGACACATAAAACAAATATACACAGAGATTTTCCCCTCGATCCCAAAACCAGGACTACCAACTTGATTTTTCATTATGTTCCTTTCATATGTTACAATACATATATCTACATGATGAAGCATTCAATACCATGGACTGAAAACCATCGCGCCCAAAACCATGTGTGAAAACCATGCACAAAACCATAGGTAGGTTCGCCCACCTAATATAGTGTCCAGAAAAAACATTTCCATGGGGCGCTACCCCGAACCCCGTATAAGGGGCCACCCACCCCCCTCAAACCCCCTGTGACCCCCCTGTTGCGCAATTGATGCAATGAAGGGGGGGCTCCGCGCCCCCTCTAAACCCCCGATTAACTAGGGGAGTCAGTTGTGGAAAGAATATAACACAACCCACCATTCTGCGACTTGTTGTTTTCTTTCCACATGGGGCCGCACGAGAGCTTATTCATTTATCCAACCCTGCAACGTCCATTGTTTCTCTACAGCAAGATAACTTCTCAGAGTCAGAGATTTTGTCAATGCATCTGCAATATTCTTCAAAGTGTCCACCTTTACCAGCAACACCTTTTTGTCTTCTATCATATCCCTCACAAAGTGATATTGTACATCAATGTGCATTGTCTTTGAATGGTAAGTAGGGTTCTTTGCCAAGAAAATTTCACTTTGGCTATCACAATATATCCTTATAGCTCCCTGTACTAACCCCATACATGAACACAATCTCTGCAACCAAACTACTTCATTGCTTGCATGAGTGGCTGCCATGTATTCTGCCTCTGTAGTTGATAGTGCCACTACAGATTGTTTCTTACTCATCTAACTGATTGCACCTCGAAATAGGTTAAACACATAGCCACTTGTATATCTTCTCTAATCTAGATCTCCAAACTAGTCTGCATCAACAAAGCCATGAATATCCAAAACTTTGTCCAATCTTGGTCTTCCTTGGTAACACAAACCATAATCACTAGTGCCACGCAAATACCTGAAAACCAACTTCATTGTTGTCCAATTCTCCTTCCCTGGTTTTGACATACACCTACTCAATACTCCCACTACATGTGCAATGTTTGGTCTAGTACAGACCATCACATACATCAGGCTATCGACTGCACTTGCATATGGAACATGGGAAATGTCCTCTTCCTCTTCTTGTGTATTGAGACATTGTTCAAGAGATAACTTTACACCTATAGGAATAGGAACCTTCAACGATTTACTATCCTGCATATTAAACCTCTGCAATATTGTCTTAACATACTTCCTCTGGTTTAACCAGAGCTTCCTCTTTGCCTGATCTCTTTTAATTTCGATGCCCAAAATATAGTTTGTAGCACCAAGATATTTCATGTCAAATTTGGAGGACAATTGGGTCTTCAAATCCTCGATAATTTCTTTGTCATTTCCAACCAGCAATATGTCATCCACATACAATTCCAGATAAATAACACAGTCACCAATTAATTTAAAATACACACAGTGATCTTCTTTGCCTCTAGTGAAGAGAAGTCCCCATATAAATGTATCAAATTTCTGATACCACATCCTTGGTGACTGTTTTAGCCCATACAGAGACTTCTTTAACTTGCATACTAGTTATTTATTACCCATCACCGCAAAGCCTTAAGGTTGCTTCATGTAGATCTCCTCTTCTATATCCTCATGAAGAAATGTTGTCTTCACATCCATCTATTCTACCTCAAAATCAAAAGCAACAACAACAGATAAAATTAATCTAATAGAAGCTACCTTCGCAACAGGAGAAAAAATATCACCAAAATCAATTCCCAACACCTGGGAATAACCTTTTTCTACCAATCGTGCTTTCTATTTATCCACCTTTCCTTCTTCATTTGTCTTCTTCTTAAACACCCATTTTCTACCAATGGGTTTCCTTCCAGCCAACAACTCCACCAGATCACAAGCCTCATTTTTATGCAAATATGCCATTTCATCAACCATGGCCTCTTTCCAAAGTCTTCCATCCTCTTAATCTATTGCTTCCTTCACAGTTGTGGGATCATCATCAGTAATAGATAAAGAAAAATTTGAACATAAAGAATGTGGACTATACCTTTCTGGCTGCCTTCTTTCTTGAACTGATCTTCTCACAACTGGAGTTTGTGGCTCTTCATCTTCTAATTCCTCTTCTGTTGTAGAGTCTGATTCTTCCTCCTTTAGCTCAAACTCTATCTTCTCAAGTTCCTTTGATGGGAATTCATGTTCGATGAAGATGATATGTTGACTAGGTAACATGTCTCCATCGCCTCTGCCCGAAATTCCTGTCCTAAACTGACACCATTGAGCATGCTTCTTGCCCTATACATCAACATCTTATTCATTCTTTCTGCAACTCCATTTTTCTCAAGTGTCTATGGAGTAGTCTTTTTTCATGCTATACCGCACTTCTTAGAGAATTCTTCAAATTCCTTGCTGCAAAACTCTCCACCATTCTCTGTCCTCTACACCATTATCTACTTCTCTGTTTGGTTTTCCACCAGAGCCTTAAAGTTTTTAAACTTGTCAAAGACTTCATATTTCTTCTCGAGGAAATATATCCATGTATTCATTGAGAAATCATCTATAAATGATACATAGTACACAAACCTACCTAGTGATGGAACCTCATAGGTCCAAACACATCATTGTGCACAAGCTCTAATATCTGTTTCGCCCTCTTACCACCAGAGGGGAAACTCACCCAATTTTTCTTCTCATATACACAATTCTCACAGAAATCGAAGTCCAACGAGCTATTATTCATACACTTACCATGAAGTATTCGAAGGCCCTTCTATCCAATATGTCCAAGGCTTTGATGGCACAACATGGTATTTTCTCCAGAGACCACTAGATTTTCTGCTCCACTTTCAGGAACCACAGAACTATTGCACCCATCAATAACAGTGCTACCTTATAGCTTTTACAGAGTCCCAATCCAAACTCCCTGCATCAATACTAGTGCTCCCCAAACCATCTTATAGGTATCTTTCTTGAACACTGTTCATACACCTGCATCATGTAGCTTTCTTACAGAAACTAGATTTCTGACTAATGCAGGAATATGCAGAACACCCGGAAGTGTTATAATCTTTCCACCTTGCAACTTCAACTTAACTTTTCTGTGACCAATGATTCTAGCCTTCCTGTGATGCCCCTAGAAGACATCACCACCATCATATTTCTAATACTCACAGAACCACTCTCTATGGGCAGTGTAGTGAAAGGATCCACCTGAGTCAATCAACCATGCCTCATGACCTACATGTGTACTTGAAGAAGCCAGGTACACATCCCCACCTTCATATGAGGTGGATTTCACCATGAAAAAGGAACATCATCAGATCAATTTCCTTTGTTAGGAGATTTAGATTTACAATCCATTTTGTAGTTCCCTTCCTTTTTGCATTTCCAGCACACCTTTATAGGTTTTTCTGGAGATTAAGATCCCCCTCTAGATTTAGATCTCCCACTCGATGACTTATTTTTGTTTATGTTCTGGGATCGTCCTCGTACAGACAAGGCATCACCATTCTCACTCTCCATATTTTTCCATCTCATCTCCTCCATCAGCAAGGATGAGACTATTTCATCAAACTTCAAGGCAGTTGCATTGCTACCTATTGCAATAACCAGACTATCCCATGAATCTAGTAGAGAACACAACAAACTAATGCACTTATCTTCATCTGAAATGTTAGTATCAACAGATAATAACTAACTTACCACAGTATTAAATGCATTCAAATGCTCTATCACCAAGTCTCCATCTTCATCCTTAGATTATATAGTTTTTTTCGTAGGAACAGTTTATTCACTGGAGACTTAGATTGGTACAAAGTCCCTAACTTGTCCCACGAATCCTTCATCGTAGCCTTCCCTGATAAATTTAGCGATACTGAATCTGAGACAGAAAATCATATTGTGCTCTTTGCCTTCCGATCCAACTTCTTCCATTCTTCATCGGACACTCCTATTGGTTTAGTACCTAGATCTACAGCGAACCACTGATCCTTGTCCACCAACAGATCCTCCATCTTGAGTTTCCACAACTCAAAACTCTGACCATTGAATTTCTCAATCTCTATCTTTCCACTGCTTGCGATATTCTTTCACCACCAGAATCGATCTCGCAAATCTCCCATTGAACAGGGTCTACCATAGGCCCGAGCAAAACCCCTCCGCATCAAAGGTGTCCCCTTGAAGCAAAAAAGACTCTAATACCAAATGTAGTTTTTAACGCCATACGAAAATTACTTGCATACGAATTCTAAAAAACATAAAGTAAACAAAGGTGAGAGCATAACACATAAAATAAATATACACAAATATTTTCCCCTAGATCCCAAAACCGGGACTACCATCTTGATTTTTCATTATTTTCCTTTCATATGCTACAATACATATATATACATGCCAAAGCATCCAATACCATGGACTGAAAACCATCTCGCCGAAAACCATGTGCGAAAACAATGCACAAAACCATAGGTAGGTTCTCCCACCTAATATAGTGTCAAAAAAAAGGAAAACCTTAGGGTGTTGCCCCAGACCCTGTGGGGGGTCTACTTGCCCCACAGAAACCCCCTATGACCCCCCTGCTACGCAATCGACACAAAGAAGGGGGGCTTCATGCCCCCCCGCCCCCCCTCTAATCCCCTGATTAACTAACGGAGCTAGTCATGGAAAGAATATAACACAACCCAACAACAACACTTCATTTCATTAATATCAAATACTAAAATATGCCTACAAACAAAATGGAAATAAGACTAGCTCGGGCGATGGTAGCATTTCTTTGAGAAGATATGTGGCAACTACATGCCTTTTTACTGTGTTACAATGAGGCTCAAAGGCCTATTAATTATTGAGAAAGAACGGAAAACCATAAAAATCCAGAAACCTAACCCTAGGAGATGAAGCACCAAACTAAGGGCCATGTTTGGATAAATTGGCACATCAATTTCCAAGGGTCATAACTTTCGCATACGATCTTAGTTTTCCTCACACAATACTTCGTTAGAAAGATATATACTAGGAATACAACTTTTAAATGACCAACATTGGTCAATGACCCGTGTTGGTCCCAATTTTCCAAAAAACTGTCATTAAGGGCCTCAAAAAAGGTTCTGGAAGTTCAGGACCCGAAAAACTGTCAAAAATAGTAAATTGTGCTACAAATAAGGAAAATGAAAACTGAAAGAAACAATAGTGGAGATCCAAACGAAATAGGCAGGTGGCCACCAATATCCACATGGATCATTCCTCCCCCTTAGGAAGTAATGGTCCCCATTGCATTGAGTTCCTCCATGAGATGAGGAAAGTTCTGTTGAGCTTGGTGCTTCATTAGTCACTTACCCTGGTGAAGGAGTTCGCTTGCTTTGACAACTCGATATAATTAGATCCTTTGATTTTGGGTGTTCTTGATCTACGTGTCCATGATCCGATCAGTTGTGGATTGTTCCATGCAATCTGGATTTATCTCTGTAGGTGTGAGTTGTTCTACAATGTCTGATGTGTCCAACAATGGTGGGAAGTATGGTCGAAGGCAGTCCACATTGAACACTATGTGTAGGCCAAGGAATGGAGAAATGTTGAGCTCAAATGCATTCTTCCCACAACCTTGGTAATGTTGTAAGGACCATTTTGGAGTGGTCTCAGTTTTCGATAGGCTCTGGTAAGGTGTTCCTTCTACAAATGAAACCAAACTTTGTCACCCACCTGAAACTTGTGTGGAACTCGATGTTGATCATGTCACTGCTTGTACTTGGCATTTGATTTCTCCAGAATGTCATGGACCTACTAGCGAATATGTTGGATGTGATCAATGAAGTTGTTTGCCTTATTAGCTTTAGATTGGACATTAGCTGAATCTACCTGAGTAGCTACAAATGGCATGGCCACATCAATGGGACATAGTGGAAGGAATCCCAATCCCACCTTAAAAGGGTTGTGGCTAGTCGAGTTGTGGAAATCTCAGTTATAGCTCTACCGGACATAGGGGGTGCTCTCATCCCATGTCCATGGATGCTTTGAGTTGTACATGCACAAAATGTGTACAATCATCCTCTTGAAAACCTTTCTCTGGCCATTAGTGTTGGAATGGAAAGCTATGGACTTAGTGATCTTGGTGTCCAACATTGACCAGAGACTGGAACAAAATGTACTGAGGAACATGTTGTCCCAATCTGAGATGATAGACTGTGGGATCCCAAAGTGTACCCACACTCGTTCAATGAAGAATTTAGTAGTGGCTTCTGCTATGATATTCTTCTTGTAGGCCGCTATAATGGCCATGTTCGAGAATCTATTGACGACCACAAAATCAAAGTCGTTGCCATGCTTAGTATAAGGATGGCCCAACATGTAATCCATGGAGATGGATTCCCAATGTTGACTAGGGGTAGGCAATGAAGTATAGAGTCCTTGCTTCTTGATGGTTAGTTTGGCAATGACACAGGCAGTGAAAGATCTGATGTACTTCCGAACATCCTGTCGAATATTCGTCCAATAGAAATACTTCTGCAGTACTGCCATCATTTTCACGACGCCGAAATGCTCACCGGCGCGACTGTAGTGTGCTTCCCAAATCATCCTAGCATGCTCGCTTGAAGGAACAAAAAGGTGTCCTTGGTGGCATAATAGGGCATCCTGAAGGTGAAAATTTGGAACTTGCTAACCCTCCAAGAGCGTCTGGTACGTGTGGTTGAATTGTGGGTCACTTTTATAGAGAAGTGGCCAATGTTGGGTTGCATTATATTCTTTCCATGACTATCCCATGTAGTTAACCTGTCGGTTAGAGGGGCGTGGAGCCCCCCCTTCTTTGTGCCGATTGCGCAACAGGGGGGTCACAAGGGGGATGGTAGCCCACCCTATCCGAGGGGTTTGAGGGCGGCAGACCTACCTATGGTTTTGTGCATGGCATTCACACATGGTTTTGGGCGCGATGGTTTTTGGTCCATGGTATTGGATGCTTCGACATGTATAAATATGTATTGTAACATTGAAAGGAACATAACGAAAAATCAAGCTGGTATTCATGGTTTTGGGATCTAGGGGAAAATCTCTTTGTATATGTGTTTTATGTGTTATGCTCTCGCATTATTTATTTTTTGTGTTTTAGAATTCGTATGCAGGTAATTTTTGTATGGGGTTTAAACCTACATTTGGTATCAGAGTTGTTTTGGCTTCAAAGGGATGCCTTTGTTGCTAAGGGGTTTTGCTCGGGCTTGTGGTAGACCTTGTTCAGTGGGAGATCTACGTGATCGATTCTAGTGGTGAAAGAAGATGGTGAGCAGTGAAAATATAGTGATCAAGAAATTTAATGCTCAGAGTTTTGAGTTGTGGAAACTCAAAATGGAGGATCTATTGGTGGATAAACATTAGTGGATCGTGGTAGATCCACGTACTAAACCAACGAGAGTGTCTGATGAAGAATGGAAGAAGTTGGATCAGAAGGCAAAGAGAACAATATGACTGTGTGTCTTAGATTCAGTATTGTTGAATGTTTCAGGGGAAGCTATGGCTAATGCTTTGTGGGACAAGTTGGGGACTTTGTACAAATCTAAGTCTCACGTGAATAAACTGTTCCTACGGAAAAATTTGTATAACCTGAGGATGAAAGCTGGAGACTCGGTGCAGAGAATCTGAATGCAGCTAATACCATGGTAACTCAATTATTACCTGTTGATATTAAAATTTTAGATGAATATAAGTGCATCAGTTTGTTGTGTTATCTACCAAATTCATGGGATAGTTTGGTTATTGTAATAGGTAGAAATGCAGCTACCTTGCAGTTTGATGAAATAGTCTCGTCCTTGCTGATGGAGGAGATGAGACGGAAAAATATGGAGAGGCAGAATGGTGAAGCCTTGTCTATAAGAGGATGGTCCTAGAATGGAAACAAACATAAGCTATTGAGTGGGAGATCTAAATCTAGAGGGAGATCTAAATCTCTAGGAAAACCTGTAAAGGTGGTGTGCTGGAAATCCAGAAAGGAAGGGCACTACAAAAGGGACTGTAAATCTAAAGCTCCTGAGAAAGGAAAGGGATATGATGATTCTAATTCTGCAGAGGCGAAAACCACTTCATATGAAGGTGGGGATGTGTACTTGGCTTCTTCAGGTACACATGTAGATCATGAGGCATGGTTGATTGAAAAGTTGCATCCTTTCACTTCACTCCCCATAGAGAGTGGTTCTTTGAGTATGAGAAATACGATGGTGGTGATGTCTTCTTAGGGGATGATAGGAAGGCTAGATTCGTTGGTCATGGAAAAGTAAAGTTGAAGCTGTAAGGTGGAAGGGTTAGAACACTTTCGGGTGTTCTGCATATTCCTCCATTGGCCAGATTTATAATTTCTGTAAGCAAGCTAGATGATGTAGGTGTAAAGATAATGTTCAAGAAAGATACCTATAAGATGGTTCGAGGAGCAATGGTATTGATGTGGGGAGTTCGGATTGGAACTCTGTAGAAGCTGCAAGGTAGCACTAGTGTTCATGGGTGCAACAGTTCTGTGGTTCTTGAAAGTGGAGCAGAAAATATAGTGGTCTCTGTAGAGAAGACCATGTTGTGGCATCAAAGGATCGGACATATTGGAGAGAAGGGCCTTTGAATACTTCACGGTAAAGGTATAGTAGAAGGTATCAGTAATAGCTCTCTAGATTTCTCAATGAAAATTGTGTATATGGGAAGGAGAATCAGGTGAGCTTCCCCTCTAGTGGTAAGAGGCCGAAATAGATATTAGAGCTTGTGCACAATGATGTGTTTGGACCTGTGAAGGTTCCATCACTGGGTAAGCCTATGTACTATGTATCATTTATAGATGACTTCTCAAGGAATACATGGATATATTTCCTTAAGAAGAAATCTGAAGTCTTTAACAGGTTTAAAGAATTTAAGGCTCTGGTGGAAAACCAAACAAAGAAGAAGATAAAGGTGTTGAGGTCAAATCGCAGTGGAGAGTTTTTCAACAAGGAATTTGAAGAATTATGTAAGATGTTTGTTATAGCACGGTAGAAGACTACTCCATACACACCTGAGAAAAAAGGAGTTGCAGAAAGAATGTACAAGATGTTGATGGAAATGGCAAGAAGCATGCTCAGTGGTGCCGAGATAGGATAGGAATTCTAGGTAGAGGCCGTGGAGACAACATGTTACCTGGTCAACAGATCACCTTCATCAGCGTTGGAGGATAAGACTCGACAAGAGGTATGGACTAGTAAGAAATGCCCTCTTTCACATCTGACGGTATTTGGATGTGATGCATATGTACATGTTCCAAAGGAGAAAAAAACCAAGTTGGATAGTAAATCTGAAAACTGCATATTTATCGTGTATAGGGATGGTTTAAAGGGTTATAAGCTTTGGAACCCAGTAACAAGGAAGGTCGTTTATAGCCGAGATGTGGTGTTCAGAGAGGTGAAAGATATTATTAAAAATGAATTCAAACCAAAGGAACCTGAGAAGATAGAGTTTGAGCTTAAGGAGGAATAATTAGACTCTACAGCAGAAGAAGAATCAGAAGATGAAGAGGCAGAAACTCCGGGTGTGAGAAGATTAGTTCGAGAAAGAAGGCATCCAAAAAGGTATAGCCAGAAAGGTATTATAACATTGAAAGGAACATAATGAAAAATCAAGCTGGTATTCCAAGTTTTGGGATCCACAGGAAAATCTCTGTGTATATGTGTTTTATGTGTTATGCTCTCGCACTTTTTTTTTGTGTTTGAGAATTTGTATGAAGGTAATTTATGTACAGGGTTAAAACCTACATGCAATCATATGTCTCATGCCCACAAGAGTTGAGAACGATGTTTAATGCCATGATCAGTGGTCGGTTGAGGGAGTCTACAACATTATTAGTGCTACCCTTCTTACACTTGATATTCAAATGGAACTATTGCAGGAATGTGGACCACTTCTGATGGTAATCATTATGCAACTTCCCTTGCTTCTGTATGAACTGCAAGGGTCGGTGGTCTATGTTGATGATTGTTTCCTTCCCTAAAATGTAATGCTTCCATTATTGGAAGTCCTGCATAATGGAATACATCTCTTTGTAATAAGTGGGATACTTCCAGACTGTGTCTGAAAGTGTCTCACTATGATATTCCATTGGATTCCCTTGTTGGGTAAGGACTGCCCCAATAGCATAGGCAGAGGCATCTGTCTCAATCTCAAATGGATATTGCAAGTCTGGTAAAGTGAGAACTAGTGTAGAGAATAGGCAATGTTTCAACTCTACGAATGCCTTCTATTGAGAGTCAGACCAAAATAATTTTTCTTTCACTCCTCCCTCATGACTTGACTCAGGGGCCAGTGATATGAGAGAATCCCAATAGGAACCTACGGTAGAAATTGGCAAGACCCAAAAAGCTGCAGAGCTCTTTCAAAGTGGTTGGGGCTGGGTAATCCTGAATGACTTGGATCTTGGTTGGATCCACATGCAACCCCCATTAATTAATAATATATCCCAGATATTGAACTTGGGTCATGTCAAAAGTTCATTTCTCCAAATTGCCATGCAGCTTGTATTTCGGCAGTGTTTGGAGAACCTATCGGATCTGGTGGATGTGCTCTTCCCAACTCTGGGTGAATATCAGGATGTCATCCAATTATATCACTGATAAGGTGTTGGTGAATGGAAAAAACATGTCATTGACCAACCTCATGAAGGTTAGAAGAGCATTTGTCAACCCCAAAGGCACAACCAACCATTTGAAGAGGACCTCGTCGACTTTGAAGGCTGTATTCCACACACCGGAGGGTTCGATTGGTACCTAGTGATATCTGGACTTCAAGTTGATGTTGCTAAAATATTCCCCCCCTTGAGTTGTTCCAGAATGTCATCAATCCATGGGATCGAGTACCTATTCCGTATAGTAATCTTGTTTAGCACCGGATAGTAATACAGAGTCTGCAAGTCCCATCCTTCTTCTATACCAACACGATCAGGTTCTTGAAGGGCAATGAACTCAGTCGGATCTAACCTTTCTATAGAAAATCTTGAATCTTCCTCTTGATTTCATTGTTCTCAGAACAGAGCACCGATAGATTGGTCCATTGGGAAACAACACATCTGGGTCAGATTGATGGAGTGCTTGACTTGACAGTGTAGAGGCACCCTTACAGGGGATGTGAAGATGTCTTTGTACTCCTCCACGACCTTGTCCATCTGTCACTGTCATGTGGAGGGGCCCTGTTTGGAGGTCACGGCCAACCTCTTCTTCTTTCCCTAAGGGCATATCATCAGGAAAACAATTTTCCCAGTTTTGGAAATGACCTTACTACATTGTTTTGCAGTAACCAAAGAGATGACAGTAGGCAATGCTACCTCCGATATCCTATACAAATTATTTCCCAAGGTAACAATAAGAGTGTGAGGCCTTGACTCATACACAACATGTCTCTTCCACAATTAAGGTTGGCCTAATAATACATCACAGACATCAAGGGGAGAAACATCACACAATACCTCATCCATGAAGGGCTTGATGGTGTAAGGGAGGTGGCATTGTTGGCTCACCGAAGCTCTCGTCCTTAGTGAACCCACCTGATGGTGTACGATTGTGGTGTGTTGTGGTCGATACGACCTCTCCCAAAATGAAGTTGTTTTGGCTCCCTCTACCGAAAATGAACTATAGGAGGGAGCGATTTACCCACATCTGGAAGTGGAAGAGGCACTTCTCCTCCTCTAGATCTTTAGGTTCCTCCTTCTCGATCTTCATGGTGGCAATGGTGGCATTAGGCTTTGCATCGATAATTTTCTTCCCTTTGTCATTTCCCTTGTGGTGTTCTAACTCAGAGTCAAAACATGCATCTATTTCCGAAGCCTGCAGCTCACCTATGAGTGACTGCTTGGCCTGACACTCACTTGTGTTGTGAGTGGATATCTTATGGAACTCACACCACTTTCCCATATCCTTCTTTGACTTCGTGGTGTTGTTCTTTGCATGTGGTTTTGGCGGGTTGTCCTGGGCTGCCCCACCTTGTTTTTTTCCTTTGTTCTGAAATTTGGGGGCACCTTTCTCGTTCTTTGAATTCACAAATCCAAAGTCTAGCTTCTTCTATTTAGACATCTGCTCAATCTTAGCGACGTATCAGGACGTTGTGCCAAGCGAGGAGATGTCCATGAACTCCATGTCGTCCTAGATGTACCTATGTAGGAAGCCATGGTACTTGAGTATCAAATGTTTCTTAGAATCCTTGATACCCAACTTTGTGCAAAGGGTATGAAAAACATTGGTAAACTCTAGCACATATTGGTCCCTTCCATGCCGCAGTATTATCCACTTTATGTATTTATCTTCATAGCTCCCAACAAGGTAGTACTACTCCTTGATGGTATCCCGGAAAGAATTCCAGGTGGGTGCAGCTAAAAAAGGTGAGGTCGTACTTTCATGCTTCTACTCAAAGTAGATTTCCCACCAGTCCTTGACGTGGGGGAGGATTTCAGAAGAGAAAAAGTAATATTTTTTCGGCTGGAAAAATCATGAAAAAAAATATCCTTCTAGTAGATTTAACCATTTATCTATGACGTCTACATCTATTTGGCCCTCAAATATGGGAATATCAAAGTTTACGTGTACCTTAAAAGGGGTGGAGCCTCGAGAGTGGTTGCTAGATGTGGATGCATTGTCGGTGGGCAACCATTGAAGGATATGGGAAATGTTATCCATCATCATGTTCGATTGTTTCTTGAGGGCATCCTTGAGCAATATTTTGATAGAATCTCCTACCCCATCATCTTTCTTTTCTTCCGCCATAGGCAGCCATCAGGGTTTGCGAGGCTGATCTGGTAAAGGTTCAACCAAATTGAGCTCTAACTCCTTATATCCCGACCTCATTGCAGACATGCAATGAAAAACAGAGAAATAGCAGACTGCTCTAATACCACTAATCTAGATTTAAACAATAATGCAACAAATTACAGATATAACCATAAATACAAAGATGCAGGAGAAACAACACTCATTTCCTTAATATCAAATATTGAAATATGCTTACGAACATAATGGAAATAAAACTAGCTCGGGCGATGGTAGCTTATCTCTAAGAAGGGATGTGGTGGCTACATATCTCCGAATTGTGTTATAATGAGGCTCAAATGCCTATTTATTATTGGTAAACAATGGAAAACCCTAAACATCCAAAAACCTAACCCTAGGAGATAAAGCGCCAAACTATCGACCTCGTTTGGGTAAATTGGTACATCATATTCTTCAATCATAACTTTGGCATATGATATATTTTTGACACGCACAATAACTTCTTAGAAATATATATCTGAGGAGTACAACTTTTGAATGACCAACATCGTTCAAAATGACATATTGGTCCCATTTTTCCCAAAAAACGACGTTTAGGGCTTGAAAATGGCTCCGGAAGTTCAGGACCCGAAAAAATACCAAAAATATTAAATTGTGCTACAAATAAAGAAACTAAAAAATGTTGGGTTGTGTTATATTCTTTCCATGACTAGCCTACATATGTGCGGACCTACCTATGGTTTTTTGCATGGTTTTGGACTCAATGGTTTTCTGTCCATGGTTTTGGATGCGATTATTTTCGGTCCATGGTATTGAATGCTTTGGCATGTATAAATATGTATTGTAGAATTGAAAGGAATATAATGAAAAATTAGTTGGTAGTCTCAGTTTTGGGATCCAAGGGAAAATCTCTTTGTATATGTGTTTTATGTGTTATGCTCTTGCACTGTTTATTTTTTGTGTTTTAGAATTCGTATGTAGGTAATTTATGTATGGGGTTAAAACCTACATTTGGTATCAGAGCTATTGTGGCTTCAATGGGATGCCTTTATTGTTGAGGGGTTTTGCTCGGGCCTGTGGTAGACCCTATTCAATGGGAGATCTGTGGGATCGATTCTGGTAGTGAAAGGGGATGGCGAGCATTGCAGAGATAGAGATCGAGAAATTTAATGGTCAGAGTTTTGAGTTGTGTAATCTCAATATGAAGGATTTGTTGGTGGATAAAGATCAGTGGATCATGGTAGATCTGGGTACTAAACAAATGGGAGTGTCCTATGAAGAATGGAGGAAGTTGGATCGGAAGGCAAAGAGCATAAGATGATTGTGTGCCTCAAATTCAATATTGTTGAATGTATCAGGGGACTACGACGAAGGCTTTGTGGGACAAGTTAGGGACTTTTTACCAATCTAAGTCTCTAGTGAACAAACTGTTCCTATGGAAAAAGTTGTATAACCTGAGGATGAAAGATGGAGACTCGATGAGAGAGCATATTGTGATGTAGGAAGGTTGCCTCTGCGGATAGAGGAAACCCCTCTATCCCTAGAGTGGGTCTAGTCACAGCAAGAGAAAGACAACAACTAATTCCTTAAATAGTTATCGTTGAAGGGGCCTACCTTATATCAGTGTTCGATGAAGTCTTCGTCACGTTGTCTCAGCTATCGCTTTCCTCTCCTTAATGAATGATTCACCTGAAACAACATATGAAAACGACAAAACACATAATAGAGCACAAAAATGAATTATTCACTTATAAAGTCAAGGAACCATAAGCTATCAACATACATTTCATACATGATATAGGAAATAACCATTGATTGTATTAATATAAACAATAGTAAATCTTACAACCATGCCTTGACATCGCAATCTTCCTTGAAGGGTTCGATCTGTATGTCTGCATAAGCATTCACTCTCAAAGGTCTCCCAGGAGGACCGATGACTATCTCTCTCATTCAAAAGCACAAGTATGAAACTAAGGCAATCATAACAAGGCTTCTTCTTACAGAAACATTTCACATTTTCCACAACATAAAGCTAGGCTATCAGTAATCGAAACTGTAAGCTTCAATCCAACACCAAGAACTAGCTAATTTGCTAACTAACTGATCATAGCCATGGAGGATGCTTTTATAAGAGGAGGAGCCTGCACAAATTAGGGGAGAGGAAGCTTATCTTCATGGGAGGTTACTCAAAAGGCAGAACCACCATTTCAAATAAGGAGAGGCGAACTTCTTTGAGCCAACAACTAGCTCCAGAACCACCCAAAAGCATTCTATTTGAACTAATTCGCCATATCTGGGTTGTCGCAAGTCAAACACTAAGACTTATAGATGACATCATGAGGCGTTAGTGCATTCAGGGTTATCGTCACAGGCAGGATACTGATGACCTATGACGATCCCTAAAATCTGACCGTCGCTGAGAATAGATGTACTATTGTGATGGTGTCGCGAGGTTCTCATTCACTTTGGGCCATCGTCGCAGGCAGAATTCTAATGTCTTGCGACGATCTTGAAACATAGTTAAAAAGGGTCAACTTCAGGATTATTGAGCATGGTTAATCTTCTTGAGTGATATGGAAGATGTGGACACATATTTTGATGCATGACACAAAGCAGATGCCATTCAGGGACCGACTCTACCCGGGGATCAGGAGATGCAAGGTCAGTGACAAACTACTTTGTAACAGATGCCCCCTAAAGTATGAAGGTCGAGTGAGTGGGAGGGGTGAAATGCTTTATGAAACCATAATTTAACCAGAACACCATCGTGGAGAACCTACAGACGGAATTACAACTAATATCGCTGACAGTGAAAGAAGTACATGTAGTTGAGGTATGGACGTAGCCATCGAAAAGACAAATAGAACTTGTCTGTGGTATGGACGTAGACAACCAGTCAAAAAGACCACATGAAAACACAGGTATGGTTGCAACCATACAGAAATACTCAGGTATGGTCACAACCATCCAACCAAAAGAGTCATATATAAATAATCCACGCAACCTAAGCTTATGCGATCTGAGCCCAGGGTCTTGAATCCCAACCTGTCCACCGTACAATTTCTAATATGTGAATAAATGTGTTGAAGTCGAGCATAGTAGAAAATCGCTTGATTACTAGCCAATGATGTCAACCGTTAACAAGTGCGAGAGAAACCACTAGTAATGTCAATGTTTCTCAAGGTACTGCTAGTACAATCCACAAAGTGTGAATAATGATCTGGAGTCGAACACTTGTGAGATCAATTGATCAAAGACAAATATTGCAAGTCTATCGTCGAATGCGAAGAACTTTCCATTGAGGCATGCAAGCTCCAAGGTACCTGAAAGGGGTCTCTAGATCAACTTCCTGGATAATGAGTCGATGTTTATAGGAAGCGATCGATCACAGGAGGACCATAATGTTTCCCACATCATTGACATGAGACAAGGAACAAGATGAAGATGGATGAAACAGAGAATCAAATGAGGATGTAAGGGTGTGAGCTGCAGAAGGATTAAGCTCTTAAATGTGGCAGCATTTTGGCACCAAAGGATCAAAGGTCATATGGACACAGCAAGGATCAAATGGAATGAGGAAAAATGAAGAACCCAAACCTCGGAAGGCCAATGACGAAGTGAGGATATCCCGAACCCGGCTAGAAGCAAAAAAGTGTCGATGTTCAAGAGAAATAAGCTATCGTAGGTAATCAACAAAATACTTCCAAATTTCCCCCACCATTGCTAGCGAGTACCCTAATTATTTTTGAAACACAAGCTTCAAGTGGATAGCATATGCTTGCAATATAAGTTCGTCCTTTGGACAAATCCAACCTAGTTAACTTTTAACGAGCCCTAGGGAGGAGAAGCTCAAGTCTCATCATGGCGACAAGTCCAATGTCATCAGGTTTTAACGAGTCTGACATAGGTAAAACTCAGAGTCTTTTGCATATTTAGAGAATTTGAAAAAGACACAGAAAAGAAAACTCCAGATGGGCCCCTTTCATATGTTTCTGTCTCTCAAACCCAAAAAGGTAGAAAATGATACTGGAGAGAAACGCTTGACCATTTCAGTCAAGGAGTACCTTCTGTAAATAGTGCCTCCAGCCCGAAAAAGTAAAAAACTTACTGGAGACAGGACACTTCATAACCATTAACGAGCTCGAAATGACAAGGGCTCGAAAATATTTTCATGTTTCAAGAGTCAAAAAAGAGCTTAAAGTTGACTCGGAAAGTATTTTTTCGTTATTGACTGAGTATATAATTCATGCATCGATCATCGCCAGTGCTTGAAACACCTGCCGTTACACAAGAAAATGCAAGTATAAGATCTGTGTCACAAAAAAACACATATAGGCCAAGATCCTAATTTCAAACCTGAAGGAAAACCCTAAATTTTTGAAAAAAAGGTTATAAAAGAGACTTAAGGTAAAAAACCAATCTACTTGTGTTTTTGACTATGGTAAAAAAATTTAAACATTGCGTACCTCGTGAAACTTGGCGATCGATTCTAGGAGGCTCAGTGGTCCATTGCCTTTCGCACTTCTTCCAGGTAAATGCCCTATCCTTACCTTTGTTTTTATGCCAAAATTAGATGCAATTTCATGTTTTAGACTGGGTTTTAGAGGAATTTTTTGGACAAAAATTCTGCCTCGGTTGTTGCAAGTTTCCCCCTCGAGGTTGCTACGACCGAGAAATTTACACGGGGCAAAAACAAGATTGTTGCAGGAAAGTGATGTACACCTGCGATGACCCGAAAGTTTGTGAACTATGCAAATCGGCCCATTGCAACTATTTTAAAAACAACTGCGACGAGCATTGGAACCCAAAACTCTTCATTTATAATTAGTTTTAAACAATGAAAATGGCTGGATGGTATTTAACAAAGAGATGTTTATGCATGCAGGGATAAAAAATGGCACTCTCAAAGAAGGAACATACTCATGACGATGATGATGTGATGGGAGCATTCGACCCTCATTTCCTGAACATCCTACGGAACTATGGGTTGCTAAAATTCTTCCTGACACCACTCCTGAGAGAACTATTAGATCTGCTAGAGTACTTGATTAGAGCCTAGAACCCAACAGAAGAAAAATTTATAATCCACGAGCAAGAAATTCAATTTGATGCCATGGATATCTATTTTTTGACTGAATTGCCATGGAGAGGGGAGAGACCTCACATGGTGGGTATTCGAGTTACTGGAGACTCTTTGGACACCCTTATTGCAAGAGTGTGCCCAGGAGCACGGAAATCATCTACCAATAGAAAGCTATAGATTACCAAGGTTAATGATTTTTCATTACGAGTATTGTTGTTCACTATCACCAGAGTTGCTGGCTCCCAAGCGCAGCATGAGGTGACCAAGACTTAACTATGATTAGCCCTAGACTGGTTAAAACCTACCATGTTTGACTCGGTAGAAGCCGTGTCTCTTAATATGAAGAGACAACTGACCAAGTGCCATCGAGGTGAAATGGAATAGTTTGGTTACGGTTCGATCTTCATACCTCTCATGCTAGAGCGAGTATCAATCCTCCATAGGCAGGATGTAACAGTGGGATGGCCAGGACCACGAGAGACATGGATTACTCATTGGTCTCTTGTCATGCCGCGAGGAGGCAGTGGCCAGCCTGTATCATGGGGTCCCGAATTTGTTGAATGGATGAACCGTAAACAAGTCATAGTTTAGGATTGGCCATACGCTTGGATGGACTTCAGGGGTGACCCAGACATGCTAATTCCTCCTGGTGAACAGTGAGACGAGAGATGTAAAATACTCAGTTTGACCAACAAACTTTTAGTGATTTTTGTTGTTTTTGGATTTTAAATATACATGCCCTAATTATTATGTTCAATTCTTTGCAGATGTTGGACCCTAGAGACCCATAGGTCTCGCTCCTACTACCCAGAGGGCTCTTACCATCTCCGGGTGGAGATGGTGAGGAGGAGATAGCTCGTAACCTAGAGGGCTTGACTGAGGGGATCCCAGACTATAGAGGATTCAAGGAGATTCCTAGAGAGTACCAGGGACACACCACGGGTGTGTTGAATAGGATACACCAGCTCCATAGACGGGTGGTTTGGGTAGTAGTCTGCTATAGAGAGCATCATGCATAGTAGACTTCTAGGTTTATTTTCTGTAGATTTTGGAGAGACATGTGTCTTAGGATGTAACTGAGCACACATATTTTTTGGACATATATATATATATATATATATATATATATATATATATATATATATATTCGCCATGGTGTGCAACACATGATATATACCTATCTATGTTTTACTGTATCTAGTTATTGTGTCTGAATGCTTACTCATGAATTTTATAAATTGCGCAAATGTCTATCTAATACATGGTTTTCTAATGCATCAGTTAATGTATTTAGACTTCTAGGAATGTGTTGATATGTGATATAATCAAAATTCCTTTCCAGTAAGTGAAAACATAAATACAACCTTAAAATTTGAGGGTTTCTGATGGAATAACGCCCGTTAAGTTGAAGAACAACAAGTTGGGAGTCTAGATTCACAATCAATGCGCGAATATTGAGGACAACGGCCTCAGCCAGTAATTCGATGATGGTGCTATATACATCGACATTGTTTGTGGTACACCATAGACAAACACCTTGAAGATCCACTAACTCACTATGAGGATCGTAGATCACCCATGCCATGGAGGAAAGATTCTGGGTACTGCGATAGGCACCATCAGTGAAGCCAATATAAGGTGCGACAAACATCTGCATAAGAAGTAAAAAGGACACAATAAGCGGCAAATGCTTACACACCAAACCAAACATGTACAAAATGAAAAAACACACTTATGTACACAACAATGCACGAAAGACTCATGTATAGTATTTCTTAAGATAAAGCCCATTCCGGGGCTTATCTAAAGTGTTTCCTTCATAGTCAATTAGCTCATAGGCCCCTTTTTGCAAATCTCGTTTCACGATATAGGGCCCATGCCACATGGGTTCAAACTTGCCTGCTCCCAGATTATCATTTACTTGATTGTATAGTAAGACTAAATCTCCCTCAGTGAAAGAACGAGGGTTAAAAGTCTGATAAAAGTGAGTTTTCACTCTCTTCTTCTATGCTTCAATGACTAAAGAAGCAAGTTGACAGGTCTCATCTAGCTGCTCTAGATAAAGAAGACATTCTTCCACTCGAGCAGTATTCGGGAGAAATTAGACAACTAACTTGAGAGAAGGTATCTCGCATTTAATCAGAAGGGTAGATTCCAGACCATAAACCAGTTGAAATGGTGTGAATCCAATTGCATCCTTCACCGAAGTATGGTAAGCCCATAAGGTAGAAAACAACATCAAATTCCAATTGGTTTTGTGCATCCCAATGGTACGCTGAAGGATGGTAACGAAGACTTTGTTTACGGATTCGACTTGCCCATTGGCCTAAGGGTAACAAGGTGTCGAACTATTATGACGCAAGCCTAACTGGGTTTTAAACTCAGTCATCATATAACTAATGAAATGGGAACCATGATCAGTGACAATAGCCTAAGGGACTCTGGATCGGGTAATCACATGATTGAATAAGAATTGCGCAACTGTCTTACCATTGTTCGAAAATGTAGGCATCGCTTTAGCCCATTTTGTAAAATAATCGACGAGAATAATGATATACGCATGCCCACTGGTCGAGCGAGGGTTATAGGTCATAAAATCAATGCCCCATTTAGAAAAATGGCCTACGGTAATGACAGGATGCAAATGGGAAGGTGGTGCATGGATCTTCTACTGGTAAATTTGACATGTGTGACACGAATGGATAGCGAGAATGCAATCCTTAAAAATGGAGGGCCAAAAGTAACTAGAACGAAGGATTTTTTGGGAAGTAGCATAACCAAACATATGACCACCACATGCGCTAGAGTGGTAGTCATTCAAGACTCTTTCAGCTTCCTCGAAAGTCAAACAACGACGGAGAACTGAATCAATGCCAAGGCAGTATAAAGTGTCCCCAACAATACGATAAGGCTGAGAATGGTGACGAGTGCATCGTCAAGCATCCTTAGAAAAATTAGGATGGAAGGAAGACGTCTGAAGGTAGATAATAGTGTCACCATACTAGGGATCAAGGGTACTGATCAAGAAAAGCGTGTCATCTAGAATGCGATCCTCCATTTGAGAGGGAGTGGAAGCAGACGATAAGGAGCAAATCAACTCAACAAAGACGAGTGACTCCTTAGACTTGGCAGTAGTAAACTCCAAATCAAACTCTTGAAGGATAACAATCCATTTCTATTACTTGCCCCCCAGAAATTGACATGAAGATATGTATGTCATCGGGTTGCAATCTGAAATCATAGTCGTCAAATGCAACAAAAATAATGACGAAAACGTTGGACAACTTGGACAGTAGCCAAGGTGAGATTCTTGACATAAGCATACCAAGTCTTGGGTCGAGAAGGTTGTAGCTGAGATAATGGATAACGTGCTCGAAACCATTGTTGTCATCTTGAACCAAAACCATACCAATAGTATTATCAGCAATAGCTAGATAAAGTGAATAGTCACAATGATAGTCAGGCAGACACAACAAAGGAGCAAAAACAAGAAGTGCCTTGAGTTGCTCGAATGAACCTTGGGCGATGTCATCCCAAACATAGGGAGTGTCACGCTTAAGGATATGCATGTAACCGTTAGCAATCTCAGTGTAGTTAGGGATAAAATGACGTAGGAAATTGGCCTTTCCCTACAAACTCTGTAACTGATGAAAAGAAGCAGGAGGTGGGAGATTCAGTATAGCTTCGACCTTGAGGGGATCGATACGAATGCCCTCTTTAGAAAAGAAAAACCCAAGGAGTCTACCAGATTCGAAGTAGAAGACACAATTATGTGTATTGAGATGAATACTGTAATGTCTACAGTGAAGAAAAATTTGATGGAGGTGGTTTGGATGGTCAAAGCATTTAGCTGAATGAGCCGAAAGGTCATCCAGATACGGCTGAACAATGTGACGGATGTCATGAGAAGAGTAGGACATTGCTCGCTGGAAAGTGGCACCAGCATTTTTCAGGCCGAACGGGAGCTTTATGTAAGAAAAAGTGCCCCACGGGCAGATGAAGGTGGTTTTGTGTTACTTGGTGGGCGAAATATTGATCCTGTTGTAACCAGAAAAGCCATCCATAAAAGAGAATATCTCACTCCCAGCACAATCATCGATAAGCTGGTCAATGAAGGGAGTAGGATAGTTATCTTATGGACATGTGCGATTGATGTCACGATAATCAACACAAAGTCTAATAGTGCCTTTCTTTTTGGTCACAAGGACAATATTAGAGACCCAGTCAGTCAGTGGGATAGGGTAAATAAACCCTGCTTTGAGAAGTTTTTCAACTTCTCCTTTAATGGTCGTGGCTTTTCTCGGATGCACGGGGCATAAATGTTGTCGAACTAGCTTAGCACCAGGGTACGTAGGTATCTCATGTATCATAATACTTGGATCAATACCAGGCATATCTTTATATGACCAAGTGATCATATCGCGTAACTCTTGGAAAAGGTCGGTGTAAAGCTGAATCTCCTCAGGAGAAGAGGTAACTCCAATGTGAATATTTTCAACAATCCCTGGTTTAACAGAGATGTTGATGGGCATGGTTTGCGTAATATTCTGCATATTTCCTTCAGAAAAAACCTCATGAACCAGGATAGGCCTGAAGAGGCAGAGAAGGAATACACGAAGAAAACTTACTGAGACAGATAGTCATGGCCCCATGGCTTGGGAGAAATGAGGAATGATGGTGATGATAGAAACAAGGAGGGTCCTCAAAAGACAGTCTCAATAATTGCTTCATCAGAAGGAGAGGTCTCTTGCAACGGATCCGAATAAACAACATCTCCAAGCCAAGGGATTGCACATGCTTGTTGAGGGAGCTGCTTAAAGGAGAACAGTAGGAAGATGAAACCAAAGCTGAAATGATTTCAACATAGTTGAGCTTGGCAGGGATTAATGGCATAACTTCACTCCATGAATTGACCTAATCAATGGGGGGAATCATGCAAGGATCAGAACGGATAGAAATCATGTTAATAGAGGTGACATTGGGAGGTGGGAGAGAAAAAACACCCATAAGGGCAGGATCTTTGAAGAGTCCAGCACCCGCACTCTCATCGAGAATACTGGTATGCTCCACAAACAGAACATTGCCATCCGAGGAAGAAGAAGCGAAGAAGGACAGCTGATCAACCATGACAATGTTCCCCTGATGAGGAAAATGGAGTACATGGAATAAATATGAAGCCACCGCATGCATGGTGTATATCCAACTTCGGCCTAACAAAAGGTTGTAAGTCAAATTCGCGTCAAAAACTTCGACTTCGACCTCAACTGTCTTCCCTTATAGGGTGATAGGCAAGCGCAGGAGGATACCAAATGGAAGAGAATCTCTTCCATCAAAGGCTTCCAAAGTATTAGGAGATTGACTCAAATAAGGGAGCCGATGGCCTTCCAACAAGAAACATACATGATGCAAGTGGAGGTGCCCTCATGAATAACAGTATGGCGAATATTCTTCGAGTTATTAATGACTTGAATGAGAAAAGAAATTTGATGAGGCAATCACGACACATGGTTTTCAAGATCAAATGTAATTAAGTCTGAATTGGCTAGGTCAATGCCACCAATGGCTGATAACAAAGATTTTCATTGGGGGGGTAGCTCTGGAGGACTTCCAAGGAAAACATAGCCGAAGGAGCTTGGCCTAAGTCTTCAATAGTGTTATAGTGTTGCGCGGCATGAGAATTGGGGTTAAAGGAAGATTTCTAGAGAACTCCCTTAGTAGGAGGTCGAATGATTGACTCAGTGTTGGGTCGTTCAATATGAAGAGGGCCAGAAATGGATGGAGGAACATTAGAAGGAGCTTCAGGTTCCTTTCTGGCAGGTGGAGGATATTCTTTCGATCTACTCACATGAATAGGGATAGTCCTAGCCATAAAAAATTGGGAACCAAAAGTGGATGAGGACTGAGGTTGATCGACCACCATTTGAGTTTGTTGGGAGGGAAAGGGCTCTTTAAGTATAGTAGGAGTGCTCAAAGTCCCTTTAAGAAAATGTCTAACTTCAGACCATCGAGGATAGTCTTTAGTGTAGTGATACTCATCACAGATAAGACAAGTATACTTGGGTTTGCACTTTGAACCATCATCGACATGAGGCTTCAGAGGATCTTTCTTTGGTACATCAGCCTTATTTTTACCTTTCCCCTTCTTTTAACCTTTCGAAGCCTTTTCTGTTGCGGTGGACTGAACGACATTGACTTTGGAGGTTTTTCCAGTATTAGGAGTGGACTAAGAAGCATTTTCACTAGAAGCAATAGGTTTTTGCTTCGTAGGATTCATGGAAGACTTTCGGGAAGATTGAGTGACAGAACCAATAACACCATTGACTAAAGGCATCGATGGGGTTTTAGAAGTTCCAGGTCGTGGAGCATCAGGTAAGAGATCATAAAGTGTGCCAGATGGGAATAAACCAAATCGAGATACTGAGCATGCATGATAGCTTGCTCTTCAGTAACACATGCCCCCATGGCAATATCGCGGGATATCAAACCGACAAAAGAGGTAGTAAACCAATCAGTCAGAATCTGATCAAGGATCTAGAACTTAATCAAACAATGTTGCCTTCTCCATTCATGAATATGATCAGAAACGTGGGTCACCGTGTCCTGTTTCAGAGAAGTAATGAGGTGTGCTCCCATTTCATAACAAATCGGTAACTAAAAATGGGTAAGAAATGCCATTGCAAGCGAATTGAAGTCTTGGAAAGTTCCATGAGCGAGTTCAATATACCATTTCATAGCGGAACTAGTGAGAGTGCTTTGAAAAAGATGAAGACAGATAGAATCATCAAGCCATGAGTTAGACGAGCACCAAAGGTGATAAGTCATGACATTTTCTTGGGGATCCTCTCTAGATTTACCATCAAATTTAGGACAATTACCAGGAATTTTGGTCGGAACTGGTCGCCAATATGGATTATGAAGGATAGGATCGTTCATCAGCTTGGACACATCGGGCAGTTCCAAGGTTGCCAGAAAAGATAATTGAGGGTTAAAGGACATCATAAGCCTCTGATAAAGGCCAACATTAGGGTTCCATCCAGATCCTTGTTGCCCCCATGGATTTTGCCCATAAGGATTTTTCCCACAAGGGTTTTGTCCATAAGGGTTATAGTTGGGTGTAGGAATGCCATAACCTGGTTTTTGTCCCAGATTTTGTTGCCAGCAAACCATTGGTTACCATATTAACCAATAGGGGCAGCATATGGCTGCTAAAAATTTTGATAAGGATTAACCTGTGGTTGCTGGTAATTTTGATACGAAGCACCCTGAGGCTGCCCTTGGGGTTGCTAATGTACTTGGAGATCGTATTGGGGCTGAGATCCAAACTATGCCTGAGCCCCATGCTGCATTTGATAAACAGGCTGAGCTGGAAAGCCAACTTGAGTTTGGAGACCAGGTTGAGCTTAGAGTCGAGCCTAAGTCTAAAAACTGGGTTGAATTAGGGAACCAGCTTGACTAAGAGTGGGATTGACTTGACTGAACTGATGTCCTTGTTGGTAGTAGGGTTTACCCAATTGACCAGAAGGTTCACCCTATTAGATTTGAGGTTGACCTACCTGCCTAGAAGGTTGAGCTGGGTGGGTGATAGGTTGATTTTGCTGAAACTGAGGCTGGCCCATTTGACCAGAGGGTTGAGCTAGCTGGACAACAAGTTGGCCTTGCTGAAATTGAGGTTGTCCTGCTTAACCAGAGGGTTGACCTGGCAGGGCAACAGGCTAGCCTGGTTGAAACGAAGGTTGACCTAGCTACCCAGAAGGTTGACCTAGCTGCCCAATAGGTTGGCCTGGCTGGAATTGAGGTTCACCGGGTTGACCAAAAGGTCCTAAACAAACAAAAGAGAGTCCTGTAGAGGCTGAAGGTTGTCCATGAAAGGGTTTTCCTTGTAGACCAGAAGGTTGCCCTTGGAATAGTGCCCTTGCAAACCAGAAGGTTGCCCTTGGAATAGTGCCCTTGCAAACCAGAAGGTTGCCCTTGTAGAGGTTGGTCTTGCGAGCCAGAATAGGTAGTATGATTCTAAGCAACGAACAACGGAATGTAAATTTCAACCGCATGCTCTGGAGGGAGGGACCTAGTGTGATAAATATGAGCCCCTTGGGGATCATAATAGTGCAACGGGTTATGCTGATAGAATGGCGGTTCGGAGCCCAGAGGGTTATAATTCAGGTTTTGAAGAGAAAACATGTATTGCTCATATGACCTTCTGGTCACAATGTAACAGAAATAAAGTGGTAAATTACCCATAGGGTGAACGACTCCGGATGCCAAGGATGACGGACCACCACTAGCAGGTTAAAAAGATGGCCCAGTAACAATAGTAACCACTGAGGACACAATAACTACACTAATGGAAGGAGCTATAGAGGTCACACAAATAGTGGGCATTGATGGAATAGACCTGATAGATGTGACCTGTGTCTGAGGTGTGGAAGTGAAAGCCATGAAAGGCCTTGAAGTCGGGGTTGTGGTACAAGACCACACAAAGCTCTGATTTAGGGTTGTGGAAGCAATGATGTGAGCCAAGGCATGATAGCATAATGGTAATGTAACGCCAACGGACTCATCTCATCCATATCGGAAGTAGACATTGCAATCAAAACACCAGGAGGAGTAGACAAGAGGTCATCATCTAAATACTCCCAGAGAGGATTCCAATTGATATCAAAAGGCTCCTCTCCCATAGCTCGAGAGTCAAGAGGCTGAATGCTTGGAACAACAGGAAGGGTACCACTAATAGTCGATACCTCAGAAGAGATAGGAGATGTAGGGTCTCCATCAGTTGGTGAAGATGATAGGATCGGTGAGTCTGCCAGGATGGACTAAACTCAAAAAGCCTGTAAAAATAGATAATCGAATAGGGACACAACATGGTGCAAACTAAAACACAATATGGCCAAGATTAATAGGTAAAATGTGAACGTGGACAAATAAATTTTATGACATAGGAATGAAACTTGACCTTTTCATATTTAGAGAGTCAAGGAAAAGGACAAAAGATGACTCTAGTCGCCAATGTGCCTGAAAAGACAAGTGCTCAGATGATCCTTTTAGTTTTAAAGAATCAAAAAGGAAGGAAGGTGACTACTCTAAAGTACTAGACAAGAGGTTTACCAGACAAATTGCAAAACTGCATATACCCCTTTGTGATCAAATGAAAAATAAATGACCAAGGACTTTCCGTACGACAATCAATCTTCCCGAATGTTTTGTTCAGTGCGTTATGATTTGTAAGATGGAAGACTCAGCTTCCTATGGATAATAGGATGATAGCCTATTTGGCTCTCCCAATACATACTCGACGGTATGGGGAGCACAAATCCATACTAGTACCTATTGAATCACAAAAGGAGGAATAACCCAACCTTAGTGAAGACGATAGCAACTAGGCTTAACGAATCTGGAACACGTCTCTAGCCTAGACCTCTAGATATGTGAGGGTTAGGTTCCAATGCATTTCTAAGTTCATTCAATAGATTCTAATAGTATTTCAAGGCCCTACTAAATGTATTTCAACAATCTCTAGTATGCAACTACAATGAGCAAAAAGCCATTCCTTTCCATGAACGACTACCTAAATGAGGGTAAGGAGTTCATTTCCATGCGAATGAAGAAAATAACAAGCAAATGCAACAACAATAGTGCAAACAAGTAATCCAATCAATAGGAAACACTATGCATCGATTTTCGCTTATCTTGCAACTATTATGGCGAAAAATGAAAGATTTGAATTTGCCTTTAGATTCTTAATCATGAAGAATCCACTAATGAAAACATGCTTTCATTTTCGTATGCTATATGAGTGCAATTTTTTTCATTTTTGGAATTAATAACAAACAAGAAAATGCAAGCCTGACTGATAAAAACAAATGTAATCTATGTTTCGATAGTGAACGGAAATCAAATCAACACCACAAACTAGTTCGATAACCAATCACTACAGACCAATCAGAAAGGAGAGACAAGAAGCAAGGGAATAGCTTCAAACAAGGCAATAAAATGGTTGTGGATGTAGTTTAGAATCTTGGAAGGACAAGCAACCCAAAATGAGCGAATTCTTGACGAAACCTTAAAAGACTTAGGTCACACATCCCAAAAGAACCAAAACTCATACAAATAGAACCAAGGATGATATGCCTTAGAAAACACAGTCAAAACAAGCTTAATAAGATGTAAGAGACATCAAAGGACAAGCTACACTTGCCTATTTAGGAGGTAGGGCTGTAAAAAGAAACCCTACAGGAATAGTCACAAAGGTAAGATAGACAACACGAGATGGTCGCCAAATCGTCATAGGCACTACACTAGCAACTGAGCGACGTCGTCGCAAAGGTACAAATGTTCTCGAAAACGATCCGATTTCAGGAATCGTCACAACTGTATGATGGGATATCCATGACATATAGCTTGGGTAAAGAGGACATGAGTGATTTGTTGCAACTGTTAAGAGCTAAACAATGGTGATCTTAATTAAGAGGCAAAACAAGGTAAAGACACCTGAAGGACACCAGGCTTATCACTTAGACAGTGAGGTGGACTACCAGATTGACTCAAGTGATCCAAAACATTGATGGCTCAGTTCCAGAATAAAGGGACACTATGTAGGTCAATCAAAAACAAATCAAAACAAGTCAAGAGAAAAAACAAGAGACAACACACAAAGGCTCCCCAGTGGAGTCACCAACTTGTGATGTAGGAAAGTTCCCTCTGCGGACAGAGGCAACCCCTCTAGCCCTAGAGTGGGTCTAATCATAGCAAGACAAAGACAACAACTAATTCCTTAAATATTTACCATTCAAGGGGCCTACCTTACACCGGTGTTCGATGAAGTCTTCATTACGTCACTTCAACTATCACTTTCTTCTCCTTAATGAATGATTCACCTGAAACAACATATGAAAATGACAAAACACATAATAGAGCACAACAATGAACTATTCACTTATAGACTCAAGAAACCATAAGCTATCAACATACATTTCATACATGATATAGGAAATAACCATTGATTGTATTAATATAAACAACAGTAAAGCTTACAACCATGCCTTGATGTCACAAGCTTCCTTGAAGGGTCCGATCAATATATCTCCATAAGCATTCACTCTCAAAGGTCTCCCAAGAGGACTGATGAATCTCTCTCTCATTCAAAAGCACAAATATGAAACTAAGGAAATCACAACAAGGCTTCTTTATTACAAAACCATTTCACACTAGGCACAACATAAAGCTAGGCTATCAACAATCCAAACTCTAAGCTATCAATCCAACACCAAGAACTAACTAATTTGCTAACTAGCTGATCATAGCCATGGAGGATTTTTTTATAAGAGGAGGAGCCTCCAAAAATGAGGGGAGAGGAAGTTTATCTTCATGGGAGGTTACTAAAAGGGCGGAACCACGATCTCAAATAAGGAGAGGTGAACTTCTTTGACCCAACAACCAGCTCCAAAACCATCCAGAAGTATTCTGTTTGAACTAATTCTCCATATCTGGGTCGTCGCGTGTCAAACACTAAGACTGAAAGATGGCATCGTGAGGAATTAGTGCATTCAAGGCTATCTTCGAAGGAAAGATACTGATGACCTGCAACGATCCCTGAAATCTGACCGTCGGTGAGAACATATGTACTCTTGCAACGGTGTTGCGAGGTTCTCGTTCACTCTTGGCCATCGTCGCAGGCAGAATACTGATGTCTTGTGATGATCTTGAAACATAGATAAAAAGGATCAACTTCAAGATTAACGAGCATGGTTAATCTTCTTGAGTGATATGGAAGATCTGGACATATTTTGATGTATGACAAAGAGCAGATGCCATTCAGGGACTGACTCTACCCGGGGATCAGGGGATGCAAGGTTGGTGACAAAATACTTTGTAACACATATGAACACATTTAATACTACGGTAGGTTAGTTATTATCTGTTGATATTAAAATTTCAGATGAATATAAGTGCATCAGTTTGTTGTGTTTTCTACCAGATTCGTGGGATAGTCTGGTTATTGCAATAGGTAGCAATGCAACTGCCTTGCAATTTGATGAAACATTCTCGTCCTTATTGATGGAGGAGATGAGACGGAAAAATATGGAGAGCTAGAATGGTGATTTATTGTCTGTACGAGGATGGTCCTATAACAAAAACAAAAATAAGTCATCGAGTGGGAGATCTAAATCCTCAGGAAAACATGTAAAGGTGGTGTGCTGGAAATGTGAAAAGTAAGGGCACTACAAAAGGGACTGTAAATCTAAAGCTCCTGAGAAGTACTTGGCTTCTTCAAGTACACATGTAGATCATGAGGCATGGTTGATTGACTCAGGTGCATCCTTTCACTTCACACCCCATAGAGAGTGGTTCTGCGAGTATGAGAAATATGATGGTCGTGATGTATTCTTGGGGGATGACAGGAAGGCTAGAATCATTGGTCGCAGAAAAGTAAAGTTGAAGTTGCAAGGTGGAAGGGCTAAAACACTTCCGGGTGTTTTGCATATTCCTTCATTGGCCAAAAATCTAATTTTCGTAAGTTAGATGATGTAGGTGTAAAAATAGTGTTCGAGAAGGATACCTGGAAGATGGTTTGGGGAGCACTGGTATTCACGCGGGGAGGTCGGATTGGAACTATATACAAGCTGTAAGGTAGCACTATTGTTGATGGGTGAAACAATTACGTGGTTCTTAAAAGTGAAGCAGAAAATCTAGTGGTCTCTAGAGAGAAGACCATGTTATTGCATCAATGGCTTGGACATATTGGAGAGAAGGGCCTTCGAATACTTCATGGTAAATGTATGGTAGAAGGTATGAGTAATATCTCTCTGGATTTTTCTATGAAAATTGTGTATATGGGAAGTAGAATTAGGTGAGTTTCCCCTTTGGTGGTAAGAGGGAGAAACATATATTAGAGCTTGTTCAAAGTGTTGTGTTTGGACCTGTGAAGGTTCCATCACTCAGTAAGTCTATGTACTATATATCATTTATAGATGACTTCTCAAGGAATACATGGATATATTTCCATAAGAAGAAATATGAAGTCTTTGACAGGTTTAAATAATTTAAGGCTCTGGTGGAAAACTAGATAGAGAATAAGATAAAAGTGTTGAGGTCAGATAATGATGGAGAGTTTTACAACAAGGAATTTGAAGAATTTTGTAGGAAGTGTGGTATAGCACGGAAGAATACTACTCCATACACAACTGAAAAAAAATGAGTTCCAGAAATAATGGAAAACAAGTGGATGGAAAGGGAAAGAAGCATGCTCAGTGGTTTCGGGTTAGGACAGGAATTCTGGGAAGAGGCGGTGGACACAACACGTTACCTGGTCAATAGATCACCTTCATCGGCATTGGAGGATAAGACTTCACAAGAGGTATGGACTGGTAAGAAACCCTCTCTTTCACATCTGAGAGTATTTGGACGTGATGCATATGTACATGTTCCAAAGGAGAAAAGAATGAAGTTGGATAGTAAATCTAAAAAGTGCATCTTTATTGGGTATAAGGAAGGTTTAAAGGGTTATAAGCTTTGGAACCCAGTAACAAGGAAAGTTGAGTACGACCAAGATGTGGCATTCAGAGAGGTGAAATATGTTATTAAACATGAATTCCAACCAAAGGAACTCGAGAAGATAGAGTTTGAGCTTAAGGAGGAAGAATTAGACTCTACAACAGAAGAAGAATCAGAAGATGAAGAGCCACAACCTCCAGGTGTGAGAATATCAGTTCGAGAAAGAAGGCAACTAGAAAGGTATAGCCCATATTCTTTCTATTCAAATTTTTGTTTATCTATTAGTGATGATGATCCGAGAACTATGAAGGAAATAGTAGATTTAGAGGATGGAAAACTACGGAAAGAGGCCATGGTTGATGAAATGGGATCTTTGCACAAAAATGAGGCTTGGGATCTCGTGGAGTTGTTGGCTGGAAGGAAACCCATTGGTAGCAAATGGGTGTTCAAGTAGACAACAAATACAGAAGGAAAGGTGGAAAAATACAAAGCTCGGTTGGTAGCAAAAGGTTACTCCCAGGTGCCAAGAATTGATTTTGGTGATATTTTTTCTCCTATTGCCAAGGTAGCTTCTATTAGATTACTGTTATCTTTTGCTATTGCTTTTGGTTTTGAAGTAGAATAGATGGATATGATGACAACATTTCTTCACGGGGATCTGGAAGAGGATATCTACATGAAGAAACCTAAGGCTTTGTGGTGAAGAGTAAGAAAGAACTAGTATGCAAGTTAAAGAAGTCTCTGTATGGGTTAAAACAGTCACCAAGTATGTGGTATCAGAAATTTGATACATTTATACAGGGACTTGGCTTCACAAGAAGCAAAGCACATCACTGTGTGTATTTTAAATTAATTGGTGATCATGTTATCTATCTGGTCTTATATGTGGATGATATGTTGGTGGTTGGAAATGACAAAGAAATTATCTAGGATTTGAAGACCCAATTGTCCTCCAAATTCGACATGAAAGATCTTGGTGCTGCAAACTATATTCTAGGCATCGAAATTAAAGGGGATCAAGTAAAGAGGAAGCTCTTGTTAAACTAGAGGAAGTATGTCGAGACAATACTGGAGAGCTTTAATATGAAAGATATAAAATCGGTGAAGGTTCCTATTCCTGTAGGTGTAAAGTTATCTACTAAACAGTGTCCCAAGACACAAGAAGAGGAAGAGGACATGTCCTATGTTCCATATGCAAGTGCAGTCGTTAGCCTGACGTATGCAATGGTCTGTACTAGACTAGACATTGTACAAGCAGTGGGAATATTGAGCAAGTTTATGTCAAAACCAGGGAAGGAGCATTGGACAATAGTGAAGCGGGTCTTCAGGTATTTGCGTGGCACTAGTGATTATGGTTTGTGCTACCAAGGAGGACTAGGATTGGACAAAGTTTTGGATATTTGTGGCTTTGTTGATGCAGACTGGGCTGGAGATCTAGATCAGAGAAGATGTAAAAGTAGGTATGTGTTTCACCTATTTGGAAGTGAAATCAGTTGGATGGGTAAGAAACAATCTGTAGTGGTACTATCAACTATTGAGGCAAAATACATGGTAGGCACTCATGTAAGCAAGGAAGCAGCTTAGTTGCAAAGATTGTGTTCAAGTATGGGTTTAGTAGAGGGAGTTATAAGGATAGAGTGTGATAGGAAAACTACAATTTTCTTGGCAAAGAACACTGCTTCCCATTCAAATACAAAGCACATCGATGTTTAGTATCACTTTCTGAGGGATATGATAGAAGACAAAAAGGTGTTTCTGGTAAAGGTGGACACTTTAAAGAATATTGCAGATGCATTGAAAAAATCTATGAGCTCTGATAAGTTCTATTGGTGTAGAGAAACAATGGGCATTGCAGGGCTAGATAAATGACTAAAATATCATGTGGCCGCCTATGGAAAGAAAACAACAAGTGCGAGAATGTTGAGTTATGCTATATTCTTTGCATGACTAGCCCACGTAGTTAAACAGTGGATTGGAGGGGGGGTGTAACCCCACCTTCGTTGCGTCGATTGCACAACGGGGGGTTCACTGGGGGGGGCGGTAGTCCCCCCTATTTGGGGGGTTTGAGGGGGATGGGTAGCTCCCCTCTACGAGGTCTGGGGCAGCGCCACTGGGAAATTTTTTTGGACCTTATATTAGGTTGGGCGGACCTACCTATGGTTTTGTGCATGGTTTTCGTACATGGTTTTGGACGCGATGGTTTTCGGTCCATGGTTTTGGATGTGATGGTTTTCGGTCCAAGGTATTGGATGCTTCAACATGTAAAAATATATATTGTAACATTGAAAGGAACATAATGAAAAATCAAACTGGTAGTCTCGATTTTGGGATCTAGGGGAAAATATCTGTGTATATGTGTTTTATGTGTTATGCTCTCGCATTGTGTATTTTCTGTGTTTTAGAATTCGTATGCAGGTAATTTATGTATGGGGTTAGAACCTACATTTGGTATCAGAGCTATTTTGGCTTCAAGGGGATGCCTTTGTTGCTGAGGGGTTTCACTTGGGCCTGTGGTTGACCCTGTTCAGTGGGAGATCTGTGGGATCGATTCTGGTGGTGAAAGAAGATGGTGAGTAGTTGAAAGTTAGAGATCGATATATTTAATTGTTAGAGTTTTGAATTGTGGAATCTCAATATGGAGGATCTATTGGTGGATAAAGATCAGTGGATCATGGTAGATCCAGGTATTAAACCAATGGGAGTGTCCTATGAAGAATGGAAGAAGTTGGATCGGAAGGCAAAGAGCTCAGGGGAAGCTACGTCCAATGCTTGGTGGGAAAAGTTAGGGACATTTTACCAATTTAAGTCTCTGGTGAATAAACTGTTCCTATAGAAAAAGCTATATAACCTGAGGATGAAAGATGGAGACTCAATGACAGATCATATCAAGGAATTTAATACTGTGGTAGGTCAGTTATTATCTATTGATATTAAAATTTTAGATGAGGATAAGTGCATCAGTTTGTTGTGTTCTCTACTAGATTCGTGGGATAGTCTGGTTATTGCAATAGGTAGCAATGCAACTGCCTTGTAGTTTGATGAAATAGTCTCATCCTTGTTGATAGAGGAGATGAGACAGAAAAATATGGAGAGCCATAATGGTGATTCCTTGTCTGTACGAGGATGGTCCTAGAGGAAAAACAAAAATAAGTCATTGAGTGGGGGATCTAAATCTAGAGGGAGATCTAAATCTCCAGGAAAGCCTATAAAGGTGGTGTGTTGCAAATATGCAAAGGAAGGGCACTACAAAAGGGACTGTAAATCTAAATCTCCAGACAAAGAAAAAGGATCTGATGATGCTCCTTTTGCAGAGGCAAAAACCACCTCACATGAAGGTGGGGATGTGTACTTGTCTTCTTCAGGTACAAATGTAGATCGTGAGGCATGGTTGATTGACATAGGTGCATCCTTTCACTTCACTCCCCATAGAGAGTGGTTCTACGATTATGAGAATTATGATGGTTGTGATGTATTCTTGGGGGATGACAGGAAGGCTAGAATCATTAGTCGTGGAAAAGTAAAGTTGAAGTTCCAAGGTGGAATGGTTAGAACACTTCCGGGTGTTCTGCATATTCCTGCATTGGCCAGAAATATGATTTCTGTAAGTAAGTTAGATGATGCAGGTGTAAAAACAGTGTTCAATAAGGATACCCGTAAGATGGTTTGGGGAGCACTGGTATTGATGCGTGGAATTCGGATAGGAACTGTGTACAAGCTACAAGGTAGCACTGTTGTTGATGGGTGCAACAGTTTTGTGGTTCCTAAAAGTGGAGCAGAAAATCTAGTGGTCAGTGGAGAGAAGACCATGCTGTGGCATCAAAGGCTTGGGCATATTAGAGAGAAGGGCGTTCGAATAATTCATGGTAAAGGTACGGTAGAAGGTATGAGTAATAGATCTCTATATTTTGATTTCTGTGAAAATTGTGTATATGGGAAGAAAAATCGGGTGAGTATCCCCTCTGGTGGTAAGAGGGCGAAATGGATATTAGAGCTTGTGAAGAATGATGTGTTTGGACCTATGAAGGTTCCATCACTTGGTAAGTCTATGTACTATGTATCATTTATATATGACTTCTCAAGGAATACATGGATATATTTCCTTAAGAAGAAATCTGAAGCCTTTGACAAGTTTAAAGAATTTAGGGCTCTGGTGGAAAACCAGACAGAGAAGAAGATAAAGGTGCTAAGGATAAATAACGGTGGAGACTTTTGCAGTAAGGAATTTGAAGAATTCTGTAAGAAGTGTGGTATAGCACGACAGAATACTACTCCATATACACCTGAGAAAAGTGGAGTTGTAGAAAGAATGAACAAGACATTGATGGAAAGGGCAAGAAGCATGATGAGTGGTGTCATTATAGGAAAGGAATTCTGGGCAGAGGCGGTGGAGACTGCATGTTACCTAGTCAACAGGGCACCTTCATCAACGTTGGAGGATAAGACCCCACAAGAGGTATCTACTGGTAAGAAACCCTCTCTTTCACATCTGAGGGTATTTGGATGTGATGCATATGTACATGTTCCAAAGGAAAAGAGAACAAAATTGGATAGTAAATCTGAAAAGTGCATCTTTATTGGATATAAGGATCGTTTAAAGGGTTATAAGCTTTGGAACCCAGTAACAACGAAGGTTGTGTACAACCGAGATGTGGTATTCAAAGAGGTTAAATATGTTATTAAACATGAAGTCCAACAAAAGGAACCTGAGAAAATAGAGTTTGAGCTAAAGGAGGAAGAATCAAACTCTACAACAGAAGAGGAATCAGAAGATGAGGAGCCACAAACTCTAGGTGTGAGAAGATTAGTTCAAGAAAGAAGGCAGCCAAAATGGTATAGTCCATCCGCTTTCTGTTCAAATTTTTCTTTATCTATTACTAATGATGATCCCATAACTGTGAAGGAAGTAATAGATTGTTAGGCCCCTATAATACTAGTGTAACCCCTTATTGTTATTAGTATAATCCATTTATTATATTGTTGTACCCATGTAGTGCCCATATTGTTACTATTGTGCCCCATAGAAGCCAACTATTGTTATTATTGTGCCCTTACATTATTATTGTTATGTCGGCTCTGATTATGTTATTATCCCTTAGAGTCCTATATATAGAAAGAGGTATTTTCATTTGTATCATCAAAGAATTGTTCATTTATATAATGTAAAGGAAGTTTCCCCCTCGAAGAGGCTGAATTCTAAGGCTTTGATCTATCTTTTCTATCTTTTATTGAGCTGGTTTCATAACATTTGGTGTCAGAGCTTTGGATTCTAGGGTTTCGCTGCTCCAAACAGGTCGCCGTGGCATTTTAACTATAACTTTCTTTCTGTAACTTTTTAGAAGTCGCAAAAAAATCCCATTTGAGAAGAAATAGCGTTGAACCTTGGGTCTGAATTTCAGAGCTTTTCGCGCAATATTTATGGAGATATGATTTGAGGAAGTTGGTCATTTGCAGACTCCTGAATTACATTCAAAACAGGTGACCTGGGGAAAATCGTCATAGCTTTCTCTCTGGGGATCGGATTGAAATTTATTAGAAGGTACTGAAAGAGGACGAGCTATAATTTTTTTTATATCTTTTTCAGATCCAAAGGTCAAAATAGGGACACGTGGCACTTCATACAAGTTCGCTCTTATGGAAAGGTCTATAATCATGTCATATTGGGAGATTGTGCATAACTATTACTTAGAGAATCCAATTTGGATCAGACTGGTGGCATTGGAAAGAGGACATAGAGGGCTACTACAGGCCACAATTTTAGAACTTAAATATCTGAAAGTACATAGTTATAGTCATTTCAAGGTCAAGCTCCTAAAATCAAGAAAAAGCAAGATGAGGAAGTTTGATGGCAAGGATCGGATAAATTGGATACTTTAGATGGAGCAATATTTTGATCTACATGGTGTAAAACTGTTACAAAAGGTATGTATTGCATCTTCATATTTAGAACCAGATCAATTTTTATGGTACAAAGGGCTTTGTTCTCGTAAACAACTTGTTACGTGGTCAATTTTCATGGAGGAAATGATAGCACATTATGAGGATACAAAGAGCAACACATTCTTTAGAGCAACGCCACAACAATTGGAAAGAGTAAAAGGGCTTTATGACATAGTGGAAAGAAAAATTATGGGAACCAGGAAGCGTACCCCTCACAACTATAAAGATGGAAGTGTTGTTTCTCCTAGCCTTCCACAACCTACAAGGGTTACACCACAACAATTGGAAGAAAAAAGAGAAAAAGGGCTTTGTTACAATTGTGATAGCAAATGCACTGAAGGTCATAAGTGTGTTGAGAAGAAATTATTTTATATAGAATATGAAGAGGAGGAAGAAAAGGATCAAGAAACATCAAAAGAAGAAGATATAAGCCAGGACCCCACCCCAGAGAAGGAAGAAATGAATCAAACCATCCCTTGTAAAGCATTGGCAAGAATTACCACTCTTCAAACTCTCAAGATAGAGGGACATATCAAGAAGAAAAATGTGAAAGAAGTGAAATATCACATTGAGAAAGAAGAAATGAATCCAACCATATCATGTAATTCATTGTTCGAAATTACCACTCCTCAAACTATCAAGATAGAAGGACATATCAAGAAGAAACATGTTCAAGAAGTGAAAGATCACATCGAGCATCAAGAAATGAATCCAACCATATCTTGTAAAGGATTGGAAGAAATTACCACTCCTCAAACTCTAGAGATAGAAGGACATATCAAGAAGAAAAAGGTTCAAGCAGTGAAAGATCACATCGAGCGTCAAATTTTAAAGGATAATGCCACTTCGGTGCAAAACCAAACGAAACAATAGGTAGATCAACATCGTAGTGAAAAATGTTTTGGTGTAGGTGATTGGGTGTTTTTACAGCTACATCTCAAGCAAGCTATTTATGAGAAGGAAACGTTGGCAATACTACATGCACTTAAAAAATGGCGACCTTACCAAATGGGAAGACTCTTCAAGGATAAGGATTTGGAAGCATTGCTTTGTGCTATTTCTATTATCCAACCAGATTGGATAAACAAATCAAGGGATGAATGGAAGAAGGACAAAGAAGTATGGCCACTTATTCAACAGTTGCAAAAGATTCGGATTCAAACAATATTGCCAGAAATTGAAGAGGAAGGAAAAATCATATTGGAACTTGGAGCAGTCATAGAAACAAGAACCCCACAACTACAAAATCGATCAATCTTAGAGTATCTCATCAAGTGGAAGAACTTACCCACTGAAGATTCCACATGGGAGGACAAGAATTTTATACAGAAGCATCAAGAACTACTCAAGCGTTGAGGACAACGCTTTTTGGAGAGGGGCATGTTAGGCCCCTATAATACTAGTGTAACCCCTTATTGTTATTAGTATAACCCACTTATTATATTTTTGTACCCATGTAGTGCCCATATTTTTACTATTGTGCCCCATAGAAGCCCAGTATTGTTATTATTGTGCCCTTACATTATTATTTTTATGTCGGCTCTAATTATGTTATGGCCCCTTAGACTCCTATATATAGAAAGGAGGTCTTCTCATTTGTATCATCGAATAATTGTTCATTTATGTAATGTAAAGTAGGTTGCCCCCTCGAAGAGACTGAATTCTAATGCATTGATCTATCTTTTCTATCTTTTCTTGAGCTAGTTTCATAACATTTTGTATCATAGCTTTGGATTCTAGGGTTTCGCTGCTCCAAACAGGTCATCGTGGAATTTTCACTATAACTTTTTTTCTGCGATGTTTCAGAAGTTGTAAAAAAAACCCATTTGAGAAGAAATCGCGCTGAACCTTGGGTCAAAATTTCATAGCTTTTCGCACTGTATTTGCGGAGATATGATCTGAGGAAGATTCTGGAAAGATGCCATGGTTGATGAAATGGCATTTTTGCACAAAAATGAGGCACGGGATTTGGTGGAGTTTTCGGCTGGAAGGACACCCATTTGCAGCAAATGGGTGTTTAATAAGAAGACAAATGCAGAAGGAAAGGTGGAGAAATACAAACCTCAGTTGGTAGAAAAAGGTTATTCCCAGGTGCCGGGAATTGATTTTGGTGATATTTTTCTCCTGTTGCCAAGGTAGCTTCTATTAGATTACTTTTATTTGTTGCTACTGCTTTTGATTTTGAGGTAGAACAGATGGATGTGAAGACAACATTTCTTCATGGGGATCTGGAAGAGGAGATCTACATGAAGCACCTTGAAGGCTTTGTGGTGAAGGGTAAGAAAGAACTAGTATGCAACTTAAAGAAGTCTTTGTATGGATTAAAACAGTCACCAAGGATGTGGTATTTGAAGTTTGATACATTTATATGGGGACTTGGCTTCACTAGAAGCAAAGCATATGACTGTGTGTGTTTTAAATTAATTGGTGACCATGTTATAGCACATATTTCATTAAATTTGGAAGTATTCTATTACAACGCCTTCAACAACATTCATTCTTTTGTAAATCGCCATATTAACTTAATTCAACATAAAGATAATTTAGTGATTTCAAACCAAGTAGAGATCATGAATAGGTCAAACATGAGTTGTTATGTACAATATTATCAATACACAATAGGAATGCGAAATCAAACGCTTAGAAGAAATTGATTCAAGCTAAATCATATTAGTATGTCTAACATCGAATAAAGATATTCTAGTTATGGATAACAAACTATCCTCGATCTTTGAATTTTGTGTCTGACGACTCTAAACCCCTTTCCCACAACCTATGGAGGATTTGTTGATTGAATGATGTTGATGCGAGGATCTTAGCGTAAATGGAAAGGATGTGTGTCCCTTGAATTGCATTGAAACTAGTCTACTAAAACTTAGTAAAATGTTCTTGCGCTCAATTTCCTATAGCTCCTTTGTGCCTTTATGAAGCACTAATGAGGGGGTGATCATTCGTCTTCATAGAAACCAAGCATCCATTATAAAAGTTATGCATTTTTGATCTAGGTATTTCAAGAAGGTTAGGGACCATTGGTCTATCTCCACTCAAAGCCAAGTACATCAAATGAGAGTTCTTAAATAGGTATTCCAGTCATCCCATTTTGATGGACAATGTCACAAATTGAAGTAAACAAGAATTAGTGGTCTTCTTGTAAGTAGTGGAGGCAAGGGTTTTCAAAGATTAGTATAGTTGATATAGTGTGGATATTCATCTCTCCTTGACAACATTGTCAAAACCAATAATAGTCTTGATGTAATAGCACCAACCAATTGTATGGAAAACCATGATCAATCATTACTTTCACGAAGAGGAGAAATAATAAGAATTTTTAATGAGGAAGAAATAATTGTGAAACATAACTCATGGATTTTAGTTCAAATTTATATAAGTCCCCATGTTCTTTAATTACTAAATACTTAATCTAAATACAAATAAATTATCATTAAGATATTGATTTTGCATATTAAATATGTACTAAAAGGCATTCATGTATGACACTTGATTTTTCATGTAGTCTAAATAAGCCACTTAAAGCTCATTATCAATTAATTCTAATTAGTTTTGTAAAAGATATATCTTTACCTACGTTAAGAGATTTTTTTCAAAAATAAATTACATTTATAAACTTATATCAATACATATGATTAAATGGAATTGAATAAATAGCTTCTAAGTCTTGTTGGATTCTATGAGATTATTTTAAGTACAAATAATTTATTTTAGAATTGAAATTTACAAAATGTTAATCTTGATGGGAAAATCATGTCACAAGGTGCAAAAATTTTAAAGACATCCATTTGTGGCCCATCTCTTGAATGAGCTTAAATAGTCTACTTAGTGCTCATTGTAAATTCATTAATCCATGTTTTATTTGAAAATGCATTTTGTTTACATGGATTTTTATTCTAGAAATAGCAATGTCACATTTATATATTCATATTAAACCACATGATATTTAAATAAAAATGAATTAATGGTTTCTTGACTTATTGACTTATATGGCATGATTTCATATAGAAATAATTGATTTGAGAATGCATAGTTAGAAAAAATTGTTGGTTCGAAATAAAATAAACGAGTTAGAAATCATCAACAATTGATTTCAAATTATTAATTTTCTAAAAAATATATTTTTACTTACATTAAAAACTTGATTTCAAAAATAAATTTCATTTATACATACAAACATACTAAATATAATTTAATATATACTTGCCTTGTTGGCTTCTATGAGATTATTTCAATTACAAATAATTTATTTAATAATTGAAATTTACCAAATGTTAATAGGGGTGGGAAAATCAAATGTCGTATGTTGTATAAAGTTTAAATTCATTTATTTATAACTCGTATACTGAATGAACTTGAACGATATACTTAACATTCATTACCAAATCATTATTCGATGTGCTGTTATGAAAAATTTTTTTATTTTACATGGAGTTTTATTTCAAAAAAAAAATGTCACATTTATACACTTATATTAAACATCATGATAGGAAAATAAAAGTCGATAAATGGATTTATTAGGCCACTTAGAACTCATTATCAATTACTTATATTTTTTTTGTATATATATATATATATATATATATATATATATATACTTACATTAAGAGCTACATTTCAAAAATGCATCACATTTATAAACTTCTATCAATGCGTATAACCAAATAGAATTATTCAAGTCATATTGGTTTATATGAAATTATTTAAATCACGAATAAACTATTTAAGAATTGAAAATGACAAAATGTTAATATGAATGAGAAAATCAATGTCTTATGGTGCAAAAAGTTTAAATACAACTATTTTTGACCCGTTCCTTTAATGAGTATAGATCATCCACTTAACACATTGTTAATTAATTATTCCATGTTTTATTAAGAAGATAATTGTTCTTTACATAGAGTTTTGTTTGAAAGCAATACAATAAGACATTAATACACTCTTAATAAATTAAGTGATAAGTAAATACAAGTGAATAAATCAATTCCTTATTAAATTATGTGAGATGAGATGATTGCATATACAAATAGACAATTTAAGAATATATAAAAAAAGTTATGGATTAAAAATCAAATGCCCTACAATTTAACGAGTAGTATCCACCTATGAGTCATCACCCATTAGCCTAAAGTGTCCACTTAATACTTATTATCGACAAATTATAAGACTTATTTTTGGAAGAAATGCATCATAGTATACAAATATTATATATCACATTTATAGAATCATATCAATGGACATAACTAAGTACAAGTCAATAATATAATTCTAGCTCAAATAATATGATTTCAGTTTATTTAAAATACAAATTTACAAAAAATTAACTTTAAGGAATGAAATTAGATGCCTTACAATTCAAAGACATAATTCATTCATGGTAGTGTCTAATCAAACCTTGATAGTCCACTTAGCAATCATTATCATTAATTATATGTTTTTTTTTAAGAAATGCAAAATTATTTACAATAGATTTTTATCTCAAAAATTACAAATCATGTTTATGCCCTCATATTAGTGCATTTTATATGTAAACAATGAATAACTGACATTGTGCCTGGTTGATTTAAAATATGATATGATTGCAGTTACAACCATTAATTGATTTAGGCATATAAATTTATGAAAATTATGGATTAGGAAATCACATATCTTATGCTTCAAAAAGTTCAAATCATTCACCTATGACACATTTCCCATTGGCCTTAATAGTGAATAATGCATTGTGAATAGTGAATAGTGCACATAACATTTATCAAGTAAATTAGTATACTTTCTTTAGCAATAATTACACCTTTGTTTGCAACTATTTCTATTTCAAAACTTATATTTCACATTTATATATTATGATTATTGATGCATATAAGTAAACATACATCATTAAAAATAAAATGCCTCGATTGTTCTTGCAAGATAATTTAAATGACAAACAATTCATTTAAGAACACACAAACACATCTTAGAAAAAAATCGATACAACAAAGTCATTGCAAAAGAAATTATAAATAATAAGAAATATACATATTAATATAACTCGAAATTCCCATATATTTCAAAAAATATAAAATCATACAAATTGATTCAACAAAAACTATGTCCAAAATGTATCAAAATTTTGGAATTTACTTTTCAACAAATTTATAAAGGAAATTATCTCCATCCAATACAATGAAGTACATGTTCTATTGAACATTCGAATGTACTAATGTTTTTTATTCATAAGATGAAGTGTCTTAAGAAAGGGGAATAAAACTTGCATAATCCAAGTATCTTGCTCTTTTCCTATATAGGATTTTATCAACATGTGGTTCAATCAATATCCAATGAATTGAGAAGTATGTTTTGTTGTATCTATTAGAAATACATTTGATTCTTCATAATTATCTCCATATTGGGACCGCACATCAGCCAACGTTTTCTCATAAGATTGTCTTGTTTTCTCTACATCCAATTTTGTTTGCAAATGACAATGAGACCTGTCCCGTGAAAATTTAAAGTTCTCTATATCAATATTTGATTTTTCTAGTACTTTTCGGATGTACTTGCCAGTGACATTTAATTTCCATATTGCGACATCATAATTTTTTAAGCAACATTTTCATACTTGACTAAAAAGGCCTTAAAAAATAGAACCCATCACCAAACTGCCAATCTGGTTCACTTTGGATATGAAAATTTAGTTCATCTTTGGTGTATGATTCGAAGAATACTACTTCTATTTCAAATATCACCATCTTTTGACTTGTAGTAATGCTCATATGCATCTACACTGCACAACATGTATGATATTAACACATCTCCACTTCAACACTTCATTGATTAAGGACATAAAAACCTAACAATTTAGAAATTATGTTAATATTTATTATGAATTATTGCCATTTGTATGCAAAGGGAATTTTACAATGAGTTAATAGTAATCACAAAATACAAATACAATGGCCCCATTAAAATCGACAAACTAATGATATGTTTACTTTATACATACAACATAATACATTTATTTAATTTGTATGGAATAAAAATATTCTAAGAATGCATTGGCCCACCATTTAAATCATTGATTTTAATACTTATAATGATTTTGTTTAATTGCAATTGAAAAATATAATTACAATGGTCTACTGAAAGTAAACAAATAAATTATATATTAATTTCCACATACAATATAATACAATTTTTAAATTTCAAACCTAATTATTTATATGCTAATTTGTAGAGTCTCTACCTTAGTTTCTTTTGGTGCTTCTTTTAGTACAAATTGTATGTTTTTTGTTGGTGCTAGGTACAACCTAATATAGTTTTTAAACTTATATGGATTAAAAAATGTTATAAAAATACAATGGGCCATCCTTCACATTACTAATTTCTAAGAGGTATAATGATAACTTAAACCAAAATTGAAACAAATAATGTAATGATCTAATTCAAACAAATATATCATTTATCTATTAATTTTTACATTTAATGTAATCCATTGTAAAAAATTATATAGCATGGGAAATTTTGATATGAAAACATTAAATGGCCATTCAAATCAATAATTATTATCAACACAATATCACACCAAAAATAAGGAAAATAAAAGTATTTTGCTTTTAGTAATGACAAACCAAATCAAAAATTATTTTATTAGTGTTGTGAAATAAAACTAATAATTCGTGATGTCATACTTATAATAACGTGAAATAGACATCAGTCATATTAAGGTACTTCTAAATGTAATTGAACATCTTTAAAAGTAGCTCACACATTTGTAGCCTTCTTGAGTTTATGCAACATTCTCCATAGCTCATCAATCAACTAATTATCCTCTTGATTTGTTCCAATGAATGTAGGGGCAAGAATCACATTCTCTTTGGGATTATCTTTCACGCTATCAAGTGAACAATTCACTATAATAGTATTGGTTGCATCATATTGGGTATGCATTTCCCACACTTTTTTCAATGATTTAGTGTGTATAACTTTGCTTGGATTGTCAATGACCTTATGTCCCTTTTCTGGTTTACAATCTTAAGAAGTCCACATAAACACAAGTTTATCTTGAATGTTTCTGAAACCAACTTTTCTAAAACTCTTGTTGTGCTTTCTTTCAAAGCTGTCATCCAAATTGCAATGTCAAGATATTCATTTTGAAACACATTTCAAAAAATGTTTTTGCATGTGGATGAATCCAAAATAATTTTTTCTCTATTGTGTAATCAACATCAGTTCCCATTTTCTAAATATGCCCTTTGTTTGTTGCTTCATCATCGATGCTATGATAAAAAAATGTCCTTTAGCTCAAAAATAACTAATTTATTTTCAGTGATTTTGGCTGCAACACAATGACAAATAATCTAGTCAAGCCATTTTATTCCTGTTACGAAAATTACTAAATAAATTTTTGAAACAATACACTTACCTTCAGTGGTTTTTTCACTATTTATAGATGAAATAATAAGTTCTTTTATCACCTTGAGAGAACTTGGAGTAAACATATTGAACATTCAATCAAATTTCAATAGTACTTCTTATTAAACATTCAATCAAATACCAATACCAAGAAAAACATTAGTAATGAAACCTTTAAAAAGAAACGCACCCACACACACCTTTAACATTATTTTGATTGTTAATTTTGTCCTTTCTATTAGTTCCTATAATAAAAATGTACAACGTTATGGTAGTTACAAGAATTAGAGTTCAAAGAATAATAAAATAAATAAGAAGACAAGTTATAAGTATTTGATATGACATTATCTTCATATTTGTAACTTTGCACCTCATCATCAACTTTGGTACCTTTATTTTTCTCTAAATTAAACATATAAAATATTTTGAATTGTGAAAATGAATAAAATCATTAAATAATAAGGAAAACAAGTGGACAAATTATAAGTACCTGATATTATATTTTGTCCTTGATTAAAGCTTTGTTTCGCATTCATTTGGTAAATGACTTTGTTTGCCTTGCTTGTCTCTATAATAAACATAAAAAAATGTTATAAATTGTGACAATGAAGATATTTCATTAAACAACTATACAAAAAACGAATCATCTTTAATTGTCCATTTAATATTTTGTTCTTGATTGTAGTTTTGTGGGACATTCCCTTAGTCACTATAATCATTCTCTTTATTTCCAACTATAATCAACAAATGAAATTCTATGATTCACGATAATAAAAATAATTATTTAGATTAAAAAAAAAAAGAGTTACAATGATTAATACCCATTTCTATCCCCATCATTCCATGGTCATTGTCTTGATTAATTTCGTTCTTCTCATAATTCCCTATAATAGACATCCAAAAATGTTATGAATATGGAAATTAAATAAATCCAAAAAGTAACAAGAGAAACAACCAAACAAATTATGTACCTGGTATGGTAACTTCTTCTCCTCCTATTTTCATTTCTAAACTTTTTTCAACATCATAAGCACTATATTGATTACTTTTTTGCTTCCACATTCATCATTCTCTATTTTAGAATATCCATCATTAGTCACTTTAGTAAACACTTTGACAATTAAAAATATAAACAAAATATTATCCAAAGTATTATAAGAGAAACAACGAAGAAACTGTAGTACCTGAATTTTCTAAGAAGTTAATAGATCCTGGATTTGATAGTTGAAAATATTTGTAATTATTCAACATGATTATCCTTTGTGACTATGTTTTCACAACACATGCAATTCTTCTTCCATATGTACAACAAGCCTTGATTAAATTTGTCCCCGAATAAAGAGTAATAACCACTTTTGCATCACTACATTGTTGGTGCTTTTCCAATAAATCCATTCAGAAACCATAATCTCTCTCATTTTCATCAAATGTGTCTTCAAATGTGTGAGAGTATTTTTGAAGCTTCTAAAATTTTTAATTCTTAAGTATAGAAATGTATAGTAAAAACTATATCATAACTATACCTATTTTGAGACTTATATTAATAAATGCCACTAGTCATTTTATAGTTGAACTTGGAGTTCTTTATGGAAATTTCCAAAAACTTGCGTACATCATTACAAAACCAAAGTTCTATTAAGAGAACTATAGTAAAGTCATTTAACTCATTTTTTCCATAGAAATTGAAAAAAATCTACATTATATCCTTGTGGAATGGTTCTTTTTTCACAGCAAGTGTATCTGAAACAATAAGGTTAGTATGTAAAACTACTTGCAACTGACATTGGAAAAGAGTTCAAAAGTGTTGACAAAATATCAAAGCCCCCAAAATGACAACCAAATTCAAAATTGTTATCAACCCATTAAACACTTGTTGATCCATTTATCATTCTGTCAAGGACTCCACATGCTTGCTGAGAAAGGAACTCTATCTTTTGTATTATATGTTCTTTTTACATAAGTAGATCCCTCGACCATGTTGCAAAAGTTGGAAAATATAATATCGTTAATTTCATAAATCTCAAGCATGTTGAATGTGGGAAAAGTATTCTCATTCAATTTCTCATCATGACTTTGACAATATGTAACCATTGCCTCCAATAATGTTCTATTGGTTTTCAATTTAGAAAAATAATCTTTTAATTTTGTGGCATTTGTTGGATCATTAAGTGCAATAAATAACCAAATGGTTTCATCTCATAGCTTATCTGCTACAGAAGAAATTTCTTCCATGGTTAATCCCTGATGGGACGAAGAGTACATGTTGTTAAATTGTGTAAATTATTTCTCTTGTAGTTCTCAAAATCAGGTTCACTTGGAGAAAACTTTAATGTTCGTAGTTGGTAATTGTTAAAAACAATGTACCATTTATCCCAAATAGTTTGATCAAGATATAAGAGAATTTTTTTATCAGAAAAAAATTCTAATTGGACACTCGAAGAAGGTGCACAACATTTCATCATCGACCTGATAAAATAAGAAATATAAGCTAACCAACAACCATTTATTAGCATAATGTCTAACCATTCTAAAAAAGTATAAACTAATTATAAAATTGTCATACGATTTAGATATTTTGGTGCATGTTTCTTGAACATCCTTTTTCCTTGGATGCTTCCTTTGAATTCTCACTAGCTTCATAGTCTATGGTTTCTGATAATAATAAATAAATAAAAAAGTAAAAAATCATTAACATAGTTTCGAATTATTGAAGAAAGTATGAATTTATAAATACTATAACTAATCGCATCATTATATGTGTAACAGAAATGAACAATAATAATAACAAGTGTAGAACTCACAATAATAGCTAATCATGGTGTTGATTAGAAAAAGGGAACCCCCAAACAATTTATTATGTTCTTTTAATCGTGACTATAGGCAAGTTATCACCTACTAGCTTTCCTTCTAGCACGAGCATAAACATATTTGCAAAAAACATTACATTGTGAATATATAAATAAAATTATAGAGACTACAACAACATCATATTTACAGAAAATTTATCTTTTATAGTCATGTATATTCTTAGCTTGCTTTAGAAGCCATAAATCAAAACACAATGAAAGAACATTTTTTTTTGTATAAATAAGCTTTGATATTAACAAAAGTAGCATATAGTACAAAAATTTTGCCGAGGCAGATGACTGGCCGCTATGAAACAGGCCTTACCAGCTAATAACTGTTTGAAAATGATAGAAACAGAGAAACAAAGTGCTGTCGAAAGGTACACCGCACGGGCGACTTAGGCCAAAAACTGGCGAGCACATAACTGAGAGAATGAAAACAGAACATACATAACAAAGTCCAACTGAGGGACAGGGAAGACTGATCAGAATTTGTTTGAGGAGTCCGACACTGTGTGAAACTCTTTGCCGTTGAGTGCATTGTCCTAGTTACCCTTTGACGGACCACCCTGGTGCGGCTCTGGAGGCTTACTGTCTGGCTCTATGTTTTTCCTGAGCATCTTGATCAGGACAGTGAGCTGCCTGCTTATGGTATCTACCTCCTCATGCAGAGCAGTGAGTTTGAATTCACTGCTTTGAACCACCACCATATGCTCCTTTGTCATTGTGGCTGCGAACTGCTGAAGAGTTCTCAATTGCTCAGCCTGCTCCGCTTGGACATCCATGGCCTTAGCCAGGATGGTCTTCATGCACCATTCTTCAGCTTGGGTGCGGACGAATTGAGTCGCCCAAGTGCTGGTCGTCCCCGGATCTTGCAGCCAGTTAGCTTCCTGGCTTAACTGATGGTCAGCAAGTTTACTCTCTTCCTCCTGAGCAGAGGCCTCCAGGTCTATAATTTTTCGTTTGTTCCTTTCAGACGTTCTCCGCTCGAACATTTCCCTTGCAAGCCGCAGGTCGTTGTTGGCAGATTGGTTGCGGCATCCTTCTCCCGCCATGGGAGCACTCTCTTGATTGTTGCTTGCCTTGCTTGCCTGAGTGAAAATACAATTCGATGGTCTCTGGATGTTGAGCACCGAAACGTTGATGCTCCAAAGGAGAACAAGGGTGGATATATAGATGATAGCGGGAAGATTTTGGGCGGTGGAGCGGATCGCGACATGCAAATTGCATGTCCGATCAACATAAATGCTGCGATTCGGAGTTGTGGAGGGGAATTGAGATGATTGAGAATGTTTTCTATCACCTCCTCCTGCACAGATCTGAAAGTGCCAAGTGTCCCTCTGTCCTGAGGATCTGCGGCGGCTTATGTCACTCTAGATCATGTTAGTGTACAATTGACTGTGTCCTGCGGTGCCCATTATTCCCCTCAGGCCTGTTGTCCTTCTGAGCTTGCTGTGTATTGATGGCTCTCGTCCCGTCGACCAATCCATACTTTTATGGTGGAGAATTAGGCGGTCTGGCATTCTGCCTTGTCAGCTGCCACCAAATCTATTCGTGCGAGGTGAGAGCACCGTTCTTTTAATTGATTACTCTCAACCTGATGCCAACAGCTGTCCACCGTTCCGTTTGGGTTCTCGATCCCATGGTTTGCCAAGTGGTCGGCAACCGAATTAGCCTGCCTTCTTACCGACTGGAAGACGAGACCTTTCATTTTCCCGAGCAGTTTCCCTATGCTCTCTGTGACCATAGCTAGGCGCCAGTGCTTGGTAGCCTTGCTGGCCAGCGTTCCCCCATAGATTTTCCTTGCCACCAGAATGGCAACCTCAGAGTCACCCTCGATTACTGCATTTTCTGCCTGGTTTCTTTGAAGAATTGTTAAGCCTTTTTCCATTGCAGCGAATTCCATTTCATTGTTAGTGGCCTCGCCCAGCGCTTGACTGTAGATATGGATTATTTCACCTCTCTGGTTTCGAATGAGGCCTCCTATGCCAGCTGGTCCCGGGTTACCTCGCGAAGCGCCATCAAAATTCAGTTTCAGGAAGCCCTCAGGAGGCCGAGTCCAATCCGTGGGAGTGTTGTTAATGTTCTGCTGTTTAGCTTGGGGCTTTTGGCTTTGGTCGTAGCTGATATTGAAGGCCTTCAGGATTCTCTGGTCATCCGCAGAAATTTGGATGGAAGGGTCTACTTTGCTTTTTACCAGAATCAATTGGCGGATATTCTCCATTAAGGTAATTCTCAGGTGCTCTATATTCCTGTGTTCGCTTTGGAAAATTCTTCTGTTCCTTTCTTTCCATATTGTCCAAGTGATAAAACCAGGCAGAACTTTCCATATGCTATTGATTTGAGGGTTCTCCGAGTAGTTACTTGGCCAATTGGTGATTGTGTTTTGGATGGAGTCCATGTCTCTTCTGTTTTGCTGCATGATGTTTTCAATCCCTTGCCAGATGTGGTTAGCCCAATCGCATGTATTGAACAAATGATTCATAGTTTCTTCTGCTTGATTACACATAGGGCAAAAAGAGGGGCCTTCAAAGCCTTTTTTTCGCAGGTTCTCCCAGGTGAGCGTCTTGCGCCTCATAAGGAGCCATAGAAAAGTTTGAATTTTTGGCCAGAATAAGGGATCCCAAACCTTGGTGAACCAAGGGGCTGTCTCCCCCTGCTCTGTGAGTTCCAACTGCTCTCTGGCTTCTTTAAGAGTGAAGTTGCCATTGCCCTTCATACCCCACCTCAGCTTGTCCGCCTCCGTGGTTATCCTAATTTTCCGTTTGTGAAGGACTTTAATCAGGTCTTGTATGCTATTATTTTCCTCATTAGGGTTTTCGGTATCTGGAAGGGTCCATTCTCTCCAATCTTGGTCAATGCCATTGGGGGTCCAGTAATGATGAACGGTGAATTTGCCTCTGTTATGACAGTTTGCTTTGTAATCTGCAAGGTCTGGGCTTTCAAGCTTTGGATGCTGTTGCCAGGCATCTTCCCAGAAGAGGGCTGATTCCCCATTTCGGATCTCCCAGAAGCTGTGGTCCTGAATTAGGTTACGGTTTCTTTTTGCTAGGTTCCAGATTGGAGAGCCTTCCGGTAATTCTTGGAGTCTTATGAGGTCTTGGTTTCTGCAGTGAGGAGTATATTTCGCCTTCCAGTGTCTGGCCCAGGGGAGGTTTGTCTCTTTCAGCCAGCGCCACCATAGTTTGGCTCCCCCAGTTTTGTTGCTAATATCTGGGTCTATTAGGTTTAACCCTCCAGCAAGTTTCGATTTGCAGATCTTTTCCCAGGCCACTAGAGCCCATTTCCTCTTCTCTGCGCTGCCACTCCATAAAAAGGATCTTTGGATGGATCGAATTTTCTGCAGGATGGCTTTTGGCGCCGGGAGGATAGAAAGCATGTACTGAGGTATGGCCTGCAGGATGGCTTTAGTTAAAACAAGGCGCCCTGCAAAGTTGAGTGCCCTGTGGGTCCAATGGTTGCATCGTTTTTCCATGTTTGCTATGAGCCTTTCCCAATGAACCTTTTGCCAGGGCTTGGTGGTGAGCGGGGCTCCCAGATATTTCGAGGGCAAAGAGCCATTTCTAAAGCCTAGGATGCTGGTAAGATGACTTTGAATAGAAACATGGGTGTTAAAGAAAAAAATTGTCGATTTGGAATGGTTTATGTCCATACCTGATGCCTTGCTGAAAAGAGATAAGATAGACTTGTAAGCCTTGGCTTCTTTGACAGTTGGAGATCCATGCAGCATAGTATCATCTGCGAATTGCTGGTGAGTAGTTGCAGGGGTGGAGGGGAGAGGGCGCAAACCATTGATTTTCCCTTCTGCTTTGGCTCTGTGAATATATCTGCTAAGCCCTTCCATGAGGATCACAAAAAGGAAGGGGGACAGTGGGTCTCCTTGCCTTATGCCTCTGGAAGGAGAGAAGGTGGCCGAGGGGGAACCATTAACTAAAATAGAGAAATTTGTTGACTTGATAAGAGCGAGAATCCATTTGGTCCACCTGTTATCAAAACCAAAAGCCATTAAAGTGGCCTCCAGGTAGTTCCAATTCACTTTGTCGAAGGCTTTTGAAAGGTCGAGCTGGATCATCATACCGGGGATTTTCCTGGACTGCAAAGTATGTATCATCTCCTGCGCCAAGAGGATATTGTCCAGAATTTGTCTGCCTTCCACGAATCCTGACTGCTCCTCCGAGATGATGTCAGGGAGGATAGGTTTTAGCCTGTTAGCGATGACTTTAGAGATGATTTTATAAATCACGTTGCACAGAGCTATGGGCCTGAACTTTTCTGGAGTTAGGGCTTCTTCTTCTTTGGGAATAAGGGCTAGGAAAGTAGAATTTAGGCCTTTAAGAATTGAGCCTGATCGTCGTGAATCTTCAACTACTTCCCAGACCTCTGTTTTGACTGTTTGCCAACAGGCTTTGTAGAAGTTTATAGTAAAACCATCAGGGCCCGGAGCTTTATCATTTGGCATGCCTTTAACAGCCTCCTCCACCTCCTCCATTGAGATTTTTCTTAACAGAGAGGCATTTTGTGCTGGAGTAATGATTTGGGGAATGGCCTGAATTATTTCCTCTCTCGCTTCCGATCGATCTTCTTGAGATTCCTGGGCAATTTGCTTAAAATGACTAGTAAGCAAAGTTGAAATCTCATTATGATTTTGAATGACTTCTCCAGAAGCATTGGTCAGCTTCAGAATTTTGTTAGCCCCCCTGTAATCCATCGTTGATCTATGGAAGAACTTTGTATTTTGCTCTCCCTCCTTCAACCATTGGATACGAGACTTTTGTTTCCAAAGGATTTCTTCCTGTTGGCAGCGGAGCTGCCATTTCTGCATTAGTATCTTTTCCTGTTCATTTGAGTCCTCCCTATTAATCCCTGAAGCCCAGTCCTTATGTATTTGACTTAGGCTGTCTTCTATCTTGTGCTTTTCCTGGAAAATATTACCAAACTCGGAAGCATTCCATTCCTTGATTTTGAGTTTGATGTGTTTTAGTTTGGATTGGAGTTTAAACATTTTGGTTCCCCTTATATTTCTGGGTTCTTCCCACCATTTCTTCACCAGATCAGAAAAGTTTGGGTGCGTTAGCCAGAATTTCTCAAATCTGAATGGCCTGTTTTTGGGGGTCTCAAGAAAAGCAGCTTCCAGGGCGATGGGCCAGTGGTCTGATCCCCCACAGGGGAGGATATCAGAGTCAACTGTTGTTCCTTCTAGCAAGATGTTTTCTGAGATCAAAAAATGGTCAAGACGAGAGGCTATCCGGTGTTCCCCTCCTCTTCGGTTGTTCCAAGTGAAGAGCCCATTTTTTGGGGGGATGTCGACCAGTTGGGCTGATTCCATGAAGTCAACAAAGAGTTCTGAGTCTCTATTTAGTCGCCGGAGGCCTCCTTTTTTTTCCAGGAGGGTGGTAATCATGTTGAAATCCCCTCCCATTATGATCTTTGAATGTTGGTGTCTTAGCTTTAACTTCATTAAGGAGTTGAGGAACGAAGTTTTATCTTCTAAACGCTGAGGCCCATAGACATTTATACAGAGGTAGGTTTCAAAGTTACCTGTTAGTTGAAATTCTGTGGAAATGTATGATCTGGTAGCTTCCATAGAGGTGATTTCAATGACTCTGGAATCCCAGAGGGTTGCAATGCCTCCTTCCCATCCGTGGCTGGCTGAGTCTATGTATTTGATAGATTTTCCTAGCTTTTTGGTGATGTTCTCCAGCTGATCAGTGGCACATTTTGTTTCCTGAATGAGCATAATATCTGGTTTTTCCTGTTGTAACTTCCTCTTGAGAAGTCGTTGTTTGACTTGGATGTTGAGCCCTCTTGTATTCCAGGAGATGATTTTCATTGATAATGATGAGGTTATTGGTAGGACAGGAAGGCATGTAAATCCTTCATTTTGCCTGAATTGATCATAAAGATACCCAAATCATGAAGAACCTCTCCATTCGTCCTTCGGCCTCTTTTTTTGTTTTGCTTCCATCCTAATGAATGAAGAAAAAGACTTTTGGATTGGTTACCTGTGCTTTTCATGATTCCTAATCTTTTCTTTTGCTTGTCTAGCGCCGCTTGTTGTCTTGCTATGAAGAGGTCGCTGATCTTCTTTATTTCTTCCTCCGGGATATTTTCCAGCCCTTGTGTTCTCCAGTGTTTTTCCATTTCTGACAGGTTTACCCCTTCTTTTTCTAGAACTTCATTGAGTTCCAGGTCTTCCCCATCGCTTGTTAGCATATATGTGTCTTCATCTCATTCATCTGTTATTTCATGTGTTTGTATTGCTGCGTTTTCGGTGGTTTCCTCTGCATCCGTTGATCTGTGGTCTGTCTTATTTTTTTGAGGATCTTCTGGTAGCCTTATCTCTTTGTTGTTACCTTCCGAGTCTGCTTCTGAGTCCAGAATGCTGAAGGGGTTAAGAGTTATGCTGGGATCTGTCACTGCTTTGTTTACTCTTTTCCTGTAGGCCCTTTGTCGTGATTTTGGTTTTTTGAAAACCTCCCGGTTCTGGGCCGGCTGCTCAGGCTTGGCTTCTTCAACAGGTTTGATTAATGGGCATTCCCTTACGAGGTGACCGTGTTCATGGCATTTCCTACATCGGAAGGGGATCTGTTCGTAGTCGATAGGTTGAAAGTAATCTTCATCTCTGAACTCTAGCCACAGTCCTTCATGTAGGGCACCTGAGACATCCATTTCAACGCAGATCCTGGCACAGGAAGTGTACTTCCTTTGCATAGTTGCCTCCGAGGCTTTAATGAAGGTGCCAAGTCGGTCTCCTATGCACTTTAGAGTTGCTAAGCCCCAGTAATCGATAGGTAAAGAGAAGAGGCGGATCCACACAGGGACTTGGGTGAAAGTTTCCTTTTCAGGTACGAAGTTTGCTTTCCAAGGCCTCATGTAGAGGCCTGCTGATGAAAGGAAGTAAGGCCCTCCATCGAAGATCCTATCCTTGTCTTCTAGGTTAGAAAAGACAACAGTAAAAAAACCCTTAGCTCCGAGATGAAGTTTGACATCACCTTTTGGTCGCCAGTGCTGTTTGATCCATTGGCAAAGAGCTCTTTCTGATGGCCACAGACCCATAAACTTACAGATGATTGCATGCTCCATCATGTGGTCTCTGTAGGCCTGAATATCTGGATCTGAGAAAACCACACGGAGGGCTTCCTTTTTTTTGGGTTTGCAGACTCCTTGCTGGGTATTTTCAGGGCTGAGGTTGGGAGCTTCCGTTTTATCCTCGTCTTCTATGGGGCGTTTTCCCTCCCTTTGTTCCTTTTCTTCATCTGACGGGGCTATTATTGGGCCTGAGCTGTTTTGGCCTGCGTTTGGTTTGTTTCCGTGCTTCTCCTGCCTGTTACTGACTTTTCCTGGCATCTCTGATCCGTGATTTGGATCTTTCTGCCCCTGGGTTGCTCTTCCACGGCTTGTCCCCGAGCTGTCTTTTCGGGCTTCATACCCAGAGATATTAAAACCTTCATGAGTTGTGTGTTTCTGCATGACTATTTCTCTGTAAGATGGGGTCCCAGTGGACCCCCCGTCTGTCATTTGTCGGGCCAGTACACGGCCTCTGAGAAGGAGATCAACTAATCGGTCTCTGTGCGCTGCCAGAACTGTTGGAGAACCTGTCCAAAACAGTGCTAAACCCTAGGTTCCCTATGTTCCAAGTTTCGCTTCGACTGTGATGGTTGTTTCATCACCTGAGTCTGACCCAGTTGTTGCACACCTTGAATCCACAATGAAAGAACATTAACTATGGAAATTATTAGATTTTCTTCTAGATCTTCGTTTAGCACAAATAAAAACACATAACAACATTGCAAGGTGAAAGAAATAGAGAATGTGATAGAATTACTTCTAGCAAAAACACAAGCATGTTGCCAACAAGAATGTTGCAAAGAAAAATAAATATTTGTATCCTATATTTCTTTTTTGCACAAACACATGGATATTGCCAATAAAAACATTGTATGGTGAAATAAATCTAGCACATGCTAGAATTATTTTGAGCACGAACACATGCGTATTTCCAAGGAAAACATTGCAAACTAAAAGAAATCTAGCACAAGCTAATTTTCCTTCTAGCACAAACACAAGCACATTGTCATTAAAAATATTGCCAAGAAAATGGAAATGCAACACATGCTAGACTCCCTTCTATCGCATAAAAGAAGATTGCCGACAACAAAATTGCATTGTAAAGTAAATGTAGTGCATGCTAAATTTCCTTCTATCTCAAACACAAAAACATTGTCAATAAAAACACTACAATAATAATCTTTCTTCAGACATCTCCATGCTTATGTAATTTGACATTGCCTTTTAGAGACAATGAGGTTTTAGTCCATGCCTACATAAACTATTGTTACAATATAGAAAATGTTAAACCCTCAAATGATTATAAGGCCCTTCATATGGAATATGTACAAACATAAGCATGTTTCCAACAACAACATTGCATTGTGAAAAAAACCATTCTATATTACCCTCTATCACAAACACAAGCACATTGCCAATAAAAACATTGCAAGGTGAAATAAATATATCGTAAGTTAAATTTCATTTTAGCATAAAAAAACACATTGTAGGGTGAAATAAATCTAGCATGTGCTAGAATTACTTTTAGCAAAAATACGAACATGTTTCCAACGAGAATATTGCAAAGAAAATTAAATGTAGGACATGCTAGATTTATTTCTAGTACAAATACAAGCACATTGCCAATAAAAACATTGGAAAGTGACATAAATTTAAGCATTGCACACTTCCTTCTGGAGGACAAAAAAAAAAATCTCATATCAGCATTGGTAGGTGAAAGAAATCTAACATGTGCTAGATTTGCTTCTAGCACAAACACAAATATGTTGTGAACAACATCATTACAGCAGGGTAAAGGAAAATCTAACACATGTTATATTTCCTTCTAATGCAAACATAATCACATAACAACATTGTAAGGTGAGAAAAAATTCCAATATATTTACTTCCAAAACAGACATATAAATATTTCCAATGACAACATTACAGGACAAAACATATCTAGCACAAGCTAGATTTCATATTAGCCCAAACAAAAACATGTTAGCAATAACAACATTGCAAGGTAAAAGAAATCTAACATGTGTTAGATTTCCTTTTAGCACAAACACAAGCACATAGAAACATTGTAGAGTGAGAAATCTAGCATGTGTTAAATTTATGTCTACAAAAAATACAAGCTCGTTGCTAACAACAACATTGTAGAGTATAAAAAATCTATCCTATGCTAAATTTTCTTCAAACACAAACACAAGCACATTTCAATTTGAAAGAAATCTAACACATACTATATTTTCTTCTAGCACAAACACAAGCACATAACAACATTGTAGGACTAAAGAAGTCTAGTGCATGTTGGATTCATTCTATAACAAACACAAGTAGATTGCAAGCTAAAGGAAACAAAACACATGCTAAATTCCTTCTAGCACAAGCAACCATATTTCCAACAATAACATTTCATTGTAAAATAAATCTAGCGCATGCAAGATTTCCTTCTAGCCCAAAGATAAGCACATTTCCAATAACAACATTGCAAGGTGAAAGAAATCTAATGTGTTTTCGATTTCCTTCTTGTATAAACAAAAGCAGACAAAAACATTGTAACATGAACGAATTATAGCACATGATACATTTACTTCTAACACAAACACAACCATGTTGACAATAATGACATTACAGGGCAAGGAAATCTAATGCATGCTACATTTCTTTCTAACACACACAAGCACATTACAAGATGAAACAAATCTCCTGTGCTAGATTTCCTTCTAGCACAAACACAGGAACATAACAACATTGTAGGGTTAAATAAATATTACACATACTAAATTTAGTTCTAGCACAAAATGAAGTTTATTGTCAATAACGACATTGCAATAAAGAAATCTAACATGTGCCAAATTTCCTTCTAACGCAATCACATTTAAAATTCCAATAACATTTCAAGGTCAAAGAATTCTATAATGTTTCTTTCTAGCACAAACAACTTAATTTTAAACCACAACATTGCATTTTGAAAGAAATATAGTGCGTGCTAAATCTCCTTCTAGCTCAAACACAAGCACATAAAAACAATGTACGGTGAAAAAAATCTAACATGTGTTATATTTACTTTTAGCAAAAATACAAGCATATTTCCAACAACAACATTATCAAGCAAAGGAAATCTAACACATGCTAGATTTCATTCTATAATGAACTCAAGTGTATTCCTAATAACAACATTGTAAGATGAAACAAATCTTACAAGTGTTAGATTTCCTTTAGCACAAATAATAACATAACAACATTATAGCTTAAACATATCTAGTGCTTGTTAGACATAATTCTAACATAAACACGAGCATGGTTCCAACAACGCTGCAGGGCAAAACAAATCTAGAATGTGCTATATTTTCTTCTAGCACAACAACTAGCACATAACAAAATTGTAGGATTAAATAAATTAAACACATGTTAGATTTACTTTTAGTACAACCACAATTATATTGCCGACAACAACATTCCAACGTAAAGTAAATTTAACACACAATATATTTTCTTCTATCGCAAATATAATCATCTTATCAATAACAACATTGCAAGGTACAATAAATGTAATGTGTGCTAGATTTCCTTCTAGCACAAATACAAGAGCATAACAACATTGCATGCTAAAAGAATTCTAGCACATGATGAATGAAAAATATTATTTTTTTCTCGAAAAACCTGTTGAGTTTCATTTTCATTTGTTATTATATTGTTGAATACCTATCTAAGAATGTATGCTGAATAGGATCATATAATTGTTGAATTATATCACATACTGAATGATATTAGTGTCATGGATCTTTGAATCAGTGTAATTCTAGGAGAAAAAAATCTGTATATTCCTTGAGGAAATGAAAAAATGTAGCCCTCTCAACAGGCATGTATATAATACCTAGATTAATATTTTGTGGGTATTATTAGTTATAGATATTCATTACGTGATATTGCATTGCGTAGGTATTGGATTTATAGTTTTTTTCCCCCTTGAACTTATCTTCCGAGTCATGATACTTCTCCATTCGAACCACATATTTAAGAAATAAGTTCTCACTCTTTAGTTTTGCATCTAGAGACAATGTATTAATTTGATCACAATGTCAATTTTCATCAATGGTGATCCCCTAAAAGTATCTCCCTATGTGAGGAATTCTAAAATAGGGGCATCATCATCAAAAAATATCTAGTTTGTAATATTGTTTGGTATAGAAGGCCTAAAAAATTGTTCATTAGAAAACATGTCCATAGAAAATTTTCCTAGTGGTATAAATATAGGAGTTGTGTTTGAAAGTAAATTTGCATTTGCATTTTGACTACAATGTACATAATTAATATTGAATGTATCAAAATTAGAAATAATAATCCATGCGTCATCTATATAATCCTTAAGGTGATTAAAATACAGTGAATTGAGTTTCCTAAATGTTTGATAACTATTTGTAAATCCCTATCAGTTGGAGCTATTTAACTTCCAAATCTATCACCTTTTTTAGACCTTGTATCAAAGCCTCATATTTAGTGACATTATTTGTTCATGGGAAATCCAAGCGACAAGACATAAAATATTTGTATCCTTTAAGATCTCTAAGAGTGCATTTAGACCTTTCACATGAACTCGACTTAGAGCCATCAAAAAATAAAAACCATACATTCTAATTTACATCTAAATTTACTAATTTTGAAAATAAATTTGTACATGTTCTTGCATAATATATAGATTATTTACAGCAAGCTAATTTGAGTGAAAGATCTTAGATTGATTACACACATCTAAAAAAGGTGAACATTCAACAATAAATTTCCAAAAAAGAGAGTCAAAATAGTAGTTAAAAAGTGTATAATTAAAGAACACAATGAACACATTTGAATCATTCAAATTATTGATCATGTGCTTCATATGCCTCTTGCTTGTTATTTTAATTTGATTAGTATTTTCATTATATGGAAGCCAAAGATGTGACCATTATATTAAAAAAATATCCATTTATTTTTTAAAACCAATCATCGCTTAGTAATAAAGCATATGACTCAACCACTATTCTGGATTAGAAAAAAGTTTGAGAAGTACACACTTTAATTCACTATGCACTTCAACATTTGAGCATTCTAGTTGAACTTTGGGTGGATTGCAATAACTAGTAAAATTTCGCGACTGGATCTCTCAATTTTGCTACTAGGTTTACACAAATTCAAAGTTGTAAAGTCGTGTTGTTCACAAATTTACAAAACAAGAATGAATGGAACCTAGACATCAAATGTTCACATTACATGCGAAAGCGTTGCAAAGTCCACGTTGAACAATCCCCTTTGACCTCCTCCATGGCCCAAATTAAACCAAAAGGAAAGCATGTAGGAATGGAGTCAAATATTTATGGATCCAGTGTTGTTATTGAACCCCTTAAACAATGTGCAGTTTTATCAGATGTGTCTAATATCTGTAAGGAATCACCCTTGATTGATTTCTTGAAAAAACCAAATGAAATTAAGGTTATATCTCATAATGCTAATGCGAAGGGGAGAGGCCGAGGATTTCCTCGGAATAACAAGAAGATTACTGTACAGGCAAAGATTAAAAAAGAGAGTTCACCAGCTATTTGTAATGTTGACGATGCATATGCTGATAATGCAATCGGTGTTGATAAGGAAAATCTTGTATCTCTCTCAAGAAAGTAAATCATTTTCCTTTTCTATAGGGAAATCCCTTTACTAGTGAGGGAAGGATATTCATTTGCGCTAACTAAAGGAATCACCTACCCTGTATAAAATGAAAGACCTTTTCTTACAAAAGATTAGAGAAGTATAAATCTCAAAAATAAATATAAAATTAATTTGAAGAATGAACTTGAGAATTCGTTCAAACATGTGCTTGAGAGGATATCCTAGAAAGAAGCAAAGCATAGTTAATCATTAAGAAAGAATGACTTCTAAGACAAAAATTATAACTACCACTACTACAAAAAAATACTTTTTTTTTTGGGGGGGGGCGTGTCCGTAATCTGCCTCCAAAAGTGGGAATTAAAAGAAATATTAACATTAACAGCAATTTTTTAAAACCTCCATCACACCTCCTAACCCCTGCCCCTAAAAGCATCACCTCTAAAATTCAAGCCTTTTAGGGGCAGTTTTTTAAGAGATATGAACTGCCCCCAAATGTTTCACTTTTCAAGGGGGGTTCCAAACTTGAAAATTGACTTTTGGGTGGAATTTTTTAGAACCCCCCTCCCTTCAAAGCATCAACTCTAAATGTCAATCATTTTAGGGAAGGTTTTTGAAGAGATAGCATTGATGGGTAGCCCAAATGGTTGGTTGAAGCCTATCTGCCAAGTCATTGGCCCTCTGTTATGAGGTCTTGGTTCAATTCTCCTTGGCTTCATCAGGGTCAAGACCCAAAATTTGGGTCGATTAGGCATGAGGGCCCTTCACGTGGGCTAGACTAAGGGTGGTGTGAGGACAAACAATTTTTTTTTTAAGAGATATGAACCAGCCACAAAAGTGATTTTCAAGGGTGATTTAAATAGCCCTCAAAAGTCATCTTTCAAGGTTGGTTGTAAATCACCTAAAAAAAATCACTTTTGGTGGCGATTTGAAACCCCCTCAAAAATTGACCTATGTGGGCAATTTAAAATCCCCCTCATAGCAACATACAAGGACAGCTTACAACACCCCTTGTAGCAACTTATGAGGGTGGTTTAAAACCACCTTGTTGCAAAGTTTGGGGAAGTTGGGCGCCCCCCTCATACTAGTTTTTGGGGTTGTTAAGAGCCCCCTTCATGGCAGCTTGTGGGGGAATTAGAAGGCCCCATTATAGTAGACTTTACATACTTTCACATTTATATAGGCCCCCTTATAGTAGACTTTACATACTTTCACATTTTTAGATAGGCCCCTTTATATTAGACTTTTACATACCTTCACATTTTTAGATTGTGATACTTTCAAACTGTTATGTTGGGCACGAGTGAAGAGGATCAAAAGGTTGGGTAGTTTTATCCAATTGAGGTTGACTTACACGATGCGTCACTGAAATCATCAAATCAAGGAGAGTTTGCAAATCGTATTGAATCAAATTTGCACAAACCTTGATTCGAGCATACAATCATCTCTTTGCATTCACTCCATAATGAAAGCGCTGAAGAAAATGCATGATGTCATTGAATATAGTGTTTATCGTGATGTATTCTATGGGAATTTTAGGAGGTGTTTCGAAACGTTCTTTATGTTTTATTTATTTGCACTAAAGGGCATGGCATTATCAACGCATGAAGGGGAAAATCTTTGCATATTTCCCAATAACAACCAAGCAAGTTGAAGGATCAATCCCTCCTAGCGTCATCCCTTTACCTCTTTGTGCTATGTTTCCTTGCCAACAAACCCTTATGCTTTATTTTGACAGCCTTTGGCAGGGTATCACTAGTAGTAGAGTTTGTTTAATTTTCAAGGATATTTCTCTCCTTAACACAAAGACATTCAGGTATATTTCCATATAATGAATTTTCATTTATTATCCCGTGGTTGGTTTGGTCTCTAACTCTTTGAGTTTGTAGTCTATTGGGTTGTTAGTCCATCTATCATATTTACTTTCCCTCCAAGTGGAGCCCTCAAGTCCAATATTTTCCCTAACATTTTTTATCCTCACTCTTTCGTCCCGAGGGAGAAATGCAAGGGGTGGTCAAGGTCGTAGCCAGGGCCAAGGTTGTGGTCATGGAATAACTCAAGCTCAACCTTGAACTACTCGAAATCAAGTTCGCAGAAACTCTGTCTTAGTAAACTTGGAAGAAACTCTATCTTAGCAAACTAATGCAGACCCACATGCTCGTTAGATTATTTTTGGTTGGGAGAATGAATTGAAGCAGGAAACATATAATGAACTGGAGCTAAATGAATGGCGGGATCTCATCCCTAACCGAGGCCATACCAAAGGCCGATACACCCAGTTCCGCAGACCCTTTACCTTTTCTGGATGATGAAAAATCTCTTGGCAAAAGCTTTAACATCTAGCTTTGAAGGAATTTCATAGTTAGGAACAAAAATACAAGAAATCGACAAGGAATTACAACTCATTCAATGACAAATTCAACAACAAAATGCTCGTTTAAGTCATATTGAGAATCATATTCCCTGCCTTCCACAAACTGAACTATCGGGTTCCATTGCCAAAGACTTGAAGCCAATTGAATCTTTTGATGATTATCATTTTTCTTAGCATAGTTTTGACTCTTAATTTTTCTAGGTATAAATGAATAGTATGCATTTTTTATCTTTCTGTTATAAACATAGAGTAAATAGAAGACGCATAAACACTTAGGTTTATATAGCCTTGCTTAACATTCTCAGGATTTTCAGATTTTGGATGGCATATAATGTTGTCACATGGCCAACATACATGGTTTCCCAATGAGCAAGCTGAGGCCATCTAATTATTGATGATGTTTATGTAATTCCTACCTATTTTTTAAAATGGAATAGAAAGGATCTACCAAGCTTACTAAAATTATTTATTAAAAAAAAAACTATTTTTTAAAAAATTAAATATTTAAAATTATAATAACTTTAATAATATCATTGAATTCTAAATTTCCAAAAAAATAATAAATTACTTGCACGCAGCAGCACAACCTCCAAAAATTAAGAATTAAACCTACCTAACAAGGATCACAACATATAGAATAGGCAAAATACCCAAAACCATAGGTAATGCACTACAAAATTTTCTATCCTCTCCCCAACTACATGGACGTTTTCATGGCAATGTCGCATGCCAAATTTTTGCAAGTCACCAAACACATATATTGTTGGTTGGTTAATGGATGGATGCTATTAGTGACAAGAACATAGGAAAATGATTTGTTAAGGCACAGACAACACAACTATAGAAGACTCACATGGTAAGAATTTGAGATAAGCAAACAAAGAACCAAATGAAAAAATAATTGCATTCAAAGAGGCCAAGTGTGTTTACAGTCCGATGTGCATTGTTTTAGGTCGTAGTGTATGTTTTCGACAGTTTTTAGCAATATTTGTTCGGTCAAATTTGCCTACGCAATTTGTTCGCAATTCATTGGAATCAAAAATTTGATTTGTGAATTTTTTATAATAGTGGTGGTTTTTTAAGAGCTGAATTCCAAAACAAAAAGCAAGATTTCACCCAAAAATAAATGTTTCCAGCCAAAAATTCCAAAGAAATAAAATAGAATAAGGACACAATATCCCTTTTATAAAGTAATAAGGAAAAAATGGAAATCGCGACGTTGTGGTCTTAAAAGCTGATAAAGGTGGGGCTGCCGTTATCATGGATAGAAAGGATTACAGAAATAAGATGCTTGACCATCTTTGTAATAGTGGGAGTTATAAGAAGCTTTCGAAGAATCCCCTCAAAAAGATTTCCAGGGCAGTCGCTCTTGCGATCAAGTCGTGCAATTCCACGATTCCTCTAGCCCAGAAACTTATTGAGGGAAACCCCATCACTCCGAGGATTTATGGTTTTCCTAAAATCCATAAGGATGGGGTCCCCCTGAGACCCATTGTCAATACCATCGGTGGTCCGACTTACCTCCTGGCCAAGTTCCTCGCTGCAAAGTTGAGACCCTTGGTCGGGCAGACTGAGTCCTTTGTCAAAGACTCAGCTTCTTTCATTGAGGATCTTAAGAACATTAATCTTGAGCCCGAGGACATTTTGGTAAGTTTCGACGTGGTCTCTCTCTATACTTGCATTCCTATCAATGAGGCCATGATGGTAATTACTAAGCTAACTGACCCTGATACGGCTAAGTTAGTTGAGCTTTGCCTTACATCTACCTTTATTAGCTTCGAGGGAGAATTCTATGAGCAGACTTGCGGAGTTGCCATGGGCTCCCCCTTGTCCCCTGTCATTGCTAATCTCTTCATGGAGGATTTTGAGTCTAAGGCTTTGGCCTCCTCTCGTCTCTTACCAAAGCTTTGGAGAAGATTCGTTGATGACACTGGTGTGGTCTGGTCTCATGGTCCTGACGAGCTGGATCGTTTCTTTAGTCACCTCAATAACCAATCCGCCGCCATTAAATTCACGATGGAAAAAGAAGATAATGGTTGTCTTCCGTTCTTGGATGTTCTCATCTCTAAGAAGGTGGATGGTTACTTTTCGCATCAGGTGTATAGAAAGAAGACGCATACTGAGCAATACTTGCATGCTTCTTCGCATCATTTCCCCGCTCAGAAGTTAGGGGTTCTTAGCACGCTTGCCACCCGCGCGGTTAGAATTTCGGATGAGGAGAGCCTGGAAACGGAGAAGGCTCACCTCCTAGAAGTCTTTGAGAAAAATGGTTACAATAGGCACCTCGGTCAAAAAGCCTTCCTCAGGGCCAAGAAGGAGCCTTCAATCCGAGGGTTTCCTTATGATCATAGCATGGGTGTGAACCTTCCTTACATCCAAGGAACCACGGACAGGATTGCGAGGATTCTGAGGAAGTATGATGTGCCCGCTACTTTTAGACCTCTCAATACTATCCGTGGTTCCCTCAGGTCTGTGAAAGACCCGATTGACCCTAAGGACATGAAGGGTGTCTATGTCATTCCCTGTTCCTGTGGGACCCCTTATATTGGTGAGACTAGTTGCTCTATCAATCAGCGGATTAGCGAGCATTCGGATGACTTAAGACATGGGAGGACTAAGTCCTCAGCCCTGGCTGAGCATGCGGGAGAGACTATGCATCATGTATGTATAGAGGAGGCTAAAGTCATTGCCAAAATTGCGCAGTTTCACCATCGCAAATTTAGAGAGGCCCTGGAGATTGTGAAGAGGCTGAACAATCTTAATAGGGATGATGGCTGGAGGATTAGCAGTTGCTGGGTCCCAGCCTTGTCTTCCTAGCCTCCTCTTCCCTTTTTGTTAGGTCTTAGGGTTTCTGTCTTCCCCCTCCTTTAATTTTTCTTTTGGCAGATTTGTCCTATTACTATGGAGTGTTTGAGTCATTAATATGTTATGAATTAATTTCGGGCTAAGTATTGTATTAACCTGTTTATGATACTATTGGGCATGTTATAATTAGATTTGTTTTTCCATTATTTCATAATTATTTCTATTATAACCTTAGAATTGAATCTCCTTTTAACTAATGTCTAAAAACCCCTTTTTAAACCTTAATGACATAGTTAACTTTGATATTGAATTAATATTGATAAATTATGATATACCAATAATATTAGTTATAGTATTAAACATGGGCTTTATCAACCCAAAATTATGATATTTATCTTGTAAGTAAATATATATTTACCTAAGGTCTTAGTTACCTTTAATATTTTATTGGGATTAATAAATATTGAACTAATATTGATTATTTGACCATTAGGTTTATAGAATAAATTAGGATATACCAATAATATTAGTTATTCTATTATTAATAGACTTGGCTTTAACAACCCTATACTATGGTATTTACCTAAGGTGACTAAATTCTAGGAATAATATTGATTTAACAATTTGTTTGGAATTATAAATTAGGTATAGATTATTGATAAACATATATTATTATTATCTTAATGGACCATTATATTTAAATAATAAATATGATATAATCTAAAAAACAAAATAATGAAGATCTAACTTACCAAGGACCTTGAATAATTATTACACAATTATCTAGGTAACTATATTCTAAAAATAATTGATTACCTTTTACTTGTATTATATTGGAATAATATTAAATATAGATTATTTAATATATATAATTTATTAATGACCATTATAATTAAAATATTAATATTATACTATGAATTCTCTTAATATTTGAGATAATAATAATCATATATCTATTTTTTAATTAACAAATGAATGCCTTTATTTACCGATTTCGAGAAATATTAATTAACTATTTTAGTGGTTTGACCAGGATCATTAGGTCAAAATTAGCCGTTAGCATTATAGCTGTTGGAGTCTCTGCACACTCTATTTAATCAAGCTAAGCCTGATTGGTTCTTCAACTTGTCCTGACGATGAACCACACTGGTTGGTTCGAAACGCGTCGACAAAAGATTGGTTATGTGATTTTGCAGAAGATTATCTAAACATTGTTATGGATCACAGAAGTCTAAACTCCTTAATTATTTTATTATTATTAAATTGATAATTAATTGAGTCTCTCTTGAATAATTGGGATTTTTTTGTCATAATGACTTGGAACCTTGTTACTAAATCTAAACATAAACATTCTCGATATACGTGATAACATTTCTACGATTTTGAATTATAAATCTATTTTTTCTACGCAACCAAAAGGGGCCATCTTTCCTACATTAATGTTCGTAATGATAAACCTTATGACTTAGTTAGCTGAAAGTCTAAAATATTGCTCAAGTAGCCTACTCCCAACAACTATTTTTACTTTGTTGATCATAACATTATTGTTTCTCATTAATTATCACTTACCAGTCTTCTTTGGAGATTGAACAAATACAAATGGAATACAATACCATAGCAATCTCAATTCTGGATTTGAACATTTAGAACTCACTCTTTTTGTTTGTTTCTCACCAATTATTCCAAAGCCATTAGATTTCTATGTTGAAGTTTTAAATATCCCATAGCTTGCATGAGAGAAAATAGATTTACGTATTGAATTTGCCTATGGATTTTAAAAATTGAAGTTGCCTCATCTTATCAGGAAACCTAGTCATATCTTCCACCTCATCCCCTTCTCAGGTAACACTCGAATTAGGTGATTTCTTCAGTCACATAATGCAACAACAAATTTCTCTCTCTTCTCAGGAAACACACACCTAATTTAGGCAATTTCGTGAGTCTCATAATGCATCAATAGAAATAGATGTCTCTCTTTCACCAAGTTAAATCAATAAAGAGGTAATCCAATTTGTCCAAATGTTTAACTTCAAACTTCATGGATTAACTCATAGTGTGTCATCCTTATCTCTTCACATACCCTTCGCTGCAGTTAAATCAAACTAGTCTCAAGCCATCTGGGAGATCCTGGAGACACAACTCCACCCACTGATCCCTTTGGAATTCCACATGCTTTGCAAAAAAAAAGTGTTTCCTCCATCCACTATCATGATTCATGGGTTTTGGCAAGCAGGCACCTAGGAGAGGACATATGTAATAACAACCCATTTATCACACAATAAAACATGGAAAGAGTACTATGATAAAGCTTCACAGTTTTTTGGTGCTAGGAGAGGAGGTTTCCCATAGTCTACTACAAGTCAAAGTGCATCAGAAAATTTGATATATGAATGAACCTATGCTTTATAAATTTGCATACATACATAATCAATTATAGGCATGAGGTATACAAATCAATTTTGGATACATACATTGTTATCTTTGGATATTCAAATGAATTTATAATTCCTTGTGTATATGTTTTCATAGTTATTCATGTTCTTACTTCAATTTTTTGAAATATTTTTGGATGTTCCAACGAAGTTACAATGTAAGTTTTCACAATTTTTCATATTGTTACTTAGACTTTCTCAAAACAAACTATATAAAAAAAAATTGAAACATCAATATTTATAGTGAACACTCCACTTAGTAAAAAACAGATAAACAAAATATATTACCCTTGCTCACAAGATTGGAGGGTGGGGTACTTTCAAACTTTGTTGCATGGGAAAAAATGGCATCAGACTGCAAATGGGTGTATATTCAATTTAAACCTGGGTAGTTATTCAAATCACCCTGGTTAAATGCAAAGCCTAATCAACAAGAAATGTTGCATCAGAAGTAATTGCAAAAACCCAATCCAGATTCTGTTATATGAGGAGAGATAGAATCGTTCCAAGTTAGGAAGAAATGATAGCATTGTTGATCCGACAAGTGGTACAGTAAGCCCAAGATAAATACCATTACTTGGAAATTGATGGTGAACATAAACTTCAAAGGGGGGGGTTTAAATCTCTAAGATCAAGTTCAAAGACTTGCATTACAAAGGAAGCTACAGTACAAGACATTGTGACCTTGGGGGTTACTTTGCAAGTTGTATAAATCAACTTGTGAAAAGAAGATAGTCCTGTAGGGTGTTACTTACGGTTTGGAGAGTAAATTTTTGAAGGTACGAGGTGATGGTTTGCAAGTGGAAAATGTGTGATTTGTTTCAACTCTTGGAGAAGTGTTTCTTGCAAATTTTCTACATATTCTCAACTTCTTTGCATTGAATTGCATCTTCACATATATGATATGTTCGTAGAAACAACCTCAAAACCCCGTGAAAATGTTCATACTAATGGGGAATATCATATTTAAAAGCATGTTACAAGTTTAGGATCCATTGCACGAGGAGATAGTGGGGATTCAGGTCGCAATAAGTATAACGATGTCTACTAAGGGCCTTACACTTACACAAGGGAAAATTGTTTGGATATACAAGGTAATGTTGTAAACATGTGAATCACATTCGACCTCCATGTCCCCCTGTTGTGTAACACAACCCTCCCCCCCACCCCGGTTTTTTCATGTAGTTTGACCAAGTCAAAATGATTTGAGGACAGGATAAGACAAGACATTAAAACTTCTCTACCATGCTGGTTTAGAGAGTTGCTCTTAAAGCAACTAGAAATATCAGGGTTGATGTGAAGCACATCTTAGCAAAAATAGGGATTTCCCAAAACCCAACTTCCCAATCCCATACATTTACAACGATTATCCAAATTTTCCTATACTTTTCACACATATATATTCCCATCAAAAGTTATGGCATTCCTATGTAGACTTTGCACATATATAACAACAATGTACTTTCTATATCTAAGATTTCTACTCTAACTTCTCTGTAATTTCAACCTATAACAATCTAACTTTCCCCTTCCTGAACGTAACAAGTATCCCCTTATTTGGATCTGCTAGTGGAGGTATGCTCAATTTTCCAAGCCCTGTTGCTTTTAATCTCTCTCGACAGAGGGAATTTGCATTGGCTTAATCTCTGTGAATTTTGCATCAACTGAAATGAAAATTGGACCCATAATCTTCCCATAGGTCTAATTTTCCATGGACTAGGTTCACTTTAATTTTACCTTGGCATCCCCTAATAGTTTTAGCACTAGGTAGTAACACTAACTTGTATTGATTGCACCTCCATTGTTCTTATGCCAACTCTGAAGAAAGTTTAACCAAAGATTGTCACCAGTATCTTCTATCCAAAATTGTAAGCAACACCTAAAATTGGAGGTGGTCCATATAAAAGGTTCAGTTATTGCTTTAAGGTGTGAAAACAAGAAACACCTGATACAAATTATCAAAAATGGAGCACGCATTGATAGAACAACATAATAAACCCAACATAACACATATATTTATGATATAACAATAAAATGACATTATTCGTGAAAGGGTAAGTGAGATAAATAATGATTACATAAACAGTGGGAGGCACCACTTCCAAAAGAGATGGGTTCCATGCTCCTTGCCTTGGGAATGTAAAGAGGCACCCTACCACAGAAAATAGGCGTGATCCTATGATAACAGTTTTCAAGAAAATAAAGCATTAGTGTCCATCATTTTATTGCACATATGATTACACTCAATGTACAAAAAGAGTTTCCCTGTCCCAACAATTTGGATAACCACATATAAAACACGTAGATCTAGATTGACTCTAAATAAACCTGCCGAAATAGTACTCGTGTATAGCACATATCATGGACAGTTTCATTAATGCCCAAGATTCGCCATGTTGACTTCAAGAGTTCAAGGATTCCAATTAGACAACTTTTAAGCAATCTAGACAGGGACAGTGATCAAATACAATTCATCCTATGTAATTTCTATTAAGAGAGATCGGTAAACAATGTATGAGATTTCAAAACATATATGTTTATATCACATCCAATAACATTTCAAGTCTTGGCACAATACAAAATAAATATAAAGCATCGAACACAATATGGTGCCTAGGTCAACCGGATGGACAGGAACTCACATCATCTTTACTAGTACTAAGAAACTGCTAAGGTTTATTGACATTCTCTAGCTTATATATATACATATATGGGACCTAACAAGCCCTATAAGTAGTTACTAATCTGTCGAACATGATTCTCCATAGAATCATAAGTTCTAGACCTCCACAAGAAAATAACCAATCATTTCATAGCAGTGAACCAAAACATTTGTCACAAAAGTATGTCTGTGTAACCTCAACTACCTTAAAATTTAAAACCATCTAGTATGTGTTATATGTTATCAAGCTCGCCATGAGTAATATTACACCAATTTGACACTACCATAAGAACAAAGGTCATACCTCTTGCTAATATGAAGCAGAGTTTTGAGAATTCAGAATAGTAAGATAGAGCAAAGCACACACTCAGAGATATATTGTCACCAACATTTACATCAAGACAACAACACTCATAGATGTATCCATATATGCAATATCACACAGTTGTATACATTTTTTTTAGAAATCTAAGTGTCACCAAGACGTGATCATCCTTGCACCTTAAGAAGATGTGTCTCATGCAGTCATTGGACACAGTAACAATTTCAGGAATTATAACATAAGGTCAGCTAGAGTGATAGACACGGGGTGACTGAGTCGAAGACTACAACTTTCCTCCCAAACTTAGATTGGACTGCACAATGGTCCTCCTTGCAGTCCAATAAACCCCAATCTAGATTCTAGAGCATTGTGAGAAACCTGCTGATGGTTTGCTTGGCTAGAACCAAGACTCGATAGGGCTGACCCCCTCCACCCCGATACTTAATTTATTCGATCTCACATCCATTTTTGAGACCTTATAAAAGCTTGTACAATCCCAATAGCTATATGTCTAAGTGCCATCCAAACTAGGCTTGGATATACTATCATGTCAAGATGAATGGGCTTTCTACTGTATTTTCTATTAATTTTTGTTAAATTAGCTCTGCATTCAAATAATTTCCAGTGAAAGTAATGTGGTTTGACTACAATTTTAACCTAGACTAGGAAAATGGTTGCAAGGCTGCATTTATTTTCCATATTCGAGTACATGGAGGTATGGCTTGACCCTACCCTCCTCCTTCAGGGCTCTGGATATTTCTCAACAAAATAAGGCAGTGAAAGTTTGATACCTGTGAACAATGAATGAAACTAATATCTAGTGGTAACAACAACCTCCAAACACGTTAGAAGGTAGTGAAGTTACAGGGCTAACCTGGTCGTGACAAGGGTCTCTAAAATTTCTTTGGTGTGGTGAGACTCCCACAACACATGGAGATATTTCCTTAATAGAGGCCGATCATGATGCTAGCTTGGTTCAAGGTTCATATACTTACTCTGTTTGTTCTGCTGCTAGGTATGCATTTATATATATGCTCATAGGTATACTAGTAGATATACTACTAGAACTAGAACTGCTAGTGCTGCTTCAAAAAAAATTAGTGAATTAGCAATAACATAGTAGTGAGCTTGAGTGGACCGTTAGGGGGACTCTACACTAGCTAGGATCCATCCAAGTTAGATATCAAGCACACTTTCACAACCCAACACTAGATATTCACTGATTTTGGAAGGAAATAAAATTTAAATAGATTGTAGATATATTTGATTGAGAAATCTTCACAACATGTAAATTTAATTACACTACAACACATTCCTTGTTGGAAGATGATCCTTCAAATAGAATGCAGATCTATCTTATTCCCCACTATTTTCACCATCTTCCCATACACTATCAACAACTCGCAAGACAACAAGGAGATTAATACTTTTCATTTCCAGAGAAATACCACCTACCACATTATCAATAGTTTCAAAAGGGAATCAGTTTCTTTATACCACAGATGGCAAAGTTCCTTTAAGGGGTACTCCTTTGTGGATCCTATTAATAGACTTTGTGGGTGGTCCATTCCTTGGAAAAAACAAATGAACCCTATCAAACTTGCAATATGTTCCTCCTCCTTATAGAGTTATATAAAGTGTTGTAGAACCTTTCTCATAATTCAACCTAGCTAGTTGTCTGCCACTTCATTTTTACCTCAAGATATCAATTCTTTGGAAATGGATCTAAGGTTTGCATAAAATTATGAACCCATAGTTAAATAGGAACCTCCTATATCTCCTAATGACTTCACAGTAATACATGTATCCCATTGAATGGAAGTACCATTGAATTGTAGGGGCTGGTTGATAGAACTGGATTCCAAAATGTCATTACCTAGTGGAGCCCCAATTTCTGGCAGGCCTTTATCATTAAGTACCTCTATCATATCATGCCATCAGTGAAACTTGATTTGATGTGCTTACCCACCATTACATGGGGGTCTTTTCCAAATTCATATACATTGTTGGAACCCTTTGCTCGGGCACAATCTACTCCATCATTTGTTCCAAATATTCTTTCATGGTGTCATTTGTGCCATTAAACTCAATATCTTCTTAAGCTCTGCACTAATCCACCTAACTACTTTCAACATCATGCAATGCCAATAAGTTTTTACAGTCTATTCAAGAGTGATTAAAATCTATATTTATATTTTTCCATAGATCAGAAACTGACACACAATACAGAGTTCCGAGTCGTCATTGTGCTCATACAAAATAAAAATTCAACCTTTCTTACACAAAGGCACAAAAAAAGTTGACAATCGCAGGCATAGTAGAAAACATATTCACATTTAGGATCACTTTTGACAAATGAGGTCCATTTGCAGAGTTTAGTTACTATCCATAAAGGAGTACACTAGTGATAAAGCTCAATATAAGGTCATACTGAGTCATTAGCAAAAGCCTTATGGTTATCTCTTTAGAAGGAAGTACTTTTCACTGCATCCTTACCATCACTGGAAACGTCTACATCATATGTAGGTCCATATTTTATAAGTGCCTTTGTACTTTTTCTAGATGGAAAGAAACAATTTGAAAGTCAAGGCTATGTGCTAGTTTGTGCATTTTTTGTTGAAAAGGTATTAAGATCCTTGTCACAGTGACAAGGTCATTACAAACAACGCCAGTTAGCTTCACAGGCTAAAGCAACGTTAACAACTATTATATACAAGAAGGGATTGTTGCTCTCCATTCAGTCAAGACACAAGCATACATGTGGACAAATTATCAACTACAAGAGTACAAATGTTAAAAATGTTGGAGTTTTTTGTTGGCGTATGCATGGTATTTGGATTTTACCTCTTCAAGTTGTTATGACCTTGCATTATTCTACATCAGAACTTGGGCTTGACAACATTTTCAGGGTTTGCAGCCTCATTGGCAGTTATGTTTCCAAATTTCCCAGTTACAAAATTGCAACAAAAATTTCAAAACAGAATCATGGAATAAAAAGACAAAAGTATAAAGGCCACATCGGAGACATTAAAAATTAGGAGGATCTTAAAATTGCAGCCTTGGGAGACAAGATTCCTTTGGAATCTATAAATTTTGAGGCAGCCATAATGTAGTTGGCTATAAAAATATGTTTACACATCAACTATCGCAACATTTCTTTTCTCTATTACACCCACATTTGTCTCTATTTCAACTGTTGGCACATGTATGCTTATAGGAGTGCCTTTGATAGTGAGGAGAATTCTTTCTGCACTTCAAACCTTTGAGAATTCTTGATTTGACTGATATGTATACAAGATATAATTAGATATGTATGCTTCAGAAAACTACAAAAATAAATATACTTCCAAAAGCTACAGGAAGAATTCTCCCTTCTGAATTGACTGATACATATACTAGATCTACTCTCCACAATGTTCATGCTTATGAGTGGCTTGGTATTTGGATGGATTTTCTACAAATCTACAACTCAGGAGAATTCATGTTTTGAATGCTAATAAACCTTATGGCATGGAATGGGCTAGTGAAGCAGGTAGAGGGTAAACCCCGCAGGTCGAATGTTAAATGTTTGCTATGTTCTATGCTTAAGAGCAATTACTTCAATTTTCTTGTTAGCCCAATATCAATATCCAGTTTAGCTATCACATCAACATGATAGTAAAATGAAAATAGAACATAAACACAAACATTAGAATACAAGCCAAGACAAGAGGACACAAGATCTGGCACCAACCAGGGAGAAACCCCAATGTGGCGAAACCCTTGATCAATTTTTCTTATATTCTTAAATAGTTCAGCACAAAGAGAGATAGTACTAGTATACAAATCTGATATTTTATGATAGCGGTAGTAAAGCCTTGACCAGAGAAGTCAATGTTGGTCAAACATGATAGAATCTTCCTTTGAAGATCATTCATATGGCACCAATAGGATTCTTATTAATCTGAGCCAAACATGTTCAAACCTTGACCCAATACATCTCCCAGAACGTTGTTGCCTTCATGATGCACTTACTGTCACTTCTTCAAGAGTTAGGGAATCAACCTTCAGCCCTCATTCTCCACACAATCAATAATGCAGGCCTTCTTAGGCTGCAGTGTATCAAGGTGAATCTCCACCACTTCCACGTTGTCCATGTATGGTTTGATTACCCTAATGCAACCCTTAGAACAAGATTTGTTGTTGGCTATAGCCTACGGCCTAGCCCAGCAGCAAGTTAGGCCTACGGTCCTCCATCAAACAACTTACAAACACCATCAATGCAGTAGCATCTAGCCTACAAGAACTCGACTTGTTGTCAGCACGTTCTAGCACCCAATATGCATATGTATCTAGCCCTACGCTGATTTGTTCTGAACCTATAGGGAAGATCCCTTCAACGTACTACCTCACCTTATTCCTACAGCTCCCCTACCTTGCAAACAATCATGAAACCATGCCTACAAACAACCTATCTCACTGTACTGTAACCCAAAATTCTCATGCTTCTTTCAGGCTTCTTCTTGCTATGACTAGGGTCTCTCCTTTTGTTGCAGCTAGGGTTCCTTCTCTTACTACAGCTAGGGCTCCTTTTGTTGCGGCTTAGGGCTCCTCCTCTAGCTCCGTATTAAGGCTCCTTAGATCTATGGCTACGACTTCTCTTCTACTCTAGATAGATCTCCTTCATGACTGAGGTTAGGGCTCTCTTAGATTACTCTTTCCACTATGCTCTCTGTTACCGGGAATAGTGTCTATGCAGAAATGCTAATCCCACTAAGGCTAGTAGCTAACTTAGAAAAAAACAATGTAAAACTACTTTTGTTTTCCTTTATGAAAGATAGATGACAGAAGAATAAAGGAGACCAACCTCTGTCTTGCGCTTGGTTCCTTGCTCAATTCCTCTTTCTTCTGATAGTCCTTTGCTACTTGCTTTCTTGTATACCCAGCTTCAGAGAGTACCTGTAGAATCAAAGCAGCATAACACTATACGAAAACATAGATCTATTATCATAAGCAATATAGGATCAGATGTATATTAACCATACAAATGCATAAAACATAAATCATACAAGAGTATGGAGGAAAACTTGAATAGCTTTATTGATAATCAAGAAAGAGCCTAGAGAGTTACAACCAATTGTTCTAACCCAGCATCATCCTCTCAGCAAGAAGCCCTTCTTCACCTCATGAAAATATTAGATCACCCAACACTATGATATTGCACCAATAAACCAGCATCACTTCCTTACAAGATACATAATTACAGCCTCTGGACCTCTGGGATGAGGGAACCATATATAGATGTCTGCAAGGGAGGTGAGTCAGCTTTTGAGATTTGATTAGTGTCTCCCCTCTGATATTTGTTGATTCCACTTAGAGACTGATGATCTCTTACTCATCCCTGGTCAAATTTAGAGAGGCAAGTGTCACAGGAGAAGTTTCTGGAAGATTCCATGTTTCTCCACCTCGCGGATTGACCCTGCCATTTGTCCCTTCTCGCCCATCGCACCCCATAGAAGGGATTTTTGACATGCAATGCACCTACTGTGTGTATTTAGGTGGGATGCAATGCACTTTACCTATCGAGCAGGTGAAATGGTCTAGTTTTGACCAATTCTGAGTGGTTTTTCATGGAGAACTTATGGGACATTCTTGGGCACTACAACCCCAAGCATAAATGTCCATAAACCAAGGGCTCCTAAGACTATAAAAGAGGAAGGAGATCATTTGGCAAAGCATCTTCTGAATTATCGAATATCGAATAAAGTGCTAGATCTGGAATATTGTGATTGGGTTTTGGTGCAGATCTAGATCTGAATGAAGAAGGAACCTGAGCGTAAGGAGAAGGATAAGTTCTATTGATGGGTCAAAATCTTAAGGTTGGAATAGTGGTATCTCTATATGATTTTGATCTGTGATATGTGGCATACGCTTGATCCATAAATCTAATAATCTGGGTCTGAATTATTGATGCATGTTTTATTTTACACATGTTATGGTCTGGGTATGTCTGATGTAACAACTGCAAAGTTATAAGGAAATATTTTCAGATCTGTATGCGGGTTGGCTTTGGTGAAACCAGAGATTGATGATGCAAGTGTAGTTGCTGGGTTTTTGATGTTCTTGGATCCAGTTTGAAAATTTATGAAAAGTGGTCCTTGAAAGAACAGAAGTAGGCGGTTGTAGCTCCCTTCCAGGAGAGACTGGAAAATGAGAGAGAGTTGTAGCTCTATGCAGGTTGCAGCCTGCGTACTGGTAAAGGACTGCACCAGTACAAAACCATTGTAAAAGGAGTTTCTAATTTGAAAGAAGATAGAGACATATTGCAGCAGGTGGTTTTCACCCACATTGGGTTTCCACCTTACATCTTGTGTTCTTTGGTGTGACTATCTGTTTTCTTTGTTCATGCTCATTATTTTATGGTACTGACATGCAAAAATAATTCAAAGAATAAATAATGAAGATTTATTAAAAGAACTTGATAATACTGATTCACCCCCCCTCTCAGTATTATTTCCAACAATTGGTATCAGAGCAGGTCCTTGAGAGAAGCTTGATCGCTTGAAGGAAGATCATTCATCATGAACAACTACGAGAGGGAAGCATCAATCAGGTCACCAATTTCTGATGGGACAAACTTCAATTGTTGGAAGGTAAGAGTTACTGCCTATCTTCAATCTCTTGGTACAGAAGTTTGGGATATCATAGATACAGGCTACACTTTTCCTTCAGCTACTCCTACAGATACGACCGAAAAGAAGAAATATGAAACAAATGCTAAAGCAGTCAATACTCTGTTGGGATGCTTATCTCAAACAGAATTCATGAAGGTTATGCAATATAAATCCGGAAAAGAAATATGGGACAAGATTGTCTTGAGCTACGAAGGAGATGAACAGGTAAAGCGTGCTAAACTTCAAACCCTCAGGATTCAGTATGAGAATCTCAGAATGCATAATGATGAAAGTGTGGCTAACTATTTCCTTCGGGTAGATGAGATTGTTAATTGCATGAAAAACTTGGGTGAAGAAATAAAAGAGGCTATTGTGGTTGAAAAAGTTCTAAGATCATTGTCCCCCAAGTTTGAATCTAAAGTGTCTGCAATAGAAGAAAAGGAAAATATACGAATTCTTACTATGTCTCAGCTACACGGAATTCTAACTGCTTATGGAATGAGAAATGGAGGTCCATCAGACATAAGAGAAGCTGCTTTCAAGGCTTCAGGAAAAGGAGACTATTATGAAGCAAGTCACGTGCCAGAAGAAGAAGAAGAAGAATCAAATCTTTTCAGAAATATTCAAAGGGGAACTGGAAGGTTCAGAGGTAAGTTACCTTTTAAATGCTTTGCTTGTGGAAGAGTAGGTCATTATGCTGCAAAATTTCCTCATAAGGATAAAGGAAAGGAACCTGCTAGATGGAACAAGAAACAGATTGCAAATAAGAAAAGCTACTACACTCATGAAGATAGTGATGGTCTATCAAATAGTGACGAAGATGAATGAGGTAATGACTATAAACTCTTAATGGCATTTGAAGATGATGATTACATGGATGCTATAGATGTGGATAGCTTTTGTGAAGAAATTTCTAGACTCAAGGCATGTATAGAAGAAAAGAATAGGATCATTGATACTCTACAACTTCAAATTGATGAAAAGGAAAAATATCTTGAAAAGTTAGAAGGAGAAATTGTTGGTCTTAGAAAAGAGATTGAGAAAACAAAGGCTATTAATCTTAAGTTTGTCAAAGGATCTGAAACTCTGGATGAGATCATCAATGTACAGCGCTCTCCTCTAAACAAGACAGGTCTGGGCTATAATGGAGAAAATTCTCAAGCATCCACCTCAAAGAGTTATCTTGATGCAGCAAGAAGGAATGAGAAAAAGCACAATGGAGATCACCAAGTAAAGCAGGGACCAATTACAAACAAAGACTATCATGCAAATCAGGGGCAATCTGTCTTAAGGATGAACAAAAGCTACAACCAGCCACAGGTAAAATCCTCTCAATTTTCTTCAAGAATGAATGACAATAGAAATTACAATCGTTTGGCTGGAAGATTTGATAACCGCGGAAATTTCTTCAATGGACAATGCTTTTCTTGCCATAACTTTGGTCACAAAGCAGCTCAATGTGTTGCATATAAAACGATCATAACTAGAGAAGCTCAAAAACAAAGAAATATGACCGGGATTACAAAAAGGACCTATACCAACTTTTCGGTTCTTGAAAATGAAGTTGAATGTTCTATTTGCAATAAATTTGGTCGTGAAGATTCTGAATGCAGGAGCAGGTTTCCGCAGACAAAGGAACACGCCTCAAGCACCAAAACATGGAGAATAAAGGAACCACAAACATAAATATGTGGGATAGCATTTTATGCAGAGGGACAGGAAAATCTATGGTACATTGACAGTGGATGTTCGAAGCATATGACAGGTGATAAAGAAAAACTTGAATCATATTCTGCTCTAGAAAAAGGAAAGAAAGTTTCTTTCAAAAATACTCCTGCAACTATAAAAGGAAAAGGCACTGCTCAGTTAAAAGAAAAGGTCAAAGCTGGAAATGTTTTGTATGTTGATGGATTGAAACATAATCTTCTAAGTGTAAGCCAGATGTTGATCAAAGAACCGAGGTGATATTCAGAATCAAATGGATGTCTTGTTCGTGATCTTGATACAGGTAAAACAGTTACCAAAGGTAAAAGAACTCCAAATAATCTATACATATTTGAAGAAGGACAACAACAATGCTATCTGAGCAAGGATGATGAGCACTGTTTATGGCACCGGAGGTTGGGGCATCTAAGCTTTTCACAAATAAGGAAAGCATGCAAATATCAGGCAGTTCGTGGTCTTCCAAATATCAAAGTTCTAGACAACACCATATGCAAATCATGTCAGTTTGGAAATCAAACCAGAACTACCTTTCCGGAAAAGGAAGGATCAGCTAGCATGCCTCTTGAGCTAGTACATAGAGATACATGTGGTCCATTCAGGAAAAGGACACCTCGAGGAGAAGAATACTTGATATTATTCATTGACTATTTCTCCAGGTTTGTCTGGTTAGGACTTATGAAGCACAAAGATGAAGCATTCGAAAAATTCAAATCCTTTGAAGCCTTGGTTGAAAATGAATCAGGATACAAAATTAAGTGTCTTAGATCCGACAGAGGTGGGGAGTTTACCTCAAATGAATTTTTCGATTTCTGTGAAGAACATGGGATAAGAAGAGAATTATCTACAGCTAGAACTCCTCAGCAAAATGGAGTGGTGGAAAGAATGAACATAACTGTCCGACAAATGGCTCATGCTATGCTTGATGAATCTGGAACTCCCGCAACTTTCTGGGGTGAAGCACACATGCTGCGGTTATTATTCTCAACAAAAAATGCAAATGTCCGAGTGAACAGCACTCAAACCCTCATGAGCTTTGGTATGGTGAGACTCCTTCGGTAAAGCACTTCAAAATCTTTGGGAGCAAATGTTATATTAAAAATACTGATGAGCAACTTGGAAACTTGAACCTAGAGCAGATGAAGGCATCCTTCTTGGTTATTCTCCACACAGCAAAGCATACAAGTGCTATAATAAAAGACTTGGAAGAATTGTTGACAACATTGATATAGTGGTTGATGAGAAGGGATACATTCCTAGGCAAGTAAATCATGAAGATATCGAAGAAGATGAAGGCCATCCTCAAAGACAGAATGATGAAGAAGAAGAACCTCAAGAAGAACCAGAGGAGCAGATAAGGATAGAAGAGAAGACTCCATCCAGATATGTTCAGAAGAATCATCCAGAATCTCAGATTTTGGGACAGAAAGAAGTAGGTGTACAAACAAGAAGAACAATTGCAGAAGCTTCAAGCTATTTGGCATTACTCTCTTCCACTGAACCACAAAATGTGAAAGAGGCATGCAAAGATGAATGTTGGGTCAAAGCAATGGATGAAGAACTTGAGCAGATCAAAAAGAACAACACTTGGGAGCTGGTTCCTAGACCAAAGGATAAGAATGTTATAGGAACAAAATGGGTCTTCAAAAATAAATTGAATGAAAATGGAGAAGTAATTAGAAACAAGGCCAGACTTGTTTGTAAAGGGTACGCGCAGCAAGAAGGAATAGATTTTGAAGAAACTTTTGCTCTTGTTGCAAGACTTGAGGCCATTCGAATGTTCCTTGATCTCTCAAGCTTTCAAAACTTCAAAGTATTTCAAATGGACGTGAAATCAGCCTTTCTGAATGGAGACTTGGAAGAAGAAGTATACATTGAGCAGCCAGATGGTTTCATTCTTGGAAATGATCCAAATCTTGTATTCAGATTGAAAAAGGCTCTCTATGGCCTCAAACAAGCTCCAAGGGCTTGGTACTATCGTTTGGACAAATATCTTCATCAACAAGGTTTTTCAAAAGGATCAGCAGACAACAATCTTTATATAAAAGTTGAAAATGACAAATTGCTGATACTTGCTGTGTATGTAGATGACATTATCTTTGGCAACAATGAAGAAGCTATGAGTCAAAGCTTTTCCTTGGTGATGCAGAAAGAATTCGAAATGTCCTTGCTGGGAGAGTGACATATGTTCTTGGTTTGCAAATCCAACAAAATGAAGGAGGGGTCTTCTTGTCTCAAACCAAGTATCTCAAGCAGATTTTGAAGAAATATGGTATGGAAGAAGCAAAACCAGTATGTACACCCATGGTCATAGGATGTAACCTCAGTGCAAATGATGAATCAGTGGCAGTGCATCAACCAACTTACAGATCTATGATTGGAAGTCTACTTTATTTGACAGGTACCCGACCAGACATCATGCATGCATTGGGAATAGTTGGAAGATTTCAGGCAAATCCAAAGGAAACACATGTTCAGGCAGTAAAGAGAATCTTCAAATATCTTCAAGGGACTCAAAACTATGGCTTCTGGTATCCTAGAGACACAGATCTCACACTTCATGCTTATACAGATGTAGATTGGGCCGGAAGCATGGATGACAGGAAAAGCACAAGTGGTGGTGCATTCTTTATGGGTTCCAGATTAGTATCTTGGTTCAGCAAGAAACAGAGTTCGATTGCCTTGTCTACAGCTGAAGCAGAATATGTTGCTGCTGCATCTTGCTGCACTCAACTCCTTTGGATGATGCAGACCTTGCAGGATTTTCAAATCACTTGTACACCACCCATCTCCATCTTATGTGATAATACAAGTGCAATTAGCATTTCAAAGAACCCAGTCATGCATTCAAAAACCAAGCACATACCAATCAAGTATAACTTTCTCCGGGAACAAGTGCTTGAACAAAATGTCAAGTTGGAGTATGTTCCTTCTAAGGAACAGGTTGCTGATATACTCACCAAACCATTGCCTAGGGAGACCTTTGAATACCTGAGGCAAAAGCTGGGGGTTGTTGATGCATCATCTTGTTGTTGAATCTCTTCTGATTGTTGGTTGTATGCAAGGTTCATCTGAAGTATATGCGTACATGTGCTGGGTTGCGGATTGGTCAAAGATCGAATGGCACAGGTTCAGGGGGAGCATATCATGCATTGTTGGCATTATGGAGGAAGTACAGAAGGAGATCATGGATGTTGGTCTGAATATTGCTCTTCTTTGCAGATCTGGTTTATAGTCAGGGGGAGCATAACCCTTTGCCCTTAATGTCAAAGGGGGAGAGTGATTGGTTGTTGTTGCCATCAAGTCCAAAGGGGGAGATTATTGGAATTATGATACATATGTTGTACTTGATGGCAACCCACTCATCCTAGATAATAAATTATAGTGTAGAGAAAAGTTCACGCAATTTTATGCAGAGAAAAGTTTATTTCATGCAGAGAAAAAGTTCACGCACTTTCATGCAAGGAAAAGCGCGTATATGTTGGAGAACTTACCTTTGGTCCATGGTAGTTAGTCCTTGGTATTTGAACCTATGAGGAAAAGCGCGTATATGTTGTAGAACTTACCTTTGGTCCATGGTAGTTAGTCCTTGGTATTTGAACCTATGAGGAAAAGCACGTATATGTTGGAGAACTTACCTTTGGTCCATGGTAGTTAGTCCTTGGTATTTGAACCTATGGTTTTGGACCATGGTACGCACTTTCATGCAAGGAAAAGCGCATATATGTTGGAGAACTTACCTTTGGTCCATGGTAGTTAGTCCTTGGTATTTGAACCTATGGTTTTGGACCATGGTACCTCGTCAAAAGTGTTGATCTCACGCAATTTCATGGTTGGTTCATGGTATTGGTCCGACAGTTTTTGATCCTATGGTTTTGGCCCATGGTATTGCATCCAAAAGTGTTGATCTCACGTACTTTCATGGTCGGTTCATGGTATTAGTCCAACAGTTTTTTGATCCTATGGTTTTGGCCCATGGTATTGTCAAAGGCCTAAGACTATAAAAGAGGAAGGAGATCATTTGGCAAAGCATCTTCTGAATTATCGAATATCGAATAAAGTGCTAGATCTGGAATATTGTGATTGGGTTTTGGTGCAGATCTAGATCTGAATGAAGAAGGAACCTGAGCGTAAGGAGAAGGATAAGTTCTATTGATGGGTCAAAATCTTAAGGCTGGAATAGTGGTATCTCTATATGATTTTGATCTGTGATATGTGGCATACGCTTGATCTATAAATCTAATAATCTGGGTCTGAATTATTGATGCATGTTTTATTTTACACATGTTATGATCTGGGTATGTCTGATGTAACAACTGCAAAGTTATAAGGAAATATTTGCAGATCTGTATATGATGCAAGTGTAGTTGATGGTTTTTTGATGTTCTTGGATCCAGTTTGAAAATTTATGAAAAGTGGTCCTTGAAAGAAAAGAAGTAGGGGGTTGTAACTCCCTTCCAGGAGATATTGGAAAACGAGAGAGAGTTGTAGCTCTCTGCAGGTTGCAGCCTGCGTACTGGTAAAGGACTGCACCAGTACAAAACCATTGTAAAAGGAGTTTCTAATTTGAAAGAAGATAGAGACATATTGCAGCAGGTGGTTTTCACCCACAGTGGGTTTCCACCTTACATCTTGTGTTCTTTGGTGTGACTATCTTTTTCTTTGTTCATGCTCATTATTTTATGGTACTGACATGCAAAAATAATTCAAAGAATAAATAAGGATGATTTATTAAAAGAACTTGATAATACTGATTCACCCCCTCTCAGTGTTATTTCCAACAGTAATAAGATACAATACAATACATTATATTCATAATATTTTCATGATCTAGCTGAGGTGGGAATTCCCATGCTCAACTTTATAAATTCATTTTTTATGTACATGAGACAGACAATCGTCTGAGTGTAGACTGATGATTTTGGTAGAGTCATCATCCCTTAGATTGGATGATTATCTGTGCAGCAATGATGTACATTTGATGTATTTATTTTCCTTAATATATATCGCAGCCCGGATGGATGAAACTAGATCCGAGGTCTTCAATCTCGTTCGATCTTCACTCAAAGTACAAGTCGATCCATGTGAGAGATGTTCTGGAGTCGAACATGGAAAGACATCGCCTGATTACCAGCCAATGATGTAAGTTGTTAACAGGCGCGAGAGGAATCACCAATAATGATAATGATCCTCAAGGTACTGCAGTACAATTCACATGGTGTGAATAAGGGACTTGGCGTGGAACACCACGCAAAATATTTTGGTCAAAGGCCATTGATGTAAACCTGCCGCCGGAAGTGAGAAACTTGCCATTGAGGCATGCAAGCTTCAAAGTACTGAAAGGGGTATTCCTAGATCGACTTCTTGGATAATGAGCTGATGTCGACAAGAAGCGATCCATCATAGGAGGGTCTTAATGAATCCCACATCAATGATATAGAACGGAGCAAATGATTTTAATGGAGGTGAAAATGATTTGGTGATATAAGGATCAGGGTGGCGGTTATCAAAGAATGGAGCGTAAATGTATTGCAATGGGTGAGACATAGGTGAATTCTCTGAGTGACTTCTCTTGAACATATTGGTGACACTGACATGATGGATCGGTAGCATAAACCCCAAATGTGGATGGTGTGATGGAACCATGGTGATGTGACCAGTGAATGGAACAACCCAACCCGACTAGGATGCGGAGTGAAAGTGTCCTGTTCAACAGCAACTTGCTACCAACAAAGTTTCTTCAAGTTTTCTTCCCAATATTTCCCCAGTCATTGCTAACCAGTACCTCTTTATCTTTGTCAAGCTTGAGGAGGATAAGATATGCTTTTTCTATAATTTTCCCTTCAGGCAAACCCATCACTATGTTTTAACGACCCTAGCAATATTGAAACTCATTCTTGTCTGTTATGGACAAGTTTGTTGCTATTAGGTTTTAATGAGTTTAACGATAAAGCTAACTCGGTCCTTTTCAATTTTAGAGAGTCTCAAAAGGAACGTAAAGGAAACTCCAAATATCCTTTTTCGTCACCTAATCCTTGAAGTCCGAAAAGTATAAAACAATACAGAAGGGATGAATTTTTGGTACTTTTAACGAGCTGAACAAAACAAGTGCTCGATCTTTTTTTGTAATAATCCCTCAGGTCCAAAAGGATTAAAATCTAAAGGAGGGATAGCACTTCCGGTCACTTTAACGAGCTGGAGAGGCCAATGGCTCGGCAATCTTTTCATATTTTATGAGTTAGTTGAAAAGATCTTAAAGGAGACTCATCTTTGAGGAACGAGTGATAAATTCGGGTAGCAGCTGATTCTATGTAAGGTTTCGAATTTTCCAATCACTGCAATGTCACAAGGATGGGTAACAAGATCACTCTTCACAGCTGTTCGTCAAAAGGTGTAAACAATCAAGTGGAGGTGAATGATCGGCCAGTACAAAGTGGAGGTGATGATGAGAACATGACCAAGGCTTCAAAGGCTGAAGTACTACATTCACGATGTTTATTTACTGGAAATTGGTTCATTTTTTAATGAGCTTAAATGCTGGGGGAAAGATTTGCTTAGTGCTTATGTTTATTTTTTAATGAGCATGAAGTCTGCGTTAAAACTTCTCGATATAACAGTCATTTCTTGGCTTGACCTTTAATAGCTCTGTTCCTTCAAAGATTGCACTGCATGCTCAATTGCTTCATCAAACTAGTTAGAAATGAACAATATATGTTTGAAAAATGAGTTAAGACACTAATATTTTACTTGAATTATGTAAAAAGTAATTTAAAAGTGCTTTTACCCCTCATTTTACCATTTCATTTGAAATTTGGCTTGTTGGAGCTTTGGAGGTGCTTTTCCCCCTTGATTTTCACCAGCTGATTCTGAGAGATTCCGTGGACAATTTTTGGCACCGTTTGGACGAGGTAGGAGCTAAACCTGAGCTTTTTCATTTCATCCTTTCCATTTTGCATTTTGAGCCTGGTTTCTGGTTTTTTTGAGCCCCTGGGGTTTGAAAAACTCACTCTGGCCCCATCGCACCATTTCTGAATCGAAATGTGTGTTTTATGTTGGCCTACTCACTGGACAGTTGACATGCAACGCACCCAGGACTAAGTTGGAGGTGCGATGGGCTCAAGGAGGGAAATTTGTGCACATTTTTTAATGGAAACTTTTTCTTGTTTCTCACAAAATAAGGATCTAACTCTTCTCTTGTTTGCTTTCAGAGATTTATTGGAGTAAGATGACTATTACATGGCGAGAACGTGAGCATGAAGAAGAGGACATGCTTTCTTTATATGATCTGGTTACAGTAAATGCACTGCGGAATTGTGGCCTGTTGAAATTTTTCCGCATCTCTAGCACGAGACAACAAATCAACTTGCTGCAATATTTTCTCGATGCTTGGGACCCTACCAGCCAGGTGTTCTAGATTAGGGGCAAATCCATCCCCTTGACTATCGTGGACATCTATTTTTTGACCGGATTATCGAGGCAGGGTGCCCCTATCTCTTTATCAGGTTCGGCCCGTGGAGGCGAATCTGTGAGAGATTACGTTCGCAGGTATTGTAGAGAGGGATCTTAGCCGAGTAAGGATGGAAAGATCATCATCCAAGATGTCACTGATAGGTCACTGAGGACCATTCTATTCACCTTTGGTAGGATGGCTGGTGGTGCAACTCTTCATGTGGCCAACCGGTCTTATATGCAATATGCCTTAGAATGTCTCGAACCGAAGCTGTACAACTGGTGTGATGAAGTACTCCTTGTGATGAAAGAACAGTTGACCAAGGTGAAAAACGGAAGATTGAAGAACTTTGGATATGGTTCTATTTTGACCGCCTTCGCCTTGGAAAAGATACCACTGATGCAGCCACAGTATATTGCACTTGGTTTACCTCCGCCGACTAAACCACGGATGCAGAGATGCGTCGACCATATGTCCAGGCATGCTGGTCAGTTTCAGATTTCTTTTTCTAATACCTTCTTCGGGTGGTTCGATCGTCAGGAGATGGTTTTTTCTGAGTACCCATATGCTGGTATGGACTTCCGGGGTGACCTGGATTTGGTACTGCCGGCTGGCACGCAGTGGGGTGCCATTGGTAAATTCTTGGCCATATTTCTGTTTATCGTTTCTCTTTTATAATGTCCTTGTGCTTTATTCTATCAAGACTAATCAGAACTCATGTGCTCATGTAGATGTTGGTCCCGTTCGACCAGTAGTACGCCTGAGAGTGCCAGCTGCCGCTCCAGTAGGAGAGGCTATGGGAAGGGCTATCCTTCACGACCTTGATGTGGTAGAGACTCTTTCAGCATTACAGGATCAAGTCGAGGGCCTCACTCTCGGTATTCCAGATGTGAGGACTAATGAGCTTGCCTTTGAGGTTGCAGCGACATACTACTGGCGTGCCAAGTCGATGGACTAGTCTTTTGTGTATGATAGCACAAGCGGTGACTTGTTATCACCAGCATCATTAGACTAGGGTACCCCCTAGCGTTTTGAGTTTTGGGTCATTTGACAAATTTTGTCTTGGTTACAGAACATTATGTGTAAACCATAAACAGTTATATATATATATATATATAGATAGATATATTTTTTATTTTTGGAGTTTTATTTTGGTTAAGTTACACGATCCGAATGAAAATATTCATGAGATGCTTCTTTTTATAAATGTTGAAAATGCCTATCTAACACATAATTTTCCAATGAGTCAGTTAATGTGTTTAAGCTTCTGGAAAGATGTTGATATTGAATAAAATCAAATTGCCTTTCAAAAATCTTGACCCTTAGGAACATGTGATAGGTAGCTGGATTTCAGACGGAGTAGATACCAGTGAGTTGTAGTATGATGAGCTGTGAGTCTAGCCTAACGAAAAGTCAGTGTATGACATGTGTGATGGCATCAGAGAGAAGTTCTATCAACGTGCTATATTCAGTGATATTATTCGTTGATCGACCAATACATACCCCTCTGAAACTTACTAACTCGATGTTTGGATCAAAAATGGCCCATGCCACAGAAGATAGGTCCGCGAACTACGACTTGCTCTGTCGGCATATCCAGCAAACGATTCCAACAGGTTTGACATCTGCGACAAATGTAAAAAGTGGATTTACTTGACCAAAACAAATACTTTAGCGAAAGGAAAAATGTAACAAAAGCATATTGGTTACCACACTGAATCATGTGTAGTAACACTTAAGGTACAACCTGTTACGAGGTTGTGCTAGTGGAATCCCGTCATAATCCATTAACTCGTAGGCTCCTTTTGCTAACACTCGCTTAACAATATAGGGGCCCATCCATAAACACTTGAATTTACCTGCTCCCAATTTATCAGATTCTTGGTCATAAAGCAAGACCAAGTCACCTTCTGAGAATACACGGGGTTTTACATTCTTGTCGAACTGCACCTTGACTCATTTCTTATGGGCTTCGTTAGCCAAAGCGCAATATGACGGGTTTCATCCAATTGGATTAGTTCCAGGAAATGAGCCTCCTCTTCTGAAGTTCCGGGGAGAAGTTCGATTGCGAGTTTGAGGGATGAGATTTCACACTGAATTGGTAAGATTGCTTCTAGGCCATACACCAGTTGGAAAGGTGTAAACCCGGTTGCATTCCTTACCGATGTTCGGTATGCCCACAAGGCCGAGTATAGGATCAAGTGCCAACTCCTTTTGTGGACTCCAATCATCCTTTGCAGCATGCGCTTCAGGACTTTGTTGATTTCTTCAACTTGTCCGTTGGCCTGCGGGTAGTATGGAGTAGAGCTGTCGTGAGACAACCCTAATTTGGCAGCTAATTCGGCCATCATGTGATTGTGAAAATGCGATCCATGATCTGTGACTATAACCTGTGGAATTTCGAATCTGGCGACTACATGATTGAAAAAGAAAAGGGCAGTTGTTTCACCAGTGTTATCTAATGTAGGCATTGCCTTGGCCCATTTTGTAAAATAGTCCACTGCGACTATGATATACCCATGCCACCCGGTCGAGGTGGGATTACATGTCATGAAATCGATGCCCCATTTGGCGAATGGCTCAATAGCAACTATTGGCTGCAGAGGTGCGGGTGGTCTTTTGGTTTTGCTATCGAAAATTTGACAGGCATGGCAACTTCTAACTGCGGTTATGAAATCTTTGAACGTTGTTGGCCAGAAGTATCCTGCTCGAAAAAAAAATTGCGCCGTAGCGTAACCGGATTGATGCCCCCACACACGCTTGAATGGAAATCATTCAGGACTTTTTCGGCCTCCTCATGGGTGAGGCAGCTCCTCATAAATGTATTGACACCACGACGGTAAAGCATGTCACTGACGATCATGTAGTCTTTTGATTGGTATCGAATAAGTTTTTGTTCAGAGCGGGAGGTATTAGACCTATATTTTTGGGTTTGGAGATAGATGATTATATCTCCATACCATGGATTGCTTGAAGATATCAGAAACAAATATTCATCCACGATTGTTTCTTCGGATGTTTCATCGTTGGACAATGATGGAAGATCGCATAATAATTATGCGAAAACTAGGGCTTTCTTTGAATTAGACTTTACAAATTCCAGATCAAACTCTTGTAGAATTGTTATCCATTTTGAATATTTTCCCCCCAGCAACTATCGCGACAATATATAATTCATGGGGTTGCAATTTGACAGAATGGTAGTTTTTCGAAAGAGGACATAGTGTCGAAATCTTTGTATTTCTTGAACAGCTGCGAGCGCGAGCTTTTCAACATAATAATATTTTCTTTCTATATCATTTAAGTTCCTACTTAAATAATATATATGATGTTAAATTCTGTTGTCTTCTTAAACTAAAACCATTGCGATGTTTGTATCCAGTGCAGCCAGATACAGGTTAAAGTCTTTTGATAATCAGGAGTGTACATTAATGATGCTTTCATTAGGGATTCCTTTAAAGCATCAAAGGAAGCTTGCACGACCTGATCCGAGATGAAGGGCACTTCCTTTTTCAATAGACGTGTATAACCTTTAGCAAGTTCGACGTAATTTGGAATGAACCTCCTCAGAAAGTTTGCTTTCCCTTGGAGTTTCTGAATCTGAAGCAAATTTGAAGGTGGAGGAAAGTTGATGATTACCTGAACCTTACATGGGTCGAGATGAATCCCGTCCTTCGAGACTAAAAAATCAAGTAAGCGACCAGAACTGACACAGAACACACATTTGTGTGGATTGAGTCGTATCTTGTAGTGTTGCCAACGTAGAAATATCGCTCTTAAATGATGCGGATGATCAGTCCGCTTTCGTGAATGAGTTGGAAGGTTGTCGAGATATGGTTGAACAATGTTTTTGATGTCATGGAAGGCATAATTCATTGCCCTCTGAAACGTTGCCCCTGCGTTCTTTAAACCAAAGGGTAGTTTGCGATATGCGAATGTGCCCCACGGACAAATAAATGCAGTCTTTGATTGGTCCTGTGGGCGGATATTTATTTGATTTACCCCGGAGAATCCATACATAAATGAAAAGATTTAACATCGGTGCATTCATCAATTATCTGGTCAATAAAGGGTGTAGGGTAGTTGTCTTTTGGACAAGCTTGATTTACATCCCTATAATCGATGCACACTCTAATCGTTCCTCGTTTTTTCATAACAGGAACAATGTTCGATACCCAATCAGTTAGAGGAACCGGGTAAATGAAACCAGCATGGAGAAGCTTTTCAACTTCTGCCTTGATGGCAGCGGCTTTCTTGGGGTGCATCTGCCGTAGCTGTTGTCATACTGGTTTGAAATCTGGATACATCTTAATTTCGTGTTCAGCTATACTCGAGCCAATTCCTGGCATTTCATCATATGACCAAGCATATACATCTCTGAATTCATGAAAAAGAATATTATATATTTCTAGTTCTGAAGGAGAACAACAGTTGCCAACATAAATAGTTTCTACAACATCTGTTTTGGTCGAGATATTTATGGCGATAGTCTCTTTAATGTTGGACAAGTTTCGCTCGGAATCCATCGTGTTTACAGTATTTGATAGGAAATAAAAGACTGAAGGATGATGAAGGTCATCAGGAGTATCTTCTTTACAATCCGGAAGATGGGAACGATGGTGGTAATCTTCCCATGGTGCCCCTTCAATTACCATTGATTGAAAAATTCCTTCGTCGGTGTAATGCACTTGTGACCAACGATCTGAAGGGGTGAAATATTCCTTAGACCTATCTATCCAAACGGTTGATGAGCATTGATTTGGGTTTGCCTCCCATGCTAGGAACATTG